>OY728166.1:1356674638-1357874638 GCA_963277665.1 Viscum album | reverse complement strand
GATTCATGAACATAACTTAAATCAGTAAAGAGAGTCCTGGAGTAGACAATAATTTTCCTGAAAAAGGTGTGATGAGTCTGACCTCCCATCCTCTCGACCAATGAAAAGTTCTAAGCCTCATCAGTACACAAACTAATGAGCGCCTACCTTTGGAAGTTAGGTCCAAATAGATGTGGAATCATTGGATGTTTCCAGTTCTACGAACAAACCCGTTAGAAACCGATCAGAATGTTTGAACCTCCCATCAAGGAGGTCATCCCTGAATTCCGAGGGAAACAAAAAATGGTGAACCCGACGTGAATCCTTAACCAAGTTAAAATGATGTTTTACCTATTTGCTAGGCTCCCATTTAAAATGAAATGAGAGGGCCAACAAAACAAACAATCATTGACATATGTGCTCATATAATGGATGTAGTGTCTGAATTTATCTTGATTACGTCTGTCATATCAAACATGAACTCTTTTCCAAGATCTTCTGCATTTCCAGAATGGCTACTCTCAATTTCACACCTATGAATACTGCTGCTGAAAATGCCACTGCTGCTACTCCTTCTGGATCATCATCCACTCTAAGGATGACATCACATACTCAGCGTCTTCAAGGATGGGTATCAAATGTGCTGGTTAAAGAGTACAGTCAACACGGTACCATCCCAACTTTAGAGGCTTCCCGAAATGCCCTCCAAGTGAACAAATCACACCGGTCATCCAAACAACGACGACCAATGATCAAGAAACAGGTGGTGCTAACCACCGTCTCCAACCGTTTTGGGTTGTTATCCTCGGAACGTGATCACCATTCAATCCCATATTTTGGGTAGGTGAATGAGTAGGTCCCTCAGGGCCTTAATTCAAAGAAGCATGAGTCCTTCCTAAGGTCTCTTATCAACAATAGCCACTAGACTCGTGCGACAGTATGCCCTCAACATGATGAGGGTACTGACTCCAGGCATTCAGCTCGGGTTCCTCGAACCCGAGTAGTTAAGACGAACCACCAGAGGTGGAATCCGGTCAACAGTGAGCAGGTTCTAATCTCTACCATCTCCGGAGAAGTCCACCAACCTAACTTGGTGTCATGCAACGAGCGGGCACATACACCTACCCGTTTTAATTCCACTGTCCAGAAGACTCGTTTGGCAGCATCACGCCAATCCCGCCAGGAAATTCCGGTGGAGTACTATAGGCAAGAACATACACCTTTTTATACATCATCAGCTAGTCAGCAGGCTCGTCTGACTACATATGATAGAGCTTGTCAACCATGTTCGAAGAAGTGAAATCAGAAGGCACATACACCTTCCAGTATTAATCAAGCCTACCAAGAGTCTCACTTGGTAGCATACAGAGAAGTTAATTGGAAAGCCCTAACAATAAACAGGAGGCAGACTTAACTCTCTGCCCCCACACTTGAAAACTGTCAGTATTCACTAACAGGAAAAGGAGGACAAGAGCATTCCCATACACCTACTCCAAGCACAGAATGAACGTATATCCCCGTTCCGGCAACTGAAGTCACTGAGCATATTTTATCAATGGTGAAAGAGCAGAAGAAAATCCCTACTCATATTCTGGACGCTTGCCAGGATATTATAACAGCTTCAGCAGCATCTTAGTGAAAGACACATAAATATATCCCTACTAGTGGAGTGACACATCAACAGTTCACGCTGGAATAGACACACACATCTGTTTCAGTCCAAGAGGGTTGTGGAGCATACTCCCCCATATCATATGGACAACCAAGTCAGGCACATACACCTGATTTGAGTGGATATCGTCAGCCTAACCTGGCCATCTTTCATGATCAGGCACATACACCTGCTTAGAGCAGCCACTTTTGTTAACAAGTGGTTTCCAAATCGAGTAAGAAGGCATCTAAGGAAAAGACCCGCCCAGCACAGTCAGGAGATCAAGAGCCAATCTGTAACAAGGCCTTTCTTGATGTTTGGGTTCTTGAAGCCCTCAGATAGTTATCTATTGGAATTCAAGATTCTACTCCCTCATTTCCCAATAGTGGGAACATTAATTCTGAAGGTCTTCAACAGAAACTTCCTCATGAAGGCTTTCTTTATGAAAATTTAGTCGATCTTGAAGTTTCATCTTTAGATGAGAGCCACAGGAACCCTCTATGTGGTCAGAAGACCAAGGAGCAAGAGATTTCATCTTTTGCTCTAACCCATTATGGTGGTCCTCCCCATGATGATGAATTTCATTGCGAAAGTCCTCTCTGCATTAGTGATTCACATTGCCCGTAAAATGCTCCAGTGGACAATGTAATGCCGAGAAAGCCCTCTTATATTAAGGCACTTGAAAATGCGAAACCAGTCATGTATGATGCTTCATCACTAGTAGGTGAAATAATTTCTCAATCAGAAGATAGCCTAGGGTGAAGTTCATTCTCCGAGCCACCCCTAAGTCATGCATCTTCTAGTTTGATCAATGATTTCTCTACCAATCTTGTTGAATTCGATGAAGCAACAAGGAAACACCAACTCTGGTCAAATCAGGTAGAAGAATCTTCATTGAATGATAAAGAGGAAATACTGAACATGAGAAAACAACTGGAAAAAGGTGAAGTACCAGTCATGTTTTGGCCTCTGGCTGACTCTCAATATGACATTCCAAAGATGTTGATGAAAGATGGAATTCATGATATTCATCTCAACATGTGGAAAACTCTTTGTCAGTTTAAGAAGAAAGTATTATCTTATGATGAATATGAAAATCATCTTAAGGTAATAGAAGGGTTACAATGTCAGATTGATTTGGTATCTCTATCAGTCTCTCGATATCCTAAGGCTGAAAAGCAGTAGAGAGCCCTTCAACATTCATGCCTTGGCGCACTAAGAAGATTGCGCCAGTTAATTTCCAATGCCCCATCTGGTATTCACGTTATAGGATGGGGTGTTCATGGAGTACTATATTTCATGGTGCTCTCCAATCAGCAAAGCCCGCTGAAAATGGTTTCATGCAATGTTATTTCCAATGGTCGGCCACAGTTAATGGGCTTTCAAAATCTTGCCCAAGAATAAGCTTCAACTAGTTCCTCTCAAAATCAAGCATACAGAGAACAAGTTGTTGAATTACTCCTGCATCAAGCAAATGAGAATATTGAACAAGCCTCTCGTATGGAGCAAGCACATCATCAAGTGACAGAAGTGTTGAAAATCATCCAACGGTCTTTTGAACTGGGTGATAAAAGTGGATACATGTTAATGCATCTAGCTAATTTGTGGAATAAGGTTCGCAAGATCAGGATAGATTTTAAGAAAGTCTCAGACATAGAATATCAAGAGCCATCCTAGCTTGCCAGACTGGGGACTCTTTTAAACCAACCCTCGGAATCAACAAATAGGATTTGAGGAATTGAGAGGGAACAACAGGAACAGCCCCAGTCCACTGGACTGGGGACATTTTCAAATCCTCAATCCCCTCCTCAGAGAAAGGCGGTCTTTTCTCGATCGGGGAAGAAGCCTCAAGAGGAACGAAGAGCCAAAGTATCAGGAGATTCCCTCCAAATTACGGTTCGTCAAGAAGTTACTGAGGGATAGAATCAACAAAAGGCAATGTCTCATCAAAGACATGAAAGAAGACAATATCACAGAAATGCTGATAGAAGAGATGCAATGCGTTATACATCGATCAATGTCATCAACGCTGTTTTTCCTGATCCACCAGATGAGGCTCACTTAGGGGACTCAGATGAAGAGGTTCCTACTCAAGAAGATGTACGCACCGACACAAATGAAGAAGGTGTGCGTACACGAAATAAAATGATTACTCAGAACCTAGGTAATCCTTCGAGTAACCCACTTCCCCCTCTCCAAAAAGGATCCAACAAAGGGAGGGGAAAGAATCAAGTTACATATCCTCCCTCTGGAGAAGGCCAATCGCTCTCAATAGAGCAAAGGATTGCACAACAGGAGGAAGAAATGAAGGAATTAAGGAGGTTGAATGCAGAACTACTTCAGGGTAGTCTTCTTCGTGAGCGTGTTGGAGTCAGTCAACCAAGGGAATTTGTTGCAGCTACTGAGATGGATCAAGAATATCCTCCACTATCAGTACACCCTCATAGGTCTAATCCTACGGGTCAAGTGCAACAACAGTTGGCAGTGCTACCATTAGTTGCAGAACCAACCACCACATCTATCCAAGCTCCAGTCATTTCACCTACCCAAATCCATGTTCAACCGGATGTTTCTAAAAAGTTAATAACTACTATTGAGTCATTAACATATCAGTTAAAAACTATGGAAGGGAAACATGCGCAGGTTCAACCAGAAAAGAAAGATTACCCTAAATGGATAGATTAAATCTCTCCTCCATCCAGTTTTGGAAACCCTGTATTCCCTATTTTCAATGGATCAGGTGACCCTGAACAGCATTTGACGCATTACATGTCTTGTTTTGATCCTATGATGGGAACTCCAGAGCAGCAAGAAGCAGTAAAACTCAGATGCTTCGTACGAACCTTTCATGGACCAGCCTTTTTCTGGTATACAAGCTTGCAATCCTGGTCAATTACCAGATGGGAGGATCTTCGCCAAAAATTCCTTCTTCAGTTCAACTCAACTTTTCCAAAGACAACAGTTTTTGATCTTACAAACTGTAAGCAAAGAGAGAATGAAAGGGTCTCAGATTTCATTGCCTTCTAGAAGGGATTAACATATTCCCTAAGCATAGAACTCCCTCAAGAAAAATTGTTGCCAATCTGTGTAGAAAATCTGCGTGACAAATTACGCACGCCGTTGATCCCTGTAAAATACACATGAGGGTTTCGAGACCTGACTTCAATCGCTCAGTAGATTGAAGATTCCCTTATACAGGCTAAGGCTAAATCTCGTGTAATTCCATCACCTCCAGGAAGGAGATTGGGTAAAGCAAAAATTGCTACAGTTAAGATTAAAAAAGCACCTATAACTGTTTTTACCTCAAAACCTTCATCTTCTCGAAGGGATCCGCCGCCTGAGCGCCAAAAACAAAGACCGTTTCGTCCAGATGATCAAAGTGATCAAAGACGAAAACAATTGGAGGATTTGAATAGAAAAACATACTCTTTCTGAAATGAACAAGTTTCTGGTTACTTCATTTCGGCCCTAGAGAATAATTTGGTTCAGCTGCTAAAACCCAAGGGGCCAAACAAATAAGGAGTTGAAGACCATCCCAATTTTTGGCCCTTTCATCAAATGTTGGGGCATCCCATCCAGGAGTGTTTTGTCTTCAAAGACCTCCTGCAAAAGATGGTCGACTCAGGTAAAGTTAAACTGAAAGACTCTTCAGATTAGGTAGCATGTGTCACTTCTTCAGTTCCAGAGGAGGAAGACGAATGGAAATAAGTCAAAAGAAAAAATGTACAGAAGTATGATGATTGGATGGTCAGAAAGACAATCAACCAAACTCATGCTATTTTGCGAACACAATTAAAGAAACTGATTGTGTCTTCTACCATGAATTTTGTGGCAAAGCCCTCTTCATAAGAGGGAAAGTCCTCAAAGAAACAACATGATTCAAAGAAAGAAAAAGAATCAGAAGAAGATGAGTATGTGTCAAAGCCTAAGTTGTCTTTGACTCTGGCAGACTTCATTCCATCTACTTCAAAACCAAGGGCACCACCCCACCAAACGGCATAGCCTAAATAGGCTAATCAGACAGAGTCTTCATCAGAAGAAGAATTAATCTTCAGTTCTTTTAATATGATTCAATTAACAGATCCATATGCCAGTTGCAGTTTTGATTTCAATGAGCCTGAATTCCTTGTATCAAACAGGGGAATCAGAGGAAGTTCCAGAGGCTCAGGATATAGGGAAAGATGTGGATCTTTCAGGAGACACTATTCCAATTCTACCCCTGCTAGAACTGTGTACGCAGCAGAAACTCGTGGTAGAGCCCTTCAGCGAGCTCAGCAAGAACAAGTAAGTTCTTCTACCAATAGAAAATTCAGTCATGGCACAGTTATTTTGGAAGACTGGTTGAAGGTTCCATCTTTTTCCTCTCAGCAAGTAAATGTATGTAATCGTTCTAATCTTCCAAAACCAGGGATATTGCCAACTCCTATCTCATTACAAGATGCATCAACATCCAAATAATCTACTTTCAAGGTACCTGCTAGACCACATATTCCTGTTGGGAAACGCAGACCTCTAGATCAAAAGTATGATGTATTAAAACACTTGGCCCAAGTACCAGTCATGTTATCAATTCGGGATGCTCTGAATCTGTCAAAAGATCTTCGGGAAGCACTCATCGAGGCTTTGTCAAGTACTCAGGAGTTTGAAACTGAAATTGCTGCAGCTAAAGTCTATCACATAGAGAATAATCTTGCAGAATTCCATGCAATAATATCTTTTACTAATGAAGATAAAGATGATGTTGTGCATGGGAATATTAGACCTTTGTACTTATCTGGAAAGGTCAATCGTGTAGAAGTTCGAAGATCTTTCATTGACAATGGTTCAGGAGTCAACCTCATGCCCATTCGTACACTTCGTCGATTGGGCCTCACAGAATCTGATTTATCTCATTCTACCACGATGTTACAAGGATATGATAAAAATGAACAAGAACCACTGGGCGGAGTTACACTCAGAACTCAGTTTGGAGATCTTGTATCCAATTCAGATTTCATGGTTGTTGGTCAAGACTCAGCTTTCATCATCTTTCTTGGAAGACCCTGGCTACATCAACATGCGACTATCCCTTCATCATACCATCAATGTCTCAAATATTGTTTTGATGGTCATGTTGGGACATTGTATGGTGATAAAGCCCTATTGAAGACATGTGAGTCTCAATAAATTGTGGCAGAATTCTATCACATGAAGGGAAGGGAGAAATCTACAACAAAGGAGATTACCAAAGTTAATGCTCTATATGGTTTGGAGAAGATTCTAGTAAATCCATTTACACATGTGAGTACAGATTTTGTGTTTCCTATCATTAAAATTGACAAGATAGACCCAAATCAAAATACTCTTATGGAAAGATCCATAATTTCAATTATGGAAATCGTTCAAGAAAACATGGGAGAAATTGGTAACCCACCAAACAGTGATGAAAGCACAAATGGTGACGTCTTCATTTCATCTGCTGAAATCCAACAAGTCTATACTTTGCCAATTAAGCCAGAAGAAGTTATAGAAACATCGGAGGTGAAAAATGATGTCGATTTTCAATCCATAATCTCCTCTTTAATACCCAAAGAAGACCCTTCATCGTCAATCAGGTCTGAAATGGAAGCTTCTTCTTCAAGATGTGCAAATGCGACATCTCTTCTGATCATGAAAATTCTGATTTATCATCTACTATGAAAGTAGAAACGAAAGAAATAAAATATGATAAAGAAGAAGATGAAGATCTCAGAGATGCTCCTCCAGCATTTGAAAAGGGTATCTCTACCACTGTGGATGAACTCATAGAAATAAATCTGGGTACAAAAGAAGATCCACACCCCAATTTAATCAGTGCATCCATGACTCTTGAAGAACAAGAGATGTATATTTCTTTTATAAAGAAAAATAGAGATATATTTGCTTGGAACTATACAGAAATGCCTGGGCTTGATCCTGATGTTGCTACTCATCATTTGGGTTTACCAGAAGAACATCGAGGATATAAGAAAGCTGCGAGAAGAACACATCCAACTTATGCTTTCAAAATTGAAGCTGAAGTGGATAAGCTTATCAAAGATAACTTCATCCGAGAAGTTTAGTATCCCAAGTGGTTGGATAATATTGTCCCTCAAAGAAGAGGAACTGACAAATTAGAGTTTGCATCGATTTCAGAGATCTTAATCAGCATTGTCCTAAGGATGATTTTCCAGTTCTGAATACAGAACTTTTAATTGATGCAACAGCTGGCTATGAAGCACTTTCCTTCATGGATGGATATTCTGGATATAATCAGATCCAAATGTCCCCAGAAGACGAGGAATCCATAGCCTTCATAGCCCCTCAGGGTGTGTTTTTCTACCGGGTAATGCCTTTTGGCTTAAAGAATGCAGGTGCAACATATCAGCGTTCCATGCTTCGTATCTTCAAACCTTTCTTAGGGAAGTTTGTTGAATGCTATGTAGATGATTTGGTGGTTAAATCCAAACATTGTTCTAATCACTTGGCTGATTTGGAAGTCATATTCCGCAAGCTTCGACAACATAATTTGAAGATGAACCCCTTAAATTGTGCTTTTGGGGTAACCTCAGGAAAATTTCTCAGATTTGTTGTATGCCATCGTGGTATTGAAGTCGATCCTGAGAAAACCAAGTCAATCCTTGGTATGTCACCTCCTCTAAATTTGAAATAATTAAGAGGACTTCAAGGACACTTAGCCTATATTTGGCATTTCATCGCCAATTTGTCAGGAAAAAGTTTACCCTCCACCAAATTGATGAAGAAGGGAGTCACTTACCATTGGACTGAAGAATGTCAAGAAGAATTTGATATTCTCAAGAAATACCTCTTGAGTCCACCGGTACTCATGCCACCTGTTGAAGGAAGACCACTTATCCTCTACGTGACAACTCTAGAGCGATCATTGAGTGCCTTCCTTGCTCAAAAGAATGATACTGGGAATGAAAATAGCCTCTACTATCTCAGTTAAACTATTCTTGAAGCATAAACCCGATATTCAAGTATTGAGAAGTGCTGCCCGGCATTAATCTTTGCAATTCAGAAGTTAATACACTACCTGCAACATCATGAGGTTCAATTGGTATCTCGCAATAACCCGCTCAAATTCATCCTTAGTCATCCAATTCTTACAGGACGTCTGGTAAGGTGGGCGGTTATTTTGCAGCAATTCGACATTCAATATGTGTCTCAAAAGGCGATAAAGGGCCAAGATCTGGCTGATTTCTTGGCTGAACACCCTTCAATAGAAGACATATCTTCAAATATTAAACTCCCTGAGGAGGAAGTCATCTCTATTCAAGAAAGTCCTCAGGCATGGGAAATGTATTTTGATGGTGCTTCCAGAAGTCCAACAGGGAGAAAAATGGAAAATCCTAAATTCAACAAAGTTGTCTTAGGAATTGTTCTCATTTCTCCAGAAAAGGCAGTGTTACCTTATTCCTTCTTATTGTGGGAAGGTGGTACCAATAATGAAGCAGAATACCAATCTCTCATCGCAAGCTTGGAATTAGTGCTTCAAGCACAAGTGAATCACTTAAAAGTGAAAGGTGATTCAGACCTGGTAATAAAAAAAGTCAATGGGGATTATGCCATCAGAAAAGAAGAACTAATCCCTTTGTATGATTACATCAGATAGTTAATGGAGGAATTCCCTTCGGAACCGACATTTTCTTATGTCCTGAGATCACAAAACGCTCAAGCTGATGCACTGGCTAATATAGCCACAGCTCTGGCAGATCCAAATCGGGATGAGACAACCATCAGTATTTCCCACTATCATGAAATTTCACCTTATGTTCGAATCAGAATAGATGAAATTAATGAAATTAGTCTCATTCCTGAACCATATGGCCATACTACAGGATAGATGTCACCTATCAGGGAATACCTTCAAAATGGAACAATTCCACCTGATAGAGCCGAGAAAGAACAAATCCGGCGACTTGTGGTCAATTTTACTCTTTATGATAGCCTAGATCACATAGATAAAATTATATAAAAATGTGGTTTTGATGGAGTTCTCTTCAGATGCATTGATGGTGAAGAGACAATGGCTATCATGAAAGAAGTGCATGTCTGTCTATGGTGCCCACCAGTCTGGACATAGACTGTCTGATCAGATTCGAAGGCTTGGATACTTTTGGCCTTCAATGATACAAGATTGTGTCAATTTCACAAAGAAGTGTCATTCATGCCAAGTACATGCCAACTTCATTCATCAACCTCCAGATTTTCTTCATACAGCTAAATATTCATGGTAATTTTCCACATGGGTAATGCATGTGGTGGGACCTTACCCTTTGGCTACAACCAAGAAGTTTAAGTACATTATTACTGCTACTGACTTCTTTCCAAATGGGCATAGGCAATACCTCTCAATGAAGTCAGTTCTAAATGAGTTGTTAGCTTCATCAAGTCTAACATCATTACCATATTTGGTGTCCCTCATACAATATTGACAGACAATGACACCATCTTCTGTTCATCCGAGTTAAAGAAGTTGTATCAAGAATACAAAATCAAATCCAACCATTCATCTTAGTATCATGCAACGGCCAATGGATAGATAGAGGCCTTCAACAAGACTCTTTCAAATATACTGCAAAATATGGTGGATAAAGATAAGAAGTCATGGCCTGATAAACTCTTTCATGCTTTATGGGATTATCGGACTACCACCCGCACTGCAACTTGGTCAACTCCATATTCACTGGTATATGGAACAGAAGCCATCTTGCCCATTGATGTTCAATTACCTTCACTCAGAGTATCCATTTGTGATCAGTCATCTACAGATGAACAATCTCAAAAGTGACTGAATTAATTGGAATGGTTAGATGAAAAAGGATTGTGCAGTTTGCACCACTTAGAAGTCTATCAGAATCGAATAGCACGAGATTTTAACAAAAAAGTTCATCTTCATTCATTCACTCAGGGAGAATTGGTATTAGTTCTCAGAACTCCAATGATACCAGGAAAGAAACCTCCCAAGCATGATCCAAAACGGGAATGACCTTACTCAATATGTAGGGTCTACTCCAATGGAGCTTATTCATTAATCTCGATGGATGGAGAACTCATCACTACTCCAACCAATGCCATATTTTTGAAGAATTATTTTGTATAATCACAAAATACATCCTAAATGGTCTTGTATGACCTTAAACTGGACCACGGTCTGGTATGACCTTAAACTGCATCACTATCAATGGTCCTGTATGACCTTAAACAGCACCATCATCCCACACGACGTTAAACTGCAAAAAAGTTCTCTAAATTGTCTTGTATGACCTTAAACTGCACCACGGTCCGGTATGACCTTAAACTGTATCACTATCAATGGTCCTGTATGACCTTAAACTACACCATCATCCCACATGACGTTAAACTGCGAGAAAGTTCCCTAAATAGTCCTGTATGACCTTAAACTGCACCATGGTCCGGTATGACCTTAAACTGCATCACTATCAAAGGTCTTGTATGACCTTAAACTGCACCACCGTCCAGAAAGATGTTAAAATCTATCATCAATGGTCCATACATATGACCCTAAAATATTTTCACATATTTCCAACATGACGTTAAACTGTATCCCCTTAATCATCATTTCTATATGACGTTAAACTATACAACAATGGTCCATAAATATAACCTTAAACTATTTGTATTCCTTTCATCTCACATGACGTTAAACTGTGATGTCCTAACTACATGATTCTAAACTGTACAGAAGTCCCTTACGTCCATCATGACATTAAACTACACCATCCACAATCCATGCATATGAACCTAAACTATTCGCACTTTCGTCCAACATGACGCTAAACTGTATCGTCCCTTTTGCGTCCAACATGACGTTAAATGGTGTACTCTTTTGTCCTCACTGCATGACATTAAACTGCACAGTCCCCCTTTCGTCCCACATGACGTTAAACTATATTTTCCCTATCGTCCTAACTACATGATGCTAAACTGTACAGAAAGTCCTTGATACATCCTACATGACATTAAACTGTACTTTGTCCCTGCTATATGACATTAAACTGTGCATCACCAATAGTCCTAACTGAAAGACTTTAAACTGCATAGTCCCTTCATACGTCCTACATGACGTTAAACTGTGTATCGTTAAGGTTGTTTCTACCTCTTGTTTCTTACACCGAGTATGACTCATGCGATCTTAGAGAAAACCTCAACCATAACACCCTCTCTGGGCCGCTAACCATGTGTATGTCCCAACATCATTTTTAGGTGTCTGTCCCCAAAAAAACAACTTGATCATTAATTCATTCTTTAATTGAACTACGCAGACTTTGATCCTTGCCCTCCAGGCTGGGTACGTAGGCAACCTCCCAAGGTTCAAGCCCAAAACCAATCTCTTCACATCAGTTCACCTCCATCTAATACGATGTTGATTCGTGAAACTGCCCCTAGAATCAATATCTTTATATTTTTTCACTTTTGTCCTTGTTATAAAACGTTAAACTATACAACACTTTTGTCCAGTATGACAATAAACTACAATATTCTTTGATACCCTCACCTAAGAGGGAAACATTATTTACATTGATTTTTTAATCATGTTTCATTTCAAAGACTATGTGCATACATGGCAATGCCTAAACCTTTTACCATGGGTTAAACCATCATTGTATTAAAGTCCCCTTTCACCCTTCACATGTACGAACCAAATTTGTACAGAGGGTGTTTCTAGAACTACGTGGTCTTGATTCCCATCCTTATGGGATACGTAGGAATGTTCGGGTGTCCCTCGAATCTAGCCCCAAGTCTTTGGGCCTAACCCCAAATTCCACATTTAGTCCCTTGGATGAAAAGTCCTCATGAAAACACACATTGTGTATTTCTTATAATGGTCAAAGATCTATGACCCTAAACTAAGACCTCGAATCCTTTTTGTCCCACAAAACATTAAACTGTAGTTCAAGAACTACCTATGGATTGATTCCCATCCTAATGGGATACGTAGTGAAGTCCAAAATTTCCATTTAGGACCTAGCCACAACATGATTATGGTTAGCATTGATTTATGTATCTCTGTATACATTGAACAATACCCATCTTTATGTGTCATAATCCTAACATTAAATATTTTCAGATCTTGATAACCCATTTCTCAACTTTTAGTCACAAAAATGTCAAATTTCTGAGAGTTCTTTTACTTGACTATACAGTATGTGCCGTTAGGTGACCTTGCATAAAAAGTCCACATAACACACTTGTCAACCAAAAGATACTATTATTTGACTATGCAGCCAATTCCCTTAGGTTTCCCTGCATAATTCAACCCCCTAACGAGTTTGTTAAATAATAGTAACTTCATTCTTGGGAAGAAAGCCTCTTTTTCCCCTGTTGGTCTTAAATGATAGTATGCAGGGATCTACAAAAATATCCATCCTTAACATATTTGTCCCATATCCTTTTTCATGATCTGAAAGTATTCAAGTCTATGGTTTATATTCTCCTTCCCTACATTTGGGTCAGAACATCATAGAAGTGATATCCATCCAGTTCTTCGATAAACTTGTTCGAAAATATCTTCTCCATATTCAAGTACCTCTTTCCATACATCAAACTCTATACTTCGTAAAATTTGAATCTCCATAAACTTTCACTAGCTTTTATCACTAGGAAAATAAATGTCTGAGAGTTCTTTTTCCTGACTATGCAACACGTGCCCATAGTCGACCTTGCATAAATAGTCTACATAACAGACTTGTTAGCCAAAAGATGCTATTTATTTTACTATGCAGCCAATGCCCTTAGGTGGCCCTACATAATTCAACCACCTAACAGGTTTGTTAAATAATAGTAACTTCATTCATGGAAACTACTTCTTCTGATGCCTTTTAGATCTTTTTCATATCATTCCTCAGATTCAAATATTCTTAAGCTATAGTTTACATATTTTCCCTCATACTTGAGTATGGCAATATGTTTTCAGATAAATTGTCAAGAAATTGAGTCAATTTTAATCCATTCGGTCAAAGCTATTTCGACCTTAAACATTAGCCTTCTTATGTCCGATGTGCATGACTTTAAACTGCCTACAAAAGACAAGGGGACTCTCAATTAAAGTCAAGTTCCAGCTCACTAAACATACATTCTGTATGATTTAGGTAATATTGAGAAATTAAGAGATTCAAAGTTTGTAGGGTTATTTATATTAATCCTAGTAAAAATCAAACTATGCTTACTAGGCCCATTGGCTTAAGTAAATTTAAATCAGGTAGTGAATGAATGCAGGTACAAATGATTGAAGATGAAAGTGTTTTTCATTGATACACAAGAGATATACGGACATCCATAGACTAGAGCCTCTTCTCTTTTTTTCAAGAATTACAAGAGGCTTTCAACATAACTCTTCATTTGATTTACGGCATCCCGAGCTTCATCAACAACCACCTGGAATTCATTCATTCAACTGAATACAATAAGAGATGCAGTGATACCATCTCTTCTTGGAACAATTGTAAAAGGATGTTCTTGAGTGCGGTTTGAGGAAAATTTTCTACTGATCAAACAGTGACTCTGTTTCTATCTATAAGAGACTTGGAAGATGGATACATGGATTTGAGAATGGAGCATTGGAAGTAAAGATCCATTTGGAGAGAGTACTCTTTTCAGATATTGTTCTAATGCCATGTTTGTCTTCTCTCCACCAATCGGTAGTGGTAAACATTTCAGCCCACGGGTTTTCCATTTTCATATTTTCAAGGAAATGACATGGAAGGAAAATTTGAAAGTTCACACCATTTTTGTTGCTCTTAATGCACAGCATAACCGAAATAGAGGAGTTGCAGTGCAACTGCATTTCAGGCGTATAGTTCTTTGCATTTGGAATATTGACTCCTTGTAGATGACCATGACCATACAGGGATAGGTAGATTCTTTGTGGGAAATTAAGATGATATTTATTCAAGTACTTAGCCAAACCTGGGAGAGTTCTATCGCAAATATCATAGTAATCATGGCCAAAAAATGTTCATCATGTCATCAATCTGCTTTCTAGTCAGTTCATCAGCCGTTCCGATTCTCCTGAGAGCCATTGAATCTGCACAAAAGTTGAATAAACTATCTCTTAAATGGGTTTATTTTTCATAAAATTTGTGAAGGAATTCAAAAAAATGGCTAAGGCATTATGACGCGCAAGTCTAAACTTGGCGCGCAAGTACGGATGTGGCGCACAAGTATTTGGCACAAAAGTATCACCACGCAGGTACAGATACCTTGACAACATCGCGACATCGAGGAAACAGTGGGAAAGAAAGCAACTTGGCTGAAAATACAACTTGCACGGTGAGAGCTTGAGAGTTTCAAATCCATATGCTTGTACGGAAGTGAGGCCATCTATTTATAGAAAAGGCCGCAACCCTGTGTTCCATACCCTGCGCGACCAAAGGCCCTACCCTGCGCGCCAAATCCTGCGTGCCCGAATCTCATTTGCATGCCAGACCTTGCGCGCCCCAATTTCCTTTTGACTCTCATTTTCCTCATAGTCAAATCGTCATTTCTTTCGGATACAAATATGAGGGGGGGACTTTTTTTGACACTCCTTTTCGTCACATTTTCTAAAATAATGGAAAGGAAAATTACTTAGCACAATTTGATTCATCCTTTGAAGAAAACATCAAAAATAGACAAAGACATGAACAAGGGATCAAAAGCACATGTGTCACGCATGTTTCATCACAGTCGCGCAAGTCCACATGCACGATGCCTAATGGTCGTGCAATTGACTTGCGCACACTAAAGGATAACGGACTGGGTCTTCTTCAGCCAATAAATAGACCATGTGGGCCCCCCATTCAAAGAGGAATTTTTTTCTTCAGAAAATTAGATTTGAGCTCCCGGCGCCCTAGTCTCATCTCAAAGCTTATTAAACACTTCTAAGGCAATTTATTACCTAGAACGGAAGATCTAAAGAGAAGGAAGAAGGCTTAAGTGTTGAAACTCATTAACACTTGCACGCCTGAGTGGCCATCCCTTAAGGGAAATAGGCCACACTTGCGTGCCGCCTTACTCCTTCAATAGAACTTGCGCGCCTCCCTTATGGAAGAACTTCAAAAGGATTTAAAGGCATTGATCAAAGGATTGATCAAGTATACCCTGCTAGTTAAAAATCTCGCATGTACCCATGCGTCACGTAGGTATACCTGTGCGACTAGACTTGCGCGCCCACGTAGTACTTGCGCGACTCTTAGGACATGCACACACTTACCTTTTTGGGTGCCATTCTTGCCTATTCCATCCCTCTTATGCCATTCCACCTCTCCTGTTCAAAATTCAGTCTTCAAGACACTCTTCTAAGCCATTTATGGCATGTCTTCTTGATTTAATTCCTTATTTGAATGAAATTCCATGAAACATTTCTCCAAACCTAGTGATTTACACATCTTCTCACTAAGGTTAGAGATTCCATTCATTCAACC
Source organism: Viscum album (assembly GCA_963277665.1). NCBI lineage: Eukaryota > Viridiplantae > Streptophyta > Magnoliopsida > Santalales > Viscaceae > Viscum > Viscum album. The sequence goes on along the minus strand of OY728166.1, from coordinate 1,357,858,561 downwards.
TCATCCTTTAAAGATGAGAGAACCCCAATCTGGGCATCCTCTTCAGGAGTAAGCCCCAAATCCACATTAACCTGGGCCTCTTCCTTAAGAGTAATCCCTAGTCAAAGTTCTCAAATTTGGGCCTCCTCCTCAGGAGTAAGCCCCAATCATAATTAAAAGTTCCGTCCTCAATTCTGGGTACCCTTTTTAGGGGTAAATCCCAAATTAAGAGTATAGATCTCCATAAAATACATATACCTTTTATAGACCCTGTTCACCAGGGCATCCGTTTTTTAGGAGTAATCACCAGCCATAAATATGGGCATCCTGTTCAAAAGTAAGCCCCATGTCCCTTAATCTTTCCAAGTCTCCTAATTTGGGCCTCCTTTTCAAAAGTTATCCCCAGTCTTAATTTCTCTTAACCAGCCCTAATTTACATTTCATTTGGGATTCCTTCTCATGAGTAAAACCCAATAATAAGTCCTCTTCTAATTTGAGCCTCCTTTTTAGGAATAAGCCCCAAGTTAGAGTATTCAAATCTCCATGAAGCACATATACCTTTATAGACCCTGTTCCTGGATTTCATCTCCGAAGTAAATCCTAATCTTCATTTATCTGGGCAGTCATACACACATAAGTCCCACATTATTTCTTATGATTGCATCTTTCATGTAACAATTGTCTAATTTTTACCAATACCTCTTGTTTCTCACACCAAGCATGACTCACGTGAGCTTAGAGTGTAAAAGTAATTATGACATCCTTCTTTGAGCCATCAATCATAAATCCAGTTGCTTTATGTGAGAATGACCACATATTTATAGGCAAAGGCCGCACCCAGTGTGTCGTACCTTGCGCAACGCAGTTCCTTGTTTTTCTCCTTTACCTCAGAGTCAAATCCTCCTTACTTTCGGATCCATCTCTAAGGGGGGACATTTTTTGATGCTCCTTTTCATCACAGATTCTAACGACTGAAAAAGGAGAATACTTTAAGCACAAAGATATTCATCCATTGAAGAAATATCAAAAAAATTTGACAAAGGCATGAACAAAGATTTGTATACACAAGGGTCATGCAAGTTTCATCATGGTTGGGAAAGTATACTTGCGCGCCACATATTGGTCATGCAGGTGACTTGCACTCCCTACTCTATTTTCTCCCAACGTCTTCAATGGCCTATAAATACCCCCTATGGGCCCCCCATTTCGGGACAAAAAAATCCAAAACTCAGATTTAAGATCTCGGTTCCTTAGTCTCTGCTTGAAGTCTTCCAATCACTTATAAGGTAATTTCTTACCTAGAATGGAAGATCTAAAGAGGGGGAATAAGGACTAAGTGTTGGAATTCATCAACACTTGTGCGCCTAAGTGTCCAGCCCTTAAGGGAAAATGGTCACACTTACGCGCCGTCGTCTCCCTTCAAAAAAACTTGTATGCCACCCTTTTGGAATCCCTTAGGGATAATACTAAAGGCTTGAGCCAAGATTCACCCATGTATTAACCTATGAGTTTACCGTCCCACAAGTATACATGTGTCGCTCAAGTATACTTGCACGACCAAGACTTGTGCGCCCAGACAAGACTTGCACGCCTGCCTCTTTTTGGGTTTCCCTCCTGTCTTTTCAACTCTTTTTCTTCAAATCCACCTCTCCTCTTCAAGATTTTGCCTTAAAAACCCTCTTTAAAGTCATTTATGGCATGATTAATTTGTTGTCTTCCTTATCTGAAAGGAATTCTATAGAACATCTCTCAAAACCTAGTGATTTACATATCTTTATCTCACTAAGGTTAGATATTTCCTCCATTCAACCTCATCCTCTAAGATGAGAAGATCTTTAATCTGGGCATCCTCCTTAGGAGCAAGCCCCAAGTCTTAATTTAGTTATATATGGGCCTCCTTTTCAGTAGTAAGCCCCAAATCACAAGTCCCTTAACCTGGGAATCCTTTTTAGGAGTAAGCCCCAGTCATAATTCCACTATCCTGGGCCTCCTTTTCATAAGTAAGCACCAATCCATGTTTCCTTAATATGGTCATCCTCTTCTGGAGTAAGTCCCGATCTCAAATTTCCTTAATATGTGTATCCTCCTTAGGAGTAAGCCCCAAATTCCAAATTCCCGTAACCTGGGCCTCCTTCTCAGGAATAAGCCCCAGTCATAATTTCTTTAAATCTGGGCCTCCACTATAGGAGTAATCCACAGTCTTAATTTATTTTGATTCGGGCTTCCTTATCAGGAATAAAACCCAATCATAAGTCCCCTCTAATTTGGGCATCCTTCTCAGGATTAAGTCCTAAGTTAAGTACGCAAATCTGTATATAGCACATATACCTTTATGGACCTTGTTCTGGGGTTTCTTCCCTGAAGTAAATCACAATCCTTATATATCTTGGGCAGTCATACATACATAATCCCCACATTATTTCTTATGATTTCATCTTTCGTGGCACAATCGTCAGGTTTTACTAATACCACTTGTTTCTCACACCAAGCATGACTCACATGAGCTTAGAGTGTAAAAGTAGTTATGAAATCTTTCATTGGGCCATCAATAATGCATAAACTCCATATTTCTTCACTCAAACAACATGGGTTCTAATTCATTTTCTAAACAAGGATAGGTAGGTAGCCCATCTGCGGGTACGATCCCAACTCTGAAATAATCCATGTCATTATGAATGACATTAAACATCAAGTGCCCCACTGAGTGGCATTAAAACTAGTATGGTTATCATAATGACCAAGATATTTCTATATAATGTGTTGAAGGATACCATTGACTAAGAATCTATAAACAAATACAGATGATTCTCTATCGATGTAGAACCTCAAATACATATAAAAGATTCTCTAAATTTCATACATATTAATCATTGATTTTCGTATCTAAAGGAAAGCTCATTTTCATAATTGGTGATTTAATTATGATTCACGAACATAACTCAAATCTATAAAGAGAGTCCCAGAGTAGAAAATAATTCCCCTAAAAAAGGTGTGATGAGTCCGACCTCCCATCCTCTCGACCAATGCAAATTCTTAAGCCTCATCGGTCTACAACTAATGAGCACTTTCCTTTAGAAAGTAAGTCCAAATGGATATATAATCATTGGATGTTTCCAGTTCTACAAATAAACCCACTGGAAACCAATTGGAATGTTTGAACCATAAACTAACAAGGTCATCCCTATTTACAGAAGAAACAAACACACATATGAAAAAATACATTAATTCTATGGAAAATGATTTTACTATGAAAACATCAAGATTAACTTTATAATTTAGCAGAGGTAGGATCATTTCTCTTCCTATAAAGTTAGTGGAGGTAACTTGAAAGAAAGTGATAAATGCACCACAACAGGGGTGAAAAGATTTTAAGGGAGTAGGATCATGAAAGCGGGACCGATCACCACCAACTGAAACAAAATAATCCACTTGTATAACAAAAAAATTATCATGTGATTAATAATAAAAATAAATAAATTTATCATACAAATGAAACAATACATTAATTCCATGGACAATGATTTTACTATGAAAAAATAAAGAGTACCTCTGTAATTGAGCAGAGAAAGTGTCGTTTATCTTCCTACAAAGTCAGTGGAGGTAACTTGAAAGAAAGTTTCAAATGAACTACTATTGGGGTGAAAATATTTTAAGGGAGGAGCATGAAAGTTGGATATAACACCCCCAACCTGATCAAAAGAATCCACATGTATAAGAAAAAAATTAGTATGTGACTAATAATAAAAAGAAATAAATTAAACATACATATGAAATAATGAAATAATTCAATGGAAAATGGTTTAACTTTTCAATCATCAAGATTAACTCTGTAATTGAGTAGATCTAATTTATTTTCTCTTCCTAAAAAGGTAGAGTAGGTAACTTGAAAGAATGTGATAAATGCACCATTATAGGGGTGAAAAGGTTTTATGGGATAAGGAGGAAGAAATTTAGACAAAGCACCCCTAACTCAAAAAGAATAATCCACCTATATAAGAAAAGAATTATTATGTGAGTAATAATAAAAATAAATAAATTAAACATAAATATGAAATCATACATTAATTCTATGGACAATTATTTTACTATGAAAAAATAAAGATTACCTATTTGATTGAGCAAAGACAGAATCATTGCTCTTCTCGAAAAGGCATGACACATGGAAAAAAATATTATAAAATAAAAAAACTCTGAAAGGAATAATTAAAATTTAATCAACAATATATTATATAATATTTTGTTATAATATAGAAAGTATATTGTAACATTACCTTTTCATATATCCATAGGGTTTTCTTCATTATAGTTTGTTCTTACAAGGTATTGGTAACATCATCATGTGTAGAAGATATTGTATCATGAGTATTCAATAATTTAATTTAGTTTATGTTAATACAGTAAGGAACATATAATATTATGTGAAAAAACATAATATATTAACATACACTTTTACCTTCTCATTTAACTCTATTTCTTTTTTAAGGTTTTAACGATTTAGTTCCTCTTTTGAGAATCCAAATCCCCTCTTTGTTGTCCCCTATAATGTACAAGACATTGTCAATTGTGGGACCAACATGAACTGATTGTGATGTCCCAATGAAAGGGTTATCCTCGATTGAATTTTCTTTTGACTCAATATTTTTTTAGTTGTCAACAGGAAAATAGACCAATTATTGTTTGTTGGATTGGAGATATTAAGTACTCTCACTACTTGTGATTCCATTATGAATAACTCACCCTTTTACCCTTCTATACTAAAATCCACCTTCTCAAATCCCATTTCATCAACTTTTACTCCATTGATATTTTCAACCCATTTGCAACAGAAAAGTGGCCCTTGAAATGTTGTATAATCTAGCTCGTATATATGTTTGATAATTCCCAATTATGAAATATTTTCATAAATTGAATTTCTATCCTTCGAACTAGATATGTGCATCACTTTATCTATAAGAATAACACCACTCTTTTAAATTGCACTAATGTCATCAATTTCAATTATTTAGAACATATAAGAATTGATTACAAACCTAGTGTAAGATATAACATTTTCATTTGGTCCTCTGGCTGGCCATTGAAGTTGTTTGACAATTAAATTTGTATTTTTAGATAACTATTTATAAGTTGGATATCTGAACCATCGTATAATCAATTTATTATATGTATATCACATCCATATCTCATCCCTTGATTGGTTCAAATATCTAAGAATTTATTTGTGGGTTTCAATGTCTGGATCAACATCTTCACTATTATTTAATATGTAACGATGTTCTTTCTCTCACATTGTCAAGGTAATTGTAACAACATATATTCCAGAAATCCCATTGACAATAAGGTGTTTGTTGTGACGAGAGTTTGGGAGACTAATGATTTCAACATCTGATAGGTAATCGGTACATAATTCAATAGCTTCTTTAATAATATATCGTCCAACAATAAAACCTCCTGGCCGACTTTGATTCTTAATATAGCCTTTCAAAATATTTATATACCATTCAATGGGGTACATATATCTATAATGGACATAACCACATAGTTGAACCTCTCTGACTAAGTGAACTACAAGGTGGACCATTATATCAAATAATGATGATAGGAAGAACATCTATAATTCACATAATATGATAGGAATATTCTTATTCATGACTGGAAACTTTGTCAGGTCTACAAATACACTGCATATGGTTTTGGAAAAGAAGCAGAGTCTAGTTAATGTTTTTTTTTACATTTTGAGACAGAATGAAATAGAAAGAAATAGGCATTAAATCTTGTATCAGAACATAAAATCCCTGCAATTTTAGTCCATTGTAACTTTGAAAAATTCATTGACACGACATTCTTGATATTTGATGAATATCCCTGTTGAACTTTTACACTCATAAGTGAAAGGATAAATTGCAATTTTTCTTGTCTGTATAGAGCGTAAGATACTAGAGGAAGAAAAGTACACATTTTACCCATCATCAGTTCCAACTATTCCCTTCTCCCCATTTCAGTCATGTCCAACCTAGCCTTGATTTCATATTTTGTTTTTCTAGGAAAATTTACTAACTAGCCAACACCACTATAAAATAAATTTTTTCTTTATGGATGACATTATGAAAATTTTTGACATAAAAATAATTCCAATATAGTAATTCAAAGAAAATTGATCTCTTCTTGCAACCGGATTTTTTATGGTTTTTCGAAAATGGTTTACTAAAAATAGTTTCAATCTTGTTTACTTTTTTTATACAGTTGATTGCCCATAACTGGAGATGGTTTTGTACCTTTTTTGATATTCCCATAGAATTCTATCATCTAGGATTGGTATTTATGACATAAATGTAAAAAAATTTATGTCCTAAAAATATAGTCTTAGAGGAATGTTTCAACTGAACTGAGTATGTGTGTTTTTTAAAAATGGGGCAACCCGACATTCCTTTTAATGTTATATCCTGATAAATTTTCTTAACTGGGGATGTCATTTATCATTCCATACCGCATGGACCTCAATGTTAATTATTCACTTTTATGAGCATCATACATTGTAACACTTGTATCCAAAATCAATTTCAGATATTCGATCAATGGAGTCAAATAGAGATCAATATCATTTCTGGGTTGATTTAGTCTGTATATAAGAAGAGAAAACATAATGTATTTTCACTTCATGCATAACCATGGAGAAAAGTTATAATTTACTAAGATGAGGGGACATATATTGTGAGTACTATCTGTACACCAAAAGGATTTATTCCATCTGTAGATAACACAAGAATAAAGTTTCTCAGTTCATCTCTAAATTCATGAAACTCATAATTAGTTTTCTTCCACTGAGTAGAATCTACGGGATGACGTTGGTTCCCATATTTTATTCTTGTATCTGCATGGCATGCTAATTTTCTTTTGGTTTCCAGACAACCATATATTATTTTAAACCATGGAATGGTGGGAAAGCACCACATAGATTTTGAAATAATTGATTCATTTTTCCTGTATCGACCTGTTCCACACTTAGGGAATTTCATGAGTGATTCATGGTCCTTACGAAACAATATATAATAATTTGGACAAGCATGTATTTTTTAGAGATCATGCCCATTGAATGTGACATTAATTTAGCATCATATGTTCCTCATGGTAGTTCATTTTCTTATGGTAGCATCTTTTTTAGAAGACTAAGTAGTTATATAAAGTTTGTGTAACTCCATCTGTTTCCAGATTTAAAATTTTATAACTTCAATGAAAATGACAATGTTGAGTACTTGGTAAAACTGATATAAAATGGTTTCTTAGAATAGTTATTTAACTCCTCAAATAATTTTGGACAATCACTAAGGTCATCTTTAATTTCCATTGTCATTTCTTCCATGAGATCTCCATTATTTTTTACAAAGGTATTCATATCAAATGATTCATAAACCATAGCATCATCCCAATTGATGTATACAATTTCCATGTTTTTAGTCCAACAATTATAGATTTGATCTATTCCATGAAAAATAAAATATTCTTCCAACACTTCCTGACTAATTTAACTTGAATAACAACAATGTAAACCCATATAGAGGATTTTATAAGGGTCATCTGCACACTCTCTTGCAAAATTGATATACTTATTAACTCCATCTTCATATTCATTTTTCAAAAGATTAGCGAACATCCATTTTCAGTTCATATCCATCCTATTGGGTTCATAAAAGGTTAATTTAATACAATATATAAATAAATACACATAAGATATTCATTATCAAAAATCAATGTTACAGTCAATTCTAATAAGGGAAATATGGATCATTTCTACTAGAATATCTGAGATCCTAGATATTGCAACTGAAATAATAAGGGATGTTGTAATTTGAAAAAATAGAGGGAGATTAAGGTATATAATAAATTATATGATCACTAAGCTTTATTGGTGTAAACCGGAATATGGACAGTGTAATAACCCAAGACTGAATTACCCAAACAACACCATGTTAGATAATCTTATGACCTTTAACACACCAAAAATTCACTAAAGGATGGTTTAAACTTTTTTTTTTCAAAAACCAATAAATGGGAGGTAACCCCCCCCCCCCACCAATAGAAACAATTATTACCAAAGGATGAGAAAAATTCTAGTATGACACTTGGCGTCAATGGATATGCAGACCCAAAATCATCAATACCTGATATAAGAATACCCATTAGACAAACAAATATGGAAATAAATGATGCAATAGATATATAGGCACACATACATTTCATGCCAGTATAAAAACTCACTCACTTATAGTCTATAAGAAATAAAAATAGATAAAAACCTGATATTCAAACATGAATTGAACTAAAGTAACCATAATGATATAAAGAGTAAAGGCTTGATTTGATAAAACCTCATGTGATTAATTGGGGATGGCCCCTTTGAATCTTCTCTATAAGAAAACTAAGGATCATAGTGAATTTTAAGAGGAAGTACAACCTACGATATATATAACCAATAGAGGACAAAATTATTTAGTAAGAATATATAAAACATATCAGTAAAAAAATAAATAAAACTATGGTTTAGTGTCAGATATAGTACATTGGATCATACATCGGTAGTCAATACAAACTATGGACCACAAATCCTTGCCTAAGACATGGATCAAAAAAAAATTATAAACAACAAATCAGAAATAATGGATCATAAACAAATCATAGAAGAAGAAATCAAAAATGAAACCAAAAACACACAAAGAAAATCAGATGGCCTACCTCACTAGGTTGAAGAAAATATGAGACCCTCTTCAAATGTCAGATGAGATGTTCGGAGGAAGTCAAGCGGTATGATTCAACATTGGATTCACTGAGCAGGAGCACCCACAGTGGGTGGCTTGCACGGAAATCTTCTATATCATGGAAGGTTCACAAATGGTTAGGGTTCTTAAAATACATTGAGACACTTTTACAACAGTTACCTATAAGCAATAATAAATGTTCATTTATCACTACTTTGTTTACTGTTAATAAATCCCCATCTTTGTGAGTGCGAAAAAAGCACTGATAAAGATTCTTTTATCAATGCTTATTTTTGAAGCACAATTAAAGGATTTTAAATTATAGTTATAAATATTTTTTTTTAAAATATTTATAAATACTTAATAAATGTATATAAATAGAAATATACTAAATATATTAATTTTTAGATATAACAATTATAATTTTCTAATTAATTATTTCTACTTATAGAAATATTTTCGAAAAATATTATTTATATCATTATATATATTTATATAATTATACCCACATATATATATTTAATAAAAAATATAAATATAAATATAGTAAATATATTCATTATTGAAGTAAATTTACTATAAATTTAATAATTATTTAAATATACAAAATTATTTATTTATAATTATACAAATACTTTTAAAAAGTTTTTTATTTTTTTATAATTATGAATATATAATTGTATAAATAGAGTAAATATACATTTATAAATATATTTATTTATAAGTATTTATTTACAAATATTTTTTTAACATTATTAATGAAAATTTAATTTTGAGTGCATGAATATATATACAAAATGAGTGAAATTGAATAAATTAAGAATATATAGGCACACTTTAATAATATTGAAAAAATAGATAAGTTCTCTATGTGTGCATATTGTATACAAAAATGCATTAATTATACGTATATGTGAAATCAATATAACCAACATTTGATCTATATTAAATTGAAAAATCACACGTCATTCAATTATATGTATGTTGAGTACTATGAAATTAGTCAATATTTTTAATTCATATCAATTTTAAATTATATACCATTATTCAATAAATATATGAAAATTTAATGTAAAGAAAATAAATATTTTGTAATATATATTCTTATTTATATACATTAAAATATATCTATATATTTAATATATACAATTGAATAACATTAATTATTATACTTAACTAATTAATAAAATGTTTAATATTTAATAATTTATAATTAATCAATTCATTTTTATCAATAATTATTTAATTAATAAAATTTGTAATATTTTTTTAATAAACTCATATTTTTTTATTTAATTATTTAATTATTTCATTTTATTGGCACTAAAAATGTATTGATGAAAGAAATATTTATCTGCACTAAACATAAAGTACTGATAAAGCGTACCCTTTATCAGTGCTAAAAACAATGTGCTGATAAAGGATAACCTTTATCAGTGCTAAAAATAAAGCGCTGATAAAGGATACCCTTTATTAGTGTTAAAATTAAAGTAATGATAACAGTTTTCTTTATCCACACTAAAATAAAAGCACTAATAAAAGGTTAAATTTATCAATTCTTTCTTTAGCGTTGATTAATATTTTATTTATCAGCATTTTCTTCTAGTGATGATAAATAACAATGATGCTAAAGGTCTATTTTTTAGTAGTGATGATATCAATAGTTGAGAGTGAGACATTGTGATATAGCACATACAAATTTCATAATCACATATGTCATGTATGAGTTTTTTTGTGATATTTTTTGGTTTACCAAACTCTCCTACTGTGTTTATAGAATTAATAAATAGAATTTTTCACTAGTAACTGGATCATTTTGAGGTTTTTTTTCTAAATTAAATAATAATTTACTCCAATACTCATGATGATCATTCCCAACATCTTGACATCATCCTTGGTATAGTAAGAGAGAATCACATATATGTCAGGATATTTAAATTTCAATTTTGGATCGAGAGGGTGCATTTCTTTGGTCACATCATCCCTGAGGAAGGTATTTATATAGACCAAAATAAATTTAAGTTAGTTTTTTCCTAGGACCATCCCAATAATGATTTTGATATCCAAATCATTCTGGGTTTGGAAGGTTATTATTAGAGATTCATCTTATACTTTTCCCACTTTTAAGCACCACTTTTGGGCATGAACAAGAGGGGGATCATATTTTAATGGTATAGAGATTGTGAAAATCTTTTTAGGAGTTAATGAATTATTTGACTATTGCATCAATTTTAATCCGACCCAATATGTTTGAGGTACAATCCTTTTACTATGATGCATACGATATTGGACTTGAAGACGTGTTGATGTCCATAATTCAAGTTATGGCATATGGGTCATAAAATTTGAGGCCATATGAGTGGAATTACCTTACACATGATCTCAAGTTATTCATGATGGTTTATTTCATGATGTGTTTATGGAATTACCTATTGGGTAAAAATTTTCTTGTGTTTACCAACTAAAAAAGAATTAATTATATCCTTTCACATTAATATTTTAACCTCTCGCTATGAATATGGGATGAGTATATAATTTCATTTGATTTTGAGCTAGCATGCATTCCTAGAAAGTGAAACACTATTACTAACCCTTTGATAAAAAAGAAATAGTATTAGGTAGTCTAGGATCCTATATTTGAGTAGAATATGATATATTTATTCACTGAGATAAATTTAAAGGCTCAGGAGGTCCAGTAGAAGATGACCCTCATATTCTTATCCGCAGAGTCTAAAATTTCGATCCAAAACAATGATAAATCGTATGAGGATATGGAGTTTGGACTTGGGGAAAATACTTGAAGGTGGAGAGTCACCTTCCCATTGGACTATTGGCAATGATGAGATCATCTATGTTTGAGGATGTGTTGTTTTTCTTATGTGTAAGTGAGAGGAGATGATGTTTATGTTTCATTCCGCAAAGGGCGTAGCGCATCATAGTTTATACAAATAACACCATGAACTATGTTGATTATTGGTCATGGAAGGAAGATTCTAGGTTTCATGACATGGACCTACAACTTCCAATGGGTGAAGACCAAGCATCAATGACCCAGTGGTTTGTCATATATATTTCCCATTTCTAAATAGAAGAGGGAACATGTTACCATGGTCATTGTGGTGGGTTTTCCAAGGATACATTAGAGGAATGATGTGATATGGGTAATCATAGACCGGTTTATAAAATTATCCCATTTATTTTTTATCTGGGAAACAATAAAAGTTGGTCATTTGGGAAATTTTTATGTTTGGGAGATAGTTATTTTTTTCAAGGAGCCCTTGAGCACAGTTTCATATCATGATTTTCACATTAATTATCACTTATAGAAAGGTTTAACGAATGCATTGGTTACCCAAGTGTTTCTAAGATTTTCTATTCACCCACAAACAAATGGGAAATTGGATCATACTATCTTGGTACAAGAGGAAATGCTAAAGGAATACATCCTAGATTTTGTTGGCTCAAGGGAGAAGGACATAGAACTCTTTAAGTTTTCAAATAATAATAGTTATCATGTAACTATTTATATGGAACCCTATGAGGTACTTTATTGTAGGCCATGTATATTAATTTTGTATTGGATGGACAAAGGTGAGTCAGAGTTTTTGGGACAGAGTCTCATGCAAGAGAAATCATTCTAGTTCAAGTTGATTAAAAAATGTATGGATATTTCTTAGAGTAGCTAAATTTTTTATATTGATCAACATTTTTAACCACATTAGTTTACATTAGGTGATCATGTATTCCTTCTTATGTCACCGATATTAGGTCACTGTATGATTAAGATGTAGGTCAAGTTGTCACCTAGATTTATTACACTATTTGAGATTGTGGATTGGAGTAGATATATGTCTTATCTTTTAGAAAATCCAAATAGGTTTAGTGCTATAAATGTTTTTTCCATGTTTCATAGATTTTACATTATCATCCTAACCCATCTCATGTGATCAATGTGGATAATGTTGAGTTTATGGATGATACTACCTTTGAGGAGAATCTGATTCATATTGTGGATCACTCTTATAAAGTGTTGTGGTTAAATGATATGTCATTATTTTGAGTGTTTTGGAATCATGGACATGTTCTGAAAGAAACGCGGGTTGGTAAATAGAAATGTGTGCCTAGTGGCCCAACAATTTTACCTTGAAATCATAGTGATGCTTGTGAGTGCATCCCAAGGATTAGATGTTATATGTGGGGGGATTGAAAGATCATGATATTTTTGTTCATGTATCATACTCTTTTTAGGTATTCTATTACCCATCATTTATTCTTACATTGGTTGAGGCTTTTCTTGGGAGTATTCATGTGAGTTTTTAAACTTTGTTTTAGGGGGTGTTGGGTAGTGCCCAGTTGGAACACAGGTTTCCTAAACTATATGCCTATTATAAGAAATATATGAACCCTGAGACAAATGGGGTTTTCATGGTTAGTGCAATGTTTTTCATAACATTCACCCACCTAGGAGTAATCATGCACATAAGACAATAGTGGCACATTATTAAGGTTCATGGTTGGAAAAACCATTCACACCAGTAAGAAAACCATGTACACTAATTTTAGGCCCCAAAATATTTATTTAAAAATTCATAAACCTCTAATTTATATCCTTAATAAACCTATTTCGACCAAACATGAATTCATTTGATTTTGGAGGCATCAAAGAGGATTCCAAGGCTCCTCAAACCTCTTCCATTGTGAATCAAAGATCTGGTGGATGAGATCAAACCCTTTATGGTATGATATAATTTTTTTATGTTCTAGATTTATTTTAAAATTATATTTATTATACAATATTATTGAACTTTTCTGATGGGATTCAAGACATAAGGTAAGGGATTTCTAATCCCTCTTTTATTTTTGGCAGACATATGAAAATTCACCTCCCATTTCATTTATATTGAGTATATACTACACATTTGAAATGTTCTATTGTGAATATCCTAATTTTATTTATATTAAATATCTTAGTTTATGTTATTCTCTATTGGGGATTATTATTCATAAGATTATTAAATTGGTAATTTATTTTAATCTTAAGTTTTTTACTTATGTGAGAAACATTCCATATTCACCTGATATTTATTTTATTTGGTGAATATACTTCCCATGATTTTATTTAATGATTATTCTCCAATATATTATTTTTATTTACATATCCATTCTATGATCAATCATTTATGTGGTTTATGTTTCAAAATATACCAAACTGGTAAGGATTTTTTGTTTCAGTTTTCCATCTTTGTCACATATGATTATGGTATACACTAATATTCTCATTTGAGGTTTATATACATCCCCATTGAAATTTAATATCATGATATTATTTTCACTCATTAAATATTATGTTTCATTTCATGGTATTCTTTCAAGGGGCTTACTTTTTATGGTTATGAAAGTGGTAAATATTTTATGTTACAATCTCATTATTTATCAAGATTGTTTATTATCATGATTATGATGTTAGAATCTAATGAATAATCTATAAATAAACTCATTAATTTCCTTATCCTTAGGTTATTTTAATATAATACATGGTTTCCCATCATTTTCTACTCTTTATGTATTAAAGATTTCAACATAATGTTTCTAAAAAAATCGTCTTTTTTTATCTCTACAGTTGAAAACACTTTTGCAACGAAAAATATGTTTTGTAAAAATGTTTTCAAAAAAAATTAACATTTTTTTAAAATGATCTATTAAGGAAATGTTTACCCATGTTTTACTTTATAAAATATTTATTAAAAGTAATCTCCATGTAGTTTTAAAAAATAATACCAATTTGGATTTCATAAAAAATGTGAATGGAATATTTATGTACGACATGAATGGAATTTCATGCCTTGATAACAATTATTTACATTAAGGATTTTATAAAATGTTTTCAAGTTTATTTTAAAATATAATGATTTAAAAAATTCTTTCTGTTTTAAAATGTTACATCGCATGAAAAGTTAACTTCCTTAATAAACATTACAAGTAATATTTCAAAATTATTCTCCGTATAAGTTAACACTTATTGATGTTACTTATGATTTACTTTGGATATGATATAAGAATACCATTAATATTATTTCTCTAAATGGTTTATGTTTATAATGGCATGATGTTCATGAAACATATTTCCCTTCCATGGGTTATACCATGATAAAATTCTAATGAAACATTATTTTTCCCACAAGTTATGTTATGATGAAATGATTTTGAAACACGTTTCTTTTCCACATGTTATGATATGATGAAATGTTTATGAAACCCATTTAATTTCATTGGTTATGGTACAACGAATTTATTATGATCCTATGGAACAAATTTATGATTTTAATTACATGATGGGTGGGAACTATATCTCCCTATAATTCATTGGGTAATGATAAATATTATAAGATCATTTATCCCAAGAACAATAGGAGAGTACACGGGTGGTCATCCTAAGTCTGAAAAATAGGCTAAACGGGTGGTTATACCTATCCAAATATGTTATGAATGTATTTTTGGGTAGACTTGACATGAGAGTTTATAAGGTTTTGTATATGACACAATTCTATGTATTATGATATTGTCATGATCTCTTGGATCATGTTATTTTATTACTTTTATGATTCATGTCTTATGAAATTCCAATTTTTATACCATAACTCAAGATTTAGTACTTCAATATACAGGGTATGGTTTTTAGATTTTATGGTCAAGTTATCATACCATTGTGATCATGTTATGATTACATATTTCAATTTTTTATCCTTACTGAGCAACTAATATCACCCTTTCTTAGGTTTCCTTTCCCTAGGATATGAAGAAAGGTTTTATGTAGGTTTTTTCCATGAAGAGTACAAAATGGGAAGATATTTTTTGGAAAAAGGTCAAGATCTTTCACCAGATTAAATGATAGTGTTCCATGTTTCTAAAGGAACTAAACTATTATGGTCCTCAATCGTGTGTTTTTGTGATATAATGAATATTCATCAGAAATTTTTAATATTGATATATGATCGTCCTGGGTTTCTATAATCATCATGCATGTGATCCCCTATATAGAGGGTCATTCTAGTATGGTTTGTGGTGTCCCTTAGTGACCCTATCTATGATCCAGAATTTGGGCGTTGAGATCATTTTAGTCCTAATGTGTATCTTCCTTAGTAATACTCTTTGATCATAACCTCCCAGGATAGAACCATTAGGGAAAACATGGAATGTGAGGTGAATTTTCCCTGGAAATCATTATCTTGAAGCCTCAAGTAGAATATTTGGGATGAAAGTATGGTTGAAACCCCTTAGAGAATAATATTATGTCTTCACTATATCAGGATTTTCATTATTCAAATCTCTAAATACTATGTTATAATTTTCATGAATTGGTGTTAATGATTTGACAACTCCCTTAAGGTTTTATGTTTTGTGATTTCAGGGTATCCTATTGGGTATTTTTATACTCAAACCCTCTTGAACCCTACCCAAATGTGAGATGTATTATAAAGAATAAATTCCAATAATGGAATCCTATGGAGCATAGTTTGGGATATACACACCCAGGTTTTTCTTGGTCTTCCATTTAACATCATTCCCCTCATTTTGAAAAGTTTATACTCTTTTTACCTTTTTGGTGGGTTTTTATTTGGGCCCTAAAATGATTTCTTGTACTTTATTTTATACTTTTATTGTGATTAATATGTTATTCATTCATTATGGTATCAATTATATTTAACATTCAACATTATATGGGTTCCTAGAGACATGATTGTGTTTGTATGTACAGTAGGCTAATGTATTCCAAGTGTTTTTTATGCTTACTCGACATTGGTTGTCACCACATTGCATATTGGATGTAGTTTTGGGGTGTTACAGATGACTTATTTTTGGCCAGGAAGGCCCTGGTGTGTTACGACATTATAATATTCAATTTTGATATGGTCTATATTTCCAATGATCTACTATGTGGGTTATATACCCAATAAGAAAACAAACCACACACCATATATAGAGACAATAACCATGAAATGAACCCAAATTAGTTAGTCCATATTCTCTTTGAGTTAATAAGAATGTGTTATAAAATCCTAAGTATGACATAAAGTGTTCATAGGAAACATTCACATAATAGTCAGTAGGCTATATTAAATGAACATAAATGTTATGATGTTTCCCATTAAGTGGAACCAAACTATGCATTTTCTTATTCCTCTAGTATGGATAAGTAAGAATCCATTAATATGTGTCTAATTAAAACTCTAGAAAAATATACCATCTTTCAGGATGGTGTTACACTATATAGTTTATAACTTTGTGGCTTTAAATCAAAGTATAAAATCAAAGGATGAATTAATTAATAAGGAAAAGTATAAGAGGGTTTGATATATAAAGGCGATACCATTGATAGATAACCATTGATACAAATTGATGTTCAAATTAACAAAAAAACTTTTATGTATATATAAATTTAAATAAATACATTTCATTATTAAATCATTACAACAAAGGTATCAGGTATAACATGGGATTTTGGAAAGGATTTGTGAATATAAAATAAATTTATAAGTGATTCTTGAAGTAGGAAATAATTCTCCACAAAAAATGTTTGAGTAAGATCAAACACCTATCTAGTCAACTAAATGTTATTCCTAGGTGTCACTAAAAAAGTTACAGTAACTATATATCTTCATAAAGTAGACCCATAAGCACTCAAAATTTCATGGGTAACACATGGTGTAGAGTCTGTGAGAAACATTTGATATATAAAATAATATTAAAGGAATTAAGATATACATATTTTATAGAAAATAAAATCTCTCCAAATAGATATGGCTAATTTATTATAGAGGAAGAGTAAATTGAATGGTAAAGCATGTGGGAGTGATGGATAAAATCTGGACTTGAGTTAGGCAAGGCAACATCACTAGAGTAGAAAACGGATTGAAAATAAAATATGAGGAATGACCTTGAAAAAGAGAGAAATACATCACTATATATTGTGCATTAAAATGGATCATGCCACGTGATGTAAATATATATATTAGGGTATTGTTATGTTCATATAATTGGTGAACAATGACTCTAAAGCAATAATATCTAATTATAAACATGGATTCTTAAATGATAGATATTTCTCAAATGAAGTGATCTTTTTATATTTGTAATTTTTCTATATCATAGCTTCATGGATGATGTAACATATGCGAGGAGGTCAAATGTAGATCGACCTATTATTTATGTATGTTAGAAATCATACAAGAAAACTATATATATACTTTATAGTCATACATTATAGAACATATGTTACATAGTTTCACATCATTTAATAAGGACATAGATTCCTTTTTAGCTCTAAAAGAACATGATGAGGACCTAGATGTAGTGGGGTTCTACAAAGATTTGATACATGTGTAATAAAAAATTAAATGGACTCATTATAGTTTGGGATTAATTTTGGAATACTCAACATTAATTAGAGCACCCAAAAATTATAATGGATCTAGGATTTGATTAGGATTTATCACTTGGACCTAGAT
Organism: Viscum album; assembly: GCA_963277665.1. Taxonomy (NCBI): domain Eukaryota; kingdom Viridiplantae; phylum Streptophyta; class Magnoliopsida; order Santalales; family Viscaceae; genus Viscum; species Viscum album. The sequence goes on along the minus strand of OY728166.1, from coordinate 1,357,840,326 downwards.
ATGATATCCATGAATATGTATAAATACATCACTAACATGAATATCACCACATATAAATCTATTAATTGAGAAATTTTCATCAATAGTTAGGTGAACCATTACACTTGGTATATATAGTATATCAATAACCACTAAATCCACCAAGAAAAATATCAGTCAAAAAAAGATTGAGATCTTAAATTATGATTATCTATGACATATGTAAATGAAAAATCCAAGTATTTTTGGTCATATAGGATGGAACACATTAGATTGTTTAAGTTATTTTGGATTTAGTACTCAATACAGATTAATATATTATGGGATAGACTATATGTAATTCACTTTAACATAATGTGATGATGATTCTTCTGTTATGTAGGTTACAATCATGAATCTATGATATAAATATTTATCAATACAATGTTTCGGAAATTAGATATGAAAAGAGTGGTAAAAATGAGACACCCTATTAGAAAATGTTGAAACGTTTATATTTTCATATTCATGGAAAACAAAAACCATATTATGAGTGTTTTTATAACTTGATAATGTCCATACATAAAAAAATATTAGTCTCATAGAGTGCATCACTCTATTGATGTAATATTCAGGTAAGTTTGAATTTATCTCATTCCCTTAAACATCCCCTATCAAGGAATCAATTTTCATGAATTGTAGGTTTATATGACTATGAACTATTTAAAAAAAATTAACATAAAAAAGAGTGGATTTTAAACTATATAGTGTAAAATAAAACTAGTAAGAAAGTTTCGTATAGTTTTAAATAATGATAAATGGATATTTTGAAACCACTTTTCAATAATTTTTTTTTAGAAACCACGTACTATTGGTGGATGTGATATTCATCCCATTCATTATGTTCATTGAATAAGATTTGTTGGTGTAGATATTTTATATTGAAATTTTCTTTTAATTTTAAATATACTTTTTGTGGATTAAACCAATGTCTCATGGGAGTTATTAGAGATAAAACCAATTATAATTAGTGGAATGAGTAGAGGTGAACATTCTTATTGAATGGTCTACAAAACTAATTATAATGAATTTACTGGTGCTATAGTGTGAACATCCTTCTCTTTAGAAGTCATTCATACTAATTTTTCCAAATATGGGATGCTGCATCATAGAAAAGATTATTACAGATGTCGATATAATGTAATTTTATTTGAACATCAATGTAAAATACTACATATGTTTTATATATAAGTGAAAATGTGGGCACCTATATTTTAGTACTTTTTTTGGGTGATATTTCCATATCCAATAAATTATATTTTCAAGAAATGGATCATTATATTTTCCACCATATTCTGATTGATATTCAAATGAGTTTTCTTTATGAAATTATATTCTCATAACCCATTATATAGTAATAATATGAGTGGTTTTATTAGGAAAATTCTTCCAAATGTATTGTTTTCATCTTTTAATTGTTTAAATTGGTATAATTTTCTTTTAATATTTTTGTGGAAAAACAAAATCTTTTAATGATATTAGTTTAATGAAGTCAAATTTAGATTTTTTTGATTTACATAAGGGACACAACCTCAAGTAACATAAATAATATTTTAGTGTCATTAAGGATATGCATGAACTACTTTGAAATAGTAATGTACATAATCCCATTATATATATTCCCTTAAAAAAAATAACCAAGAGTATTTGGCAGTATGTAGTAATTCTTATCATTGATGGATTGAATTGGAATATTTCTGATATAAATTAATCATCACAGGGAACTCTAAGGATCCATGCATTATTTTAGGAATAAAACATCATGGTCTCTTGATGTTTATGTATTATTTTTCTAATGATTGTTGGTAACCACATTCACCACCATAGACTCCCTATATGAGAGAATGTGTCATTCCTCCTTTGTTTTATCTAAGGAAGACTCCTTTTATGCCTCATCAATATATGAATTTTATAAAATGAGGTCCGTTATAGAGGATATAACTTACTAAAAACCATAAAATATGTTATATCCTAGTTTGATATGGTTAGAGAATTTATTTTTTTATAGTCCTTTATAGTTGGAATCCATCTGATTCTGGTTTTAATTAGAGAGAATATGCTCTTCGCCAAGACTAGGATATTTTTGATTTGATGTTAATTCTCAAAATATATGGTTATTAATAGTTTGAACACTATGTAGTGTAAGATGTGAATAACTATTTCATTTGAGTCCATATCTTTTAAGGATGTGATTCTATTAACCAGTAAAATTACATGGTAATTATATTAATTTAGGATGTTAAATAGAATTAGATATTAGTGGAATTTAATTTGTAACCCTCACACATAATCAAGAATGGGTGTTAATTATTTAATCATAATAGAATATTCACTATTAAACAACATGATTAGAATATATAAATCATCCATTATGTTTAGTAAAGTAAATTTTACATATTTATCTATATTAAAATTCGTAATGAGGTATTTGTATGTGGATTCATGTTTTATGTATCCATCCAATAGTACGAAGGATTTTATAATTGCTTCCTTTAATGTGGAGATGAGTATAATCCACCAAAAAACCATGTTTTTATTTGATTTTTCTCTCTACCTTTAGGTGGTGTTCCTAGATACATAATTTATGTAAATTTCCAATACATGGTAAGATTAATGTATGAAACATACATCATAATCATAGATTTATTTATTCATTGGTTCAAATTCTGGATCAGGTTTTACTATGCGTAACTCTTCACATACTTTATCTTTCATAACCATCTAAGTTGTTAACTAAATGTCAAATATTTATGGAATTACTACCCACCCTTTTAGACCCCCAATTAAAACTATTCAACTGTGTATGTATTTAAGAGAGTTTACATGAGAATCTATATGATCCTTGGGATTCTATAGATAATGCATCAAATTCCTTAATAAAAATATCAGTGTGATTAAATTATTCTAGGTATTTTAGTATCATGTATCAATATAAAATGTTTCTCTGTAGTGATAATGTAAATTATTCTCCATTCATTCAATATTAATCTAGGAAAGGAGTGTGTCAAACAATATCTACAATGTTTCCACATAAACTATAATATGATTACTTTAAACCAATTAAATAAATACTAGTTGGTGAAAAATGTTTTTCATTTGATTTTCTATTTACTTATAAAAAATTTCATCCCAATGATAGATGAATTTCTTACTCATAACTTTGTGAAGGGTAGGATTGTACTAGTAATATTTGTTAGTAAGTTGCATATATAGTCAATAAATCTAGGTATTTCCATCAAATAATTATGGTTTCATGGTAAGGGAATGTAGAGTAACACTATTTTAATTTTGGGGTTGAAATCATTTCCAAAATGGAATAATACTCTTTTTAAAAACATTCCAAATGTTACAAAAGAAATACAAATTATGGGATTCATCTTCAAGATGTGTTTCTATTATTTGTTAAATAATATCTAGAAATCAACAAGATGATTACATTGTTTATGATATTTTACTACAATATGATCCAAAAATAATTCAATGGTCATATCTAAATGTAACATTATTATATGTTACATGACATTTTAATAATGGGATCTAAATTTTTTTATTCCAAATACCAATTATTATATATAATTATACCCTATGGGGTTCCCAAATAGTATTGTTTTTTATTTCATCGAGGTACATTCTTTTATTTTATAACCTGAGTACCCATAAATAATGAAGAGATATTAGAAGGGAGTTATTTAATTTATCACTTTTTTGTAATCAGGACTAAGAAATTGATATAAAAACAATGTGGATAGAGATATATTATATTGATATATACCATGAATTCCCAATTTCATTTCTTGATGGGAATGATATTGGAAATACACTTTATGTTTTTAATTTTCTGAATAAGTAATATTGATGAACATATCATCTTTTCTTCCACTTTTATTGTATGGTTTGGACTTATTATTGTCATATAATTTATATATACCCCATAGTCATTTGGTTTAGTCAATTTATGGGTTGTAACATCAAGATATAAACCTATCCTTTTTATATAGTTTTAGGGGAATAAATCTTGATTTTTTTTAGTAAAGGAATATATGTCTCATGTTTTCTATGTATCAATGTGAAATTGATCAATATAGTTTGCAGACCATCTTCTACACATAGATTTTCTTATTGGATTTAATGAACAATTATAGAGACACATTTATAGAATGTTGGATGGGCATAAAGAATATATTTTTATTCTTTTACTTCTTCTAAAACACTAATTTTTGTAGAGTATAATGGGACAACATCTAATGATATGATAGATAATGTAGGGGAATCTTTAGATCCTAATTTTAATTAACATGAATCATTTTTATTCAAATAAAAATGAAATAAGTTTTCATAAAAGCTAGATTTGATTGAAACAACTGACTATATGATGATAGAGGATAATGTTTCCAAATCCAATAAATTATTTATTTATCTCATATTCATTTCCATTTGATCAAAGAAACCGAAATGTGGTGACAAATGACTAGTAAAATATTCAGGGATGTAAATAGTCTTTGGTATCTAGTTATCAAAAATGTTCCATGTAACATAATTTCATACCACATCATAAAATATCCTAGGGAAAAATTTTATTGGCCATCATTTGAGTGGAATTTTATTTATTTCTTTGGATAATTGTCTAATGTCACTACTATGATTCAATTTCATCATAGAATATGAATTTTTTGACTCAATTCAGTTGATGGGTAACCTATAGTATCTACCAAGTCCTCTTAGTAGATGATGAGGGACAATGTCCAATCCATTCGGGGGTTTATCTAGATAGAATTATCTATCAAAATCATATTTCACAAAATTTTGTATACCTATCCATCAAGATATTTAGATACATAGGAAATAGAGAGGAAATTATCACTATATAGTGCCTTATCCAGTAAATTGACAGAGTACTCATGGAAATAATTTTATAATGAGGGAATTTCCATGTCCACTTGGATTCATAACCACCCTATTAATGTGTTGAAGGAAATATTTTAGTGAACCACCATATATCTAGAATAAAAAAAATTTATCTCCAAAATATGTTTTGGGCATCATCATTTTGTGAAATTTATGTTCTTACTTATCATACCCTTGGATGGTCATCTCGAAAGAAGAAAAGTATTCCACATTGAAACCCAATCATTATAGGTTCTTGAACCATATGAGGTTTACCCATGAACCATTATCAATTTAATATAGATAGATATAGATTCATCATCTTTTCATATATATATATGGATCTCATGTTTCCATATATGGTAGCTTATTGATCTTGTTTTTGTGAAGGAAATTCCTGAATATCATTATATGGGTTGATTATATCTACATTATATCTCAAAAAGCGATGATATCCTAAAAATGATGAGGAACTAAGATATCCTCAATGAGGGTTTCAATAGTTTTCTGAAGTGTTTTAGGGAATCCAATATAGAGGGATGTGATAAATTATTAGTAACAAGATTTAATATATTGTATACCATCAAAAAGGGTCTATAGTTCTAATCATGAGGATGTTACCTAGTTTAAAGAATAAAATATATGATTGGGGGGGGGGGATTCTTACCTTTACATGAACCAAGTGAATTTTTATTATTTTCATGTTTAATTGAGCTGAAATTACAACATTTCGATGTTGTCGAAGAAATTTCCATTCCAGATATACAATATTTTATTATTATTGGGTCAAAACAATTCCTCCTATATTTAGGGTAAGATAGATATTAATTTTGAGATAATTGTATTGTATGTATTTGGGACTCCATGAAATATATATCCTAAGTAAAAAAATCTTGATGGTTGGTGACTCTCTCATACCTTTCTTCCCCAAATTTCCTAGCCTCTGTGACCTCTACCTTGATAATGGATGGTATGTTTAGGATCATATAAATAATATTCATTAGGGAAACCATATTTCAAGTTGATGAATTCCAAAAAACCAAAATTTTACCCTTTATTGGATTAGAATCATTTATCTAAGTTCATTACCATTGTCTCATTATAAAGGATGATGTTGTTCCTCCCAGTGATTGTTGTTTGATGTTCGAGTGAGAATATACCATCTTGGGCACCTATAAGGGATCCTCCTAGAATTTTACATTTTTATAGAGGATATTGAACTAAATTTAGAATGAATGTGATGACGGGGACAATTTCTTGGACCTCGTTAATTGAGATGGAGTCACAACTGGATGGTTTAGTTGAAACATGAGTATAGATTATGCCTGGGTGATCTATTTTATTATTATCCAGTCATATAATTTCAACATACGCTAATATATTTACTGATTCCACTCTTATTATTTTTCTTGTGTGGTGGAAGAGACTCTATCCACCAATTTCAAGGGTTTTTACACATTTAATTACCTGGATTCAACCGTCTTGTTTTGAATATCCATGGTTATAAAGCAATCATGAATATTGTTTCACAATATTTGATGAAAGGGGAAGTAATTTAGATGATCATTAAGCCTAAATTCATTTGTATTCCAGATATATGATAGGATGAGTAGTTTATTATTAACTTCATTCATTAAATAATAAAAATTATACTAAATTAATAAATAATTATTAATTTTCTTCTAATCCTCAAATCCTAGGTGGGTATGACCCCTCTTCAACTCCTTATATAGAAACTATTATTGATTATATTCATTAGGGGAGAATAACATGATATTAGGTTGTATTTAGAGATGGATATGTTTTTATCACTAGCTAGAGTATAATATTTGCAGAAAATACACTACAATAAATATTCCCATGGACCAATAGTGTTTTATAGGATTTATCCATACAAAGAAAGAAAAGATCCACTAAAATATATGAAACTAATTCAAATTCAAAAAACCGACAAGATTATTTCAAGGGGGTTATAAAAACTTTTAATTCATCATTTAAAATCACTATAAAAATATCCAACAACTACACCAATGTTAGTTTCATTTTAATTTAGTAATGTAGTCCATTAAATATAGTGATAAAATCATAAATCATTTTATTCATGTATGGTCAATAGTGTGAGAGATCCAGAATCTGTGTAATTCTATGTATAAAGATAAATTAGTAAACGAATTATTGATAAAGGACTACCTTGTTCTTAATGGTAAAAGATGGTAGTCATTATAAAACATGAATAGTGTACCATTCACTGTCTAAATAAAGTATATAATAAGTATCTCTTGTTTATGGTCATGTGATCCCATCATTAGCTTTCATTTAGGCACAATGGGTATCATGTGATACTTGAAATTTTCTATTTAATTAATAGTCAGGATTGTATGATTCCTAAAATTTAGTCTAAAATGATTTGTATCCACCAATTCATGATATTTTATTCTACACTCTTACACTAGTGTGTTTATCCCTTTTATATATTTCAATTGAGTTGAAAAGAACTCAATAGAGTCAAAGAAATCTGTTGGTATCTTTCCCTAGTCAGATACACGATAAGTGGTTTTTGTGGGATCTAAATATGTTTTACCCATCTACGTCTGCTATTGATATCATGTTTTTCTTCTAGAATAGAGTATCTTAATTGAATTTGAATTATATTATACCATAATAGAGAAAATTCATTATACTATTTTCCCACTAGGTATATGATGGCCAACGATATAGTTTCAGAGTAGATTTGGTGGCCATAACTTTATCCTATTTAATGAGAATCCTTTTAATGTATCATCTATTCTAGAGAATAGATATTATCCCCTGTCTTTGAGTTTTACTCAATAGGAATATTTAATTGAGTAATGAGGAATTGAGTTACCTCTCGACCCTCAATTGAGCATTATATCGGGAAAACCATTTAATTATAAGAATATATATATCACCCTAAAGTGGTGGTAAGGTTGTGGTTATAACCACATGTTTTCATTTCTCTTTGGTTGAGGCTCAATGATTAGAAAATAATTGAGTTTTTTGAATAACTCCTAAATCAGGAACCTATTTCTAATTTTGAATAGGGATTCCATATTTACAAACATCATTAAAAAAAATTTTGAATTGATATTTCATTATTTACTAAATTTTCAACAAGTCCATATTTCACATTATATACAGTGTTAACACTAATGAAATTTAACATTTTATATCTTTAATTGGGAATCAATTACTCATATTAGTGTTATGGGGATTTTACATCCTATGATTTTTTGATGAAAAAATAATAATATCCTTACATGATTTATTTAAAGAAAACAATTCTATATTTAATCCATTATAATGATTCACATACCCTCGTCAATTATATCTCAGAAGTTAATTGTATAGGGTAGCCTTGAGGGAGTCCCTAATATATTTCACCGAAGAGGTCCTTGATGAGTAGGTTAAATAACCCATTTAATAAAATGATGAGGATTAATGCTGTGAAATAAATAAAATTCATATGAAATCTAATTTCCTTGAAGGAGGTGGTGGTAGTGATAATAATCCACCTTGCCATGTGGAGTGGGGTTAGTTCGATCATTCCATATTCACATAATTGATGCACAATACATAATCGCATGGGTAGTGGTGGTGGGAAAAAATTCCTTATAACTATATGTTTAGATTTATCCTATAATTTAACTGATGAATAATCTACCAAAAATTTAAGAATTTATTTTAGTATCATATGGGTTAATGGAATTATCTAAGATAAATATTCCTTCAAATACAGATTGATCTATATTCATCGAATTCATAAACTATTAAAGGTGATTCTTTATAAACATTTTTGGAATCCAGATTTCCATGTCTATCAATATCTCATTTTCATTAAGTTTACCACTTTTAGGATTTTAGAGATGTTACATTTCACTTGACAGTCCAACTAGTATATGTATAACATGATACTATAACAAGTCATATGAAAATTATACATCATGTTCTATTATATGAAAAAATCTAATATTAAGTGAGTGATATAACATATAACACATTATTTTTTTCACATCCTTTGATGTGTATGTTTGGTGGGGTATTATTGAATATTTTTAAAATCACCATTGGGATAATGAGGTAATCCCATTGAAGTATATCATGTTGCTTCACCACCATGGGGTTTCCAGCCACATTGATGTTATATTGGTTGACTTGGTGGGTTTGTTACCTAATTTTATTTAATTAGTGAGTGTTTTACATGTTTTAAATATTGTTTTCACTAATATTTCATTGATTAATTGATCGTTTTTATCAAATATAAATTATAAATTCCTCTTACTAATTCTAGAATTTCATACTAGGTAGTTTCCATGGTTGAAAACATGACTGGTAAGTTACCCTAGGCCAGTTCTATGCATTTAACCATGTATTTTTCCTCATCCTTAATTAACTAATACTCCATTTTACCCATCCATAGCATTTATTTCATCACTATAGTGTTAAGGGGAGAGGAAAAATTTGAATCTACACAATTTCATTAGAGGGCCAATGATTCAAGGGATCGAAATATTATGGCCATTAAAACATAATATATTTTGGATGGGATAAGAAGTTTTATGTTAGTAATGAGGAACCTTATGAATATGGAACTGGATTCTTGGGTGCCTCTCTATATGATGGCATACTCAGAGTTATTATGAAAAAAGGGGGACATTTCTACAGGTATTATATGTCATTCAAGGGAGGAACATTACAATGAACACTGTAGGATGTTCCACTAGGATTGTTAGATTTGATTCAATTGGAATAACCACTGAGTTGACAAACTATTAATGGTACTGTAATGGGATGAAATTCATGTCTATTAATCTTAATGATTTGGGGAGGACCTTCATAGAATTCACATTAGGGATAACCGCCATGTTTGATAATAATATTTCAATGAGGTGGAATTTCATGACTATTAATATGGGGAGAACCTCCAGTGTCACTGATATATATAGAGTAGAAAATATCTTAACTTTATGTGATCTTATATTTGGTTGATTAAGATATGATAGATTCTTGTAATGACTTTTAAATTTATTGAATAATTTCATTAATATCTACATTGATTAGGGTAGAAATAAGTTTATGCTCCTAGGTTATGTGATTCCATAAACAAGAAATTCAAGATCATCAAGCCCAAGATACTGGGGTTAAAACCTCAATAATGATTGGATTCATGCATTATGAACAAAAAAATATTTTGTATGAGCCCACCAAAGAGACCACCTTCTAACAAATGGAATATACTAAAGACATCTTTTAATGGATACCAAAATTTATCAGTGTTTTTTCACAAGTATAGGTTACAATGGGCATATGAGTATACTTATAGGAATCATACACTATTGGAACATTCAAAAATATTTTTTAGTGATGATTTGAACATTTTCCTTCACATTAATAGGTTCTTACATGATATACAAGTTGGATTAATATGAATGATTTGGGATATAATCATGGAACTTTATTCTTTCTAGTACATACTATCGATCATATCAAGTGGGGAAAGGATACAATCCTACCCTAAGGGAGTTTTGAGATATACCAGAGAACTCTAGTAGTAGGGTATGGATATAATCTATCCCCTATATTATTGTTGATATATTTCATTGAAATATGGTCTGAATTGGTATATATGAATTCCCATTTTGATCATAAAATAATGGGAAATTACAAAGATAATATAAGGCCCCAGCCTTAAACCTTACTTAATCTTGAGTTATTACAAGATTACACATTGAGGATCTTTTCAGGTTTAGAGTTTTAGAGAATTAGATCATGAAACTTGCATTATATTCCACATTTAAACAAAGTGGTCACATAAAAGACAATATTCATTCTTCCCATCAACGGAAACATATTTAAAATAAAACATGGATTCTTTCTTGACACATCCTTGACACTATCATCACATCATGTACCTTTCCCTTGACCTGTGAAAAACATTTCAAAAACTTGAGACGAGCATAAAAAGCTCAGTAAGGGTTATAAAAATATGGAAAGGAAACATGAGTTCATATATACATAAGAATGAAATCATACTTTACCCATAAAACATAGGCACTTTAACACACCTCATCAAATCATGAATAAATCATATAAATCATAAGACATAAAAGGTAACTTGAGGCATTCATAACATTCTTATGTAGGGAGTAACCTTCTTGGTTACGTTTGGAATACCCACCACAGTATATTCCCTAAATCTCTTCGGAGAAACCTTAACATTTCACTCCTTCGTATTACCCAATGCATTGGAGAGATATATTGGGCTCACCTGCCCTTAGTTTATCACAGAACCACCCATCTTCATAATAATTCCCAAGAACCATAACATAATTGTATCACATAAAACATGTATAAAGAAAACATAACATTTCCACATTTCAATCACAAGATATCAATACACCACATTGATATAATAAAAACATTATGAAAACCATTTTCAATAACAAAATAAAAGAAAAGTAATTTTTTTTATTTTTTTTTATAAAAGGTATGGCTTGTAGAGGAAGCCAAAATTCAAATAATGGTCACGGCGGTGGAGAAGTAGTTGTCTCCGCATACGTATGACAAAAAACATTCCATTTTGTCATTTAGTAAAACGCTTCATATAAAGAAAGATTCCTTTTGGATAAACATCAAATTCAAAGGGGGTTTATACACCGTATAAAAGAAAGTTGTGTATAAAACAAAATATTCCTCAATGAAAGGAAATTGATACAAATTCCCATACAAAGACGATATCCTAGGATTAAGGATAAATCAGTTACATAACTATGTGTGACAAACGAATACACGAAATATAAGCAGGTATTAAGTGTAAAAAAATCATGGGACATTCATACATAATCATAGAATGACATATTCAAGGTGTACAAGTTTATCCCAAAGAATCGAAATTGGGTTAAGAAGTTCCCTTGCAAAAATTAGACAGCCTAACGGCGTCACTTCAAAATTCGGAAAAAGAGTTGATGAGAGATAAAAAGGGTATCTCATCACTTGGACATAAAATTTACATCAATAAGGATATAGAAGAACATATCCCAAAATAATATTATGTGAATTAATAGACATAACAAAATAAGTCTTTTAAAAAGAGGAGGGTGAAAGGTTCCCTTACCGACATGGGTGTCTTTCGAAACATACGCCCCATGAAATAAGGACAATACAACATTGATGTAAATACTCATAAATGAAATAATATTACACAATGAGTAAAATAATTTTCAGCACATACACCACTCAAAGGAAATTGTGGCAAATGTAGCATAAATATCACGGGAATAAAAGTGAGATGAAAAAATCCCTTACGAAAACTCGGTATCCTAATGACGCCACCTAAAACCTCCAAAAATGGATTGATGAGATCAAATAGGGTATCTCATCAAATTAAAATAAAATGTACAGAAAGAGGAATATAAAATAACATCCCCCATCATAACAAATAGGATCTTAATAGAAGTGACATAAAGGAGAGTACTTAAAGAGAAATAGAGAGGTTAGATCTCTTACGAACATTTGGCAGCCTAACGGCGCCACTCAAAACTTCCAAAATGGATTGATGAGAGAGAATAGGGTCTCTCATCACATGAACATAGAAATTATAGTAGGATTAATATAAAAGATCATCCCAATAACAAGAAATATTATCTTTAAAAGGAATGACATAAAAGAGTGTACTTAAAAAAATATTGGAGTAGGATCCCTTACCTCAAGTCCAACTTGTCTTGTTCGCTTATTTATATTCCTGAATAATAAAATTTGGTCAATTAATAATTGCCTAATTACCTCTTTTATAGATTATTATTTAGTTCATATCACATATTATAATGTTATAATAATTGTTTAATAAAGTTAGTTCATATCAGACGTTTTTGCTGATGTTTGGTACATGAGTCAAAAATGAACTTGTTTGAAAAAAGATTGCCCAAGTAGTTATAAGTAAATAATTTCAAGAATAGTATTAATAATTAAAATATCATATATATCCAGTAAATATTCATTTTATACTATTCCATATCTTTTGGAGATAAAAAACGAAAAGCATCGTTCATGGAGACGGTAGGCCGTATGTACGCATGAACGCTACTTTCATTTTTTGTCATATTAATGGAATTAAAACAAAATGAGAGAGATATATATATGTTATAATTCCAGAATGATATCCATAATTTAGATGTAATATATTACATATATATCCATTATATATATGTACTTATAATATTACATAACATTTTGAGATAAGAAATGAAATGTACCGTTCATGGAGACGGTAAGCCGTACGTACGCATGAATGCTACTTCCATTTCTCACTACTGGAAATTGCACCTATACCCACGGTTTCAAACCATGGGTATAGCCCTTGAAACCGTGGGTATAGGGTATACCCACGGTTTCGCCAACCGCGGGCTGGAATGCCGTCGCAATAGCCCTATACCCACGGTTTTTAAAAAACCGTGGGTATAGACCCAAAAATTTTTATATTACCCACGGTTCATTGAACCGTAGGTATATATGTATACCCACGGTTTTATAACTGTAGGTATAGTTTTTTGAAGCTCCGGTATATATGTATACCCACGGTTTTATAACCGTGGGTATAGTTTTTTGCAGCTCCAGAATATACCCACGGTTTACTTGAACCGTGGGTATATATGTATTCCCACGGTTTTATAACCGTGGGTACACATGTTTCCAGCGCGAGAATATTTCCACGGTTCAAATGAACCGTGGGTATTTGCAATGTCCCCCGCATCAACGCAGGCCTGGCAGCAGGCTCTACAATTCTACCTGAAGACAAAATATAAGAACAAAATATAAGAACAAAATATAAGAACAAAAAGTATGCAGCTTGCAATTGAGAAAGTTCCGCCAAGTTCTGTTTTCCGCTTAACAAATTTCTGATCATCCTACATGGAACAATGTGCAAGTTAAAAATAAGTCTAATTATAGGCATTGAAAACATTACATGGCTATATCTTGAAACCACAGGGAAAAAATGAAGCAATACAGATACTACCAGCACAATGGGAATAATGGATATTGCATTAAAGATGTTCAACAAGAATAGTGATTTGGAGACAGGAATTTCATAATAAAAGAAACTTGCAAGCTGCACAGCATAAATTAAAATGCATTAAAATATCAATAAAAGCCATGGAAATGAAAACATCTAGCAAAAATTTGTGGCAGCATGACCTTGATATGATGAAGAAGAACTAGGGTGTGCTCTAGCAATTCAGTTAAATGGGAACATTTTTTATTCCCTTTTCTAAATTGGGCTGACAAGTTTCATAAATGATCTGAAATTCAATTCAGCCAAACTAATTTTAGTTATTTTTGTTTTATAGTAAGGTTTTACAGTAGCGTATTATATTTAAGGATTGAAAACATTTGGTTTTTAATATATTCCATTTCAACCAACTTTGCATTAGTTGTGGATGGTGTGTAAACGAACAGAGCTGCTCATTAACAGTTCATGTTCGGCTAACAAATGCTATAGACCATCATTTATAGACTACATGGTTTCCAAAGTAGGTCAACACTGTTTAGGACAGACAATAATGTTAATAAGTGATGCTACGGTGGAAGTTTGTTCCAAACGTTCAATTAAACTTTTTGAACACTGCAGGACAGCTGTAAATAGAGATGGTGAATATGGAAAGAATAAGATAAAACAAATGAAATATATATACATTCCATAGTGTTTTCAAGGGTCATCTTTATACAATAAACCCTATAAGAGGTAGGTCGATGAACTAGAGAAGAGAGAATGCCCCACAAAAGAGAGCCATGCATCAGAGAAGAGAAGAATGTGACGCAAGAACACCACGTTGCTGGGAGAAAATTGATCCAAGATGAACAGCTTAATCTTATCTTCCAGTTCCATTCTTGAATGGTGATTGGTGTGATTGTGAGCAGATCTATTTAGTGACTTCTTGATTTTCTATGTAATTGACTTCTTGAATGGTTATTAGTGTGATTGTGAGCAGAACTCTTTAGTGACTTCATGATTTTCTGTGTAATTGAGAAGACAAGTGTGAGGGTAGTGAACCCCTAATCAAAGGCGCTAAAAAACCATAGTGAATTGACTTGACCACTTAAGTGATGAACATGATGACATGCACTAAATTAAAGTCAAATCATAATAAAGAGAAAGAATGACCGCCAAAAAAGTAAGGTCAGTTTGACACACAAAGGATGAAATTTTAGGTCAGTTTGACACACAATTCTATGAATGTATCATTGTTGAAGGGTTTGGTGATAGCTTTGTGATGTAGAATTCTATACTATAGGGAGAGCTTCCAAATAAACATGCGATACTGCTAGTTAATGTCATTTGAATCTGTCTACTCCTTGAGTAGAGCAACCAGTGGCTGTGGATGAGAAAATGTGTCTCCCAAAGTGTCCTATGGGGAGTAGGGACTACTTATGTTTCCATTTGGGGAGGATCTTGTGGTGCCAGCCCCTCCCCACTGCCCAGCAACCCCCCCCACTGCACATCACCCCCCCCTCCCCACTGCCCAGCACCCCCCCTCCCCACTGCCCAGCAACCCCCCCCTCCCCACTGCCCAGCACCCCCCCTCCCCACTGCCCAGCACCCCCCCTACCCACTGCCCAGCACCCCCCCTCCCCACTGCCCAGCACCCCCCTCCCCACTGCCCACCCCCCCCTCCCCACTGCCCAGCACCCCCCCCCCCCTCCCCACTGCCCAGCACCCCCCCTCCCCACTGCCCAGCACCCCCCCTCCCCACTGCCCAGCACCCCTCCCCACTGCCCACCCCCCCCCCTCCCCACTGCCCATCACCCCCCTCCCCACTGCCCACCACCCCCCCTCCCCACTGCCCAGCACCCCCCCTCCCCACTGCCCAGCCCCCCCCCCCCCCCCTCCCCACTGCCCAGCACCCCTCCCCACTGCCCAGCACCCCTCCCCACTGCCCAGCACCCCCCCTCCCCAGCACCAGCACCCCCCCTCCCCACTGCCCAGCACCCCTCCCCACTGCCCAGCACCCCTCCCCCCCTCCCCAGCACCCCCCTCCCCACTGCCCAGCACCCCTCCCCACTGCCCAGCACCCCCCCTCCCCAGCACCAGCACCAGCACCCCCCCCCCCTCCCCACTGCCCAGCACCCCCCCTCCCCACTGCCCACACCCCTCCCCACTGCCCAGCACCCCCCTCCCCAGCACCCCCCCTCCCCACTGCCCAGCCCCCCCCCCCTCCCCACTACCCAGCACCCCTCCCCACTACTCAAATAAAGATGAAGTGATATAAAGAAGAAGAAAACTGATTATTCCTAGGAACACCATAATATTTCAATTCCATTATGAGAAAACACTTACCAAATTCGGATCCTAAGGAGATAAGGGGATAGGATAGACTTGGTCAAACATAACGTATCGAGACACACCCACATACTACATACATAACCATTCAAACAGTTTCAACTGTTCAAACAATAAATGGAAAACATATTCAGCACAAAAGTGATGGGAAATGCCAACCAAATGAAAGAAGCTAGATTAAAACCAATGACCGAGCAGGAAAAAAAAAATTGGACATTCAGAATGCATGTGTGTTCAATGATTCCAATATCTAAAGTACGTTTCAGCTAGACTCATAACTCAAAGAAGAATTCACATTGATGAGTCATGCATGAATAAGCTCAAATGCCGTGTTATATTGGCACATAGATTTGTCAGCTCACCTTGATAAAGATCGAATGGCAAACCACTGATTGCTAATCATACTTTAATTTGCTACAATCTGTACATGCAACAAATAAAACCATGAATTATTATTAATGAATATATAAGACTCATAAGCAATGAAATGTCATATAGAACTAAAACAAATGCTGAAAAAAAGTAGAAAAAATGAAAGAATAAATTGCATAAAGAAATTTTGTTATTAGTGCAGGATTCCCACTGCCCAGCCCCTCCCCCTCCCTCCCTACTGCCCTCCCCACTGCACAACCCTCCCCACTGCCCAGCCTGCCTCCCCCCCTCCCACTGCCCAGCCCCCCCCCCCCCCTCCCCCCTGCCCAGCCCCCCCCCCCCTGCCCCGCCCGGCCACTACCCAGCCCCCCTCCCCTCCCCCTCCCCCCCCTCCCCCCTGCCCAGCCCCCCTCCCCCTCCCCCTCCCCCCTCCCCCCTGCCCAGCCCCCTCCCCCTCCCCCTCCCCACTACCCATGCACATTTTCTCAGTTATCACACCCAAGGGAACAATATCTACGATCAAAAACAACATGTTGGCCTTCTTATGGGATGCCAACTAGCTAGGGAGATGCCATTGGGCCTCCTGGAGCCGCATGAAAAAACCAATTGACGAGGGTGGTGTCGGTCTTCATAATGTTACGGAAACCATGAAAGGCATGCATGCAAGGCTTGTGTGGAAGATCATCAAAGGGTCCTCTCTCTGGGCTAGGTTTATGCTCAGTAGATAAGGCGCTAAATGGGAGGATTGGCCGCGCAAGAGGTGGACCCTGTCCAACCTGGATAAATGAATGTTGTCTCATCTTTCCATTTTGTAGGAGCATTCTCACTGGGTGATTGGAGTGGGGAAATAAACTGATGGAATGTTAAATAGGTAGGCACCAAACATTACTTTCTGGGATGCCCTATTCCAAATATGACCTCCAGGGAGGCCAGTTGCCATCGAGGCCTCATTAAAGCCATTATCATCCCCGAGAAGAGGCAGATATTTCACATTATTTTTTTGGTGGACGAATCGGATAGCTGCTGTTTCATAGCTTCTCCATCTGGAAAATTCTCGAGCAGTGGTTACTGCTCCTCCTTGAATGAAAGAACTGAACGCGACGAGATATCGGAAAACCGGTGGTGCAAAGGTATCCTAACCAATCACAACATCCTAACTTGGCGCATTCAGCATCGGGCACTCCTGAAAGATGAGAACATCCAGCGTAGAGGCGTTAGCACTGTGTCACACTGCCATTGTTGCCTCTCCCCGGAAGTGGAAACCATAGAACACCATTTTATCCATAGCAAATGGGATACAACCCTATGGGGTTATGTGGAATATTGTATGAATGTTAGAGGTGGTCGATTTGGAGTTTTTTATTCGGGGCAGTGAAGGGTCGGTGTCCTTCAAAAAAATCATCCCAAAGTCGGGACACTTTGGGGGTGCAAACAACATCACCCGGGGAAGCAGGGTGAGACAGAATCCACCCAGAAGAGGCTTGAAACTCAATGCGGATGGATCCTTTATGGAGGGGTAGATGAGGGGTGGAGGGCTATTCAGGGATGCATTTGGTTCTGTTTTACTTGCTTTTAGTGCCTTTTATGGTCATGGCAATTCTGTGGGAGCGGAGGTTTGAGCTATGAACACTTGTTTGGAGTTATGTATGTGCTTCAATATCAGAGTGGAGGTTAGGCCCCCTTATTTCTAGAAAAAAATAAAGATATAAAAGGCACAAAATAGGTGAGAGATGCAGAATTTAAATCCATGGGATAAGGCGATAGGATATACTTGGTCAAACAGAACGTATCGAGACACACCCGCATACTACATACATAACCATTCAAACAGTTTCAACTGTTCAAACAACAGATGGAAAACATATTCAGCACAAAAGTGATCGGAAATGCCAACCAAATGAAAGAAGCTAGATTAAAACCAATGACCAACGAGCAGGAAAAAAAATTGGACATTCAGAATGCATGTGTGTTCAATGATTCCAATATATAAAGTGTGTTTCAGCTAGACTCTTAACTCAAAGAAGAATTCACATAGATGAGTCATGCATGAATAAGCTCAAATGACGTGTTAGATTGGCACATAGATTTGTCAGCTCACCTTGATAAAGATCGAATGGCAAACCACTGATTGGTAATCATACTTTAATTTGCTACAATCTGTACATGCAACAAATAAAACCATGAGTTATTATTAATGAATATATAAGACTCATAAGCAATGAAATGTCATATATAAATTTTGTTATTACTACATGACAATAAAATACTAAAGTGCAGATTAAAATGCAGAATAAAAAGCCTGAATATGATGATAAGAAATACCAGTCAAACTCATGAAGAATGTGATTATCACTGTATCATTTACTGCTTGAGTTGTAAACAATATAAACTTCCATACATCCTATCCTGTTGAAGAGTTAGTTGGGAAAAAAATACCTTCATCAATCCTCCCTGAGACATAAATGATACACATCTCTTAAGTTTCTTCTCCATGCTTGTAAATTGAAGGCATTCATTCCATCAGCCCATGCACATTCACCAATATTTTGGTTCATCGCTATGCTGGGATGAGAACAATCAAAGTATGTGTAGAAACTCTTAGACATGACCCACAAAAATCAATATACAGTGGAGTCAATAGTTAAAACATATCACCTCCCCCCCTGCCCAGCCACCCCCTCCCCCCTGCCCAGCCACCCCCTCCCCCCTGCCCAGCCCCCCCCCCCCCCCACTGCCCAGCCCCCCCCCCCCCACTGCCCAGCCCCCCCTCCCCCCCTGCCTAGCCACCCCCTCCCCCCCTGCCCAGCCAGCCCCTCCCCCCCCCCTGCCCAGCCACCCCCTCCCCCCCTGCCTAGCCACCCCCTCCCCCCTTCCCAGCCACCACCCCCACCTCCCCCTGCAGAAAGTTCACGAAAAAACAAGGAGTAAACAGAATGGCATGTGAAAATTACCTAAATAACTGACAAATAACACCCCTGATGAAAACATAATCCAAAATGCATTTCATTGCATAAAGAAATTCACATACAACCAGTCCACCAATACAAGAAAAACATTAAACTCCAACACACGTCTCTCTGCTAAGTCAAAAATGGAGGGGATTAATATCCCCCCCATCGCCATCACTGTCATCCTCATGTCCAGCATTATCATCATCAGCAGCAACATCGACAGCAACATCATCACCAACCGCACCGTCAGCATCATCATCAGCAATCTCATCACCAACAACATCATCAGCAACATCCTCGTCAGCTCTATCGCCACCACCGTTATCGCCACTAGGACCCTCATGGGAATCACCCGAGGCATTATTTAAAGAGCGCATTGATGTCATACATGAATGAAAAGTGGCAGCAACCTCTGATGGTAGTGACTGACTCAAAACTGACAGAGCTTTCATGAAATGTTCATTCATCAGCTTACTTTTTTCACGCTCCTCTAATACTATTTTCATTGTCGCAGCTAATTCAGCACGCACACTTTCTAACTCAGAGGCCTTAGAGGAGTCTGATGATGACCAATACCTAGAGGGGACAATGTTTTTGCCTGGTCTACAACAGACTCTTCCTGGATGCTCCACACCGAACACCTGACTGAAATGATCATTTGGCCCTAAGTTGTCAGCTTCCTTCTCATCCATGGCCTCCAAGGCAGACTGTTGAAATTATAAACATATTAAATTATGAATTTCGTATAAATTTTTGAAATATAAATAAACAAACTTACAATTTTATCTTGTGTTTGTGAATTAACTGCAGTTCCATCTTTTTTTTTTTCCTACTGATGCAGAATAATTTGGCACGAGGTACAGGACCTTCAATGCCCAATTCAGCTTGCTGCATATAAGAAGTGCTCAAATTTGAATTACAACCATATATGATAAATGAAAAATATTGGATTGAAGTGAGTTGCAACAAAGACCCACAAACATTGAGGTAAAGACATGGACTAACCAAGGGAAAACATGAATAAGTTATGATGACATGTTATAAATAAAGACATTATTTTAATTCAGATGAACGTACCAGCCGCTTCTCTTTATCGGGCATTGTAGTGCGCCCCAATGTGTGTAGATATGTCATTTCATCTTTGTTTTTTTTGTTTTTCTCTGACACTTCCTAAGAAACAAAAAAACAATAAAAGTAATAAAAATTAAATTTTATATAAAAAACAGTAAAGATGGGTAGTACCTTATACTGTTCAGTATTCCATGGTGAAACCAAACATTATAGTTTGCTTGAAATCCAAATTTCGTTAAATGGTAACTAACTTCTTCTCGTCTTAACCATGGTCTTCCAACACAATTATAGCAGGGACACTGTATACAACCTCCATCTGACGCATTGCTAAATGCAAAATCTAAAAAATTCTCCAAATTATTTTGAAACTCGGTTGAAATCCGATCGGTACGATACATCCAGCTTCTATCCATTCTATAACAAGAAAAAAATTATCATTCAATCAACAATGTAAATCATATTTAAAAAAATCATTACAATCAATTTTATTATTAAATCAATCAAAGCATATTAGTAGCTAGCAAAACATATTTAATGACAAGTATTTAATGACAAGAGGAGTTCATGATTGAATAAGTAGGGAAAAAGAGAAAAAGGTCTTCCTTGAGAAGTAAACTAAAGAAAAAATTTAAAAAAGACACTCCACATGGAAAGTAGTGCAGGGGGGAGGGAGAGGGTTGGTTGGTGCAGCAGGGAAAGGGGGAGGGGCCAGTGCAGCAGGGAAAGTGGGAGGGGGAGGGGCTGGTGGTGGGGCTGGGGAAGCATGGGGTAAGGGGCTGGTGGGGGTGCAGTGGGGGGGGGGGGAGGGGCTGATGTAAGGGAAGGGGGGAGGGGGAGGGGCTGGCTGGTGTAGTGGGGGGGGGGGGGGTAGGGGCTGGTGGGGGGGATGGGCTGGTGCATGGTAGGGGGAGGGGCTGGTGCAAGAGGGGGGAGGGGGAGGGGCTGGTGCAGGGGGAGGGGATGTTGCAGCAGGGGGTTAAGGGAGGGGCTGGTGCAAGGGAAGGGGGAGGGGGAGGGACTGGTGCAGTAGAGGGAGGGGGAGAGGTTGTGTAGGGCAGGGGGGCTGGTGAGTCTCCCCATACGTTAGAGGTTTTTTACATGTAGTGAGGGTCTCGAGAGGTGATAGTGGGGACTATACCCTCTTATCACATATACACAGTGGTAAAATTGAATAAATAACAATCAACAATGAAAGAGGTAGTAAATAAATGACAAAGCAGCATAAGATAAATATTATTATAACTGAATTAAAGTGGTCAATGGTAGTTTAAACAACAGATGAATGCATGACATGGTAATGATACATATCTAAAAGTAGTAAACATTACATCATTATTTTCAATAAAATAAAAAAAATAATAAAGTCACATCAAAACCCCGTGGGCGATCTCCTTGAGCATCCCGAGATCCAACTCAGTCCTTTTCTCCTAACTCTAGTTACAAGCATACATTGAAAAGCAAGGTCCAAGGTCCTGAGAAAATGAAAGTATACTCGAGTATCCCAATGTAATAGCGGCCTGAGTAGGGTGTGAGATATAAATAATAATAGGATGGAACCACTGATGTCCAGCCCAATCTAGATAGTGCAGTATAAAATATATAGTTCACTGGTATATAGAATAATAATAGAGAGATAAATAATCATCACCCGTACAGGTTCCTATGGGACACATAGCAGTTATACCTTCTTTAGCCTTTGACTGGTGTCAGAATGTGTAACCATTTCATTAATCAATTTTATCCAGTTTAAATATATTTTATATGAGAAAGATATTGAGGTTCTAAGATGTGACAAGAAAACATGTAATGATATTTAATAATGAAGTTCCAAGGTTATAACCAAGGAAACATAGACCTCAAGTGTCAACAACTTAGTAATAACTATAGCCTCACATGGGGTAAGAGTGTAATCCAAGGATAACAGTCGAACTAATTCCACAATAAGAGGACTATCTAGTCTAAGAAGTTCATCCAAGGTAAAATGGGTCTACGAAAAGATTGGGCTAGGATTTAACCATGGCACCTACTTGTCAATTCTGGAACCAAGGAGTGTATCTAAGGAATCTTGTTTTAATACATGAGGGATTATATGGTGTCATACCAGGCATCTAAAGTTAGACAAGGATCAGGTTCTATGTAGGTCTCAACCTAAGAAAGTTGTATCCTTGAATTCGGAATAGGGTCCTTGAGTGCTCAAGGCTTTCTCTCAAGTATCCAAGGTGAGCTTGATTCAGGCCACACCTACTTTGATATTGAATTCATATAATATTCCATTTGGTTCAAGCCTTTCCTTTGATTAGTGTGACAAGGCCAAGTAGCATGAAACCCTTTAATCAAGTAATAATTAATCAATAAGTCAATTTTGTTCAACCCTAGCCTTTCATTAGTGTGACAAGGCCATGTAGCTTGAAACCACTCATTTAATCCATTTAAGGCATTTTCAATAATCAAGGTTCACTCTGGTACCTTCCATTAACATGGTAAGGGGTTCTATGAATACGCAACATATTTTTCAATTACATCTAATACGGCTAATTCATGTACTTAGTATACTTTACAATTTCTATTTCACATTTAATTATTACATTGAAGCACTTACATTAAGCGGGTTAAATGATGTGCATACAGGGTAATTTCCATTCTGAAATTCAAAAGATAATTCAAGCCATTTAATATAGAAAATCATACCCATAGAAATTTAAATCTAAGGCTCACCGAATGGTGGCTTAAACATGTCAACATACTAAAATGAAAATTATGGAAAACAATTCTACATGGGTAATTCCAATATAAAAACCGGTCAAAGAACTTAAACGGCTCCTTGGTTATTTAATCATTTAAAAAGGAAAACTTAGTTTTTTTAATTCCATTAGGGGTCATATATGACATAATTCAAACATAACATCAATTCATAAAGAAATATCAGTACAACAAGACAATAAATCCTAAAAGTCTAATAATTGTTTTTTAACTTGAAGACAGCGCACCTCCGTTGGAGGGGTTTTAATATATAAACATGATATTTCTTATGAAACAATCATTTATTACCTTTAACTCTTAAATCATGAAACATACTAAATTCAAGATTAAGAGGAATTTAATCTAATGTATTCACTGCATTAACTAAAAACAAAGAAAAAGTGTAGTAAGAAACTAATTAATGCACTAATAAATTTGAGGAATTGGAAGGGTACCCTTCCTCAAAGAGGAACCAAGCCAACACCTGAAACTTGATAGATTTATAAACAACCACCCGGAACTGCTCAACATGTGTATGTACATACCTTCAAATATACTATTTTAAGGCCAAAATAGTGCATCTTAGGATTATCAATGCTAAATTAATTTGGGGAAATATTCTCACTGGGTTTGATAATCAGGATATTTATATCATTCATCTTTTAGTATTCCATCATAAAAAAATGAAATTGCTTAAAAAAATTTAGAATCAAACCACTCCATTAACCTATGAATGCATCAACTGCTACCTTTGACTACAACACTAATTGATTATCAAGAGGTAATATGATGAAATTATGGGAAATCAACCAAGACTAAGAAATTACCAGGAAATCTGGGACTCCAGCATAAAAAAAATCACTACTGACAAGGCCGGGAGGTCCAGGTCGTGAGCCGGGAGGCCGAGCCGGGAGTCGGGAGCCGGGAGTCGGGAGCCGCGAATCGGGAGCTGCGAGTCGGGAGCCGCGAGTCGGGAGCCGTGAGTCGGGAGCCGGGAGGCGGAGCCGGGAGTCGGAGCCCGGGGTTGGAGGCCGGGGAGGGGAGTCGGAGGCCGGGGAGGGGAGTCGGAGAGGAGAGGGGAGGGTCGGGAGTCAGTGGTCGGGGAGCGGCGTCGCGGCTTGGGGAGGTAGGGTAGAGCTCGATGCGTCGCGGATTTGAGGAGAGATTGAGGAGAGATTGAGGAGGAGCCCGATACAAGGGCTCGAAAAAAAAATTAATACCCACGGTTTTAATAAAACCGTGGGTATAAACAGCAAAAAAACATACTATCCCCACGGTTTAAAGAACCGTGGGAACAGGTGCGTGGGGATAGACCCCATTTCCAGTAGTGTCTATTTCATATTTAATGGAATTAAAACATAATGATAAATAATAGTATTTTAATTTCAGTATGGTATCATATATAATATCATTAAATATATCCTTTATACGTACCACACATGGTATTAACGAATCAAATCACTTTGAGGGGGCGGTAGTTCTCACTTCCTTAAATAAAGATATCACGTTTACCCATAATGGAAACCATAAAGGTACGCCATAAATGAAAAATACAGAAGATTAAGTAAAACATAAACATATTAGATATCATATATAAATATAGTTTCATCTTAATGGACACATTTTAAGGTGTTAGAATAATGTTGAACAATCATCGTTTCGGGAGGCAGAAATTCGCCATCCACGGAAACAGTATGTTATTTAACCATTAGATGTAGGTGTGTGTAAGTGTAGCTCTAATAATTATTATAAAAACATCCTAGTATATTTAAGATACTGTATTTGTTACAAAATAAATGAATAAAAAGAGTTTAGGGGGTTGGAGAAGCAAAATAATACAAAAGAACACAAGTGAAGACATTACCTTAAAATCGGGTTACTCCCTTTGGTTTGAGCTCAAAGGCTTCCTTGAGAAGGCTTCTGCCCAATGTGAGGCTTCAAGGAGTAATATAGGTAAGTGGATAGACAAAATGGGCAGGGTTTGTCCGAGAAAAAGGCTTTGGGAGTGTGGTTAAGGTGGTAGAGGTGGGGGACTTTTATAAGAGGAGAGGAGGGGCACTCTTGTAAAGTTACAATATGTTACTTTATTTTCAAAAGAGTTTCGGATTTTAAAGGTCCCACATTGATGTATTTAGAGGATAAGGTGATAAGGGTACGAACTCCACACATCCAATAGGTTTTAGACATGTTTATGTCTTAGATATTAAATTATCTTTCCATTTTATTTAAATCGTTAAATAATGAGGTCATCGCTGCATCATCATGATGTCATAAATAATGTAATTTATTTAATGTCTAAAAATTATAAAAAAACTAATATGATGTAGGAAATATTTTTATATTTCAAATTACTATTTATAGTAAAAAATATTACTTTTATTACCCCATGTAATAATTATCTTAGTAAAACATCTCATGTTTGTGTCATTTTTACTTTAACATTAAATAAAAAGCTATTTATGTCATTTTCCAACCAAAGTGGCTCCATGGGGTCCCCAAGTTGACCCATAGATTTTCTTGGTTGGACATGACACATCCAATGAGGGTAGGACATGTTTCTAGGTCATTTCATTTTATTAAAACATTATTCTTACCATAAACTACACTAATTACCTCTAATCGCGATTAAAAACTTAATAAGTTACTATTCACCAAAAAATTATTTTTATCCCATTGAACCACATTTTAATTATTAATGACAACCATTTATGTTGGATTTTTTAAATTCAAAACACAAATATGGAAAAATTTCATTTAAACGGAAAAATCAGATTTTATAATACCACTTAGTGGTTTCACTATTCATCAAAAATTGAAGTTTTTCAGAAAAATCCCAAAAATTCACCCTAAGCTATATTTGATATTCTGAATTCAAAAATGAAGACTATTTTTCAAAATTCAAAACATATAAGTCATATTAATTAATTTAATAATTAATTCCTGCTGTCATAGAAAATAATGTGTTTTTATGAAACAATAAGTATCAAAAGATTGACAGTAGTTTAAGTCTGATTTCAAAGTGAAATTTATTACAACGACCACTATTGGATTTAATGGTAAAAATATATTTTAATTTCACTTTAAAACCAATTAAAAATATAATATAATCATATAAATAAATTAGTTTAAAAAGAGGTTTTGAATTAAAATACAACATTTTACACAATTCATTAAAAAAATGAACTTTATCGGAAAGATACCAAAAATTTACACAAAGTAAATTTAGATGTCCCGATTCTTAAG
Source organism: Viscum album (assembly GCA_963277665.1). Classification (NCBI taxonomy): domain Eukaryota; kingdom Viridiplantae; phylum Streptophyta; class Magnoliopsida; order Santalales; family Viscaceae; genus Viscum; species Viscum album. The sequence goes on along the minus strand of OY728166.1, from coordinate 1,357,813,695 downwards.
AAGAGTTTTATTTGGTCCAATATAATGTATAAGAGTGAACAAAACTATATTTAATGGCGGTTCTCCATCAAAAGGTGATAAGTGAACCTTTAGTGAAAACTAGGGCATATACGCCTAAAATTGAATTCTTTCCATATTTTAAGCCTTTATCTTTTATTGGATAAATGTAAAAACATTTAAAAACATATATAATCATATTTTAGTTATTTCTATCCATTCCTGCCAATACAACGGCTACATGTTAACTAACATTTAAAATAATATTATTTTATTATTAGAGTGCAACGTAAGATTCCCAAGAAACTCATTGTTGCGTGTTGGGTACGCCATCGAGCATAGAGTCCCCTTTAAAGTCATATTAATATTTTATTCACAAATATAGATAAATATGAAAATTTCATATTCTTTATTTACCTGGGGTGTTATATCTTTCCCCTCTTTTGGGAAGTGCGTCCTCGCAATTTTTAAAATTGAGCTTGGAAACATCCTTGAAAGTCCCACATCGGTACAAGAGTCGGTAAAACAATCACTTTAAAATAAAGGAAGATAAGTACAGAGGTCACCCGAGTTAACCCATACTAGGATTCCATGTAGAAAAGCATGGACATGGAAGAAAAAGCAAAGGGTCATGTTCTTGAGGGAGAGTGATAGTAAACATGTCTAGGAGAAAGGTAACCATAAGAAAATCACAAACTTGTGATGGGTTAAACGGTATTCGATTCCCCGGTAGGAAAAGTTAATAGAAAACATTTTTGTTTTAAGTTACTTTTTATTGGGGAATTTATTCATAAGGAAACATAATCACTTATCATGTTGACTTTCAACTTTTACTATATTCCTTAATCAAACTCATATTTTTTTCCAAAAGACGTGTATTTAGGGAGACTTGTTCGCATTAAGAGTACTATAATCAAGTTCTAGAGAATCACCTAATCCACCAAAGAGAACTATATACTTCCCATATCTTTATACCATAACCAAAACCAAAACCAAAAACAAAAATGTTAGTACAAGGTTAGATAATCCAGAAAAGGATAACCCTTTAAAAAGAAAATCTATGCTTAATCTCCACAATTTGTCCAAAAAAACCCAAAGTTCAACGAGGACCATCCGATAAACAATTTGTCCATGAAATTCTTCAAAGTAAACCAATCTAAGATTGAAACCCAAATATTTGAAGGATTTAGTCACATAGTCTTCCAAGTTAAATCGTAACATTTATCTCCAAACAACATCAGTTTCTCCTAAAGTGTCGTATTGAAAAGTACTTAACCTAATCACATATCCTCCATGATTGGTTAATCATTTTCATAAATAACCCTAAATCAACTTACTCTTAATTCATAAAATCATATAACTAAAAATAATCAGTCAAACTAACCAGGGACTTCACATAGTCCAGTGGTAGGCGATAAATACTAGTCGCACTTTGGTTGTGGGTTTGATTCCCGCAGCTTTGTCCGACGCCACGGGTAGTCACACGGTCTGCGTGTTTTCCTTTTTCCAAAACTAAATAATTCTCAAATAATTCCCCAAAAAGAGATAAAATCATCAGAAATAACCATAACATAATTTAACCTCAATTTTATCTCATTCCTTTCACTTCCATCATAACATATAGTAACCCATAATTACCTTAAAAGTAAGGATCATATAAACTCTAATGGTTACCTTTATAATTATTACCTGAACTTCCACATCGATTGGTCATCTCGTACATGATGCATTAAAGATAATACCAAGGTTAAAGTGGTTGATCATGACTCCTTGATAGTTTGTTAAGAACAACCACGAGTTTCCTCATTGAATCCCCCATTTTATCTAGTATCTTAATCATAGAACCACCACATTTTCCTTCAAACCTGTTGTCTCTTTGGTGCCTTCTAGATCCATCCATTCACTAAAAATAGAAATATCAGTGTGAGTATATCAACAAAACCATCATGTACTAATGAGGAAGGTAAACACTAAGATACACTTACTCATTCACTTTATCTAAAACTAGGACTCTTTCTGAAATCCTAACCATTATGGTAATGCCACTTATGCTTAAAGAATACCCTAACCACTAAAGTTATCTAAACCGACCATTGATACCAACTATAAGGACCCAGCCTTAAACCTTACTTAATATTGAGTTATTACAATATTACACATTGAGGATCTTTTCAGGTTTAGAGTTTTAGAGAATTAGATCATGAAACTTGCATTACATTCCACATTTAAACAAAGTGGTTACATAAAAGACAGTATTCATTCTTCCCGTCAACGGAAACATATTTAAAATAAAACATGGATTCTTTCTTGAAACATCCTTGACACTATCATCACATCATGTACCTTTCCCTTGACCTATGAAAAACATTTCAAAAAATTGGGATGAGCATAAAAAGCTCAGTAAGGTTTATAAAAATATGGAAAGGAAACATGAGTTCATATAAACATAAGAATGAAATCATACTTTACCCATAAAACATAGGCACTTTAACATACCTCATCAAATCATGAATAAATCATAGAAATCATAAGACATAAAAGGTAACTTGAGGCATTCATAACATTCTTACGTAGGGAGTAACCCTCTTGGTTACGTTTGGAATACCCACCATAGTATATTCCCTAAATCTCTTCGGAGAAACCTTAATGTTTCACTCCTTCGCGTTACCCAATGCATTGGAGAGCTATATCGGGCTCACCCGCCCTTAGTTTATCACAGAACCACCCGTCTTCATAATAATTCCCAAGAACCATAACATAATCGTATCACATAAAACATGCATAAAGGAAGCATAACATTTCCACATTTCAATCACAAGATATCAATACACCACATTGATATAATAAAAACATTATGAAAACCATTTTCAATACCAAAATAAAAGAAAAGTAAAACATGGTTTTTATTTTTCTTTTAAAAAAAAGGTATGGCTTGTAGAGGAAGCTGAAATTCAAATAATGGTCACAGTGGTGGAGAAGTCGTTGTCGCCGCATATGTATGACAAAAAACATTCCCTTTTGTCATTTAGTAAAACGCTTCGTATAAAGAAAGATTCTTTTTGGATAAATGTAAAATTAAAAGGGGGTTTGTACACCGTATAAAATAAAGTTGTGTATAAAACAAAATATGCCTCAATGAAAGGAGATTGAGACGAAGTCCCATACAAAGACGGTATCCTTGGATTAAGGATAAATCAGTTACACAACTATGTGTGACAAACAAATACACGAAATATAAGTGGGTATTAAGTGTAAAACAATTAGGGGACATTCACACATAATCATATAACGACATATTCAAGGTGTACAAGTTTATCCCAAATAATTGAACTTGGGTTAAGAAGTTCCCTTGCAAAAAATTAGATAGCCTAACGGCGTCACTTCAAAATTCGGAAAAAGAGTTGATGAGAGATAAAAAGGGTATCTCATCACTTGGACATAAAATTTACATCAATAAGGATATAAAAGAACATATACAAAAATAATATTATGTGAATTAATAGACATAACAAAATAAGTCTTTTAAAAAGAGGAGGGTGAAAGGTTCCCTTACCGACATGGGTATCTTTCGAAACATACGCCCCGTGAAAGAAGGACAATACAACATTGATGTAAATACTCATAAATGAAAGAATATTACACAATGAGTAAAATAATTGTCAGCACATACACCACTCAAAGGAAATAGTGGCAAATGTAGCATAAATCTCATGGGAATAAAAGTGAGATGAAAAAATCCCTTACGAAAACTCGGCAGCCTAACGACGCCACTTAAAACTACCAAAAATGGATTGATGAGATCAAATAGGGTATCTCATCACATTAAATAAAAATGTAAAGAAATATGAATATAAAAGAACATTCCCCATCATAACAAAGAGGATCTTAAAAGAAGTGACATAAAGGAGAGTATTTGAAGAGAAAGAGAGAGGTTAGATCTCTTACGAAAATTCGGCAGCCTAACGGCGCCACTCAAAACTTCCAAAATGGATTGATGAGAGAGAATAGGTTCACTCATCACATGAACATAGAAATTACAGTAAGATTAATATAAAATATCACCCCAATAACAAGAAATGTGATCTTTAAAAGGAATGACATAAAAGAGTGTACTTAAAAAAAAGAGTGGAGTAGGATCCCTTACCTCAAGTCCGACTTGTCTTGTTCGTTTCTTTATATTCCTGAATAATAAACTTTGGTCAATTAATAATTTCCCACGTACCTCCTTTATAGATTATTATTCAGTTCATATCAATATTATAATGTTATAATAATTGTTTAATAAATTTAGTTCATATCAGACGTTTTTGCCGATGTTTGGTACATGAGTCAAAAATGAACTAGTTTGAAAAAAGATTGCCCATGTATTTATATGTAAATAATTTCAAGAATAGTATTAATGATTAACATATCATATATATCCAGTAAATATTCATTTTATACTATTCCATATCATTTGGAGATAAAAACCAAAAAGCATCGTTCATGGAGACGGTAGACCGTACATACGCATGAACGCTACTTTCATTTTTTGTCATATTAATGGAATTAAAAAAAATGAGAGAGATATATATATGTTATAATTCCAGAATGATATCCATAATTTATATGTAATATATTACATATATATCCATTATATATATGTACTTATAATATTTCATAACATTTTGAGATAAGAAATGAAATGTACCGTTCATGGAGACGGTAAGCTGTATGTATGCATGAACGCTACTTGCATTTCTATTTCATATTTAATGGAATTTAAACATAATTTTACATAATAGTATTTTAATTCCAGTATGGTATCATATATAATATCATTAAATATATCCTTTATACATACCACATATGGTATTAACAAATCAAATCACTTTGAGGGGGCGGTAGTCCGCACTTTCTGAAATGAAGATATCGCGTTTACCCATAATGGAAACCATAAAGGTCCGCCATAAATGAAAAATAAATAAGCTTAAGTAAAACATAAACATATTAGATATCATATATAAATATAGTTTCATCTTAATTACCACCTTTTAAGGTGTTAGAATAATGTTGAACAATCATCGTTTCGGGAGGCAGAAAGTTTCCATCCACGGAAACAGTATGTTCTTTAACCATTAGATGTAGGTGTGTGTAAGTGTATCTCTAATAATTCTTATAAAAATATACTAGTATATTGAAGATACTGTATTTGTTAAAAAATAAATGAATAAAAAGATTTTAGGGGGTTGGAGAAGCAAAATAAAACAAAAGAACACAAGTGAAGACATTACCTTAAAATCGGGTAACTCCCTTTGGTTTGAGCTCAAAGGCTTCCTTGGGAAGACTTATGCCCAAAGTGAGGCTTCAAGGAGTAAGAGAGGTAAGTGGAGAGAAACAATGGGCAGGGTTTGGCCGATCCAAAGGCTTTGGGAGTGTGGGTAAGGAGGTAGAGGTGGGGACCTTTTATAAGAGGAGAGGAGGGGCACTCTTGTAAAGTTACAAAATGTTACTTTATTTTCAAAAGAGTTTCGGATTTTAAAGGTCCCACATCGATGTATTTCTAGGATAAGGTGATAAGGGTTCGAAATCCACTCATCTAATAGGTTTTCGACATGTTTAGGTCTTAAATATTACATTATCTTTCCATTTTATTTAAATCGTTAAATAATGAGGTCATCGCTGCATCATCATGATGTCATAAATAATTTAATTTATTTAATGTCTAAAAATTATAAAAAAAAATACTATGATGTAGTAAATATTTTTATCTTTCTAATTATTATTTATAGTAAAAAATATTTCTTTTAGAACCCCATGTAAAAATTGTTTTAGTAAAACATCTCATGTTTGTGTCATTTTTACTTTAACATTAAATAAAAAGATATTAATGTCATTTTCCAAACAAAGTGGATCCATGGGGTATCCAAGTTGACCCATGGATTTTCTTGGTCTTCCATGACACATCAAATGAGGGTAGGACATGTGTCTAGGTAATTTCATTTAATTAAAACATTATTCTTACCATAAACTACACTAATTACCTCTAATCGCGATTAAAAACTTCATAAGTTACTATTCACCAAAAAATTATTTTTATCCCATTGAACCAAATTTTACTTCTTAATGACAACCATTTATGTTGTATTTTTTAAATTCAAAACACAAATATGGAAAAATTTCATTTAAACGGAAAAATCAGTTTTTATATGTACCACTTAGTGGTTTCACTATTCATCAAAAATTGAAGTTTTTCAAAAAAATCCCAAAAATTCACCCTATGCTATATTTGATATTATGAATTCAAAAATGAAGTCTATTTTAAAAAATTCAAAACATATAAGTCACATTAATTAATTTAATAATTAATTCCCGCTGTCAGAGCAAATAGCGTGTTTTTATGAAATAATAAGTATCAAAAGATTGACACTAGTTTAAGTCTAATTTCAAAGTGAAATTAATTCCAACGACCACTATTGGATTTAATGGTAAAAATATATTCTAATTTCACTTTAAAACCAATTCAAAAGATAATATAATCATATAAATAAATTAGTTTAAAAAGAGGTTTTGAATTAAAATACAACATTTTACACTATTCATTAAAAAAAATGAACTTTATCGGAAAGATACCAAAAATTTACACAAAGTAAATTTTGATATCCCGATTCTTAAGAAGAGTTTTATTTGGTCAAATAGAATGTATAAGAGTGGAAAAACTATATTTAATGAAACTTCTCCATCAAAAGGTGATAAGTGAACCTTTGTTGAAAACTAGGGCATATACGCCTAAAATTGAATTCTTTCCAGATTTTAAGCCTTTATCATTTATTGGATAAATGTAAAAACATTTAAAAACATATATAATCAAATTTTAGTTATTTATATCCATTCCTTCCAATACAATGGCTACATGTTAACTACCATTTAAAATAATATTATTTTATTATTAGAGTGCAACATAAGATTCCCAAGAAACTCGTTGTTGCATGTTGGGTACGCCATCGAGCATAGCATCCCCTTTAAAGTCATATTAATATTTTATTCAAAAATATGGATAAATATGAAAATGTCATATTCTTTATTTACCTGGGGTGTTACAGATAATATTAAATGGTATAATAAACATGGTATAATGTATATTAGTAGATTCAAAGATATATTGACATGCACCTCTGATGTATGAATCAGTAAGAATATTTTACTTCCTCCTCATATCAATTAGAATATTTCAACTAGTGTCTTATTTCATTTTCATAATATAATAACATGTTTGAAAGCCATAAGTAGGGATATTAGTATACTTATCCATCACATACATTACTTTTTATTGATTTTCTTGATAAAAATTGAATATTAACACATAAAAAAGTGTTTTCAACCCCTATAGTGGAATCCTTATAGATCTGTTGGTCTGATTTATTTAGGTTGAGACCAATTTAGTTGCCTTCACTATAAATTCATGAGGGATTAGAATCATGTGGGATTAGGGGTGGTAATATCTTGTGGTATAATTCCTTGGATAATCTTAAAAGATTATGAATAAATAGATTATTTCCTCATTTATCTCCCCATGATATGGGAGGCATGTATCACCACACTCAGGGGATAGTCTGAAGAAGTTGAATTATGTGGTGATAGGTCCCACTAAATTTTCATTATCTTCTAGTTTTGGGATTTTATATAGGGACTCATCACAATTATGTTATCCCATGTGGAATATAATATTTGAATATCATAAATTTGGTGGTAGTCTATAACTAATAAATTTACCACATGGAATTGAATAAATTGTGTTTTTTATTGAATTATCTTAGCTTTTGTAGTCATGTCATCTCTTGAAACTGAGGCATATGCCAAGAACCTTTCCAAATGAGTATGTTTATCTTGATATTATCTATAGTGTATACTAACATATAAAATCAACCTAATATGATATTTTGCACAATTTTATGTGAATATTTGAATTAAATTATGCTATAAGAGGGTTTATATAATTATTAGATATAACAATAAAAACATGAATTCTACCAATGATGCATATCAAGTTAGAGTATACCCTATCAATCAATCACATAGGAAAAATATTCATATCCATTTTAATGTAAATAAACTAATGTTTATCAACCGACAACCATTTTTGAGTTAGTGAGAACCTATTTACCAGCGGAAAATAGTTGATTAGTCATTAACTAATACTCTTTGGATGTGAATTGATTTAGAACATGGGAGATTGGGATTATAAAATCCTTTCATTGTGATTATTTCTTAATATGGGTAATTCTTCAGGATTTCATATATTATCATGATTCTTAATAAAATATATGTGTGGGGGTGCTACCCATTGTGTCAGTGAATAATCATTTTCATACTAGTTAATTTTTATATTCTTTAAAGCCTTATTGTTTGGTTCTCTATATTTTATCCCAATCTATGAATTTTATAGGCAGTTTGGTTTTGGGATCATGACCATTAGAGGGGATTCTTTGGTATCTTTATGATGGGAATTAGAGCATATGTAGTCTAGTACCACATAATACGACCCAACGTATCTTTTATAGTCATGTGAAAAGGAAATAAATATTTCCTTCTTATGTTGAGAAACAGTAGACTCTATGGCATCCTTATTAAATCATAGTGAAGCATCCTACATATCCCAATTAATTAGAATCAATTCCCATGTTTTTTAGGTAGGCAGTTTATGTTCATTTGAGGGGAATGAAACATTATGTTTAATATACTAGTATAAGGTTATATGATATATAATTTAAAGTCATGTTACATCGACATAAGAAAAAAAATACCATCAATGTCTAGTGTGTGAGACATATGTATGAATAAAATTTTATGTATTATCTAGTTTATGGGTAAATATTTTGGAGGTAATGATTATTATTACATAAAATATATCCCAATAAGAAATTTTTACTCCCATGGAATATAAAAATTTGAATAATGATGGATCATAGGGAATATGGAAATACAGAGAATTATATTGGGGATGTGATTGAGATACCCAGGGGTTAAAATTTTTACATCCTACTAATTCATAACAAGATTGTGATGGAAGAGTAGACTCATGGCGAATATGGATCCAAGAAGAAATTAAGGATTATACCTAGTAGGAGAGCCTAATAATTCCATAAAGAATGATGTATTAATATAGAGAATTATAAATACTAGGTAATTCCATATATTTGTTTTTAATTATATGGAATTATTGTAAGACTGTGAAATTTGATAGCACGTGATTCTGAGGTCCGTAGAGCCTGGAATAGAATTTTGATCTTTTTTTTAAGGTGTGTTCAGTAAACATGCGGGTGTGTTTTCTATCTTTTCAACTGGTTCTAGAATTGAAAATCCATGTGCACCGTTGAATTCACAGTGCTGATATTTGCTTAGGTGAGGCTTAACTTTGACCAGAATGGTTCAGAAGGAAAATATAATTTTTGGACTTTTTAGAAGAATAATAAAATAATTCTTTGAGTTATTTTATTCTTTTTCAAACATTGAGTGATTTTTGGTGGGACCAAGTGTAATGACGTTCATTAATTGAAGATCAATAAATGACCTGTTACTTTGTTTGTGTAACCACAACACCTGTGTGTTTAATAGGTTCTGTAATTAAGATCCATTAATGAACCATAACAATGAACACAATGTGGGGATTAATTATTTTATTAATCAAACCGTTGGAAAGAGAATTCACAAACCATGTAAGAATTCTCTAACAAAATTCCAACAATATCACCCTCCAATAAATAATGGTGATCGATCAACGACTGTTGGAAAACTCGAACGAGACATCAAAGAACAAAAACGAACAACTTCAAAAGCGAATTCCTTCCTTCGTCCACAAAGGATAACACTGAATCCAGGTAGGGTATTTATGTTTTTTATATCCCCCTTTTTCTGTTCTTGATTAATATGAAGAACGTGGATCAACCGACCGACTGGTTGATCTGCGATTCATTCTTAATTGCGGGAGGTTGTTGCATGGTCACATCTTGGGGTTTTTCTTAATCATATAATGATTATTATTCCAACCCAATGATAAAACACTAACATAGAGGACTCGGGCCAATCTGAACAAGGCCCAGACCCTCAGTCACTCTTGAGTTTTGTGCATTCTTCGTGAGTGACTGAGCAATGCAACAGAAAGGCGATTCCGTGGGATAACCAGTGAATGCGGAAACCCAAGAGTCCCGTTGGCACAGATGATAAGGAAACCAAACCACCAGAGAATCTCTGGTGGCTCGTAGAAGGTGTCGCAGGTGCGACACCACTGACACGGCGGCGGCGGCTGGCTCGTGATGACCGCGTAGAGAGGTGGCGCCAACAGACATTATGGCGGCATGAGCTATGGCAGGTGAAAGGATGGTGTTGATGTGTCATGCGGGATATGGAGTAGCCTACTCAGTCCCCTTGGCTGGTGAAACTTTTGACTCATGTCGACCATTTAGAGAGGAGGGGTGGTGCCCCACTTGCACCACCAGCTGGGCGAAACCGGACGCATTGTGTTTGGTCCAACACAACCGGCCCGCATGTAGGCTGGGTTTTCTATGTGTTCTAGACCCATCGGCCAGCCCGGAAATGCGATCCCATATGGACCTACCAACTGATCCAGACCCATGAGCGGGGCCAGATCCGCCGACCGGGCCAGACCCCTAGCGGACCCGGACCAGACAAGTCATGTTTCACTAAATATTATAGAACTCGCAAAACGAGCATCTAATTGATGTTTTGTCTATGGCGTGAAGACCCTTACAATGAAGAGGTCCTTTTGAAATACTCCACATGAGTTTTGGAAGAAGTTGGAGTACAACCAGGTTGTACTGGACTCGAATCCTACCGGGCCCTATTTACATTTTTTTTCTATATCTTACAGACTGTGTGTTCGACTGATGCAACATCTATCACATTGGAACCCTTAATACAAGGTGGTACTTTGGGTTAATTAATCATGGAAATTTTTGGTGTTTGAGGTACAACTGATAGTATGAAGAGAAGAACCTCCGGAACTCAAGCGCACCAAGAGCAGAAATCCCATGGTTGGTTGTCATGTGAAGAGAAACCCTCTGTGGATCGACATGAGAGTGACCCTCTGTGGATCGGCAGCAGTGAGACCCTCTTTGGATCAACAAAAGAGAGACCCTCTTTGGTTCTTCATGAGAGAGACCCTCTTTGGATCGACAACAGTGCAACCCACTATGGATCAGCAGTAGTGCGGCCCTCTGTGGATCGACAGTAGAGAAACCCTTTGTGGATTAGTAGAATAACGACCCTTCTGGGATCAATAGAAGAACCTATTAATAGAATAAGATTATCTTTCTCAAGAATAATCATCTGTATTCCTGTTCTCTAAGTTGTATTATTAGTGTGATCTATATTTTAATTTATGCTTTGTTATTGAGGTCATGCTTTGTGGTTTTTTCATTTGTGGAATTCTGGGAGACCTTTAGGGGTCTCAAGATCCCTTTTGGGAATTTTTATACACACCCCTACATTGGATTCTACCACAAATTATTGTGTCTTGTACAAATGACATATAGCTTAAAAGAGACTTAGGGAGCCAGGGCTAGATGGTGCTCAGAGGTGATTTATAGGCATGGTGAGTAGTAGTGATGATAGGCAACGAGCAGTACCTACCCTTCAGGTAGGATCCTAGTTGGAAGACCTACGAAGCACATTTTTACCTTTTTGATGTACTTTCTTTTCAGTTGGGTTTATATACTGGCCCTTTTTTACTTTAAGTTCACACTTTTAATATCAGCAGTTCAACTATGTGGTTTGATTTTGTTATGTACCTAGTCATTGTGTTTACAATTTTAAAGGAATTCCCTTCCCTTTTTAGGATATGCATTTCTGATGAGAGTTTACAAACCCTGGCCTTTGCAAGGTGTGCTTGGGGTAGTCACAGGATGGGCCCTGGGGGACAGGTTGTGACTAAGTGTTATAAAAGGGGTCCGTTCTACTGGAAGAACTAAGAGTCTATGTTTTCAATGGAGAAATATTGTTAAGTGTCTTGACATAAGATTATAGTTCGGGGAGTCCAGTGTTGGTTTGGCAGCCGATGTATCCATACACAAGGACCCTGAGTTTTGATTTCCGACTCGAAACAAAAAAATTATATTTGCGTGTATTTTGATTTTTTTTCTTTTGATCTATTATGAGTCAGATCACCAGGAATAACTTATTGACTGTGGTGTAGTGGATTCTTCACAGGATGCTGCCACATAGACAACCTACCAAGATTCCAGTGAGAGATCATGATCATGGCCCATTGAGTGAGGAGGCATTGATGTAGGTCCCTCTTACACTAATAACACCTTTGGGTGGTGTACCAGTAGTAGAACCACCCATAGGATAGCAGTTTCCAACAGTCCGACTAGAAAAATGTGCATGTAAACTGAGTGCATTTCACGAGTTCTAGAGATAGAGGCTTCTGAGGTTTTGTGGTGAGACAGATCCACAAATAGATGAGGACCGGCTAGAGGCTGTGGAATGAGTTTTCCGCTTGGTAGAGACACCAACAGAACAAATGGTGATCCAATCTGCTAGTCTCTTTCAGGGAACAACAGGGAGATGATGGATTATAATTCTCTAGACACATGAGGAGTTGAATCTTTCTTGGATGGACTTAGAGTGCCTCATCAGGGCATATTTCGTACTAGTGACTCTATAATCTATGTGTACCCAAGAGCTACTACACTTACAGTAGGGGAGCCTGACAGTGGCCCAGTACTCGGCAAGGTTCACTAACCTCTCTCGCTACTCCACCAATATGGTATGAGAACCTTTCTTCAGGGCCCTAATCTTTGAGCTGGGACTCCGGCAGGAGATCATAGTTTCGATGATATCACTCAATATCTCGACGCAAGCTCATGTACTAGAGTGAGCACTATTGGTGGAGAGCTTCATAGCTGAGCAGGCACCAACGATGAGATCCACCACTAGATGATAGGCATCTGAGTAATCTATAGCAGGTAGTAGACAGATGACGTAGATTCCCAAGCATCCTAGACCTTCCAAAGGATGACCCCAAGATATAAGGTTGGAGGTGAGTAACTCGCAAGGCAGCGGTGGTCAACAGAGAAGGATATTGTGCTACTCGTGTGGTGGGCAGGGTCACATTGCTTGAAACTTCCTGAATCACTATATTAATGATCAGAAAAACTTCAATGGACCACTGAGGCATAGGAAGAGGTTCAAGCGAGGAGGTTTTAAGGGTGGCAGAAGTGGAAGAGGTGCATGCCTTGAAGCAGGCGGTGGGTGATTGTATGAGGTACTACCGCCACCACCCCCATGCAGTCCACTCTGAACTTAGGGAGTAGGTGGAAAAGGGAGATCTTAGCTTTAGGCAACATAGGATTATGACCATAGTTCTCGAGAGATGATTCAAGTTACAATCTGTGTCTACTCCACTCTAGCTATAGTTCTTATAGGCACAGGTTCTAGTCACTCTCTTATTTCCATGACTCTCGTTCGGACATAGGAGATTCCGATAATGCCGTTGGCTCAATCCCTATGATAAGAAACCCATACATGAGAGGATTTGATGATTACGCACTGGTGTTGGCAGTGTGATCTTACTCTAGGAGGTGAGAAATTTGGCTGGGATCTCATAGTAGCAGTGTCAAGGCCTTACGAAGTCATCTTGGGTATGGACTGGCTATCCATGGTCCCTGATCATATCAACCATCTTAGGCACAAAGGGTTGTGTATTCGTAAGGATAGGACCAAGTTTTCATTCACCAGTGAGAAGGAAACCTTTGTAGCATATGATAGAATTTCATGAAGGAGGGGGTTGCTGATCACTCATCAGTTGGCCAGCCTCACCCTCAGTATAGTCGACAAGGGGAGTCTGAGCTATCCTATAGTGGTGGATCAGTATGCATATGTCTTTCTTGAGAATCTTCCGGGACTACCGCCTCGCAGAGAGGTAGACTTCTATATTGACTTGTACCCTAGGATGACACTAAAATATATGACATGATATCTAATGGTTCATGTGGAGATTACTGGGTTGAGGGTATAACTAAAGGAATTGCAGAGGAAGAGGTTCGTAAGGCCCAGTGTTTCCCCATGGGCAAACCCAATTTTGTTTTCCAAGAAGGCAGATGGAAGTTTGAGGCTTTGGGTAGACTATTGGTGCTCGAACCAGGTGACCATGAAGAACAAGTATCCTCTATCTAGGATTGATGATATCTTCGATCAGCTGAAGGGAGCTTGATGGTTTTTGAAGAAAGACCTTAGGTCAGGCTATCAGAAGCTTCGGGTGTGGGATGAGGACGTACTGAAGATAGCCTCCACATGCTGGTATTGCCACTATGAGTTCTTGGTGATGCCTTTATGCATGACCAATGCCCCAGTAGTGTTCATGGGACTCATGAACATGATCTTCCAGCCTTACCTCTATTGCTTCATGGTGGTCTTCATTGAAGACATCGTGGTGTACTTGACGTCAGAGGAGGAACACACCAAACATCTACGAATAGTACTTGATACACTCCGAGAGCACCATCTTTATGGAAACCTATTAATGTGCTAGTTCTGGAAATGGGAAGTCCACTTCCTAGGACACATTATATCAGAAGCTGGGGTTGTAGTGGATCTGACAAAGATAGAGGAAACACTTTATTGGGATCTACCAAGGAGCGTGACTGAGGTATGAAGTTTCTTGGGGTTGGATGTGTACTACCGAAGATTTTTACCCAACTTTTCTAGGGTAGGAACACCATTTTCATCTTTGAAAAAGCAGTTACAACCCTTTGAATGGATAAAGAGATTCCATTAAAGTTTGTAGGATCTACAGTAGAGACTGATGAGTGCCCCATCTAGAGGATACTAGAAGAGGGCATTGGGTATGTAGTCTACTGTGACACATCCGGGATCAGACTGAGATATTTCCTGAGATAGGAGAAAGTGGTGATCGCCTAAGACTCAAAAAAGCTAAGGAAACATGAGCAGAACTATGAAACCCCTGACTTGGAGATAACAGTAGTTGTATTAGCATTGAATATGTGGTAGTACTACTTGATGGGTGAACGGTTTACTTTCTTCTCTAATCACAAGATTCTCAGGTATATATTATCACAGAGGGACCAGAACCTAAGATAGAGTCGATGGATGGAGTTCCTCCAGGACCATGAATTTAAGATAGTCTACACTCTTGGGAAGGGAAATATAGTGGAATATTCACTCACTAGGAGTTCGGGTCTACAACCGTTGAGTGAGGCGACAAAGTAACTAGCCGCGTTGCAGATATCCTTTGTGGATAGGTATGGAGAAGCATACCTCTAGTCTATGATTGTCACTCCCCCACTACTTCAGCAAGTTTAGGAGACACAACATGGGGAAGTTGACTGCAAGGCCCAACGTGCTCAGATATAAATAGGATAGGCTCCTGATGGATTTTCTATAGGTGGGTAGAAAAAAATTCTATTCATATAACACACCATGGTACCAGTGATGTATCCGGAAGAGATATTGAAGGAGTTATACACATCCTCTTTGGTGGTACATTCTGAAGTGGCAGAGATGTTCCAGGTCCTCCATCATTAGTACTGGTGGCCAGGGATAAAGAAAGCAGTAGTGAAGTTTGTTTCAGGATGCCTCACTTGTCAGAAAGTGGAGTATGAGTACCAGGTTACAACAACATTGACTCAGTCACTCGAGGTATCAGAGTGGAAATGGTATAGTATCTCGATGGAATTCGTGACGGGGTTACCACGTACGTCTAGGGGCCACAACTCTATCTGGGAGATCATTGAATGACTCTCCAAGTTGGTTTAATTCCTACCCATCCAAGAGTAGGGATAAGTAGAGGTCTTAGAATGCCTCTATGTTCAGGAGATAGTACGGCTTCATGGGATACCATCAACGATCTTTTCAGATCATGACACTTGTTTTACATCCCAGTGGTGGAAGGGATTACCAGATTTTTTTGGGACTCAGCTACGCTTGAGCACTGCCTTTCACCCTCAAAAAGATGGTCAGACTGAGTGGACCATATAGACACTTGAGGACATGTTGTGTGCTTGAATATTAGATTTTGGATATAATTGGAAGGACCACCTACCATAGGTGGATCTCACATAGAACATCAATTATCACTCCACCATCGGCATGGCACTGTTTGAGGCCATGTACGAGCGACTATGCAGATCGCCTCTATGATGGACAGACCCATTGGAGTCAGCACTTATGGTTCTAGAGTTAGTACGAGCTACCACTAAGAAGGTGAAAATCATCCAGGAGTTGATGAAGACTTCCCTGAGTAGACATAAGTCTTATGCTAATAGAAGACGGATACCATTGGAGTTCAAGTAGGGAGACCATGTTATCCTTTGGGTCTCACCTCAATAAGGATTTCATAAACTTGACTAGGGTGGCAAGCTATCTCTGAGTTTCATTGGAACTTTCGAGATCTAGAACAGAGTTGGCAAGGTGGCGTATCGCCAAGATCTTCCCTCACAGATGCACCAGGAGCATAAATTTTTCCACATGTTAGAGTTGAGGAGATGTGTGCATGATCAGTTGCACACCATCGAATGGGTCAAGATGGACAATGACGAGGAGGAAACTTTTAAGGAGTTCCCAGTAGAGATAGAGGACTGACAGGAGTAGGTCTTTTGTGGATGGTCAATCCCTCTTGTGCGAGTTCAGTGGTAGCATGGGAACCTTCAAGAGAGAACATGGGAGAAGGAGGCTAATATTTATGCTCAGTACCCCCATTTGTTTCCTTATATTTTTTATGGATTTTAGGTATTTAAAGCCCTAAGGCGGGGAGAATGTAAAGACATAGAAATTTCATATATATTATTTCATTTTAGGGAATTATTGCGAGACTGCGCAATTCGACGGCACATGACTCCAAAGTCCATAGATCCTGAAACCGAATTTTAATTTTTTTAAATTTATGTTCTGTAAACATGGGAGTGGGGTTTTCTATCTTTTGAACTAGTCCTAATATTAAAAATCCGATGTCACCATTGAATTTGTAGTGTCGATATTCTCTTAGGAAAAGACCAAATTTGACCTACAAGGGTCGGATGAAAAAGATAATTTTTGGACTTTTAAGAAAAATAATAATATAACTCTTTGAGTTATTTTATTCTTATTAAACTGTTGAGCGATGGATGGAAGGACCATAGTGTAACACCAACCATTAATTAAAGATCAATAAATGACATGTTGCATTGTTTGTGTAACCGCAACACTCGTGTGTTTAATAGGTTCATTAATTATGATTCATTATTGAACCATAATAATGAACACAATGTGGGGATTAATTATTTTATTAATCAAACAACTAGAAAGTGAATTCACAAACCACCAGATAAAGCTCTGATGAAATGCTGACGATGTCACCCTCCAATGAAGAACGATGATAGATCAATGAATGTTGGATAACTCGAACAAGACATCAACAAAGAACGACAAATGACTTTAACACAGATTCATTACTTCATCTGCAATGGATTCCACCAAATCCTGATAGTGGATTTATGTGTTGTATATCCCTCTTTTCCCATTTTTGAATAATATGAAGAACATGGATCAACCGACCAACAGATTGATCAGCAATTCATTCTTAATTGTGGGAGGTTGTTGCGGGGTTACACCTTGGGGTTTTTCTTAATCGTATAATGATTATTATTCTACACCTATGATAAAATGCTAACATGAAGGGTGTAGGGAAATCAAAACAAGGCTCAGACCCTCCTATTCTCTTGATTTTTGTGCGTTCCTTGTGGGTGACCGAGCAATATGGTAGTAAGGCAATTATGTGGGCTACACATTGAAGGTGGGGACCCGGGAGGCCCGTCGGTAAAGACGAAAGGGAAACCAGACCACAAAAACATCTCTGGTGGCCTGTGGAAGGTGCCCCTGACGTGACACCACCAGTGCAGTAACACTAGATTCCAGTGGTGGTGGTCGGCCCGTGCTGTTCGCGTGGAGAGGTGGAAACCTCCAGCGTCACGATGAATGGAGCTGAAGCTGAATGGCTGCGTCAGGTGGAAGGCACGATGCCGCTGGGCCGCATAAGAGACGGAATGTCCCACTCGGGCTGCTCAACATGCGGAATGTCCGGTTCTTGCTGGACATTTCAGGAGAAGGGGCGACACCCCACTAGCGCCATCAGCTAGGTGAAACAGGACCCGTTGCATCCGGTCCAAAACAACCGGCCCGCATGCGGGTAGAGTTTTATAAGAATCCCAGACTCATGAGTCTTCGGGACCCCCGAGCAGGGAAAGACCCACCCACAACCTTGACATGCTAGCTAGGCCGGACCCACCGTCCAGGCTGGACCCCTACTGGACCCAGACCCGATCGGTCCCGTTTCACTAATTCTAATGTAACTCACAAACCGGGTGTTCGATTGACGTGTCGTCTACGACGTCAGGACCCTTATGATGATGAGGTTATTTTGAGATACTCCAATTGGGGTTTGAAATATGTTGGAGTATAGATGGGTTGTATTGGACTCGAATCCTAGAGGGCCTTATTTAACGTTTTGCCTATATCTTACAGACCAGGCGTCCGATCGACACAGCGTCTGTCACGTTGGTACCCCTACGACAAGGTGGTCCTTTGGGTTACTTATTTTTGGGAATTTGTGGTTGTTGATGTATGACCAATAATATGAGGGTTAGAAACTCCAGAAATCAAGCACACCAAGTGTGGAAATCCTCTAGATGGATGTCAAGTGAAGATCGACCCTCTATGGATTGGTATGAGAGGGACCCTTCTTGGATTGACAGTAGCGAGAGCCTACGTGTATCAGCAATAGAGTGACCCTCTATGGATCAATATGCGAGAAACCCTCTGTGTATCGGTAGTAGTGCGACCCTCTATGGATCGGTAGTAGTGCGATGCTCTATGGATTGGTAGTAGAGAAACCCTTTCAAGATCAGAAGTATAGAGACCCTTCGTAGATTAGCAGAAAAACCTATCAATAGAATAAGATGATTTATCTCAAGACTAATAATATTCATTCATGTATCCTAAGTTGTATACCTGGGGTGAGTATCCTTTTACTTTAAGCTTTGTGACTGAGATCATGCTTTTTTTTCCTTTTTAGAATTCTGGGAGACCTTCGGGGGTCTCGGGGTCCATACTGGGTATTATTATACACACCCCTACATGGGATTCACCCTCACTTTGTTGTGTCTTGTGGATAGGATGGAAAACATGACTAAGAATTAGGGAGATAGGGGAAAATGGTACTCAGAGGTGATTGATAGACATGGTGAGTGGCAGTGATGACAGATGATGAGTTGTACCTACCCTTCATGTAGGATCCTAGGTGGATGACCTTCGAACCACATTTTCCCTCTCTCTTATAATTTTTTTCAGTTGTGTTTGTATACTGGCCCTTTTTACTTTAAGTTCATACTTTTACTCTTAGTAGTTATACTTTTTGGTTTTCTTTTATTGTGTACCTAGTGTATTTGTGTATAGGTTTAAAGGCAATGCCTTCCCTTTTTGGGATATGACATTCCGGTGCTAGTTACTAACACCTGGCCTTAGGAAGGCAGGTTTGGGGTAGTAACAGAATGGGCCTTGGGGGATGGGTTGTGATAAAAATATTTATATATTTCCTTGATATATATGGAATGGTTTGTTAATTGTGTGAATGTATTTTTTTATTACTTACATAGAGGAAGAGGACTGAGGAAAAACCCAAGCTAATTGAGTTAATCAATGTGGTCTGATAGGTACTTGGGATGGTTTTATAATGAATATGGGTTTATAGGGATGTGTATGTAGTACCCAAAAATGATTCAACTGTTTTTTAATGATAAGGACCCTTATTATCAAGAAATAACATGATAGTGATAACCTTGTGTATCCCTTTAGTCTTCTAGAAAAACATACTAGAGAATAGTAATCAATGGAATATGTGAATAGTGGTCTGAATACTAATGTTTTCATCCCAACCTGATTTTCCACGATTCTTTAGAGGAGGCCAAAGTAATTACTTACCCATGCAGGGAACCCTAGTGAGAGTATCACATAGGCAGGAGACCTTGGTAAGTGTTCACATAGCTCTATATGCAGTGGAAATTCCCAAAGCTAATATGGTGAAAATAGTGAAGTTATACTCTAGTAGATGGCTCAGGTAAAGAATCATCCTATTATATGGTTGGGATAAGGATGACCCTAGTTTGTGGCAGGATATAAGGCTCCCCCTAATATTCAGTTCATAAAAAAGTGTTTCCATTTTTTTTCAAATGTAATGTGCTTCCATATATTTTAGGGTATGATGATCATTAAAATAAGTTTATGGGGTATGGATATATCTCCCTTAGTTTAATATCAATCATAGTTAACTGGGATTTATGTTCATTAATACTATAATCACGGGGTGTCTGGGACAGATAGAACCCTAGAATAGTTTGTCTAAGATAGGTTCATTCACCATAGTCCTTATAAATATCGATGGAAGTGTTACTTCTTGATGTTTTACATATTAATTTATTTACATGATTGAAATACCCTTGAATCCAATTAATTTTCTTGGGTTTGGATATATTTAGTCACTTAAAGGGTGTAAAATGTCCTAATCGAGTGGAGTTGGGAGACTTGGATTGAAAAAGATCATATAGAGTTTTTCGTTTAAAATTTTTTTGCTCTAATTTCGAAAGACCCCCAAAATGAGGAACCATTGGGTCTTTTTATATAATAATGGAATCCATGTAATGGTTCTAGGCATGTAATTTGTTCATTATTATAGATCTAGGAGTTCAATTCCTGGGACATGGCATAAACTCGTGATTTGAGAGTGTACATTAATGTTTCAAAATCAGGATATGTGCACTATTAGGGATTTTGGAGTAAAGCATGTATATGAACACTGTTGGATATATAGGTTATGTAACCTATGATACTCTAGTGAACTAACATATGAGTTAATTTTGAATTTTTCTCAATTGATGAATCAATTTATTATGAATTTTCTCCACCCAATAGATGTTTTTGACCATAAAAACACCAATAACCACATAATACATATTTGAGAAGAACCTATTTAACCTTGGAGTTCAAAAATTTCCTAAAAACTAAGGATTAATAAATAAACCTTTTTCTGTATTGTAGTAATTTTTATCTAGATAACATTTTTTCTTATATGTTTATATCATTTATATGATGTAAGAATATAGGGGGAATAGAATCCATGGATAATTAATAATATAATGGATATTTACTCAGTAATTATTGAATTTAATGTAGTAATTAAATTTTTTACATGTTTCATTCAACGATCCGTGACCAATATAGGAATAATGAATTCTTCAGAAGATCTTTTCTGATGATGAAAAAATAGTTGTTTCTAAATTCATGAACCAAATTCATATGGAATAAAGAGTTACATGGAATTTTAATATGAAAGAGGTAAATGATTACATGGTGAGAGTTTTAATCTTTTATTTTGAAAATAATAGTTGTTAATATGAAAAATTTACTACCAAATTCCAAAGGTGGGAATTATTTCAAACAAGTCTTATATAATATTGAATTTTTTTAATAATGGTATGTTAATTTTTAATCATAGGAGGAAGATTGATTTTTTGAGAAGAGTGGTGAGTGAATCATTTAACATTCTTTTGAAAATATCATGGTCAATCTGGGTTTTTCATAATGTATTAGAGAAGAGACAGTGTAAATAGT
The DNA here is from genome assembly GCA_963277665.1 of Viscum album. Taxonomy (NCBI): domain Eukaryota; kingdom Viridiplantae; phylum Streptophyta; class Magnoliopsida; order Santalales; family Viscaceae; genus Viscum; species Viscum album. The sequence continues at coordinate 1,357,792,041 of OY728166.1, read as the reverse complement.
CTATGAGTGATTTCAATTTCATTAATAATTAGTATAATGTTGATATAAAATTTATAGGCATGAAACATTAGGGTTAATAAAGATTCAATTAATATTATTATATATAAGGAAGGGTAACACTGGTATATGTTTTGGTCATACCATTGGCATCCATGGATGGGGGATATTTAGTTTAAAAGTCTATTAATGATAGTGATATGTAATATACATTAGAAAAGGGGCATAAATATTCATTTTAGGAAATATAATAGGGAGTCCCAAACCGTGGTCAATCTTGGGGTGACTCTAAAATAGAGATAACATGTGTGATTTACAAAGGATTATAGTGATTTACATTGAAAGAATCCATTTTTAACATAAGGAGGCTAATAATTGTAGTTTTGGAACCCATATTATGATAATAGATTATCTAAGGAAAAATTGGAATCTGAAAAGGACCACTTTATCACATAAGAAATATTGTTCATTGGTATTTATATAGTCAAAGGAACACATTAAATATAAAATTATTAGGGTTATTTTTAATGTATTCCAAACATAGTGAATAGATATGAAATGGTATTTGTACAAACATGTTTTTTTGGTCAAATATGATTCCATACAAAAGAATCATGATTAGATACTCAACATGATACTTGAAAAACATTTGATTAAATCAATTTTTATTATTTTTGTTCTTCATTAACTTCTTGGTAGTTCTTTTTTTTTATTTTAATAGAACCCATGGGGTTCTATAGTGATTATTTTCTTAATTGAAATATGGTTGCTTAATTTAATAAATAGGTAGTTTATTTATAAATTAAGATGAATTTTATATCCTTTGAATCTGTGTTAAATTACAATACCTAAGAAGTATATGCATATATCATTATAGTATAATAATGATATAGGAATAGGGGAATTGTAGTGATCATTTTTGGACTTTATTGAATTTAAAGATTTGATAATTGGTGTTGATTTGACTGAAATAAATTGAGGAACTAGATTGTAAAATAATGTTATTGTGCATAACACTTAAGAGTTGGAACTAAATAAAAAAGAATCATAGAGAACCCCCATTACACTTTTTGTAGTATTAAATTGTTTAATAACATTTTGAGTTTGAAATGTATTTCGATTAAAACTTAATTATCCTTTTAAAATAATTGATTTGAATAATGGATTATTACATTAGACATGGATTAGTGTTGATATTTTCCGAAAGTGGTTGCATATTCTCTAGAAAAAGTTGTTAATTAGAATATACACACACCATTAATAAGTTCTCTTTAGATATATCCTAGTTCAAATGAACTGAAAAAATGATCTATATTCTTACTTCTTTATCTCTGAATTTTGGTTATTCTTTCTTGGTATGATTTTGAAAGATTTAATATGTATTGATAACATGATGGAAATGTCAAATTAATCACGATAAATAAAGAAATTTCTCGTCACCCTAATTCATCCCCCTCAAAAGTTATCAATTTTTGTACCCTAGGTTATAATGACATTGAATTTTAAATGATACCCTAGGATTTATTCAGTTTTTGTTACATTGAAATAATTTTATTTGATCTTCAAGCATTTTTTTATTGTATTATCTAACATGATAATCCTGATGGGTACAAATTGACAGTGTGGAGGTTACATCCATCCCTTACTCAAATTTTTTAGGATGATGTTTAAATGTTAACAAAATTTACTTCATCATGGAGCATCAAAACCCAATGTGGATGATCATTACATTGATCATCAAGAAAATATTGAGTATATCTTAGTCTATATTTAAATAATGGATTGTAAAATTCAAATAAAAAAGGATTATTCACCTATATTGATCACAGACCCATAAGCTGTTATAATATTATGATTTTAAATATCTATTTCATAAATGGATATATTTTATATATCTATATTTTGTTAGACATCATATATAAATAATTCATCCACTTTTTTCAATGTAGGGATGGTATTTCTATAGAGTGATTCTATTTTATTAAGGAATGTTGTAAAGATTTATTAGAGGATTATGTAATTTATCTTTAAAATAATCATAGTAAAGTAATTGATTTACTGTGTGTATGACCTAGTAGTGAAATCATATAAGAATTATTAAAAATTAATTTATCCTAAGGTTTTGATTTAAGAGATATAGTCGAAATATAAGATGACTAACCCACTAAACCCTGAATTGGGGATGATTCCATATAAATGACATAGATTATGTATTTTTTATATTCAAATTAATGAATTTAATTGTAAAATAACGTTGATCCTATACAAACCGCTATCAAACATCCAAGAATTAAGATATGTAATGGAATACACTATAACATGTATAATTTCATTTTATGTTTTCATGAAAAAAATATTTATATTAATATTGAAAAATGGAATTAATTAACTATGGTATATGGGATAACCATTCATGTCTGACGGCCTCAGGTATTATTTTTCACATAGTCTAATTTTAATGTTATTTATGGAAGGAATTAAACTCATTGTATGCATGATACACTCCCCCTCAATTATTAAATTATACTCTAATTACCTAAAATAATGATCATGTAGTGTATATTGGTATACACTATCTCATTATATATATGTTGGAGTTTGAGGGAAGTTATAACCTTATTAAGAATAATTATATCACCTTGATCTCTCCATTATCAAATATACATATTTACTTGAATCATCATGACATATAAATTATTATCTGTATGTATAAATTGAAATACATCCTTAATAACAACATATTAAATTATTAGTTCTAAAAGTTGGCTAACAAAAGTTTATAATCATCATTTTATACTCTAAGATAGTTGATGGAAAAAAATTAGAAATCATCTTTGTTGGAAAATCACCTATTAATTTCATTAAACGTAGATCTGCATAACGGGAAAAATTTTCTTTTTAGGAAACCTCCCAAATACTGGACATGTACTATAATGATGTTTCCTAAATTTCAACTATAAGGAGGATATTTGTTCTAAGACTCAACTAATTTCATTTGGGAGATATATTTTTTCTACTAAACAGAACTTTTTTTATACTCATTCCATGATTTCAAAAATTTCATCATTATTGAATTACAAATAACATTACCAAATAATTATTTTTAAATTAACCTAATAAATGTAAATTAAACTATTGAGTAATTATGATGATTCGGAATTTATGATCATATAGACCAATAAACATTATGATTCCATTTATGAGGAGATTTTAACCTTTAATAGCAATATATAGGACTCGATTACATTATTTAAAATTGTTTTAGATCTGTTATACAAGAAAATCCTATTTAATTTCAATATATATGTGTTATTAACTCCTAAATTTACTCTCACCAACTAGGATTAGAATTAAATGGTTATCTAAATACCACTTAAAATAGTGGTGATTATTTCCATTAGTAAGATTTTAGAAGTTTCTAATGATAAAAAATAGTCAGGATCTATATATGAAATATTCAACTAGGATATTGATGGGAATTATCAAATAGTTTGTTAGATCAATGGTTTCTTTCCCCTTAATATTAGTGAAAATGGACCTTTTTTTAAAATTTGAATAAAATACCATCCTCTATAAATTCTTCATTTTCTAAAACAGATTTTATAAAAAAGGGTTTTTATGGGTATATTATAAGTTCACTGATAGAGAAGAAAAAATTAATTTTATGATTGAAATACGAGTGGAAATTTATATTTCCTATTAATAATTAATCATGTTATCTCATTAAAAAAGTTGCATAGAATGTTTTGGTTCTCTATATTATATAATTTCCTAGGGTTTAAAAATATATTTAATGAATATCTTGATCCTTAAAATTTCAGTCACCAACCCCTAGGTTTACCAAATTCCATAATGTAAAAATGCGTATTTACCATTTACAAAATATATATTACTAATTCCTACCTTGAGACAACCTTCTGGGAGTTCAAGATCATCACAACCATTGAATTCATCTATAATTGTTCTATTATTCTACCTTTAAATATTATTTTCATGAAATCCATTATCAATTTTAGATATTAATATATAATAAATATACTACATATTCCTTATATTATCCTCATTTTCGGTGACATAAATTTAATTTTATATTCATTTACATGGTTTTATTAAAAAATATCCAATATTTCAACTCTTCATGATATTAAATGCATTTAAATTGATATCCTACACCATGAATTTATAGAATATTCTAAAATATATTATATAATATTGACAAACGTTTTGGTTAATATAATATTAATCTCTATATGGTTCTACACCACTAATAGAATTTTCTTTACATTTATGACTCCATATTTACTACTAAAATGTACTGAAAATAGTTTTTCCTATTAATTTTTGGTTTCTATATATCTCAAAAATATTTTTTCTGTTATATAGAATTGAATGGTTATTAATCTGGTAGAAATGTTTGGAGTACCTCAAAAAAAAAATTTCACACAGCAAAAAAATTATAGGTTGCTAAGATAATTTATTTTAAGTGTTTAACAAGCTGTTTTAGCACTACTAAGTTAACCATGTATTGATATTGATATTCATGACGAAATTGGTGAAATTAAGAATTAAACAACATAAATTTCACCCTAAATAGGATGTTCATTTCAAAATCTACAAAGTGTACTACAATATATAATAAAAACAAATTTTTTAATTGAGGGCATATTTCATATCAAAACCATTCAAGGATTTAAAAAAAATAATTTCATAAAAAATCATAATTGACTCATTTATCCATTCCATGTTACCTTAAAATAAAATAAATTGATTTATTTTTATAAAACATTGATTGAAATTGAATTTATTTATATATATATAAATCAATGTCCCAATAAATTTGTTTCTAATCATATGACTATAATGTATATCAAATTTATTCTTCATCATATAACCTTAATCATATTATTATTAGTCCATTATGTATAAAACTACATAGATATTGGTTGTCCATCAAATAAAGAACTAAACTATAAGTATTTTTCTTAATTTTTTAAATTAAATTTCTCAATTCCACTCTTTTCTATGATAAAAATAAAATATAGAGATTTCGAAAACTCTTACTTTCTATAGGAGTCATTCTCTAAATTTAAATATATGTTAGCCTTAGTAATATTTGTGATTTTATTACTTTTCCATGAGGTATATTGTGTTGTAAAAATATCCAAAATTATAATTATTTATAGTTATCATCACTATATAACTATTTATCTCTTTCTATAACTACAATTTATATCTGGAACATTAGTCTATGTTGTTTTATCCTTACAAGAACACCCTTTGTATTTCCATAATTTTTTTTAAAAACTATTATTATCTATTATAGTATTTAAAGGATATATTTTATGATGAGTAAATTTATTATTAGCCCAAAACATTTTTTATAAACCATTTTATTTGTCTCATTATAAACTTGTATATGAGCATTAATCATTATATGTCACTATTAATTCACCATACATACATGTTGGTGTCAAAATTTATTTACAGTATGTGTTTATTGATTCATCCCTCCGTTAGATATATATCGATACTAAGATCTCTTATAATATACCTATCTACAAATATTTTTACCTCTTCCCTTTTCAACCAATTATTCATAATTTATATTAATATAACCTATTTGGATTACCTAATATATTAATGGATAAACCTATAAATCTAAAATGAATATAAAAAAAATCTTTCTATATCTAGTGGACATCCTATATTTAATAATTTCATCAACATAAATGATCCATTTTTTAATGTGTAGATATGATTTATAAAGATTCACTTTAACATAATGATGAAAAATATCCACATATTACGAAATTGTTTACTCAGCCAATTTTGTATAGTTTTCTTGAAGGGAAAAGTTTATATTTCATCTAAATTTTAAAATCATTACATCATAAAACATTATTCAAATTTCAATGGATTTAATAATAGTAATATACATATATATAATTATAATGTAAATTCCCATCGATTAAATATGGAAGAAAATTTTGTAACCTATCCTTTAGTAATTCATCTTAATAAATTCAAATATTATAATTCGGGATTAAAGTATATCAATTTTCAATTTTTAAAGTTGATTTAAAATATTATTAGGTTTTATAACTTTATTCAACTTTCATGATATCAATGAAAGTCATAATTCATTATAAATTAATATTTCATTTTAAATTTCTTTACACCTAGTTTGAATCACTTCCCCATCACTGAAAATATCTTATCCTGATGATGTTTATTTTACCTTGGATTTCACTATCTCACAAGAACATAAGTTTCTTAATGTTTTCATATATTTCACTTGAACAAAACTATATATAAATTTCATATCTTTTAATTAATTTTAATAATATTTTATTTATTCTTAATATTCATTAGTAATCATTCGGTTTATCATTTGTATAAACTAATAATAAAAAATTGGATTTATATTGAAAGTGAATAAACTAAATAAATCGATAAACTAGGATTTACAAACTTATACATCAATCACCCACCCCATCCATAATTTTACATCCTTAAGAAAAAAATCCATTTTCGGTCCAATCAATAAGGCCTTAAACTAAATTTAAAAAGTAACATGGATTTTTAGGTTTTGAAATTATAAATGAAATACAAAAACAACTCTAGTGTTTGTTTTACTATGTAAAACCCTTAATGAATTAGAATACTTATAGAATAAAAGGAATAAAGTATAAAAAATATTTCAATGAAATGTGATAATAATAATTAGATGATATATATATATATATGTATTCATTAATATGAACTCCATATTGATTATTAAAATGTTATAACATAAATAACAATTCTCAATAAATATCATTATAATATCATTACACACTAGAAAAGGGATAATTATTCTTACTAGATTCTCTATATATATTGAAAATATTATATAAACCATCTTACACAATGAAAATGGAAATACACTATTAAAATTTTACTTTTCACCTTTCTTGTAAATATGAAAACCCCTTACTCAGTACTGCCTCATGAGAATATTTGAGTTATATTCTTTATATTTCACATGTTCACCAAAAAATATATTCCTTTCTATTGGTATTACCCTCATTGTATGTGGTATCATTGAATATTCCACTATTTAGAAAATATAAACAATATATTTCAATAAAATAATTTTGCAAACCGATATTCTTCTAATTCTAAATGAAATAACCTTTGATATAGTGATAGTGTAAGGACACATGGACTTTAAATCATAGAACATTCCCTATTACCAAGAGTTATAATATTAAAATTCTAAATAGTTAAACCCTCAGTAAAGTAATGTAAAAAAAACACATGTCTACCATATACATATCTAAGGAACAAGCCCTAAATAAATATTCTCAAATTTTTAAATGTAAAATCCCGTTATGAATTTAAGTAACTATTAGATTAATTATCCATCAAGTATTTTTTATATGTATAATAACATTTATGTTATTATATTTTTATTTATTTTTATTTTTTTGAAATGCCCATAGAGGGTCATTTGGCTACTGTGAGAGGGTTGGGGAATCACTTTAAATAAATTTTAATAAAATTTTGTCTCTTTTCATTTAATCTCTTAATATTCAAGCGTATTCACTTGTTAAGATGAATGGGTTTGATTATGAATTCCTAGTATAGAATACCAAATGAAATGTTTTAAATAAACTTGATAATAATAAAAGGTATTTTTGTATATTTTGTTCAAAATGTGGGTTTTTACTCATTTTTTGTATTTAGGGTGGGTCTGAGGTAAGAAATTTATCAATAATCAATTATAGTGATTGGAAATGGTGATAAGGTATCATCATTGAATAAATTGATACATGGGGTTGGATGAAATCATACATAACCCTTAATAAGATACCATCCATGACCTTATGTTATCTTCTGATTGTAGCAATATTTGGATAAATATATAGTATCCTATTTTCTTTAATTAATATAATATCAGACACCTCTTGATTTTAACGGTAGTATAACATACCATCTTGAATAAAATCATCAATATTATTCATATTGTCAATGATTAAAAATTAATGTTCTTATACCTTAAGAGTAGGTCCCTAATATAAAATTGTTTTTATAATACATTAGTGTGTATATATATAAACATTTTCATCTCAAATCACTCATTGAATTAAAAATGTATGTTGAATTAAATTTTATTCATGCTGTTAGCTTAATAATTCATCTTTAAGTGATATTATAGAAATTTTATTAAAGGGGAATTGGATGTGGTGGTAATTCTCAACTCACATTGTCTTCATACTTTTAGTCTTCTATGATCTCTTATATCTTCAATGATAATGCGTATTTCATCATAGAATGTTATAAACTTCTTTCTTCTTCTTCTTTTCTTATTCTTCTTTGATATATAATATCTACTCTTTTTAAATTTCATCAGCTTACCTATCAATATATTTATTCATTATGATGTTAATCAAGAGAGTTTAACATCATTTTCTTCTCTATTAAATCTCCATTTCAATTCCGTTATTTAAGGGTTTATATTATTACAATCATACTAATTTTATTTCCATAATTTCTATATATAAATCCCATTATAGTTGGTATGTGATTGTATCTATAATTCTATATCATTATTTCTGTTTTAATATTGTGAAATATAACATTGTTTAATATTAAATACTAATGAAATATTTCATGATGCTCCCATCATTTCCTATATAATATTTTTCCACTAAATGTCCTTTAACTATTATAGGACGAAAATTGACTAAATATATATGTTTTTCTTCCCATTTATCACAAAATCCTTTCCTCCAGGTGATTATAATAATAATCAAGACATATTCTTCTCTATGAACTAAGAATATCATTTTCCACTTATACAGTAACACATGAATTGAACTATTATAGTGTAAAGGATCATATCAATGAACAATAAATTCTCTAAATTTATTATATTTAAATTCCTTGTTTATTGACAACATCATTTTATTCTTCCTTAAAGTGAAATAATTTTCCGCATATCTCATATATTATCTCTATAATTCTCAAAATAATATTGATATATATCCTCAATATATACATAAAGAATTATTTAGAATTTACCTTTAAAATGAAACAATTTTATCAAATATTTAACACATCCTTGTCACCTAAAAGGAATCAGTAGCTCTTTTTTATTTTTTAAAGGATGTTAAATATCATTTATATTCACTAGGTGAACCATTAATATTATATGGAATCTTTAGGTGAGTAAAATGTATGATCATATTAACCATTACATATGCACTAAATATTTAGAGTCAACATTATATAACAATGTTCGGATTTAGTCAATTATAAAATCTATTACCATTTTAATACCCTTACAATTACCTATATGGTATATGAATACTCTTTCATATAAAAGATGTGACATTTATATATCATAGCGTGACTTAGGTTTAATTTTAAATTACATGGAGTTACACTTACACATCATTCTGAGTATCCTAATATTTCCAAGTGACAAAAAACAATCATTCGATATTCCACTCTAAGTGATATTCGATAGGTGATTTCAAAATTTTCACAAATAAATTATAATTCCAAAACATATTCAATGTTATCTAAAAACCACTTCATGAATTATTATGGAAATTAGAATAAATAAAATTCATCACTGAAAAATTTAAATTAAACTAGTAGTTTATTAAAAATTCATGAGACTCTTCATCTCCATTACTAGGGAATGTTTTAGTCTCTTACATACATGATCATACAGGGTTTATTACACACCCTACTAGCCATCTTCACTCACTTACTCTTGAAGTCATTGTCTCAACATCAAAAGGAATATTTATAGATAATGATACATTAACCCAATAACACAGATCATTAATTCAATTTAAAATATGTGTACTACAATCATTATATATAAATGTAAACTTCATTGATTTTATATATATAACTACTCCAAGAATCTAAAAAAACACCTATTTTTTCAATATGTAATAGCAACTTAATATCCCAATTTAGTGACCATTACAATAATATTAATTGGTTTAAAATAACATAATTAATGGCATATAGAAATATACATAGACTGGGGGAATTATATATTGTATATCATCCCAAAAAACTCTTCAATATCTCCATTTAATTAAATAGTTAATTGATCATGGGTCACATCAATCACTTCATTCACAAGGTTCTTTAATAGTAGAAAACACATATTTATATACAACATACTCTATGAAAAAAATACATACAAAATAAATAATTATTCTCATCAACATCCCACTTTTTATTTTTAATCAATTCCTTTAACATTAAAAAAATAATAATACTATCAACTTGTATTTAATATTTCACATTTTATATCCACCTTATTAGAAATAAATACAATTGGGAATGGGTTAGGGAAAGACATACTCATCTCACGCCTTTACAATAATTTCGATTTTATCATCACCCCTTACTAAAAAATGTTCTACATGATATATTGGTGGAATTACATTTATCATAAGAATGAATCGTAATTTAAACAACTCTATGTATACATGGGAAAACATTGTTTTGAATGCAAAATTGATTACCTAAGAAATCAAATTAATCTATAAAAATGACAAGTATGTGATACGAGCCTATATTTCTCTATCTACGTGAGATTAATGAATATTCTACCAATAATCTATCACATATACAAAACTAAACAAACACATCAAAACGGTTAAATTGAAATTATTTTTCTACCCCTTCAGTATATATTCTTGTTGGATAACCTCCACGCTATAATAATTATACTTGATTCAATTGAAACATGGACATGAAAGTGTATTTCCTACCTTAACATCATCTAATTTTAAGTATTATCCAAATTTTTAGATTAATAACAATTAATATATTTTTGGAATAATGCTAGTAAAAATACTAATTCCAGGGATAATATTAATTAGTCATTATTAGGATTAGTCTTCTCAAATATGATCTACAAGTATATCATTCTATTAATTCAAGAAATTATTCACGGGGAAATGAATCACTATATTATAGATGGATCACATTGTTGTATAGATATAACAACATTCAACGAGATCCATTTTTATATCAATATCATGAAATTGTATTTAATGAAAATTAAAATGTAGATATTAGAATATGGTGGGTCAATACTAGAACACTATTTAGACAAACAGAGGTAATATTTTCTTCTTGACTAGAAAAATCTTTTTATATTAGTTACTATTTGGTGATAACTCTTTAAGCATGATCGTCTAATGATTTTCTAGAACTAGCCATTATTTTTAAGTGTGATATTATTAATATTTACAAATTAAAAGTTTTGTGTAATATGTTTTTCAAATTAGCTAAAAACCCACATTCATACTTTTTTCATTCTCTATATTAACTTTAACTTCCAATTAGGATGGAAAAAATACCTCAATTCATTCATAACATGTCCAACATTCATTGATTTTACACAATGTTTTATCAGTAGTTTTAAATTTCTATTCATAAAATCATTCAATCTCGACATTTATATAATTAATATTCCAAGAGTTTTCCCAATTCATATGATCATTACCACATATTCTCACCAATATTTTAGTCATTATTCTTTATAAATGACCAATTCTCTTCATATTTGATTTCATAGTCCTAGAAAATACTCTTAATTAATTATTGGATTGATTCAAATTGTTAAATTTGATTTATTCCACATTTTATATTCAATTCCTACTTGTAGTGGGGTTTTCATGTGGCCTTTTCTATATTAGTAGAATTATCTCCTTTTGGGGGGTATCATCCTTCACTGTAATCTTCTTCGGTGTGTCATCCATAATATTCATAATTTTGTTTCAAAAACATGATGACTTATATTAACTTATTTTCATTTTTATCAACACATAAAGTCTAATTCCACTGATATATTTTGGTATAAGGGTTGTTTTTTGTAAACTATAATTACTAAATATGATGAAAACTTTCATTTAAATTTCCATTTATCTTATCAAAAAATTATACATTTATATTTAAATATTGAATTATATTTTTAAATGTAAATCATGTCTTCTTATCAAGAATTACCATGGAATAAAATCTAATCAACCTTAATATTTCATTAAATAACATTCATTTTTTATAATTTGTACATTAATATAATTAATTGTTTCCAAAATCACCCATAGTAAAATATACGATTGATAATAATTGATCTTTTTTATTTTTAATTATACCTAGAAAGAATAATTTACTTATTATTTATAGAAAAAAACCACAAATCTCTTTCTTCATAATTTAGGGATCTACTTCCTATTATCTTACACATATCCATCATTTAAGAATTTTTCAGTTTCCCAGTATTTCTGTTAAACCATTTTCATGTAAATTTTTAAACATATTATTTACTAATATGTGAAGTTTCATTAAAACAAAAAGAAATTTCTTGATGAGGGATTCATTATTCATAGATCATGAAGATAATATGTCAAGATAATATGTCATGATCTATTACCCTTAAATATGATTATTTTTGGAATAAATACTTTTATAAGTACCATTCGTGGATGAAAATCTTATTTCATCTTTATACAAACATTCACAATGGATCTCTTCTATAATTCTCATATGGACTAAAAAATCAATATATTTCAAATATAATTTTTTAATTCATAAAGTTATTTCAATTAATCTTCTCATTCCTAACTTACCTTCTCAACCTTTTATTCATAAAAAATAATTTTTTTATATAAATCTATCACATTCCATTATATTTTTAGCCTTTATTTTCAACTGCGAATCGTTGAATCTAATGACAAAATTCAGTGGATATATCATTTCATTAAATATTTTATTGATATCAACTTTCATACCGTATTCAATATATAATTATTATTTCACCAATGAAGACATTTCATCAAAATGAAATATAGTTTACTCTTTATGTTTAAGAAGTTGGGTTAAGGGATTTTAGTATTGTAACTGTTTGTCCAAATATTTTTCTAGATCATTAGATTCCAAAATAATTAGTGTATTTTCATCATGTATTCACATAATAAACTCAAATATAAAATAAAAAACATCAATAAAAATTTACTTAATGTAATCCTTAACTTCATGGTAGAGGTTATTAATTGATTCAATAGACTCATTTCCCTAATACACATTAAACCAAAATATTTATTCCTATTGAAGATCATAAAACAAATATTTAGTAAATAAAAAACTAATTTTTCACCTTTAATTATTGGTTCTCCCATTGTTTAAATTGAGATATTTTTCAATATCATTGCCAAATTCTTCTATCTATTTTTCAAATATTTGACTGAAACTAACATAATGGAGATGATAAGTATGTAAATTTATGTCCTTATATGAGTTAATGTTAAACCTTCTACAAATATAAAAATCACATATTGATACTAAAAAACATGGAAAATAAAATAGATCGAATGAGATGAACAATTGATTAGATCTCATTCAACTGGAAATTCTCTAGAAGGTTCATTTTGGTGCACTAAGAGAGGGTGGGTGAGTATAAAAAAATTTGTGGATTTAATTAATCCTATTAATTTCCCCTATTAACATTTTATCCTATGAATCAATTAGAGATTAATGGATCTTGTTATGAAATATAGGTATACTATCCCTAAAAAACGTGGTGAATTATCAAGAAAGAATCAAAAGGAATTTTTAAATTATTTTATCTTAAAGTATGTATTTAATCCTTAATATATTCACCAAATGATCAATAGAATTATTTTATCACTAATGAATTATAGTAATTATAAAAATTAGTGAATGTATCATCAATAACTGAAAAAATATATGGGGTGTGAAGGTGTGATCCTTATGCTTTGGGAAGTTGTTGTCTGAAATGAAATTCTACCTCAAGATTGGCCTCGTCTTAAAAAATATCTATAGTCCTCATAATGGTTTGGATAATATAATAATAGTTAACTCCAAAATTCAATGGTTCTATAGTTTATAATTTTTATTAGGATATTTAGCATGATTTTGGATGTCATTATGTCAACATTGAATGATATCCTTCCCTAGTAACTTTTTTTATCTACCAAACTATCTTCTACAACTATAGCATTCACATCAACCTTATTCTTCTCAATAAAATATCAAAATTAGTGAAACATTTATAAATAAGGTTACCTTATATTTTTATCATTTTCATTCCAATTTAATAGCCTTGGTATAGAGACAATGAATATTTATGTAACTATATAAGAATTTATTAACCTACTACTTCTTATTCTTTCTACTTTTTATTTCTTTTATTTTGTCATTGATGGTAAGGGGTATGATGAATAAATACTATATTTTATACCTTCATCTTTATTATCTCATTTTTTTTCATTCATGAGGCACATGATCTACTCTACCATAATTTCAGCAAATTATCCCTCCCTATATTTCATTGAGACTTATGATATCTGTTAGAGTTTAGTATCATTATTTACCTCTCATATATCATTTTTATTATCTTATTCATCTATATATTTACTTTTCTAAAATGATTGAATATTATTTCTAGATGGTAAATATATAAATCGAATGATATTTTGTATTTTGATCTTCTCTATAGTTCATTGAATTCATTTATCATTTCATCATTAAAATATTTTTTTATCTGATATTAAATATATAAGATGATTTCAATGAAATTTCCAAGATATCCACCATGATATTAAGACTTAAAATAGTCAAAAATAGCTATAGAATAAAAAATAATAAATACATGATCTTTATCTCTGACATCCCACATAACTCAAAGTCCATACAACATCACAATTCACATAATCTTTTTAGCCTCTTATTCTCCACAAAACACATATATTGCTGTCCAAGTGTTCATGACTAGATGAACTAAACTATTGTGGTGTGGCATATTTACACATAGGGCATGCATCCCTTTTTCTCAGTTCAGTTTAGCTTCCGCATTTGTTCTTCATGATGAGATATTCATACTCATAATTCTACAATATTATATATATATATATATCCAACAATATCATGATCAGTTCCCAATGAATTATGATATTTATCCTTTGAAAATTAGTAAAGAATCATCTGAATTTGATCTGTATAAATATCATATCTTCATAAATTATTTACCATTATGTGGATATCGAATGATATTAATAAATATTTTGTATTTACTTGAAGATCCACATGTATCATCTTTAATCACTAGTTAACCCTTATATATTCTTTTGAATAATCATGTGTCTCTTACATATTTTCGTCATAACTATAGTGTATTGACTAGAAATGTAGGGTCACCCTAATGTACAAAAACATGGCTCTAGTCCTATTTCAAATATTTATCCCTTTGATTACCCATATGTATCCTCAAGTAAACTTTTAAAATAACTATATATAAAATAAATTCCATTTATATGTCACAATGTCACTCATGTAGTTTTTAAAATATAATTATTCATACTATGTAATATTATACATTTCTCAAAAAACTCTGATGGACATCAAATATTTATAAATGTATGAAGATGTATTACATTGAGACTTAATAAAATACTTATTTCAAGTATTCAATGTTTGATGAACCATTAAATATCTTATATAGTTTTTATACACTATTATGTATACCAAACAATATTGAAGTTACTCTCTAAAATCTTCTCATTTACCATTATTTATCATAGCCACTTTAAACACTTTTCAAATATTCCATTTTCATGGATCAAACAAATAAAGTTTCCCCATTTTCACTTATAACACAAAAATAAAAAACCTTTTCAAATAAAAATAGAACCACTTCAATTTTTTTTGAGAAAATTAAATTTAAAGACCCAGGATTTATTAGTGAAATTTTTTCTATATAAATAATACTTATATTATATATATGTCTACACATGTAATATATAGAAATATGATCCAAATATATAAAAATAATTTAGAAAATTATATTAGTTAGAAACTAAAACAATAAAATTTCCAAAAAAATAAAATGGGCTAAAAACTATAATATAACTAAAGTAGAATTAGAAAATTTGAATACTTATAATCTTGTAGAATCATTAACCGCATAAAAACACTCTGTAAATGAAACTAAATATTATTACTCTAGTCAATATTTTAGAAAATTAAAAATTATAGAACCCTAATTGGAATTTCAGGTATTAATTTATGATTAAATGATATGGTATGTATTGGAGGAAAAAAGAATTTTTAGAATAGTAATATGTCTACTAGGAATAGTAACCTAACTACTGGAATAATATTTTATTCATTGGTTAAAATAAACTTTGTATATTGGACTTTGTGGAATAATTATAATTGTTAATAATTATACATTACATTTAATGTTTATAAAATGTAATGACAAATGATAATTGATGTAGAAAGGATAAATGATAGTCTTAACAAGTAGATTCATGCCTTTTGATGCAAATTTTTTAGATCATGGGAGGGTGGTCATGTCATTATGGTTCAAAATTTCCCAAGATCAAGAATACCTTCAACACGTTATTCTTGATTGGAATATACTATAGGGTAAGTTCAAGTTAGTGGAGGACACTACTATATAAATGTTATCAAAGTCTCCCAATGAAACAACCATTATCAAACACATTACCCTTAGGGTATATGATGATTTTATAAGCGATGATGTTTCAATAAATTATTATCACAATTTGTAATTTCATTTTAAATTTGAAATGGTTATTTTTTCAATCCCATTTTCAATTTTATTTTGTTTAATATAATATTTTTATAAATAATCTAAATTTTCTGATTTGATTTTTGGATACAAATGAAATAGTATTTTAAAAAAATATATACAATTTTATAATAAAATAATGTATTCTAGGTAAATATTATTTCACGAAATATCATTTTAAAAACTATTTAGTTAAATATAAATGATAAAATAATTTTACAATGGCCTTAGGAATATTTATATGTGTCAGAAATTTGACTATGTCATTAAAATAGATATATTTTAATAAATAAGATCTTTTTATTATAAAAAATATATTATATATAAAAACATTATTAAAAAATGAATCCTTGACCTGAAATATATAATTTTATTAATATTGTTTATTTTAATGGATTTTTATCAATTTACAAACTTAACAATAACTCTCTAATGTCTAAAAAAGAAATTTTTCGATAAAAATTATATTTTATTAAAAAAAATTACTTTTCTATGTCTATAGTAATACTAAAATATAGATTAGGATTCAAATACAACGAAATACTATAAAAAGGACTCAAATGTCTAAAACCATGGTAAAAAACATTGGGCATAACAAGGGTTTTTCATTTTCCACAACCTTAAATTCAATTTCCTATATTTGGGAATTATTAAACAATTCATCCTATATTAATATAAATTCCCACCCATACCACATTCCTATCCTTTTAAAATTCATAAGCCTTTATGTTATGGTCATTTTTTACAATGTTTCCCTCTAAGGTGTCTTTATGTTCTCATGGTTTCATCCTCATGTTTTAGGAAGTAATTCATCAATATAAGGGAATTCCCCTATTCTTCTTTTACATTATAGTACTACTATTTGTATATGTATTATAAATGTTATGTTACAATATTTTCTCACACATTTGATATTAAAATTAATACTGAAATAATTTTATATCAATGAGTGACCGTTGATCTCCCTAATTTTAACCTTTAACTATTTTTCATTTTACACCCATCATATTACCAGACTCATTTCTTGAATTTTTCAATATTATATAAGAAATTATCATATTGTGAATACCCAAATATCTTTTCATTTAATGGATATTCACAAAGATATAAACATGATTTATTAATTTGATTATTTTAATTTTTAATTCCCAAATTATATTCCCATGTGTTGAAAATGATGAAATGTTCATGTCTTTAAGCAATTTTGTACTAAATGAATTTTCATGAATCCCATTTTTATTCAATATGGGTTATTGATGAAATAATTTATTTTTATCAATGTGACTAAAATAAATTAATACATAGTATGGGTGTACCTTGATGGAGCTCCAATGCATTATGTACATAATTAATATCTATAGATTACATTTTTATGATACCTCGATGAATAAAATTGGTAGTTTTGATTTAAAACACCTTGGTGATAAACCTTAGTGATATTCTTATGAATGTATCTTTTTTATGTTCCATACATAGTTTTAATTTTACAATTCAAGATATTTCTATTATGAAAAGATTTGTGTTCTTATGCTCATTGATATTCCTCATGTTCCCAAACTAATACCTCTATTGTCTATTCCCTTACTAGAATTTAAAATCACCCCTTTCTTTTAAGGTATTTCCCCAGGATATGAGTTGAAGTAAATGTAACATAGGGATTAACTGACGAAAAATATTTTCAATTGGATAAGAAGACCATCTATGTTATTCATATATTAAAATTATAATATCCTAGAAACTAAACCTTAAAAGATCTAGCGTGTTGTAATTTTTTGTTCCATGTAATGAGTGTTTTATTTATTAAAAAGGATGGATACAATAATTGGTATTAGATAACTATTTATTTATTTGTGGAAATTAGTATAAGAAAACTTTTTGAAGAACCCAAGGGACAAATATAAATATTGGAAAACTTGTAGAAATTTTTTTGAAGTATTAAGTGAGTGGATTCCAAGAAATGAAATCATTTTCCAGATAATAAATTTTTGATATTGGACTGATAACATTATCCCTAGGGGTAATGACCATGAATAGGGTCCAATGATCATTGAATTGATCATCACATGATCCATGAAAATGGTCCCTGCTACATACTATGTTTAAAACTCCCTTGGGATATGTTTGGCTAATCAATTTTTTTATAGACCATTATGAATGATTTATAGATTATTTAATTTTAAGAAAATATGTTTTAAATAATAACATCTACAAGAATATTGTTTTAGGACATAAAATTAGATTAAAATTAAAATATTATAAAATGTAACATGTTTATCACTATATATTTCTTTTTTTAGAAAAAAGGAAGGAATTTAGAGGAACAACATAAATGATGAGTGAAATGGAAAATTAATTGATAGCCTTTCTAACATGATGTAAAATTAAATAGATAAATTTAATAGGATGATAAAATAGATATATAAGGTTAAAATAATAACCTAAATCATGTTGAGTGTCTATATTCACCTTGATCAGAATAAAATATTATTGAGTCTTTCATGTGAAAATGATCACCTTACTTTAGTGGATCTTATGATCCATTAATTTCAGAGAAATATACTTCTTCTATATAAAATATATATTTTTACTCAATTTTTCATTACTAGAGAAACTCACCTTGGTAGTGTACCTCTTATGAGGATAATTTGATTTGTGGTGAACACTGATTAAAAAAACGAATCTAATAGGGGAGATTAATTCCATGGAGTGGGAATAGTTTAAGAGAATAATTTTAAATTAATATATTCTCATTAAATTCATAAAAATAATTGAGATTGAATTATTAGAGTTAATTTAAAATAAAAATGATTTTATGGGAAGAAATAAAATGATCTTTACAAGGAGTTCTCAATACACCTCTAGCTTTGTTATGGATCATAAGGGAAATGTTGATTGGATCTTCAGAGGTGTGTGACTCTATCATCAAAGGAATCTAGAAAATAGAGACTATGAAAGCCACGAAGATATAGTGTAGAGAACTATAAAGGTTGAAATGGAGTTTATAGAGATGTAGTGGTCATATTAAATGAATAAAGAGAAGAGAGTAATGGATCCAAACTCAGGGATGAATTTTGATCATAGGGGAGGAGGAAGTATGTTAAAAATTCCCAAATATAATAAATTTGGGAATAACTATTTTGGGAACTGCTAGCTTGGGTGTGGAAAGTGCTACATGTTGGGAAGAGATTGTCATATATATCTAAATTTTAGTATATAGGTTAAGACTCAATACTTTAATAAAAATGAAGTTGGGAAGATTGTATAGGAGTAGTATGAAATTCAATTCTTCAAGTGCGGATAGCTTTGTCACTTTACAAAAAAATTCTAAATGATTTGATAATAGAGGTAAACTACCATCAACTAAAACATATACCAAGATAAAATATTCAAGCTTTCATAACAAAAATGGATTATGTTGAGGCTCTAAATAATTTTTTGGAAGGTAAAATCATTGTTTTCTCAAGGATATAAAGTTAATCAGTTGATAATGGTTCTACGAATTCTTTTATTTCATCATTATCTGATAATAATGTAGAATAAAACCAAAAACTGGTAGAAGTGGAGTGAATTGTTAGAAATAATTGAGTAATAATCCAAGAATCAATGGTGTATAGAAACTCTTGTATCAAATTTAGTGAGAAAAATATCATTATAAATATATTATTCATTTACTTTAAGGAATTCATCAATACACTAAGGATGGATAGAATCTCAATGTATTATGATAAGATCAAATGAAGAATCATGGAAATTTCAGTAGTTTTTAATGGAAAACCAATAATTATATTCAAATAAAATATATTTAATCTTAAAATATGTCTATAATATCCACCTATAGGCTTAATTATGTAAATTATTGGTGAATAAAAAGAATAAAGACAATGTATATAGAGAGAAAATGCCCCCATTTGTTTGAAATAAAATGATATATTTCTTGAAAAGTTACCTGGAACTCCCCTATAAAGAGAGGTAGAGTTATATACTTGACTCACACCTTGATCGAAGATAACATGAAACCCCCATATAAAATTTTACATATGTGGGTTAGAGGAATTGAAATTAAACCTTAAGACCTATTGGGGAAGTGTTTTATTTGACCATGTTTGTGACCTTAAGGAATACTTATTTTCATTTTAATAAAGAAAATTAATCAATGTGGATTTGAATTGATTATAAATTAATTAATAGGATCAAAATGATGAAAAAATCTTATTTTATGTGGATTGATGGTTTTTTTAATAGATTCATAGTGATCAATTATTTTCCAAAATTGACTTATGATAGGGGTAACATTTGTTATGGGTGAATAGAGGATATATCTCAAATAATTCCTTCCAAAAAAAGATGTGAACATTATGATATTGTTTTTTCAACCTTGAACTTGACTATCTCTCATTACATATTTATGTATTTTATGAATAGAGTCATTAAATATTACCTTGATAATTTTTTTGTCAAATTTATTAATTGTCACAAACCAACCCGAGTCAACCTTGAACTGGCTACCTAGGATGCACTATGACAAGTCTTGAGAGGCATTCTTGATCCTCCTGGGCTGGCGATAAGAATCGAGGGCATAATTAGAGTGACAAGGGAAGGATTTCTCCCAAATATAAACAATTAAACAAACAACATAAATAAAAGGATATCCGAATACACATTTATATAAAAGTTGAACTGAACATTATTTGTACATGAAAGTGAATGTACAATGGAACCGAAAAAACACAACGGACCAAACCTAACAACCAACTATCTCCATGTGACCCCACTGGTTACTCTCTAACACAATGATCACACATTTTACAAGGCAATCAAACTCAAGCTGAAACCTGTACAAGGGATAAAACTAGAAGAAGACAATATGTGTGAGTATTAAAACTCAGTAGGTTATCCCAAAATTCTATTAATACTGAAATTATTTGAAAATAGAAGGAATGTCAATTTAAAGTTTGAAGTATATTATATAAAATTATGTTTTACAAAATAAGGTTCCATGCTATAAACATTATAAAATAAAATGCATGTAATTTTTCATAAATAGGAAATGCTAGTAACCAATTTCTAATAGATGAAACTTCAAAACGAAAATAGTTTTCAAGAGGGATGATTTACAAAATGTATACTTTTGAATAAAATACACATGATACTAAATTTTTTAGCAGAACACACTGTATTCAAACATTGAATATAATATATCTAATGATAACTAGTCACAGGAACACACCTAGGCACTCATTTATTTTGGGCCTAGGTACCTTGTATCTTAGTGTAAAAGTAATCATAAAAAATATATGTTCTCATGCACGAGCCACTAGAAAAAAATACAAAAAACATAGTGGTTCCCAACATCATCATCATAGTTTAGTTAGTGTTTTCATCATTAAAATTGATATGTGAAATAAGGATGAAATCACTCCAGATCAGTAGCATACTAGTGCATATCTTCCGACCTCGATACATGGGTTTCCCTATTTTTTCTCAATCAAGTTATACATGTTATAAAATAAACTTTTCACATGATAATTCCTTTTTTAAAATCATACACACACCGAGAATCCCACAAACATGTTTCACATTTCTTTCACGGATCAATAAACCACTTAAGATTTTCTTAAGACAATTTCAAGAAGTATAATGAGGCTTTTCACATAAAATACATTTAAAAATGATCCTTTAAGGAAAAAATCTCACAAATACCATATAAAACTATATTTTTTAGCCCAAAAACCTTTTAATAAATCAATTTCATGAATCATTAAATGAACCCAAATGATACAACAAAAAATACACTTGAAAACCATTTTTATAAGAAAAATACCAGACGATCCTTTAAGCATTCTTTACAAAAACAACATTTATCAAAAGAACTAATTCCACTTTTAATAAATAGGTGTAAAAAACCATTTTAAGAAAAACAAATCGACATAAACCCCTTAAAAATCAAGGTTACTCATTCCAAACCCTTTCATTTCTATAATGATTCCAAATTGGCCATTTATTGGGAAAACATGCCAAAACATGCCAAAACACCTTAAAACCCATACTCATTTCAATATTAAACGAAAAAATAGATTTGAACCCACATAAGGAACCCATAAACATTTATTCACATTCTGTGAATATTTTTCATAATCCAAACCAATCATTTTATATTACCTTTATCAAACCAAAGCCAACCATGCACTTTTCTGAAAACATGGCCTGACACATTTAATAAAACAAATTCTATTTAACACTGAAAAGGTTATAAAACCAAATTTCAATGCCAAAAAATTATTTAAATCTCTAAACTAGGTTCCAAACTTCACAAACTAATTGTAAAGGATAAAAAAATATTTAAACTAACACTTGGTGTGTAGTTTTATAACAAAACAAAACTAATTTTCACAAAACATGGCATAAACCCCACTTTTCACACCAAATAATGTTATTGATGGCTTATAAAACAATACTCATAATTTTTAAAGAGTAAAAATTCCATGAAAAATATGGATCTTAAATAAAAAGGACATGTATAGTGGAAAACCTACCTCAAAACCACAACAGAATGGAAACACACACCAGATATCACCTTCGGAGTGTTTATAAACCCTAAACCTCTAAATATGAGCCCTAAACATAAAAAACCATAAAATATAATGGGATAAGAGAACCCTACATCTTACATGGAGAGGGGAGATGATAAACCCAAGAAAAAGTGGAAGGAGAAGAAAGAGGGAGAAGATATGAGAAAGAAACTCACCTTAAAAACTAGTCAACCTTTCATCTTCTGATAGATATACACCAAATGAGGAATTGTAATGGATTAAGAATCCATGGGAGACCTCCATAGGTCTATATGTACCAAGGAAAAGAAAGTTTGGCACAAAAAAGATAAAAATCCCGAGGGGACACACTTGGAAAATTACAATTTTTAATTCTGTGTAGGGTCGCACGGTTAGGCTGCATAGTTTGCTAAACCATGCGCCAAACCATGTAGTAGACATGGGATAAACCACATGGTCACACTTAAGTGGATTCAAAACCATTTTATAGTTGTGCAAAATGTTCTATACCTACTGCACGATTACCCCTATGTCACTGCTCGGTCATGTGCCAACTGTGTGTAGGGCCTTCTCATGCCAAAAAGTTTATCTTTTCTCTAAAACACTCAAATGATCTAAGGGGAAACCAAGAGGGAATGATTAGGAAAAGAGGAAACTACAAAACTCAACACCCATAACACCTAAAAACTAAGATAAAATTGGGATTCCCAAACATGTCGGATCACAACAATGACATGAAAAACCAGGTGTGAAAATTCCCCCCACCATTAATGATTTCCACCCCCAGAAAGCCGTAACACATTCTAGATGAAATATTAAAACATAAGGATTCCTTCTTAGCACTATCCATCCACTTAATCTAAGGAAATATCATTTACCATTAATGGAACTTAAGCCTCATTACTAAATAAAACACCATCTCACAACCACTTCCTGAGAATCAACGGAAAGATCAACCCACTACCTCCACAACTAAGTCATGAACCAGATTGTTGGCCTTCTTCAAATGAAGCCAACGATCAACCAAATGAAATATCACACGTGAAATAAAATGATTGGGGGGTAATGGACTCCCCACCATTAAAACAGAACTAGAATATAAAAAATCCTTAAAGAAAAGATCTTCAATGCCTCTGGTGGTATCCCCACCATTAGAATCCAACCAGCGATGAACAAAGAAGAGTTCAACATGAACTAGAATCGAGCCTCACCCACACAAACCCAATAAAACTCTCAAAAAAAACCTAGAAACCCAAGTTATTAGGATTACTACATGAACATTTAAATCGACCAATCCTAAACCGAGGGGAAAAGAATTGGTCCAACACTTTTAGCACAGATCAAAACCACCACCACTCGAGGTGGGGAGGGAAGGGGACCCAACATTGGGCCACTAAAACCACAAAAGAAATAGAGGAACTACCCAAAAATCTCCACCTAAAAATAGGTAAAACTAATACTACACCCGATTCACATAGGCGATCCACATAAGGAAATTGATTGGAAACCCACACCTATGAAGGAAAAACCACGGACACTGCATGAGGGGTATATCAACCATGAACTTTGTGATAATAGGAAGTTCATAGTGATGAGGAACAATAATAAAAACATAGAAACTACCTCAAACTAATGGTGGAGGAATAATCTTAGTCGATCTCCCCACACCTCTAGTTATTTCCTAAATATGTGAAAAGCTTCACTTTGAGGCCTATGGAATGAGTCCGGATGTTTGAAGCATCTGTCGTGATATAGTTAGAAGCAACGAATAACAACACCTCACGAAACTCTCCACCTCAAACACAACACCATTACTCAATAGATACTTAGGGATAAACACCAACATTCTAACTTACTCCAAATAAGGAGTGAAATGAACAAGGAACATGATGAACCACACCAAACATAACCAAACACAACCTCTATAACTGAGAGAATCACTATACTATGAACGCACATTAAATCAATCCTAAAAAACTCTCTATTTCAACAAATGGCCTTAGGAATTATTCGAAGAGGTAGATCTGTCTTTTGAATCATGAGAATGTATTTATAGGTTGATCAACTAGAAATATTTCTAATGAAGAACTATCCAT
The DNA here is from genome assembly GCA_963277665.1 of Viscum album. Taxonomy (NCBI): domain Eukaryota; kingdom Viridiplantae; phylum Streptophyta; class Magnoliopsida; order Santalales; family Viscaceae; genus Viscum; species Viscum album. Next base: position 1,357,766,761 of record OY728166.1, on the reverse strand, counting down.
GGACACATCATAACATCCAATATAACTTTAGAAACCCACTAAAAATTGTTCCAGAACTGTGTCACCAACAGAATTCCATCTAAAGACACACTATGAGTATCACTTCCAAATCACGAGGAATCATACCAAACAAACCACACTTATAATTCATGAAAAAGAAGTCCACATAAACACCGGTTTACAAAACCCCCAAAAAAATTCAACTAAGAACAATTTTGAAAAAAAAAACAACTATATGGATTTTTCACTGTCAAAAATGGTGTTTCATTGAGTCTAATTCAAATGCACATTTCCATACCACCCAGGGAACCCATCCACTATGCCATATTGGGTATACACCCACAGATATATATAAAACCATGCATGTGAGCACCCATGAAAACACCAAAGTATAAAACAACATCCTCATTTACAAGACAACAAACTCAACCCATTTATAAAATTATATACCTTCCATAGGCACACTAACCACCAAGTCAAAAACCATTTTCAAATTTCCACACAACAAATCATTTTACCATGCTTGAAAAAGAAACCCCATAGGTTTCTATTAAAATCCTGTCGCTTTATTCGAATAATTTTTAGCATCTAAAAAACCACACTTTTGCAAAAAATATTTGATTAAGAACCCATTCTATTTCTTTTAAAACAAATTACAAAACATTCATTCCATTTAAACGTCCCTTTCCCATTTCAAAAATTCTACATGGTCTCTTTTCGTAATCTGATAGCCACAAAGGCTAAAACCCTTTTTCATAATAGCACCAACAACTCAAAACCTCTTCCCAGAACAAATTCATCACATTCATGCACTTTTCAACATCCCAACACATACTATTTAAAATAATTTTTTACAATAACTTTAAAATAATCCATTCATTGCAATCATTTTATTTGAAAAACTCAAAAGGTTAGATTAAGAAAATTCAATCCTGTTAAACAATTTCCACTTTCTCTCCAAAATTTGTTTCAAAAAAACCAAATATTCCCAAAAAAATTATTTTAGGAAGTATTGAAAACCCACTTCCACAATTCTCAAAAAAGTATTTTGAAAACAAATTTTAGTATTCAAGAAAGGTCCAACAGACCTAAAAAATGGGAACTAGTATCGGTGGGTGATGTCACCATATGGTTAGAGACCATATTTCAAACACACCAAAAACACAGATAACATTCTTAGGACCATTCCCCTGCTCCACATGGATTTCTAGGACCATGAGAGCTCATAGGGGCCATTAGACTACCTCCCCTTATTTTATCCCAATCACCAAAAAATCCTTAATAACCAAAGAAACTAATAAAACTGGACTTCCCATGGACACCTGAGGATCAGAATAAGCAAGAGTTCATGATGCTATTATCGCACTTATACCTCAAGTCCCGAAAATAATACTCCATCTACCTTGAAATACCCCAAATAATAAGGGTTTTCTAAAAAGTAAGGTCCACTAAGAGTTGACCTTCCTCTGATACCATTTTTTCATGGACAATCTCAACTCGACCCTAAACCGGTCACCTTGGCCGCTCCGCAAAAAGTTCTAAGAGGCATTCCTGGTCCTCCCAGGAGGAAAAAACACTAGGGGAATTAATATGGTGACAATAGAATGATTTCTACCAAATAAAAACAATTAAACAAACAATGGAATGAAATAAATAACCTAATACACATTTATATAAAAGTTGAACAGAATATTATTTGTACATGAAAGCGAAATTACAACTGAACCAAACAACTCAAACAATAAAAACTGGCAACCAACTAACTCCATGTGACTCCATCAGTGTAGAGACCCGAAGCCTGACGTACATGGACATTACATTAATTTTGCGGAATACTTATTACATAACAAAAACACACACACAAGGACCTCAATAGTTTAGTGTCTTTGGAAACTCGGAACGTAATATTCTAATCATGGTGAAAGATCTTCAACATCTCCCATAAAGATCATCCCCTTTTTTTCTTACCTAAAACCTTTCTTTATATACTGGGGAAAAGAAAACATAAAATGGTGAGCTCAAATTCTCAGTAAGGGTAAACAAAAGAAAAATCAATCACATCATATTCATAAGAACATAACATTTTGGAAATCTTAACCTGCAAAAGAGATCATAATATCATAACATGGGATAAATCATAGTAGTGAAATGAAATCTCAGTAATCATAACTTAAAACATGAAACTTTGTGGAATACACACATAATCATAGAGAATCATATCTTATTAGTCCAGACTCATTGTCATGACTATCTTAGTGGACAAAGTCCATTTCTGAACCGAGTCACCCTCGTTTCAGTCCTGCTTCACTGAACCGGTATAACCTACCGTTCCAGCCATGTCTATCTCATGATATATAAAATATTTACCCAATGCATTAGAGGGAGATATAGGTACCACCCATCTCATAATGATACCATTCTTATGTGTGCCACAAAATCATAAATCATACATAATTACATAACCCATGTAATAAAAATGGGATTCTTAAACAACATGACATCATAAAACAATTCATATAAGATAAAGGAATTCATAAAAATATTTCCATCACAACATAATAAAATCCATGTAATAATAGGGATATAAACAGAACCCTATATTATCTTAGATGGAAAATAATTTTGATAAAACACTTGAACTCCATTCTTGAAGAAAATATCCTTTCTACATTAAAAACATTTTTCCTTTCTTAACATGTCATACAATTTTAAACTAAAAGAAGTTGATTAAAAATAAACATGAAAACATGTAAAGGAATATTCTTGGAAATATTGTTTTAAAAATCCATTCATGCCATATAAGTTAAAAAAACATTCTTCTCGTACTTTTGTCAGAAAAGTCAAAAACTTACCTCGTACGAAAAACGACAAAAGATTCATTTCATATCTTTTACTAAAAACTCATCGAAGGGTAAAATTGGATTTAAAAAATTGTAGTTGGATGGAAATAATATTACATATTGAGGAAACATGGATGTGGATGATTAAATACACCCCAGTAAAATACCAAAGTATAAACAATCTCGGATAAAAATGAGACTGTGATATTTCCCCTTACCTTATGTCTGATATGCTTTGTACGTATCCGAACATCCTGTATAATGATTTAAATAATGTCATTAACTTATTAAAGAATCATATTCATTGTTATGATATCATATATGCTTCACTTATGACTTTATATTACCCGTTCTTTTGTAAATTCCATGATAAAAAAGCATTTCGGGTAAAATCGTTTCATTTATCATAGGTGTTTGGACTTGTTGTTCTTGACATTATTATTACTTATATCACGATTTACTTACTTCCAGAATATAAAACATGATTTATATATCATATATATTCAGTATATATATATATAATAGATAGATAAATGAAATAAAACACACCGTTCATAGAGACGGTAGTTCGTACGTACACATGAACGCTATTTTCCGTTCCTTATTGTCTTGAATGGAAGTAAGTAGATGACATACATATATATATATACATAAATCCAGTAGATTTAAAATGTCATATATTTCATTATTATTCATTATGTATACTTTATAATCATTCATTAATGGTTAATGTGGAGAATGAATCTCATCGCGTCGTGGAGATGGTATTCCGTACGTACGCACGCGCGATGATTTCCTTTTTCCGTAGGATGGATAGAAGGTTAATTAGAGTTGTTTTATATTTATAATAAAATATAGGTATATAAGAAATACTGATGTTATTACTTTATCAGGAAACAACTAAAGAATAAGAAGTTGAAGAAGAAAGAAATTGAAAAAGATCGGTAATGGATATTACCTCTTTTTGACGCGCCTTCACTTAACCTCCACTTAAAGAACTAAGGATGGTCTTTGAAGAAGACCAAGACCTCTAGGATGATACTAGGGAAGTGGAGAATATATTTTGGAAGGGGTTGACCGAGCTTGAAGGCTCAAATTGGTGTGAGGAGGAGAGGGAGGAGGTGCCCTTTTATAAGGGAGGAGAGGGGCACCTTAGGAAAATCTCAAAATATTATTTTATATTAAGGTCAAATTCGGTTTATAATAGTTCTAAAAGGTATTATTTCTAATCTAAAGTGGGTATGGGTCTAGATAATCTCATACAATAGTATTTAGACAAGTTTAGGTTATTATTTTAACCTTATCAATTAGATTTAACTCTAAGTTAAATAATTTAACTTTTACCGTGTCTTTTTGTTTTCTTACACTATATGGTTAATAAACTTAATATATCAAGCCAAAATAACCCCAAGTTGTTTATTATTAATATATATAACCTTATCTAAGTCATTTTTTTGAACCTTAGATTTTTAGGAATAAAATAACAATTAATAATATAATATTTGTTTTAAAAACTTATTTATGTCAATTTTGACACTATTTGGTACATGATTTTTATGAAATTAATATAAGAATGATACGCTCGAACCAAGTTACTTAAATCAACAATAAAATGTCATATTAACCTATAAAATTAGTGTAAGTCATAAAACGTCTCAAATTACATTTATTTGGGAATTTATAACATCAATTATGTCAATATTTCATTAATAAGACAATTACTGCATCATCTTTGTGTCATAATAAATGATAATTATTTAATCCCAAAAAATACTAAATAAGTTCCTATGATGTATATAATTGTATTATCTTTCGGGAGACTATTCATTTTTGAAGTTTTATGAAGTTTATCACTAAATTAAAATTATTATACTTATAAGGTTTAAGAAAGTGACATGTTGTCACATTCTTTGGTTTTAATAATAATTAAATTATTTTCAGGGACAAAAGTCCATAAAATGAATATAATCCGACCCTTAGGTTATATTGGTCTACTTTTAGCCATCCAATATGATTTTTCCAAGTGTTAGGGTAATTTTATAATCTTATATTTACCCTTAATTACCCGATTTACCTTTAACTATAGTAAATAAAATTTACCGTAGTTACTATTCACAATGCCCAAAAATAAATAGCTTATTAACATAATTTGGACCAACTGATTCCAAATATGGAATCCATTTTTCCAAATTCAATACACAAAAGATGCAGAAATTAAATTAAAATTAATCCCGTTGTCGAAAGAAAACAGGTTTTTCTTTAAAACATTGAAAAAGATTGAATTGATTTAACATACGAATTCAAGGTAAATTCAATGCTAATAACATACATTATATTAAATGGTAAAAATATATTCTATTTATACTTTAAAACCATTAAATATTATAATTTAACCACATAATATATTACGATGAAAAAAGTTGTTTTTAATTAAAATATAGTGTGTTTTTACTATTCATTAAAATATGAAAGTTATCGGAAAAATATCAAAACTTTATCTAATGTAAATTTTTATATCCTGATTCAAAAGAAGAATTTTATTTTGTCAAATTGAACATATAAACATGTCAAAAACTAGATTTCAAGTGGGTGCGCCATCAAAAGGCGGCAAAACTGTATTTTTTGAAAAATACTTATTTTACCCGAAAAATTTATTTTGTTCTTATACCATGTTCTAGAAATGTGTAAGATGAATAATAATGTTATAAAATTTAAAATTTAGTTAACACTATTCATAATGGCTAGTTCATAACAATATTATAATAATATATCGTTGTTTAGTAAAATCCGGTATTGCGTACAACACACGCTATCGAGGAAGGTCGTGATTGCGTGTAATGCAAGCCAAGTCAGGGTTGCGTGTTGTGAAAGAATCCTTCGTTGTTTCATATAACAGAATCCAACCATATTTCATTTATACATTCAATGTTGCGTAGAATAACTATTATCAAAATTGTGTGTAACACGATCCAAGAATAGTGTTGCGTATACTGCAAACTAATACGGTGTTGTGTATAGCGCAAGGTAATCTTGGTGTAGAATACAACCCAAGAAATTAATGAAATTAAAAGAATATTTTTCATTAAATCTCAGGGTGTTACATTCTACCCCCCTTAAAATGAATTTCACCCTCGGAATTCGTCGGGGTTATAAATGGTTTACTAATCGAAAGTTTGTTTAATAGAAACCCACATCGTAAAAAGGAATACCAAAACTTGGCTTTAAAAACTAAATTATGAAATGTAACGATTACCTAAATAAACTAATCACTGGGTTTCCACATAGGTGAAAATATGGATATGGAAGGGAAATCTAACCATAATGTTCTGATGGAGAGTGGTAGAGAACATGGCTATGAAAAAGCCAACAATCACAAAGCTATTGATTTGTGGTGATCTAAGGTACCATATGATTCATCAGATATAAGGGCAGTAGGACAACATTTTTGGTTTTTTTTTCAAGATCATTTCCCTAAAGTTGATGAAATTGGAATTAGAAGAAATACTTTCGTGATTTTGGTATAGTCTCACCATTTTTCATTATTTGGACTATTTCCACTTCATCTCTTAAAGAAATGAAGTAGAATTTGTCATTCATGATGTGTTAGCAGATCATGTGATAGAATGATGGGTCATTCCATCTGTCTCAAACAAAAGGCTAGAAAAGTTATTAAACAAAAATACATAAGTCCATCTATAGTGAGATTAATCTTATATAGTTCCTAAAATGGACTTATACTTCATATATCATACTCCTTAATAAAATAAAACTAGTTTATACTAAACAGGGACTTCCTGTAGGCCAGTGGTTGGCGAAAAAGGCCAGTCGCACTTCGGTTGTGGGTTCGATTCCCACAGCCTTGTCCGACGCGATGGGTTGTTGCCCGTCCTGTAGGTTGTCCTTTTTCTAAAACTACATTACTATAAAATCCCATCAGTAATATCAAAAAAAGTTCTATCCTTAAACAATACTTAGCATATTTCCAACATAATCCATTCCAATATTTAGGCTTATCTAAAATACTTCGGTCCAAGCTCATAGTATAAAGAAAACGATTACTTGAAATGTCATCAAACAAGCATGTGAATACCATCATTTATCCCCCATATATATATATTGTTGGTCACATTCCAATCATGTGAATACCTTAATCATGTATTCTCTTGAAAAAAATGAATACCCAATGAACCATAATGAAAACTTGAATGCAGTTAAAAGTTAACACTTTCCACATACCAAAATTCTCAAAATTCTGTATACTCGAACCATGATATCACTTAGTCCTTATATCAATCATGAGCTCATGAATACTGTTAAACATTTCATTTTCTCTTTTTCCCTTCATTATGCGCATATCATCTTATTTCCAAAAATATCTCAATCACTTTGAATACCACATTAGACCAATACATAAATATTCCAATACTCCATGATACAACATTATTTTGGAATCCCATTACATAAACACTAAATAATTCCACCACATCATTGTCATATTCTACATCGCCAATAGTGATCGCATGTGACTTCCCTTTGTCCTTTGCCTTAAGCGGTTGCTATTGTCGATCATCACTAACCCTTGGATTAGGGAATTTATTAGCATAATGCCCCATTTCCTTGCACTTGAAGCATTGAAGTGTTGGTGGTGCATTCTCTGCAGTGTTTGCTTTATTCACATCATTAGAAACCCTTTTTCCATTACTTCAACACTCAGCTGCTCTATGACCTTCTTTTCCACACTTAAAACATTTTCTAGTCCCTTTAAGACAATATCCACCATGATTCTTTCCACACATTGTGCATAAGGAAACATTCATCTTCTTTTCACCATTATTCTGAGATTTCTCCTTGAACTCCATCTTTCGTTTCTTGTCAAAACCATGAGATGGATATGTAACACCAACTTTCCATTTCTACCTTGACAGCACAATGCACAATTTCTTCATATCTACTGAAGTCTCTTATAGCTAATTCCCTTCGAAGACTTGGTTTTAAGCCACTGAAAAATCGATCAACTTTACTTTCAGGTTGGATGATAATGCCAGATGCATACCTTGAAAGTCTTGTAAAATTTTTTCGTATATACCAACAGATTTATCATCCTTCTAATTCAGCTCAAGAAACTCCTTTTCCATCTTTGTTTGAAGAATACGAGGGAAGTACTTACTGAAAAACAAGTTCTTGAACTCGTCCCATTCCATGGAATCAATTTCATCTCTTGGCCTCGTATTCTTGATAAGATTCCACCATTGATCAGCTTCACCTTCCAAACGATATACTGCTAAGATTACTTTATCATGTTCAGAACATTGAAGAACTGAAAATATCTTTTCAGTGGTACTGATCCATTTTTCAGCAATAATTGGATCAGAAGACCCACTGAAAGAAGGTGGACGTTGCCTCATGAAGGACTAAATAGAATATTGTTACCTTCTCTGCTCATTTGGAAGTACAGAATGATTCATAGCTTGTGTAAGTATAGCAATAATATTTTTCACTTCATCTCCCATAACACTTGTTTGTTCAGGAGGACAATCATTACATTGTCCATTAGAGTGATCAACATGGTTCCTTCGGGTTCCAGCCATCATCTAAAACCCAAAAAGAATAGTGTGAGAGGCAAAAATAATGCTAGGGAAAACAACATAGTAAAGGGGGAGTACCATTAATATCTAACATCTTAGGTTAAATTCTAAGATCTTTACCGTAGTTCTAGGACTATATCCTATACGTATACTTATCCTTAGGGACATCCCTAGACATACCTTAGTAATATCTCTAGGGATCTCACTAACGTTTTCGCATCCTAGTTTCCAAAGGTGGACTAAACCTTTCCTCTGATACCAACTCTAGAGACCCGAAACTTGATGTACATGGACATTAGATTAATTTTTCGGAATACTTATTACATAACAAAAACACACACACAAGGACCGTAATAGTTTAGTGTCTTTGGAAACTCGGAACGTAATCTTCTAATCATGGTGAAAGATCTTCAACATCTCCCATAAAGATCTTCCCATTTTTTTTTCTTACCTAAAACCTTTATTTATATCCTGTGGAAAAGAAAACATAAAAGGGTGAGCTCAAATGCTCAGTAAGGGTAAAAAAAAGAAAAATCAATCACATCATATTCATAAGAACATAACATTTTGAAAATTTTAACCTGCAAAAGAGATCATAATATCATAACATAGGATAAATCATAGTAGTGAAATGAAATCCCAGTAATCAATAATTAAAACATGAAACTTTGTGGCATACACACATAATCATAGATAATCATATCTTATTAGTCAAGACTCATTTCCAAGACTATATTAGTAGACAAAGTCCATTTCTGAACCGAGTCACCCTCGTTTCAGTCCTGTTTCACTGAACCGGTATAACCTACCGTTCCAGCCATGTCTATCTCATGAGATATAAAATCTTTACCCAATGCATTGGAGGGAGATATAGGTCCCACCCATCTCATAATGATACCATTCTTATGTGTGCCACAAAATCATAAATCATACATAATTACATAACCCATGTAATAAAAATGGGATTCTTAAACAACATGACATCATAAAACAATTCATATAAGATAAAGGAATTCATAAAAATATTTCCATCACAACATAATAAAATCCATGTAATAATAGGGATAGAAACAGAACCCTATATTATCTTAGATGGAAAATAATTTTGATAAAACACTTGAACTCCATTCTTGAGGAAAATATCCTTTCTACTTCAAAAACAGTTTTCCTTTCTTAACATGTCATACAATTTTAAACTAAAAGAAGTTGATTAAAAATAAACTTGAAAACTTGTAAAGGAATATTCTTGGAAATTTTGTTTTAAAAATCCATTCATTCCGTATAAGTTAATAAAAAACAATCTTCTCGTACTTTTGTCGGAGAAGTCAAAAAAGTACCTCGTACGAAAAACGACAAAAGATTCCTTTCATATCTTTTACTAAAAACTCATAGAAGGGTAAAATTAGATTTAAACAATTGTAGGTGGATGTAAATAATATTTCATATTGAGGAAATATGGATGTGGATGACAAAATACACCCCAGTAAAATACCAAAGTATAAACAATCTCGGATAAAGATGAGATTGTGATATTTCCCTTACCTTATGTCCGATATGCTTTGTACGTATCCGAACCTCCTGTATAATGATTTAAATAATATTATTAACTTATTACAGAATCATATTAATTTTTATGATATCATATATGGTTCACTTATGACTTTATATTACCCATTCTTTTGTAAATTCCATGTTAAAGAAGCATTTTGTGTAAAATCGTTTCATTTATCGTAGGTGTTTGGACTTGTTCTTCTTGACATTATTATTAATTATATCATGATTTACACACTTCCTGAATATAAAAAATGATTTATATATCATATATATTCAGTATATATATATATAATAGATAGATAAATGAAATAAAACACACCGTTCATGGAGACGGTAGTCCGTACGTACGTATGAACGTTGTTTTCCTTTCCTTATTGTCTTGAATGGAAGTAAGTAGATGACATACATACATATATATATACATATACATAAATTCAGTAGATTTAACATGTCATATATTTCATTATTATTCATTATATATACTTTATAATCATTCATGAATGGTTAATGTGGAGAATGAATCTCATCGCGTCGTGGAGACGGTATTCCGTACGTACGCATGCGCGGTGATTTCCTTTTTCCGTAGGATGGATAGAAGGTTAATTAGAGCTGTTTCATATTTATAATAAAATATCAGTATATAAGAAATACTGATGTTATTACTTTATCATGAAACAACTAAAGAAGAAGAAGTTTAAGAAGAAAGAAATTGAAAAAGATCGGTAATGGATATTACCTCTTTTTGACGTGCCTTCACTTAACCTCCACTTAAAGAACTAAGGATGGTCTTTGAAGAAGACCAGGACCTCTAGGATGATACTAGGGAAGTGGAGAAGAGATTTTGGCAGGGGTTGGCTGAGATTTAATGCTCAAATTGGTGTGAGGAGGAGAGGGAGGAGGTGCCCTTTTATAAGGGAGGAGAGGGGCACCTTAGGAAAATCTCAAAATATTATTTTATATTAAGGTCAAATTCGGTTTATAATGGTTCCAAAAGATCTTATTTCTAATATAAAGTGGGTATGGGTCGCAATCCTCTCATCCAATAGGATTTATACAAGTTTAGGTTATTAGTTTAACCTTATCAATTAGGTTTAACTCTAAGTTAAATAATTTAACTTTTACCGTGTCTTTTTGTTTTCTTACACTATATGGTTAATAAACTTACTATATCAAGCCAAAATAACCCCATGTTGTTTATTATTAATATATATAACCTTATCTAAGTCATTTGGCCGAAAAATAGATTTTTAGGAATAAAATAACAATTAATTATATAATATTTGTTTTAAAAACTAATTAATGTTAATTTTGACACTATTTGGTACATGATTTTTATGAAATTCATAAAAGAATGATAATTTCAAAAAAAGTTACTTATATCAATAATAACATGTCTTATTAACCTAGAAAATTAGTGTAAGTCATAAAAAGTCTCAAATTACATTTATTTGGGTATTTATAACATCAATTATGTCAATATTTCATTAATAAGGCAATTACTGCATCATCTTTGTGTCATAATAAATAATAATTATTTAATCCCTAAAATTTTTAAATAAATTCCTATGATGTAGATAATTGTATTATATTTTTGGAGGCTATTTATTTTCGAAGTTTTATGAAGTTTATCACTAAATTAAAATTATTATACTTATAAGATTTAAGAAAGTGACATGTTGTCACATTCTTTGGTTTTAATAATAATTAAATTATTTTCATGGAAAAAAGTCCATAAAATGAATATAATCCGACCCTTAGGTTATATGGGTCTACTTTTAGCCATCCAATAGGATTTTTCCAAGTGTTAGGGTAATTTTATAATCTTATATTTACCCTTAATTACCAGATTTACCTTTAACTATAGTAAATAAAATTTACCGTAGTAACAATTCAAAATGCCCAAAAATAAAAAGTAGCTTATTAACATAATTTGGACCCACTAATTCCAAATATGTAATCAATTTTACCAAATTCAATACACATAAGATGCAGAAATTAAATTAAAATTAATCTCGTTGTCGAAAGAAAACGGGTTTTTCTTTAAAACATTGCAAAAGATTGAATTGATTTAACCTACGAATTCAAGGTAAAATCAATGCTAATGACATAAATTATATTAAATGGTAAAAATATATTATATTTATACTTTAAAACCATTCAATATTATAATTTAACCACATAAGATATTACGATGAAAAAAGTTGTTTTTAATTAAAATATAGCGTGTTTTTACTATTCATTAAAATATGAAAGTTATCGGAAAAATATCAAAAATTTATCTAATGTAAATTTTTATATCCTGATTCAAAAGGAGAATTTTATTTTGTCAAATTGAAAATATAAACATTTCAAAAACTAGATTTAAAGTGGGTGCGCCATCAAAAGGCGGCAAAACTGCATTTTTTGAAAAATACTTATTTTACCCGAAAAATTTATTTTGTTCTTATACCATGTTCTAGAAATGTGTAAGATGAATAATAATGTTATAAAATTCAAAATTTAGTTAACACTATTAATAACGGCTAGTTCATAACAATATTATAATAATATATCATTGTTTAGTAAAACCCAGTATTGCGTACAACACACGCTATCGAGGAAGGTCGCAATTGCGTGTAATGGAAGCCAAGTTAGGGTCGTGTGTTGTGAAAGAATACTTCGTTGTTTCGTATAACATAATCCAAACATATTTCATTTATACATTCAATGTTGCATTGAATAACTATTATCAAAATTGTGTGTAACACGATCCAAGAATAGTGTTGCGTGTACTGCAAGCTAATACGGTATTGCGTATAGCACAAGGTAATCTTGGTGTATAATACAACACAAGAAATTAATGAAATTAAAAGAATATTTTTCATAAAATCTCGGGGTGTTACTATTAGTCACTCTAAAATACAACAATCACACATCTCCCAAGGTGATCATACTCAACTTGAAACCTACACAGGGCCTAAAAACAGAAGAAGACTATAGGTGTCAATATTAGAACTCAGTAGGTTAGCCCGATATTCTATTACCAAATAAATTATTTTAAAATAGAAGAAAAATCAATTTCATTTTGAAATAAAATATATAAATGTATGTTTTCCAAACATGGTTTCATACTATAAACATTATAAAATACAATTCTTGTAGGTTTTCTTAAACAAGAAATGATAGTAACCAATTTCTTAGAGATGAAACTTAAAAATGAAAATCGTTTTTAAGAGTTATACTTTAAAGAATGTAAACATTCAAAAAACACACACAATACTTAATTTTTTCAGTTGAACACATCATATGTTGATGGTGAATACAATATATTCAATGAGCACTAGTCACTGGAACACCCCTAGGCACTTGTTCGTTGTGGTCCCCTGGTATCTCATATCTCAGTGTAAAAGTAATCATAACAAATATCGGTTAACATACAAGAGCCACTGGTATGGAACAATACTCATAACCTAGTGTTCCCTAAAATCACCATCTTAGTTTATTTAGTGTTTTCATTATCAAACTTTCTACGTTAAATAGGGATGAAACCACTCTGGATCACTAGCATACTAGTACATGTCCGCCCACCTAGATACCTAGGTTTCCCTCATTATGCTCAATCTAGTTCCACATGTTTACAAATAAAATTTAAAAATGAAAATTCCTTTTTCAAAATCATACACACACCAAAAAACCTATAAAAATGTTTCATATTTCTTTCAAGGATCAATAAAACACTTAAAATGTTCATAAAATAATTTCAAGAAGTATAATGAGTCTTTTCACATAAAATCCCTTTAAAAATGCTTCTTTATGTACAAACACCCACCACTACCATACCAAAATAGATTTGGGATCCCAAAAACCATTTAATAAATCAATTTATTAAATCATTAAATGACCCCAAATTATACAACCTGAAATATACATGGGAAGCATTTTTAAAAGAAAAATGCCAAATGGAACTTTAAGCATTCTTCAAAAAAAACAACATTTATCTAAATAAATAATTTCCCTATTCATAATGAGGTTCAAAAAACAATTAGAAGCAAAAAAATCTACTTAAAACCCTTAAAAATTTAGGTTACGCATTTAAAACCCATCCATTTTTATAAAGATGCCAAACAAGCCATTTATAAGGAACACATACCAGAACACCCTAAAAACCCATACTAATTTTATTATAAAACCTAGAACCAGATTCGAATCCACAAAAGGAACCCAAAAACATTGATTCAAATTCATATAATATTTTTCATAAGCCAAACCGGTCATTTTATATCACCTTGAGCACACAAAATCTAATTGCGCACTTTTCGGAAAACGAGGCATGAAACATTTAGTAAAACAAATTAAATTTAACACTAAAAGGTTTATAAAATCAAATTTGCAAGAAAAAAATTTATTTGAATTGCAAAACATGGTTCAAAATATCACAAACCAGGTGAAAATGATAACATAACATTTAAACGGACACTTGGTGTGTACTTTTATAACAAAACAACACTACTTTTCACAAAACAAAGCATAAACACCACTTTTCACACCAAATAATGTTGTTGAAGGATTATAAAAGGATAATCAGAATGTTAAGAGTGTAAAAATATCACTAAAAAGATGAATCTTAAATAAAAAGGAATTTTGCAATGGGAAACCTACCTCAAAACCACGGTGGAAAGGAAACACACACCTGATATCACCTTCTGAGGGTTCATAAACCCAAAACATATGAAGACCATCCCTAAACAAACAAAAACCCCTTATAAGACAAGGGATAGTAGAATCCTTTATTGTGTGTGACTAGGGGAGATGAGAAACCCAAGAGAAAATAGAAGGATAAGGAATAGGGAGAAGAAAAGATAAGGAAACACACATTGGAAACTAGTCTACCTTTCTTCTTCCTTTAGATTTACACCAAATAAATAAGGGGATGTTAAGTCAATAAGTTATCATATGGATTATCTATTCCTTTTTATTTTTAAAATAAAAAACACTTTTTCCTTAATGATTATTTTCTTTCTCTAAGGAAATATACATGATTAACCTTTATCATACTTTTATATGTTTTTATTAATGTTCCTTATCCATGAAAAATCATATTTCCTTAAGACCAAATTAATTTAAGTATAATTAAATTCTAATATAGACCATGGAACCTTAAATTTACTTATATAGTGATTATAACTATTTGAGACTCTGTTTCCATCTGATTTCAGACTCAGTTTCATCTTGAATTCTAATTTCGGGTTTCATAGAAATCAGAGTCCAAATTCTCAGAAATTCTGATTACAAGGTTGATAAAAATCAAACTCTGAATTCTTATAAAATTTTTACTATGAATTCTATGAACTTCTAAATATGAATTCTCAAAAACTATGAATCTGAATTCTTAGAAATTATGACTCTGAATTATTAGAAATTCATATGCTTTTTTCTCTAAAATCTAAACTCTGTTTCCTCATAAATTCAGACTATGTTTCTATCCAAAATCAGAATTTATTTTTATCTAAAATTGGACTCTATTTGTATACATATTTAGACTCTATTTCCCACTATATTTACTATTCAATTATTCATACTTTTTAGGGTTACTTATTTTTATTTAAAATATTGGTCCAACATTATCAGATTCTAGTTTACTTATGTTTCTTAAAAGAAAGAATGATTTTCATAAATATTATTATTTCTTACACATGATTATGTTACAATGAAACAATTTCATACAATATATTTAAACTGATTATTGGATAAGTGACACAAGTCCATGACCCTTTAAAATTCATGGAATAATATTAACATTGGAGGAGAAGATGACCGTTGGAATTTTTTGCTATAAAAACCCCAACCATTTGAAGAGTTTGACATATATTTGATACACATTGAGAAGTGAGGTACTTCATCAATTCCAGAGAGACAATTTGTGCTACAAGATATTTTCTCAACCTACCTTTTGTGAATTCTAGGAACAACTTATTCAATCTATAAAAAACATGTTCAAGCTGTGAACAACTTGTTAATCCTACCCACTGAAGCTCAAATTATTACTCTGTATAATTGAGGGATTATGGGGATAGGAATAAAGATGTGCTGATCACATTATAGATCGAAGTTTTTTAGGGATAATAAGATAGATTCTGATACACTTATCGAGGGATTACCCTGTTATATTTTCCGATTGTGTATTGTGCCTAAAATTTCTTTATGGTTCTTGGATACCCTTCACATGCATCAATATCTGCATTTTGATCCTATAGGGGAATGGATTGGGAATCCATGGAATACATCCTTAGGTCTGGATGCATGAGGGGAAATAATGTAGGCACAAAAGGGGCTAAAATCCTGATGGGACAAACATGAAAATTACATTTTTTTTATTCTGGGCAAGGCTTCCTGGTCACACCTATGTGGCCGCACGCCCATGCTCCAACTATTCTGTAGGTTTTATACCTACCGCACGGTTACCCCTAAGTCACCACATGTCCATGTTCCAACCGTGCATAGGGCCTTCTCATGCCAAAAGTTTTATCTTGTTTCTAAAATTCTCAAATGAACCAATGGGAAACCAAGACGGAAAGATTAAGCAAAGAAGTCACTCCAAAACTCAACACCCGTCACACTCAAAACCCAAGAAAATATTGGTATTCCAAAATATGACAGATCAAAACAAAGACATGAAAAAATAGGTGTTAAATTAATGATATTATAATATAATAAAAAAATCATGATGAGTTTGAGGTTAATCTAATTATAATATTACAATATCTAACTAAGAGAAGTTGTATGGTAAATTTTGAAAAAGGGATTTATAGTTGTATAAAGTTTTATTCTTGGGGAATATCATGACCAATGAGGTAATCCTAGTTGATACTACCAACATAATGGTAGTGTAGGTGAGTTCTAATCCTACTAATATAACAAATAATCACAGTTTCTTTGGTCTAGAATGATATTATAGGATGATTTTTAAAAAAATCATGCATTTCAAATCCACTAAATTTTTTAACTTGAAATGAAATAAATTTTATCTATACTAAGGATTTTAAAGAATGTTTCCATGAACTAAAGAATAGATTTTATAGTGTTCTTGTTCTATTTTTATCCTCTAATAGATGAGTATTTTTCATTTATAGTGATTCTTCCTTTAAAGGAATACAATGTTTACTAAAGAAAAATAATGGAGTGATTGTTTATGAATCACTTCAATTAAAGCCTAATGAATAGAACTATCCTAATCAGGACCTAGATATAGCTTCTATCATTATTGATATGAATATATGGGGGTACTATCTTTATAGGTAATATGTGATATATAAACATACCAACAATTTTTGAAGTATATATTCACACATTAGGTGATCAAAATATATTACCATATATAGTTAGATATAATCAATGACTATGATTTCACTGTTAACTACTATTCCCAAATGTAAAATGATGTGGATGATTCCATTAGTAGATAAGAACCTATTTCTCTATCCCTGAGTAGATTAATAAAGACCATATATTCTGAAATATGTAATGGATAGATTTGGAAATCATAAAATAATGGAATATATTCCACCTTTCCCAAATGATTTCCCAATAATATATTCAATAGAGTATCAATGAGGAATAAATAGATTATTTGGTGATTTGAAATATGGTGAAGGTTATAATCTTGGGAATGATTCATGAATTGAACATCAATGAGGATGGTTTGATTTGATTTGGAATAAGGCCTTGCATGCCTATATCACCTAAGATAAAGAATTATCTATTTGATAATGCACATATCTCATATTTCTCCATCCATCCAGGAAGTATCATTATTTTCTATGATCATAAAGATTACATATAGTGGGACAAAATGAATGAGGAGATTACAGAGTATAACTCCATGTGCATGCAATGTTAGTATGTTAAAGTAGAGAGACATAAGTCCAATAGGATGATAAAACCATTTCTCATACTGACATAAAAATGGGAGAACATCACTATAGACTTTTTCATTGGTCTCCAAAATACATCCAAATGAAACAATGAAAAATGGTTTGTAGTGGATGAACTCTTAAATACTACCTATTTTATCTCTATTTGGAAATATTTATCACCTAACCCACATTCCATGATACATGTGAAGGAAGTGTTCAGGATGCATAAGGCACCACTTTCTACCATTTAAAATTGTTATACAAGTTTCAATTCAAAAATTTGGAGCAATTTTCAACATGATACAAATAATGAATATAATTCTAGTACATCCTATCACCCCCAAAAAAAGATCCATTATAAAAGGACCATTCAGAAGCTAAAATACATTCTATGATCTTTATTAATGGTATTTAAATTTATATTGGATCAACATCTATCATTTGTTGAGTTCTCAAATAATAATAGATTCCTCTATATTATTAAAATAGATCCATATGAATCTATATATGTGAGGTGATGTAGAAATCATTCTTGTTGAGATGAATTTATTGAATTAAATCTACTTGGATATGATTGTGTCTTGGAGATGGAAAAAACGTTTCAAACCATCCAAAAACATATAAAAGCTACTAAGATTTGGGAGAATATCTATTTTGACTACCACCAAAGTGAGCTAGAGTTTGATGTTGGAGAAACAATCATTCAAATATAATCATAGAAGATAATCATGTGTATTTTATATCAAGGAAAACATAGTCTTATGTAAATTTGACCCATTAAGATACATGATCATGAATTGGCTAGATTAGTGTGAGACCAATGATATGAGGAGGGGTGAATAAGTAATCCCTTTCTCTTTAAAAATTATTTGTTTTTATAAAACATCTATGAAGAGTTATATAAATGACCCACTCATCTTGTTTCTATCATATTTACCTCTAATAATGAATTAAATACAAAGGAATAGAACATAAGTATTTACAAGGTTCAGTACAAAGTCCTACTCCTTGTTGTGTTGGTTATTCTACCCAGCATGGATCCTCCAACATAATTTTATAATAATTTACAATGGTCAATATAGATTACTCTATATTTATCAAAAATCAACATATAAATTTATTTATACTACGTCCCACAACATTTCCTAAATCCACACATGCCTCCTCTAGAATTCGCACTAGAGACATCTACTCCAGAATCACAAAAGAGAATTCATACTCCAAGATACAACTGAGATACTTCATACTTTATTAAAAGATTGATAAACTATAGGTTTATCAAATGATATTACAATAAATATTTACCGGATAACACTTTCCCATGTACCAATTCATGTACCATTTTAGTTTCCTAGATTTTCTCAAATATCTTTGATCACCTGTACCTGATTTGTTGTCTCAGTGCAACCATGCTTGGGAAGATTCTCCCTTCTATTGAAGGAATGACCTCACTATATGTGTGAAAGTGGTGGAAAAAACATCTTTAGAATATTTTATGTAATATATAACATTTTGAATCTCAATACACTATAAAATTGGATATTGAATCTTCTAGTATTCTGTACCACATTAGTGTCAAGATTTATTCATGTATGTATGTGACAATGCATGATGCATGACTATATCACGTAAATATTCATCATTTTCAATATTTTAAACTCCTAATGAAATTGATTATCTAATTTAAAAATATCTCAAAACCCCTTGTAATATTCTTTATTTTATTACATTCTAAACAACTTCATGTTTTTCATTGGTGGTACATAGGGTGCATGGAATTCATGGACTGTATGCAAGGTTCTTCCACTCTAAAATATTTTATTTGAAGTGAATAACCTATACATGATGATGTGAATTGCATAATTGTTTATCTAACTTAATGTGAACAAAGTGTGTCTCATGGGGTTCCCTACTTAAAAACACTATTCACATATGAGTCTAAAATGGATCATGGGTGCTACTCCTCATTCGCACGAAGGAATCATATGATCTCACTACCTTTTTACCATGACTAGGTGATGCTCACACAAACTATTCTCCATGGATCACACTAACTTCACATGATAAAATCATATGACATAAGTTAATGCTCGTAGTGTATCCTCAAATTATTTTCATCAGGTCTTCAAAAGACTTTCACACAAACCCTTCAACCCTTAGCTTAGCATAGGCGCTGTTAATGGGTCCCTACCTGATAAAAGTCGTATATATGTGGGTGTCTTGTTCACATGATATGATGTTTTTTATTCCATTTCATTCTTAAATGATTTTTGGAGATCATTATTATCATGGGATACTACTTCACGTGATCGGTTCACATGGGATTCTTCTCATTCATGTGAATAAATCTCGTGGTATCCTCTTTTTCAATATATTGTCTCAATTAAAAAAATTGCAACTATTATAACTCATGTATGAAAATCTATTTATATAGTGTGTGAAGCTATGATTTTTATGGCATGATAGGGATTTATAATATAGTTGTGGATCTCAGTGTATCTAATGTATTTTGAATGGCCATAAGTATCGACCTCTCCATGCTTCACTTGAATGATCATGTGGATCAAGTGATATATTTGCATGATCACTTTAGTGATCATGGGATGCCTCAGTGTACATCCTATTGATAACCCAAATTGTTTTAAATGATAATTATTCTAATAGATGAGATAATATTATGATCATTGATATGATCATCTCTATACAACAATTTCAATGTTGCCTCCATAATATCCCATGCTCCCTGCTGTTCACTTGATAATGTAGTATTTATTCACATTCTATCATGTGACAATGCATGATCTCATGATGGACAATTTTTCACCTCCATTATGTCTCATTATCTATGAATTATCATGAAACAACATTATTTGATAGCTTCTAGTTCTTTTGAAAACTTCTTATGATGGAATCTTTATAATTTCATATATGAAATATATCAATTGCATGCATGTTTTAGGTATGATTGAGAATTTAAACTTGATAAAAATGGTACTGGGTTACCTTTATTCAATATAGAATAAAATCAATCATCCGATTATTGAAGATGATGTGCATTTTTTTGAATACGCAAGGCATAGGAAAATTCATGATGGAGAACTGTGTGATCAAACATTACGTGTTATTTCAGTCATTTGAAAGGTGGGAGAATAGTAGTATGCACTCAGCCATCCCACATTAGTTTAGTGATTTTTAATACCTTATATATATATATATATAAATATATATCAACAAGTCACTCCTTTTAAGAGGCTAGAATAAAGTATGGGGTCCTCTCCCATCCACTTCCTTGTCATGTTGTTGCCCCTATGGTATAACCCATTACCAAAAGTGGGATAATACATATCCCATTCTTACCTTATTGAGTGCTTTCATACTAGACTTATACATGGACCCACCCACACCTAAGATGATATGTGTATCCTTCTTCAATAGGCTCTCCCATAGAGGTTGAACCTTGGCTCTCACTATATGTGGTTGAGGGATAGCCCTTTGGGGATTTTATGGTTTTAAATATTTTTTAATTAAAGGGACATTAGTAAAATACTAAGTGTTGAATTTTATTCTAGTCCCATCACAAATAACATGCAAATCCAAAAACCATTCATCTTCTTCAAACAAAATGACAATACATATTGAGTGGACTCCTTAAAATCCCCATGCATGATCTTCATTACTCTGTAACATATTGAAAAAAATGTCATTAATGACACAATTATTTTGAACATAAGATCACTTCAAAAATCTTCAAAGTTATAACATGGAGTATTGTTCATGTGTGGAATCCAAATGCATTACATTTATTCATTAAAATTTAATAATAATCACTACTTCATCCCCCAAATCATATTGACTTATTGAAAAAAAATGAACATAGGGTTCACATTCCCCCCTATACATTTTGATATAAATATCGACACATATCATAAGTCAATATATAATGTTTAATTTCTCTACCTTATTGATAATCAATATACAAAGGGAAAATGGGGTCTTCTAAAATCATTTTTATTCTCAAATTAATGATCATATCCTTTATATAAAAATTTTAGGATCGCATTTAAGAGGGGAATGATCTCACAAGGTTCTATTATAAAAGAGCCTTTAGTCAATCAAATATATGTCTAAATATGCTAACCCAATGTAGAAAAACAGAGATATACAACCAAGGATCTTTAAGGTATCCATAAAATACCATGAATATGAAATCATGCATAGAAATTCTCCAATATGGGTTGTAAATAGTCATATTTATCTACATTATTCTAAAGCATACACATACATCCTGAAAAGCATTAGATTGTTCATGTACAAAAGATATATCTCTACCATTGTTTATACTTATCATCAACCAATATCTAACTATTAATTGTTATGATTACTAAACTTAAGTACAAGGGATGAAAGTTTGATTGTAAAAGGACATCTTAAAATTTTATAAAGTTGTTTAGTAGTTCCACATTTACTAAGTAGTGAATATTTAACAGATTCAGCAAAAAATGCCCACCTCATTCTATGTATACATATTATTCAATTCCCTACATGTTAATGAAAAATAATTCTTATATAAGATAATATGGAGGAGAATATTTATTTCCCATAAATAACATTCATATTGAGATATTCCTCTCAAAGTGTAATTTTTCTCTTTTTTTGGTATCTTAAATAGTGTAATTGATCATTCCTCATCAGTTTAGAATTTTCATGTCCATGAACATTCATTTTTAGTATCATATGCATTGTTTTTTTAATTTACACATATTATTCATTCTATATTCCTAGGATAGTATAATTTATATTCAATATCTTATTCCATTCCAAGTTCTTTCACACCTTTCCCCATTCCTTATAAATAAAACCCTCATTTGATTATAGTCCTCCTCAGCATTCTCATCCTTAAAATAACTTGATTTTTGTTCCTATACAACTCTATTTTTTCCATTTATCATGGATTTAAAGGTAATATCATATATTGATTTATTCTTAAAAGATATTATTTTTCTCATTTTATATGTTGTGAGAATATTATGGAGTTAATCAAGTGATAAATGTTCTTTGCCTTCTAGTACAGAAACTGTTGAATAAAATCTAATTGAAAATATTCTTATCAGCTTCTTCACCCTGGTTAAATCATCCATCCTATCACCAAAACCTACGATGATACTCATAATCTCATTTACTCTTGAAAAATATTCATCAAAACATTAATCATCACCTATTTTTATATATTTATATCAGCTTCTCTATATTTGAATATTAGATTATTTAACATTAATATCTCCTTAATAGATGCTTATCACTTTATCCCAAATTTCATTAATGATTTAGAAAACCATCATGTTAATGTATACCTTTTTCTGATAAATTCATAAAGATATCATTTTGATCTTTTCTGTCTATATTCAAATTCCTCTTATCTTCAAAAGTCGTTAGATATTTCTCAATTTATGGTAGATAACCAATTGTAACTCATCTCTCACTTCTACACCAAGTGAAAAGGGATACAATATCATTTTATTTTATGATAAATAATAGTTCTCACTATTGAAAATATGAATACCCATGTTATTTACGGAATTTATATTATACAACCTCAGAAATATGATTGATATTTCATAGGTGACCTTTTCTCTGATACAAATTGATGTTTCATGATCGGTGAGAGATCACAAAGAGGGAGAGATATTGAATCTGTGATCACTTTTCATTATAAAAAATGTATTTTTTAATAAAACCTATGTTTCTTATTAGATCCTCAATTCACTCTTCTCATTTCTTTATGAATTATCTTGAATAATGTAACAAATACAATGGTACAAAACATAAGGTTTTTAATGATTTGGTACAAAGACTAACACCTTTCTATGTTGGTTATTCTCCCCAACAAAAAATCTACACTATAATTTTAATAATAAATTAAAATGGATAATACTCATTCATAATATATCTCTACTAAATCCACAAAAAATGTTCCTTATACTACATCCCAAAATTTTACCATAATCCACACTAGCCTACTCCAGAATCCACACCACCATCTAAATGGTTACCTTATTTATTCATGTCTTGATCCAATGAGGGTGATTTTTTTCTCTTCCTCCATGATATTACAGGATCAAAATTGTCCATGTACATGTTCAATAACCTTTCTAGATTTATATTCTTTCTAAAATATCTCAAATCACTAGCATTTGATTAGTTGACTCATAAAAACTATTTCTAGGTAAATTATTCCTTCTATTGAAGACCTATACTCAATATATATGTGAAAATGGTTTATAGAATATTTTTCAAGAATTGTTTATGAAAGATAGTAAATTCCAAATCTGAATAAACAATCAACTCAAATATGATCTCATTTGATATTCTATCTGGATACATTCTCAAGAATTATTCATGCATTCACATGAAAATACATGATGCATGACTATTGAAAAATAAATATTTTTCATTCTCATTATTTTATGTTCATTCAAAAATTGATTATTTAATATCAAAATATATCAATCACCATTTTAATATTCTTCTTAGTATTACCTTACATAACACTTGGTGTTTTTCAATGTTCGTATGTAGGGCTCATCGCATGCATGGATTGCATGCAAGTTTTCTCCACACCAGAATGTTTTTTATGAAGAGCATATATTATCAAAGATTATGAGAATCATATCATCTATCCACTACCTTGTGATGTCCCAAGTGTGTATCAGGTGTTATCTTCCATTAAACACATTGTTCCCATGAGAGTCTGAAAAAATCTATGGGTGATAATCCACCTTCACATGAAAGAAACATGATATTTAACCACCTCTTTCATGTTACTAGGTAAGGCACACCTGAAGGTTTCAACCTGGATAACAATACATTAACATAATACAATCATTTCACATAAGTCATTTTCCATAGTATCTCCTCGAATTATTTGTGTAAGGGATTTGTAAGAGTGTCACACAAACCCTAATTTCATTTTCATAACATAGGTAGTGTCCACATGCTCCTTCTCATGGTAGTTGGTATATCTATAAGTTTATACTTTATGGGGCATGATGTTTTGTATGAATATTCCTTATTAAATTTTTTTTATGTCATTAGAATCCTTGTGGTTTTCTCCTTCACATGATTGTTTCACACGAGCTTCTTCTCCTTCTCATGAATGAATCATGCGGCCTCCTCTATTTCAATAACTTCTATTGATTTATAAAAAATATAGAAAATATGAATCTCAGATGTTCCTAATTTTTTATAGGAATTGTTTATTTTATTTCAAATTCATGTTGAGGAATAATAAAATGATCAAGAATATCTTCATATCTCATGAATTTAAAATGGCTATATGTGTCATCCTTTCCATGCTATGTTGGAATGGCCAACTGGGTAACATGATAGCTTCACATGACCACTTTGTTGATCAAGATATACCTTATTAGACATCATCTTGATAATCCTAAATTATTCGAATGATAATTCTTGCAACTTCTAGGATCGTCTTGTGATCAAAGATATGATCATATTCATGCAACAATGTCTAGATTGCCTCTCCATGGTAGCCAGATCCATGATCATCAAGTGATGACATGTTATTTATATGTATGCCATCTTGAAACATCACATGATCTCATTATGGATCATTTATCATTTCCATTATATCATATGATCATAATATCATCACATGATGACATCCAGTGATTATCACTATTTCATGAGACACCTTCCTATGATGGCCTCATGACAATATCATGCACATAATACATCGATTGTATTCATGTGCTAAGTATGATAAAGAAAGTCAGAATTATTGACATCCTTATTTTAATGATCATAAAATCATGATTCAAATGAATTAACGAGTTTCATGTTTTTTATAATTATTTTATCATCTGAGACATAATATGAAATTAACTAAGTATAAGTCACCATTGAAGTTGAGACACCACTATGGCTTATACACTTCAAAGTCAACACATTGCTAGACATGTCTTCTCCAAGGCAGAATTTTGGACAAAGTCTGAGACACCATCATATATGGAAATTTCACTATGTCTGAGATACCATGAGACTATACACTGCCAAAGTGAAAATCAGTAATATATGTGATACTACATGAATATATAACCATAAATATGTTACACCGACATCTTGACCAACCTCAAGAAAGATGACCTTCCATCATATGAATTTCCACCAGATTTGAAATTTGGACAAGTACAAGATACTACAAGCTTCGTGTCACCATTGTAAGGAGAAACCACGAGACTATGATATATGATCAAATCGAGTCCCCTCCAGACTTAAACAATTAATCTAATAAACTAAAACTATTTTTCATTACATATTTTTTTAATTGTTCTAATGACTGTATCATGGAAGTTAATTCTAGGTGTTGTTTTTAATTATTATCCATTAAATGTTTGACATAACACATTAAAGGGGATATCATAAGTGCTTTATAAAGAAATAGAATATCCATATTCACATGGATATTCTTCTTATTGATTCTATTAATAAAGGAATAACTCTCCCTCATGTATAGCTGAAAAGATTCATGAAGTAGATTGATGGAAAATTGAGAGCTTTCACTTATTGAACACACATTGAGTTTAAGAGCTGAACATCTAAATCTTAGAAAAACTGGACTAAGGTAGTCGAATCTCATAATTTCCTCTAGTTAAGAATAAAAATATATGACACATTGTTTTCACTAATTTTTTCAAGAGAATCTGAATTGAGAGGCATTTCAAGATACCTTTAAGGAGTCATGAGATGTACTTCAATAGACCGAACATTTCTGTCCCTACACTTCTATATTTATTAGTTATATTCATTTACACTTAATCTATTTTATCACATGCACACTACCTTCTAAATTAAATTGGAAGATACTATATATCTTATCAAACGTCATACACCTGAACTCCCAGTGATAACAATGGTAGAGGTCCATGTGTGACCTTTTTATTTTATATTGTGACAACCGGGCCCCGGTGACTGCACAAACACCCCGCCTTAACAAGGTCGTCGGGTCATGGCTCACTGAGTACCACCAGTTGCCCCCGCAGACATGTGGGGCCCACCCCAGGGTCCACCCACATGCCCGAACGGGTTATCTGACCAATGATTGTCCCCACAGGCCAACACATGTCCTTTCTAGTGTGTTTTGTCCTCACTCACACACACCCTGGGAAACTTCCTAGAAGGTCACCCATCATGATCACTACTCCAGGCCAAGCATGCTTAACTGTGGAGTTCTAATCTGGCAGGCTCATGAAAAGGAAGCTGCACCTTGTTGACATGAGTCATATCATTTAGACATTTAACCCTTTATCATTTGGGGATGTTACAATCACCCCCCCTTTAGAGAAAAGCACCCTCGTTGTGGGCCCTACATCTCAACCCAGGCAGTGCACCGCACTTAAGGCTGGGTTCTTGCTCTGATACCAAATGTGACAACCGGGCCCCAGTGACTGCACAGACACCCCGCCTTAACAAGACCGTCGGGTCCTGGCTCACTAGGTACCACCGGTTGCCCCCGCAGACATGTGGGGCCCACCCCAGGGTCCACCCACATGCCCGAACGGGTCATCTGACTAATGATAGTCCCCACAGGCCAACACATGTACTTTCCAGTGTGTTTTGTCCTCACACCCACCCTGGGACTGCACAGACACCCCGCCTTAACAAGACCGTTGGGTCCTGGCTCACTAGGTACCACCGGTTGCCCCCGTAGACATGTGGGTCCCACCCACATGCCCGAACGGGTCATCTGACTAATGATAGTCCCCACAGGCCAACACATGTCCTTTCCAGTGTGTTTTGTCCTCACACATACCCTGGGACTGCACAGACACCCCGCCTTAACAAGACCGTCAGGTCCTGGCTCACTAGGTACCACCGGTTGCCCCCGCAGACATGTGGGGCCCACCCCAGGGTCCACCCACATGCCCGAACGGGTCACCTGACTAATGATAGTCCACATAGGCCAACACATGTCCTTTCCAGTGTGTTTTTTCCTCACACACACCCTGGGAAACTTCCCAGAAGGTCACCCATCTTGATCACTACTCCTGGCCAAGCACGTTTAACTGTGGAGTTCTAATCAGACAGGCTCCTGAAAAGGAAGGTGCACCTTGTTGACATGAGTCATATCATTTAGTCATTTATCCCTTTATCATTTGGGGATGTTACATATACTCCCATGTATAACTATGGAAGAGGACATGTGTGACCTAGAAAATTTGTAAACTATTGTAAAACTCGATCCAGGTTTTGGATAAAAGTTTTTTATTTTATATAAACTACTTAGTGGTGAGTGATCACCAAGTGGAAATGACTAAGTCTCAAATTGAGACTGAACCACTTATTTCAAAGTTTCTCTGTGTGTTTTTGTTTTCTTTATTTCCTCTTTTAAATTTGAAACTATTTTATCTAAACAAAAACTAATAATTTGAAGTTAATCTTTAATAGTGTTCTTATAATATTTTAATTAAGTAAATTGATTTCAATGGTAAATGTAATATTGTATATTACTTAACAGACAACTAATCAGTCTTTAATAAACCTTTTGAAATATTATGACTTATAGAAATATTCTATATTGATTAAACGCGCCATTTTAAATAAATTGCGATATTTTAAATTAATCCATTTTAAACAGAAAATTTTTTTGGGAACACAATTCACCCCCTTCTAGTATTACTCACTCCTACCAACATTTGGTATCAAAAGTTTATCTTTGGTATTAATTTTTTCAAATTATTTTTACTTTGATATTAGTTAATATTTAAATATCTTAAATTTAAGTTACTTATAAATTGATTTCTTTAAATGGATAATAGAAAATAATTTTATGCTTCTAACATACCTCCTTTTTTAATGGTAAAATTTGTGTTCAATGGAAAATTAAAATTAAAATGATTATTAAGAGTATGGGATTTGAAATTTTGTTTGTAAAAGAAGATAAATATGTTATACCTAATACCACTAGAAGTACTTTGGATAATGATACAAATATTCCTTAGAAAAATAATTCTAAAGAAATTAAAGTCTTATATTGTGCCCTAGGAGATGAAGAGTTTAATATAATTTATCAATGTAGAACTGCTTATGAAATTTGGGACACTTTGTCTATTTTACGTGAGGTAACCACAGATGTTTAAGAGATGCGACTTAACACTTATAGTATTAAATATGATAACTATAATATGAATCATGATGAACCTATTTTTGACATTTACCTCATGTTGAATGACGTTTTCAACACAATGAGCTCACTTGGAAAACATATATCTGATAAGGATAGTATTATGATATTGTTGAGATATCTAACTGAATTATTGAGACACCCATTTATATCCATCATAAAATCTTGTGATATTAACAAGATTCTAGTCAAGTAGATGAATGGAAAACTCATGATGTATGAAGAAGAATTAAACGTAAACCATGAAGAAGATGATGAACCTAAAAGAAGATTTTTATCCTTCAAGACTACTGAATCTAAACAAAAGAGAAATTCACATGATGTTAATTCTAGTGAAAGTGAATCACCTCTAGATATTGATGAATATATGGATCACATAGCCATAATATTTATGAAATTTTATATGAAAAATAAATTTTCCATGAAGCCAATAAACAAAGGGAAATTTTACTCCAAAGGAACTCATAAGAAATATTGGAAGATGGTCGATGATTCAAGAGAATTTTTCAAATATGAATATAAGAGGAAAAAATATATAAAATTAGATTGTCCAAATATGAATTATTAAAAGAAATATTAGAAAAAGGATATAAGATACAAGAAAGCTATGAAAGCCACATGGAGTACATCTGAGGATAGCTCTAGTGATTAAAATTCATCACATGAGGAGAAGTCAGATAGAGAAAATATGTTCTTCATGAAAAAAATTTATAAGGTACCTGTTATACTTGCTTTACCTTCTATTCCAACTATGTCATCTATGAAAGATTATTATAATTCTACAAATTAAATTAGTGATGATGACATGTCTAATGAAGATTTTTTTTGAGTATTTAATGTTTTAGATGATACATGAAATTAATTAAAGGATATATATAAAACTCTCAAAATACATCATCCTTTGACTGCTTATAGAAAATATGAACTGTCAATCGAAAAATGAAAAAATGATCAACTGCTCAATGTGAATACTAAACTTAAACATTAAAATGATAAATTGAAAAAATATTTAGAAAAGTTTATAGATGGTAAATAAATTCTTACTCAGATTTTAGGTAATCATGTTGAACCAAAGTATGTCACTTGTATAGGATACCAACCCAGATAGTGGAAAATAACAAAGAGCACTTTTATAACAAAACCCAGAATAGAAAGTTCAAAGTCAAATTATTTTTATAAAGGAATGAATAATATTTTAATTCCATGAATTCTTAAATATGTTTATAGGAAATCCATAAAGAAATTATGGGTTCCCAAATCTTTGATTTCTAACATCTCTAAACACAAACAAATTTAGGTACCAAATTCATTTCTTGCATAAATTATTTTTTATAGGAAAACTATTTGAGGACCTCCAATAAAAGTCTTTGGTAATTTTACTATGGCTATTCAAGACATATTAAAGTATATTATTCATGATTTAAGAGTATTACTAAGGATTATGGTTTTCATGTCACCTTTAGGGATAATGAAAAATGAAAAATCTTCGGCTTAGTCCAAATTAGTGACTATAATTCAGTTCTAATTTCTAAAGTTTTATTTTTTGATTGTTTAAAGTATAACCTTTTTAGTATTTCTAAATTATGTGATGATGGATTTTATAATATTTTTGAGAATGATTCATGAAATTTTTTTTATTGTAAAAATATTTTAGTTTTTACTACCTTGAAAAAAGAGAATGTCTATGATATTGATTTAAATTCATTAGTTTCTCAAAAAAAAATCATGATTAATTGACTTTTATAATGAATCATTGATTTGGAATATGAGACTAGACCATTGCAACATTCAATCACTTAGGAAGCTAACTAGGAAAGGGTTAGTTAGTGATCTACCAAAGCTTGACTTCACAATTGACAAAGTCTGTATCCTCTATAAAAAAGGGAAGTACCATAAGGATTTTCTAAATCAAAGAAAGAAGTGTCAACTTCTCTATCCCTTGAGTTGGTTTACATGGATCTATTTGGACATTCTAGAGTTTATAGATTTAATGGGACACACTATGTTTATGTTATTGTAGATTATTTATCGAGGTATACTTGGTTATAATTTATAGCTCCCAAAAGTGATTGTTTCTATTAATTTACCAAGTATTATATGTTTTTATAATATTTTAGTGGACTTAGAATTAAAACCATAAGAAGTGGTCATGGCCGTGAGTTTGAAAACCAATATTTTATATATTTTTTCTTAAATAATGGCTACACTAATAAATTAACTTCCCCTAGAGTCCCTCAGATAAATGGAGATGTTGAGGGATGAAATATAACATTACAAGAGATAGCTCGAACCATGTTGAATGAGTATGATCAACTTGTCTATTTTTTTGCAGAAGTTTTCAATGCAGCTTGTTATATTATTAATAGAGTATCAATAAGACTTATATTTATGAATATCCCTAATGTACTGTGGAAAATAGAAAACCAAAGTTTAATTACATTATATATTTTGGTTCCAAATTATTTATTCTTAACAGTAAGGATAATTTGGACAAATTTTCTTCCAAAAGTGCTGAAGGAATTTTCCTGGGTTATCAATCTATAGAAAATCTTATAGATTTTTTAATAAGAAATCCAAAAACATAGAAGAAATAGTTCATAAATTTTTTAATTAAACTAATCCACATGATCCTAATACCTCACTAGAAATCACTGATGATGATTTTTCTTCTTTGAACATAAATTCTAAACATTTAGTTTATACTTTCATAAAGTTAGGAAAATCATATAGTTATGAAATATTTCATGATATTCCTAAACCTGAACCTGTAGAATGAGAATTAACAATTCTATATTTCTCTAAAATTATTAGAAACATTGGGTACCATTTTGTAGATTCTATTTTAGGATAACTAAATAGTGGAAAAATACTAGATCATATGTTATAAATCTGGTTGAACATAAAGTATTATTGTCTTATATTGAACCTATTAACATTAATGAAACTATTGATGATTAATTCTAGTAATAGCCATGCAAGAATAATCGAATAAGTTTTAGAGAAAAAAAATTATGGGAACATTTAGATTTACCTAAGGAAACCATGACTATTGTAACTAAATGGGTGTTTGGGAACAAGGTTGATGAGTCAGGCACTATAGTTAGAAACAAGGATAGACTTGTTATACAAGGTTATAGTAAATAATAAGGGATCAACTATGAGAAAACCTTTGAACATATTGCTATAATTGAGTCAATAATAATCATGATTTCCTATGAAGCTCATCTAGATTTCAAGATTTATAGAATGGATGTCAAGAGTGCCTTCTAGAATGGCTTTATTATTGAGGATTTTTTTGCAGAATAACCCCCTTGTTTTCAAAATCCACAGTTTCAAAATCATGTTTTTAAATTAAATAAATACTTATATGGTTTAAATAGTCTCTTAAATTTTAGTATTATAGACTCAAAAAATTTTCATTTCAAAAGGATTTTTAAAATGTATAACTGAAACATCTCTTTTCATAAAATGAATTTAAAAAGATGTTTTAGTAGTAAAAATATATGTTAATGATATAATATTTAGATCTTCAAGAAATTATATTTGTAATAATTTTTCTAAAAGTATAAAAAATGAATTTGAAATGATTTTGATGGGTGAACTCAAATTCATTCTTGGATTTCATATTTTTCGAAACAAAGAAGGAATTATTTTAATTCAAATTAAATATAAAAAATATAATTTAAAACGATTTAAATTGGATAACACTATGTTTAGTGATAATCCTTTGAGTATTACCAGTATTTTGGATCTTGATGAAGCTAAGCAACTAGTGGATCAAATTAGTCACATTGGTATGATTAGAAGTATTATATATACTACTAATAGCCATCCAGATATAATGTTTAGTGTGTGTATGTGTGCTCGCTTTAAATAAAACCCAAAAGAGTCACACCTGGTTTCTGTTAAAAGAATTTTCAGATAACTCAAATATAAAATAAGTTTAGGATTGTTTTACCTTGGAGGGAAATAATTTAATCTAGCTATTTATTATGATTCTGATTTTAGTGGATGAAAGATAGACATTAAAAACCCTCTAGAACAATTCACTTTTTGGGAAAGACACTAGTTTCATGGTGTAGTAAGAAATGAAATTAAACTGCATTGTCTATTGTTAAAGCTATGTACATAACCTCTGGATATTTTTGTGTACAATTTTTTTGTATGAAACACATTCTACTAGGATATGGAAATAAATTTATATATGTCACCTATAACGACCCAAATTTTCACTAATGGAAATCCCTCTTGATATAATTAAATGTCTCCTTATGTTTATATAAAATGTCAACTTATTTGGTTTTATGTTAAGAATTTTGACCGTTGCTAATATAGTCGTTGAACAGTGATCACATGATTAGTATAAATATAGGGCTTTAACAAATCCAAATTTACTCAGACAAAGGAAGTGATGACCTCATCAAGTAGAATTTCCCCATATGAAGCCCATTTGTTGGAGCTCGGAAAAGATGTGGCATCCTTGGTCTTCACTCTTGACCAAGCCCTAGATGTGCTTCATCATGTCAACATCGAACGGGACCGTCTATAGGAGAAGTGTAAGTTGATAGAAATTACAACTCGAGCGATGTTATCTGAGCCACCCCAAGGGTCTATCACCATCGCACACCTTACCATTAGGTCTTATGCGGCTGTTTTAAGGGGTTATGTAACAAATAAATATTACTATGTTCATGTACTTTATTTTTTTATATAACAAATGAATATATTTTCTTTTCATTATTGATACATTGTAAATAGTTTTTAAAGTACAAATGGTGTTTTTAGTTATTATTTAATTAAGAATTATATTTTATTAAATTAAGGGATTTTTGAATTAAATAATATTTCAATAAAATATTATTATTAGTATTAAATTAATTTTTATTAAATATAAATGATCTTATAATTTTATGAATGCAATTTTAAATTTTATTAAGGTTTGAAAGACATTTCTGTCAAAACTCGTGAATTTTAGATGAATGTCGGTTTTTATTTTAAAAGTTAAAATTAAAATATTTAGAAAATTATTTATATAAAATAAATTTTATTTCTGGAATCAGGACATCAAAATTATCCAACGGTGAATTTTTCATAATTTTCTAAGACAATCAAATTTTTGGGTAAAAATTAAATACCGTTTAAATATATAATGTGTTTTATGACATCATAATGAACCAATAGTGATGTAATAAAATACTATAATCTTTATTTTCGGAAAATATATGTTTTAAAATTAAAATAATGTGATTTTGGGTTTGTTTGACTTACTTTTCAAAGCATTAATGGACCCCTCAAGACTTATTAAACACCTTGTCTTTTTAAATTGTTTTCCATGGGAGTGTGACTCACCTCCACATAAGAAAACCCATTATTTTAAGAAGTTCAGACTATAGATTTACAAAATATTTTTTTCCTCTTCCCTTTCTAAAAACCATGGGCAAAAACCATGGGATGGTTTTTGGTTTGGATTAATTTAATTTAAGGGGACCGAAACCTAAATAATAAAGAAATTCCCTCACCTTTCCTATATAAACCCACCCAAGCTCCCACTTCCTCCTCACTCAAATCCTTTGGAGTTCATCCAACCTCTTCTCTACTCTCCCTAGAATCTTCCCAAGTTGCCCCAAGCTCCCAAGAAGCCTCTCACAAGCCACTCACTAGCCTTTGGAAGCAAACTTCCATGTAAGGGGTTTTTCTTCCTTTCTCATTTTTTGTTCAATTTTATTTATGTTGTTTTTTCCTTTTAATTTCAATTATGAATGTTTTCATATGGTTTCAAACCTCCCGTATACTGACCTATTTATGTTTGAATTATTGGATATCCCTTTATCTCTAATTAATTTCCTCCCATGTACACCTGTTACTATGCCGAAATTCTGAAAGGAACTTCTCTCTCCTCATTTACATTCAAGCAATAATTTTGTATCATGAATATAAATTCCATTACAATTTTTGGTACATTTATCTATATAAACTCCTTACTATACATTACATTTAAATATTATGAGGAACCCATTTCTCTCTAATCAACCATTTTTTATGAATTCTTATGTCACGTCGTTACACTGCCGAAATCGCACCGATTTTCTAAGCCAATGACTTTGTGTATTGAATACCATGACCATTTCTCCATCAAGTGTATTCACCTTTATGAACATTTACTTATTGATTATAAAGTTTCATGTATGAATTCCACATTACTTTATCATGGAATAAATGACTATGTTTTATGAATCCATGTTTTATGATCCATGTGGAACACTTATGCATGAAATGAAATGTTTAAGAAGGGTGTGCCCTTATAGTGCTCCGATTCATTGGGTAAAGTATAGTATCATGATACGTCATGTGAATGAGTGTTGACTCATTCTAATTCAAGTGCTACAATGGTTTACTCATGCTTCATGTGCAATGAGGATTTACTCATGGTCTATGTGTAATGAGCCTTGGATCATGCTAATTCCATGTTAAGTGTTGTTGCCACATTTCCATGTTATGATTATCATGATTTGCCATGCCTTTATGTTCATGTTTCTCTTGTGATCTATTGATATGCCTAATGTCTAACATGTATTGTACTCGTGATGTTATTCCAAGTGTATTCCCTTAATGGGCTTTATAGCTCACCCTTTTCTTATGCATGTCCTCAGGTTATCCCATGCAATGCTAAGTACGAGGGAATGTAGTGGTCATGTAAATGAAGTTTTAAATAAAGATGTTGTATTAAATGTTTGATGTTTTTATGTAATGATACTAAGCCCCAAATACACTAAACCTCTCAATCTTCTTTGTTGTATCAAGTGAAGTTTTATGTAATAAATCATGTTTAAGTTGTAATAAAAAAGCTGGGTTGTCATAGTTGGTATCAAAGGATAGGTTTAGTTATTTCGGGGATTAGGATTAGAAAATCCTAGTAAAACCTTAAAGACAAGAAAAATAAAAACATCCCTATGTTTTGGTGAGTATTGAGTAATGTTTTATCATGCAAATACATCCCTGTTTGGATATGAGCAGGTGGAGGCGGCTTTGGAACAGATGTATCCTAGGGGTAAAACCTGAAAACACCGCTTTGAGCCAGACTTGAATGAGAATTGGTGAACGACAATGGGCCTTGTGCAATCTTGGTTATGAAACTCTCGGGGGATATATTTTAAAAAATTCACAAGCATAGTATGAACCCTTATTAAGGGAATTAAAAAAATGCACCTATGAATATATGTTAGAACGTAGACCATGAAAAGCCTAGATTGAAGCCTATAGACTCATGAGTTAAGGAAATAAAAGTTTATTTATAGGTCATCAACTTTTGTCTTTGGTTTACCCTTTATGTGTTACCCAAAAAATTCATTTTATTCCAGCCAATGGCTAGTAATAGGAGGACTCAGGCTAACAACCGTTGTGAAGATCAGTGTGATGACTATACTAATGAGATGCCCAATCCAATGGGAGTGGGAATCATGAACTTTGTCATGCTTCTCTCCCAGCTTAATCAAGTTTTGAATAGAAACAGGGGTCAATAGGAACATTCAACCCCCCATAAGAAAGAACAAGTCACTATTAGGAGCATCATGAGATAGAGGCCTCCTACTTTTAGTGGATCATCTGATCCCACGATCGCTGAACAATGGATCAACTCCATTGAAAAGATCATCTCCATCCTTCAATGTTCTGAACAAGAGAAGGATCTCCTTGCGGCTTATCGTATGGAGGGTGAAGCTGATTAATGGTGGACGTTGATAAAAAATACAAAGACTGAGGAAGAGATGAAGGTGTTGGAATGGAAGGATTTCTAGAAGATGTTTTTCGATAAATATTTTCCGCGCACCCTCTGGCTTAAGATGGAAAAGGACTTCCTTTCCCTCATGAAAAAAGATGAAGAATCTGTTGGAATGTATGAGGAAAACTTCACAAGGCTTTCACAATACACTTCCGGATTTGTCGTCACCCCAGAATGCAAAGTTGACCACTTATTTAGTGGCTGAAGCCTAGCCTGTGGAAAGATTTGGTGATCCATGACATCGAAAGCTATGAGGAAATTGTTCGATGTTCCCTCAAGGTCGAAATGGAGATCAGAGAATCACAGGGGTATCATGTGGATAAGAAGCGTAAGGTGGAATTCAATGTTGGTGGTCCGATGGATAAATCCAATGGTACTAAGAAGATCCAGCACCCCACTTTCCAAAAGTGCGGAAAGAAGCACCCTGGAAATTGCCTTAAGGGGATGAGTAAATGTTTTAGGTGTGGAAGAGAAGGGAACCTAGCCATTAACTTCGGCAAGAAAGACCCGTGGAAACGACAGAGGAGAGGAATGCTCTATTCGAACATCAACGCATTGTTCAATGCTACAAATTCAAAGAATTGGGTCATTTTTCAAATCAGTGCCCTAATTCAAGGGTTTTCGGAGGCAACCAATAACCTCCAAGGCAGCAAGGAAGAGCTTTTTCCATCACTTATGCCGAAGTGAACCCCGACAACGAAGTGGTGACATGTATGCTGGTTATTCATTCAAGAATAGTGAACATACTTTTTTATTTAGGTTCTACGCATTCTTATATATCTCGAAAGTTTTGTAAAACAATCCCAGCACTACCACAAATCATGGAAGTGAAGATTTCGGTGTGTACGGAAAATGGGGAAATCATTACATCCCATGAATATAAGTCCTCCCATGTTATAATCTGTGGATTGAATTTCTTAGCGAACCTCATCATACTCCCTCTGGTGGAATTTGATGCAATTCTTGGCATGGATTGGCTTTCCTTATATAGAGCCAACATAAATTTTCGGGAGAGGGAAATAACACTCCATATGAAGAATCGACCCCCAATTCTTTAAAAGTGTAAGGAGGATGATGAATCTCCTTTAGCTCCATCATCTCAATCATGGATATTACTTCCCTATGAGAATGTGTATCTAGTTCAGATGATTGAGTCCAAGGAAGAAGCCACCCTTGAGGAAATGCCTATTGTGAGGTAATTCACTGAAGTGTTTCCCAAGGAAATGCATGGTCTTCCTCCGAGAAGAGATGTTGAATTCTCAATTGAACTTATACCCGGGGCTATACCAATATCCAAGACTCCATATAGAATGGCTATTATAGAGCTTGAAGATCTGAAAAAACAACTACAGGAGAATCTGGATAAAGTGTTTATACTCCCAAGTGCTTCACCATGGGGTGAACCAGTCCTCTTCATCAAGAAGAAGGATGGGTCATTGCGACTTTGCATCGATTATCGTGAACTTAACAAAATCACGATAAAGAACAAGTATCGTCTCCCAATAATTGATGACTTGTTCGATCAGCTGCATGGAGCACAATACGTCTCCAAGGTGGACTTGCGGTCAGGATATTATGAAGTAAGGTTGAAGAAGGAAGATATCCCCAAGACTACTTTTCTCACAAGATACGGGCACTACGAATTCATAGTAATTACTTTCAGACTCACTAATGCTCCAGCAATCTTCATGGACTTAATGAATAGAGTCTTTAGAGATTACCTCGACAAATTTGTGGTATTCTTTATAGATTATATTCTAATATACTCCAAAACCAAGGAGGATCATGAGGAGAATTTTAGAACTGTACAAGAGACTTTTCGCAAGGAGAAGCTCTATGAAAAGAACTGAAAGTGTGAGTTATGGTTGAAGGAGGTCTCATTCTTGGGCCATATCATCACAAGAAATGGGATATCTATGGATCCCTCCAAAACAAATGCAATTGAGGGATGGTCGAGGCCAACATCAGTAATAGATATCTGTAGCTTCTTGGGGTTAGCTGGATATTATCGACGATTTGTGAGAAATTTCTCACAATTTTCCAACCCTCATACCAAGCTAACTCGAAAGGGAGTAAAGTTTTCTTAGAGTGATGAATGTGAATAAAGCTTCAAGGAGTTTACAAGGAGGCTTATCCCTGCTCCCATGCTCAATTTACCCACAAGTGGGGTACTTGTTTTGGTATTCAGTGATACTTCAAAGAAGGGCTTAGGTTGTGTGCTGATGCAGAATGATAAAGTGATATCCTATTCCTCAAGGCAGTTGAAAATCCATGAGAGAAACTATCCAACACATGATCTAGAGTTGGCGGCGGTGATCTTTTCCTTGAAAATCTTGCGGCATTATCTCTATGGAGAGAAATTTGAGATATATACTGACCACAAGAGTCTTAAATATATATTCACATAGAAAGAGATTAATATGCGCCAGAGAATATGGATAGAGCTCATCAAGGATTATGACTGTTCAAACCATTACCACCCTAGGAAAGTGAACAAGGCGGAAGATTCCCTAAGTAGAAAGGATCTAGCGATACTATCAATGATGAGAATTGAGAAGGATCCAATCTTCTTAGACTTGATGAAGATGGACATGGGAATCATAGAGAATGAAACATCATCAATCCTTTCACAAATTATTTCTCAACCGCCTCTTTTGGAAAGGTTAAAGGATTCTCAAAAGGATGAGGTGGGAACTCAACAAAAAGTGGAATCTATCAAAAAAGGGAAATAATCAGATTTAAATGTTAATAAAGAAGGAATTGTGAGGTTTGAGAAAATACTATGTGTTCCATCAAGACCGGAGCTGAAGAAGGAACTTTTGGATAATGCACAAAGTTCAAATTTCTCTATTCACACAGGGAGCACAAATATGTATCGAGATCTCCGAGAAAAGTTTTGGTGGGACAATATGAAGAAGGAGATCGCTGAATATACATCAAAGTGCTTAGTGTGCCAGCAAGTGAAGGCATGGAGGCAGAAGTCTAAGGGGATGATGCAACCATTGCCCATACCAGAATGGAAATGGGATAACATTACCATGGACTTTGTCACCGGACATCCAAAGACATCCAAAGGCAACAATGCAATCTGAGTTGTTGTGGATCGTCTTACAAAGACTGCACACTTCATTTCTATTTAGGAGGATTTCTCATTGGATCAACTGGCACAGATATATATCAGGGAAGTGGTAACATTGCATGGAGTACCACTATATATTGTGTCTA
The DNA here is from genome assembly GCA_963277665.1 of Viscum album. NCBI lineage: Eukaryota > Viridiplantae > Streptophyta > Magnoliopsida > Santalales > Viscaceae > Viscum > Viscum album. Next base: position 1,357,726,691 of record OY728166.1, on the reverse strand, counting down.
ACTGAGATCCAAGATTCACCTCTATGTTTTGGAAAAGTCTTCAACATGCTCTGAATACTGAACTGAACTTTAGTACGGCCTATCGTCCTAAAACTAATGGCCAATCTGAGCAGACTATCCAAACACTTGAGGACATGTTAAGAGCATGCTCAATAGACTTTAAAGGAGGATGGGATCAACATCTTCCTCTGTTTGAGTTCTCTTATAATAACAATTTCCACTCAAGCATCCAAATGGAACCATATGAAGCCCTTTATGGGAAAAGGTGAAGAACACCATCATGTCGGGATGAGGTTGGTGAATGTCAGATGCTTAGACTAGAAATGGTCGAGGAAATGGTAGAGAAGGTGAAAACCATTCAGCAGCATATCAAGGTAGCCCAGGAGTCGACAGAAGAGTTATGCAGATAACCGTCGACAAGACCATGAGTTTAAAGTTGGAGGCATGGTCTTTCTATGCATATCTCTTTGGAATAAGGTCATGAGGTTTGGAAATAAAGGGAAGTTAAGTCCAAGTTACATCGGACCCTTTGAGATTCTTGATCGTGTTGGGGTTGTGGCCTATCGAAAAGCACTTCCACCTACCATGGCCAAAGTAAATGATGTATTCCATGTATCCCTCTTAAGGAAGTACATACCGGACCCTTCACATGTACTCTTTTCTGAGGTGGTACAATTGGAAGATGATCTTTCTTATGAGGAGCAACCAGTGAAGATCTTATATCATAGAGAAAAAGTTCTATGAAATAAGACAATGCCCCTTATCAAGGTGTTGTAGAGAAACCACAAGTTTGAAGAAGCGGCATGGGAATCGGAAGAAATGATGAAGTTGAGTTACCCACATCTGTTTTAGTGTGGGAAAATGAAAATTTCATGGGAGAAATTTCTTAAGGGGGGAATATTGTAACAATCCAAAGTTTCATTAACGGAAATCCCTATTTATCTAATTAAATGTTTCTTTATGTTTATATAAAATGTCAACTTCTTTGGTTTTATGTTAAAAATTTTGACCGTTTCTAATATATCCATTTAATAGTGATCACATGATTAGTATAAATATAGGTCTTTAACAAATCCAAATTTACTCAGACAAAGGAAGCGATGTCTTCATCCAGTAGAATTGCCCCATACGAAGCCCATTTTTTGGAGCTCGGAAAAGAGGTGGCATCCTTGGGCTTCGCTCTTGACCAAGCCCAAGCTGAGCTTCATTATGTCAAGCTCAAACGGGACCGTCTACGGTAGAAGTGGAAGTTGATAGAAATTACCACTCGAGCGATGTTATTCAATCCACCCCAAGAGTCTGTCACCATCGCACACCTTACCCTTAGGTCTTATGCAGCTGTTTCAAGGGGTTATGTACCAAATAAATATTACTATGTTTATGTACATTATTTTTTATATATAATAATGAATATACTTTCTTGTCATTATTGATACATTATAAGTAGTTTTTAAAGTAAAAATAGTATTTTTAGTTATTATTTAATTAAGAATTATATTTTATTAAATTAAGGGATTTTTTAATTAAATAATAATTTAATAAAATATTATTATTATTAGTAAATTAATTATTATTAAATATAAATGACATTATAATTTGATGAATGCAATTGTAATTTTTATTAAGGTTTGAAAGCCATTTCTGTCCAAACCCGTGAATTTTTGATAAATGTCGGTTTTTATTTTAAAAGTGAAAGTTAACATATTTAGAAAATTATTTGGATAAAATAAATGTCATTTTTGGAATTAGGATGTCTAAATTATCCAATAGTAAATTGTTCATAATTTTCTGAGACAGTCAAATTTTTGGGTAAAAATTTAATACCGTTTAAATATATAATGTGTTTTATGACATCATAATGACACAATAGTGATGCAATAAAATACTATAATATTTATGTCTGGCAAATATATGTTTTAAAATTAAAATAATGTGATTTTGGGTTTTTTTACTTACTTTTCAAAGCATTAATGGACCCCTAAAGACTTATTAAACACCTTGTCTTTTAAAATTGTTTTCCATGGGAGTGTGACTCACCTCCACATAAGTAACCCCATTATTTTAAGAAGGTCGGACTATAGCCTTATAAAATATTGTTTTCCTCTTCCATTTGGAAAAAACCATGGGCAAAAACCATGGGATGGTTTGTGGTTTGGATTAATATAATTTAAGGGGACCCAAACCAAAATAATAAAGAAATTCCCTCACCTCTCCTATATAAACACACCCAAGCTCCCACTTCCTCCTCACTCAAAGCCTTTTGAGTTCATCCAACATCTTCCATATTCTCTCTATAATCCTCCCAAGGTGCCCCAAGCACCCAAGAAGCCTCTCACAAGCCTCTATCTAGCCATTGGAAGCACACTTCCAAGTAAGGGTTTTTTCTTCCTTTCTTATTTTTTGTTCAATTTTCTTTATGTTGTATTTCCCTTCTAATTTAATTTATGAATGTTGGGGTATGGTTTTTCTCCTCCTTCATTCTTCCCTTTTTATGTTTGAATTATGGGATATCCCTTTATCTCTCTCATTAAATTAATCCCATATACACTTTTTACTATGCCGAAATTCCGAAAGGAACTTCTCTCTCCTCATTTACATTCAAGCAATACTTTTGTATCATGAATCTAAATTCCATTACAATTGTTGGAACATGTGTCGATATGACCTCCTTACTGTCCATTACATGTAAATATGATGAGGAACCCCTTTATCTCTCATCAACCATTTTTATTTATTCTTATGTCACGTCGTTACACTGCCGATGTCACACCGATTTTCTAAGGCAATGACATTGTGTAGTGAATACCATGCCCATTTCTACATCTAGGGTATTCAACTTTATGCACATTTACTTATTGATTATAATGTTTCATGTATGAATTACACATTCCTTTATCATGGAATAAATGATTATGTTTTACGAATCCATGTTTTATGATCCATGTGGCACACTTAGGCATGAAATGAAATGTTTAAGAAGGGTGCACCCTTATAGCACTCCAATGCATTGGGTAAAGTATAGTATCATGATACATCATGTGCAATGAGTGTTGACTCATGATAATTCAAGTGAAATAAGGGTTTACTTGTGCTTCATGTGCAATGAGGATTTACTCATACTCTATGTGCAATGAGCCTTAGCTCACGCTAATTCCATGTTAAGTGTTGTTTCAACATTTCCATGTTATGATTATCATGCTTTATCATGCCTTTATGTTCATGTTTCTCTTGTGATCTATTAATATTCCTAATGTCTAACATGTATTGTACTTTTCATGTTATTCCATGTAAATTCCCTTACTGGGCTTTATAGCTCACCATTTTCTTATGCGTGTCCTCAGGTTATCCCATGCAATGTTAAGTACGAGGGAATTTAGTGGTCATGTAAAGGAAGTTTTCAATAAAGATGTTGTATTTCAAGTTTCATGTTTATATTTGATGATCCTAATCCACAAGGACACTAAAAATCTCTATCTTCTTTGTTGTATCAAGTGTTGTTTTATGTAATAAATCATGTTTAAGTTGTAATAAAAAATCAAGGTTGTCATATCCCCAGAAATTGTTAAAACAAAAGTGAAATCAATATTTCTAAGAATACAGTTTCGCATTCTATAAAAAAGAACCTTGATATAAGACATTTCTTTTTAAGAGACCATTAAAAAAAATGTGATATCAATCTTGAGTTTATTGGAAAAAACATCAGTTAGGTAATATTTTTATAAGGGCTTTAAATTCTGAGAGAATGGACTATATCAAACATGAGTTAGGAATGATTTATTTTGATAAGTTTAATTTTTGGCTGAGACGCACCATTAGTTATGTAACACCATTGGGTATGAAACATCCTTAGTATGACACAAGGTTCGGTGAAAAACCATTATATGAAACCATTGTGTTTATCTAACTATTTTAGTTTTCTCACTATTGGGGTTTTTCACCATTGTGATAGACACACTATTTTGATTTAAAAATCGTTAGTTGTTTTTGACATTAAGAATTTCACTGATTATAATATTTTGAAATTCCAATTTATTATTCGAGTTTTTTATTTCCAAAACCTGATACAATTTTTTTTTTCAGGATACCAAAATTCAATTTTTTTATTATAATTTTAATTTTGATGTTTTGATATAACTAAATAAAAAATGCTATAAAGATGATATTTCATATATTTACAACACACATCGAGCCAAGTGCGATACTCTTGAGCCCTAAGAAACCTCTATTCTCTCAACCTTCGAACCTAGAACTATTCTCCTAGACTTTGATCAATCAAACTAAACAAATATATATTCCAAGAATGAAGGATCCTTCTAGTCCTTCTCTAGATGAGTTGAGACCAGCTAAGAAGAAAAATATATATTCACGTGTGTCATATATTGTAGAATAATTACACCCAAAAATTTCAAAAGAAGTTATATTAGTCGAGATGGAAGTTGAATCAATGTGTTTTATGTAAAGAAAGTCAATGGTTCTCAAAGTTCATTATGAACAAGGATGGTTGAATTTTTTTTCTTTAAATGAAATACAATTTTATCCTAATATTTTAATGATTTTTCCTGTATTTAAAGATGATTTTTGATGATAAAGAAGAATATTAGATGAGAGCCTGAGTCAAAAGTCAATGATTATTCTTTTCCTCAAAATAGTGGGCCAAATGTTTTGGAGTTCCTCATTCACGTATTTATGTTGATTTTAAAGGATCTATTCTTGAGGATAGTAACTTATTTATTTATGAATATTCATTGAATTAACTAATATGTTATGGTACCATAAGAAGTACAATGTCTTATAAACTATATGGGGGAGTGTAGGATGCTCTTCAAATTTGTTCAACACATGATCTTTTCCATGAAAGGTGAGTTTTCTACCTTGGGATATAAAGATTTCTATTTTTTATGTCTTATAAAAAGAGCACTGAAGGTAAATTTTTTGTATATATCTCAAGTTTCATCTATTAGAGATGATAAAACCCAATTCAAGGTATAACTCATTGATTTATACTATGATGATTTTTTTCATGAAAAAAGAAAAATGATTTGTCTCAAAGGATGAGGAAACACTTATTGACCATAGTGGTTTCTTTATTTAAATGGTTATCTTTTCAATAATGAGAATAAGTTTGAACCACTAGAAGAGAAGGGTTGGAGATAATGAGAATATATAAGAATAATTTCTCATGGTGGATCAACCTACCAGAACAAGGGATATTGTTGACCCATGTGTGGAGCCTAATGAATATTTTCTTCACTATTATGAAGTAGTAGATGTTTTTGAAAAATAAAAAGATAAGAAACCCTTTGTTGATGAAAGGAGTGATCCCAACTTGTCACCTCAATCCCGAATGATTATATATGGAGATCCTTGTCAACCTAGGAGACTTCCAAAAATAAAAAATATTGTATTGATAAGAATGAGATGTTGGTCTTTGGTGAAGATCAATACAAAAGTTCCAAATACATTGAGGAAGATGATAGATATGAAAATGGAAATAATAATGAGGAATAAGATGAAGAATAAGATAATAGTGATGGAAATGGAGATGAGAATGAAAATGTAAGTGTTGCTACTGATGATGATTCTGAACCTAATGGTTCACCTAGATAAGTTAGGAAAAAAAGATGTTGAAGTGTCTATAAAAATTCTTGCTTCAACTGGTTAATCTTTTGAAAAACCGAACTTGTATAAAGAAGTGGACCCAGTTCATAAAGATGAAGATGAACTTATTGAGGGGGAGAAAACACCATCTGTGGAAATACATCAAAAGTATAAGGATGTTTATGGAAATGAAGTTAGTTTCATAGGTTAGGATCAAAAAATTTATTATTCTTTCTTGGTTAAGAAAATTGGTTTCATTGCTACGTTATAACAACATGTGGATGACCAAGATAAAAAGTAGATGCTTTCTTGTAATCAATGAAGTGATGGACAATTTAGTATTTGGGATAATTATGAGCCTCCAATTGATATCTATGTATAGGTTGAACCTATTGTTTTCTAGAAATTTTATTTCTAGAGCTCGAGTGTTTAGAAACCTGATGTTTAGATGGAAGATTTTCCAGTTAGTAAATAGTCTGCTACTGCTCGAAGTTCTAAGACAACTATTGATACCCCTGCACCTTTTTACCTACACCTATTGAGGTACCTCCTTCTACTATTTTTCTATTTTTAGAAAACCCAACTTTGAAGTCCTGGTTTCCACTTCTTTAGTAGGTTGGGTTGATCCCATGACATAAGAGTGAAAAAAATAGTAAGATTACACTATAGGATAGTGGACCTGAGATTTGAAATTATGGAGATCCTTTCGGATATATGATAGATCAAGTTGATTCTAAAGGTGTATTCTAAAATTTTGTCTCTGTGATACCTCCTTCTCAAAAAATGACTACTATAGTTTCTCCAGTTTTCCCTTATGATGTAAAGACAAGAAGTGATTTAGATGTTTTTGGTAAAAAGATGGTTTTAGAATTTCGTCAGTGTTTTAAGACACAATCACCTTTTCTTACCAAGATTAGTGAAAATGATGAAACATGTCTCTTTGAATTGGTAATTAAAAATATCCCACATAAATTGTTTCATCACATCTAGGAGATAGAAATTGAGAATAAAAGAATTATTGGTTATTTGAAATCTATAAAGTCTGTTATGGATAGAATACAATTTTAATTTGAACCTAGTAGGGATTCCCTCCTTAAAAGAATTGATAATAATTCCTTTATGGCCTCTAGCTCAATTTCTCATCCTCCTCTAGTATTTGATGTTGATGTGATCTGATCTATTGTCAGAGATGAGTTTAGAGCAGCCTCAACCAGTGCTTCTAGTGTTATTCATGATAATCCACAAGAAACCTTAAGTATAATAAGATATAACAATGATGATGTACTTAAGTTGACTACTTATTGTGCCTATGACATGAAATCTGATAGGAATCATATCAAAAAATGCACCAACTATTATCTATCTAGGATCTACATCAAATATGAAATGGAATAAAATTTCAAATTCTTAGATTAAAATTTGAGGATTCCCCCTATTACACAAGCTTTTAAGGAACAATTCACTAGTTGATGGAAATGACAGATGTGTTGAATAGATTTATGGAAGAGAATAGTGATTTATTTATTTAAATAAATAGAGGTTGACATATCATTATAGATTTCATCAGTTTGATGAATCCATTTTATCTTGTTAAAGGTACTACAATTTTTTCCTAGGAATCCATTTACATCAGTCCCCAGTTATCTTTCATACGGGGAGTTACTGGAGATCCTCATGCACGTTTACCTTCCATGTTCCATCCTTTCCATATGCCTCCTGCACAAGCTATACTCTATCTCATGCTAGTTTTTATTATCAAATATCGTCCTCATTCCATAGTTGGATGAATCACTTGTGTTAACACTACATTTCTTACAACCCCTTTAGATCCTACTATTATAGATACAGTGATAGATCCAAACAAGGAAAAGGAAAAAATATATCATTATACCAAACCTTGAGGTTATTGGTGTAAAAAATTGAGCCTTATACCAAACCCTGAGGCAAGGGAGAGAATGTTTTGGAATTCCATTCCTGATTTATTACATAGATGTTTCTATTCCATATTTGATACTATTTTGTAAACCTTTTTACCTTTGGTACTTGATAATTACCATTATTTTTTTCATTATTTATATTTGATACCAAATGCATAAACTGTGAATGATAAGTTATGATGTATATTTTTAATCTTCCCTTTAATATCATGTTTTTTGTTTTCGATACCTTTGATTCCATGATTTTTATCATCAATAAGGAGGAGATTGTTGAACTTCATATTTTAATGATCACAAAATCATAATTCTAAAAATATTAATGATCTTCATGTTTCCTGTAAGTATTTTATAATCTCAGACAGGTGATGAAATTTCCTAAGTATAAGTCACCATTGAAGTTGAGACACCACTGAGGATGAGTCACCACCATGTTAAAACATTGTCAGACATATCTCAACCAAGATTTGTTTTTTGATAAAGTATGAGACAACATCACATATGGAAATATCACTAAGATTGAGACACCATCAGACTATACACCTCTAGAGGTCAAAATTAGTAAAGTATGAGATACCACCAAAATATATCACCATCAAGATGTCACAATGCCAACTTGGACTACTCCTAAAATCATGAATTTCTTTCAAATGACTCACATCCAGTCATGAAGTATGGATAAGTACAAGACACTAACAACTTCATTCCAATATTGTACGGAGACACCACCAGACTCCAATACATCGTCAAATCGAGTCACCACTAGACTTACACAACTAGTCTAAGACACTGCTATTATTTTCTTAACATACTCATTTTTAACTATTGTAACTCCTATATTATGGAAGTTAATTCCAAGTGTTATTTTTAATTAGTGTCTCCTAATGGTTCAATAAACACATTGAATATATTTTCAGATGTGTTGTATGAGGAAACTAAATATTTGGATGCACATAGATATTATTCATGTTACTAATCTTAAGAAAGAAAGTAGACTCCCTCATGTGCAGTAGAAGAGAAACATGAATTATATTGATATAAATTTTATAGCTCATGCTTATTAAATACATATATTGAGCTGAATAACTGAACAATTACATTATAGAAATAGTTGACTAAGGAAGCTGAAGCTCATACACATCTGCTGTTTTCCTCCATCCAATCAAAAAAATCTATAGAACACTACTTTTTTTAATTTTTTCAAGAGAAACCTACTTGATCTTCATTTAAATATACATTGAAGGAGTTACAAGGTGCACTAAAACAGACTAAAAATTTCTATCCCAACAATTTTAAATTTCGCATTTCTAGTCATTTACTCTTATATTTTGAGCAGTGTGTGCGAATAATCTGTTTTTAGCATACACACACTAACTCCTTCATTAAACTGGAAGATACTTGATATATTCTAAAACTTCATACACATGTAATGCCATAGATAATATTAGTAGAGTTCCTTATGTGACCTATTTATTTTATAGTCCTCCATATAACTGCGGAAGAGGTCGTGTGTGACCTGGATAATTTGTAAATATTTATAAAACCTGATTTAGGTTGTGGATCAAATATTTTATTTTATATAAACTATTTAGTGGTGGGTTATAACCATGTGGAGATGGATAATTCTCATTTTGAGATTGAACATCTTGTTTCAAATTTCAAAATTTTTTTTTTTTTAATTTATTTCTGCTATTAAAATTGAAATAGTTTTAACTAAACAAAAACTAATACTTTGAATGTTAATTATAATTAGTGTTTTTATAAGATTTTAATTTAGTAAATTGATTTGAAAGGACTAAGTAATATTTTATATCACTTTCTCAAGAACTAATCATTATTTTGGAAACCTTTTGAATTATTATAACTTATAACTTTGTTCTATATTGATTAATTGGTCATTTTTAAATTTTTTGGTGCATTTAAAATTAATCCATTTTGAATAGAAATTTTTATTGGGTACTCAATTCACCCCTCCCCCCCTCTCGAGTTACTCACTCCGGCCAACTGGAATGATAACACATAGTGCCCAATTAAAATTTTCCATATGGTAATATCATTCATCATCTGAATGATGAAGTGGATTGGTGGGTTTTAAATATACTTTTCAAGGTATAATGGATATATGAGATATGGATGATTAAATGAGGTTTTTTAATTTCTATCATTTTAATGGAGATGGAATAATAGCATGTGTTCATATATCCCACATATGTGTAGTGATTTATGGTGCCTTTGATATACCAATAAGATACCACCCTAAGAATCTCGAAGAAAGTATGGGGTTTAGACATAACTATTTCCTTTTTATGTTGTCTCCCCAATGGTGTGGCTCATTTCCATTATTGGGACTTATAAATGGGTCTTCCAGCACAAACGTCACTATGTGTGTATTCCTTTGGCAAGCTCTCCAATGGGGGTTAACTATAAATTCTTCTTATATGTTTTTGGAGCTAGCCCTTCAGGGATTCTATGGTCTTTCATATTTTGTAATTAATTTCCAATCTGTAAAATACTAAGTATAGAATTTAATTAAATGGTTATAGAAAATAATGGGTCAAGCCCTAAACCCATATTATTTTTAAAACAAAATAAAAATTTATATTGAGTGGCGTAATTCAAATCCCCATGCATGGTCTTTTTTATTCTTCAAAATATTACAAAAAAGGAATCATTAATGACTAAAGTATTTGTTACATCAGATCAATTCAACAATCATCAGAGTTGTAACATGGTTAATTGTTATATAGTGACATCAAATTTCATTACAAGAATCTATAATAGTTTTCCAAGAATAACCACTTAATCCACTAATACATATAGACTTATTGACAATAAATTAAAGTTAGGATTAAAATTTTACATAAGAGTAGATTCCCATTATCTAGAACATCCACAAAACATGTCTCAAGTTCATGATGTGTTAAACGCATCACTCCTGGGGAAGTATATACTTGAGCCCCTACATGTACAGAATCTAGAGGTGGTATAACTAGATAATGGACTATCTTTTGAGGAGAATCATATGAATAACTTAGAATGATGAGAAAATATTATATATAATAGGAAAATTCAACTTATCAACGTGTTGTAGTAGAACCATATATATGAAGATGAAATGTGGTAACTACAAGAAATAATGAGACTAAAGTATCCTCATCAATTCTCAACTAAGAATATGAGTAGAAATTTTAGGGTTGAAATTTTTTAAGGGGGTAAGAATGTAATGAACCAGACTTTATTTTTGACTAATCTGAATTCATGTGCCCATTATTATATAGAGTTATACAAATCAAACACATATAAAAACAAAGAAAATATTATCTCAATAATTAATAAAATTACACTAGTGTGTAATTTAACAAATGAAATTTACAATCATTAAAATTAGATAAAAACATAAAATAGGAAATATATAGTTGGAAAAATTGGATCTTTAAGATCTTTTAGGATCATTGCCCCCATAAACAACACTATAGTAATGAGACATTACATTAGTAAACCAATTAACATTTTAGAAAGGGAAAAAATATAAAACTCCAAGTTTAGTATTAGTGAATAATGTATTAAAAAATGAAACTGTATTTATAAGTGATAACATGAATATTTAGAATATTAACATGACCATTGAGTATATTTTTCTAAAAATTGGAATAGTAATCTAACCATTGGTTAGTATGATTGACAGACAATATAACTATTGGTGACTATGATCATTGGTAATAGTATTACCTATATAATTAATTTTGATAAATTGTATTGACTAACAATAAATTAAGTTGAAATGATAATTTATGACCTCAACATGTCGAGTTTTTTTATTTTGAATCCAATTTGTTAGAACATGGGAGGGAGGTATCATCTATAGGGATCTCCCTTGACCAATCCCATGCAAATCATCAATAAGTGAGGCTTGAAATAATTTTATATAGGAGAAGATAAAGTTAGGTGAGATCACTACTAGTTCTATGTTAGTTGAGACATCCCTAAAATACCACCATCACACACCTTACCCTTAGGGAATATATAGGTATAATAAGAGGTTATGTATCTAAGTGTAATTTGTGTTTAAAATTGAAATAGTTGTTTTTCTAATCAAATTTGGATTATTATTTTATATAATAAAATATTTCTAAAAAATATGAATTTTATTTTTTGATTTTTTGATAAAAATTAAATTTAAATATCAAAAAATAAAAAGAGTTTTACAATAAAATCATGTATTCTATAAATTGTTTTCATGAAATATCATTTTAAAACAATATTTAGTAAAATAAAAATGATAATATAATTTTAAAGAGGCATATATTTTTTTATATGTTTCAGAAATGTGACTATTTCATAAAATTTATTACTTTTAATGAAGATGTTGTTTCATCTAAAAGTTAAAATTTTTATGTTTATAAAATTATTATGACTAAAAAACTACAACTTTTAAATATGCACATCAAAATTTTATAAGGGAGATTTTTTTAAATCTTTCTAAATTAATTTATTTTCTTAATCAAAAGTAAAAAATATTGTTTTGTGTTTTTATTATGCTTTAAGACTTAAAATATATGTAATAATGATTTAATAATTAATTAAAAATAATCCATGACCTAAAATATTTTATTTTATTAATATTATATATTTTAATTGATTTAAATGAATTTCAATACATAAAAAAACATTCAAAAGTCCAAAATAGATATTACGATTTTAAAAACTATATTTTGTGCGAAAGAAATTTCACATTCAATAAAATATTAAAATATAGATAATGGTTCTAATAGATTAAAATATTATAAAACATGAATTATATTTATAAAACCTTATGAAAACCCCCTAGTTAGTCAAATGGTTTTCCATTTTTGATGACCCATAATTTCAAGACCTATATTTCAAATAATTAATAAATTCCTACCCTTTTATTATTAATACAAACCCATCCCAACTTCCTATTCACTCCATATCCATATGTCTCAATGTTTAGGTCATTTTAACTCAAAAAGAGTCTTCCCAAGGTGTCTTTAATTCATCAATGATATATCTTATTGTTTTAGGAAGCAAAATAATCAGATTAAGAAAATTAACCTCTTCTTCCTTTCTTTTCTATATCTCTTTTTTGTATGAATTATAAAGGTTTTGTTACTTTTTCATAATAAACTATTGATCCGATCTTTACTAAAAAATATTTTTTTTGCAATGGGATTCCTTTGGTCCCTCTGATTTTACCCTTTCCTTAACACAAGTTTTATACTTTTCATGCTACCAAATTAATTTCTTGAATTTATCTTTATTATAGGAGAAATTATCATATTGGGAATACCCAAGCCTCTTCCTTTACCATGGTTATGAACCTAGATGTAAATATGATTTCTTGATTACATGATTTAAATGTTTTAGACCTTAATTCCCTTCTCCTGGGTTGAAAATGATGATATGTTCATTTCAATAAGTACTTATGTAGTCAATGATTTGATATAAAAATCATTATTTATTACCCATGGGTTATTTATGAAATCATTAATTATGATCAATGTGTCTTGCATGGATATTTACATATGAAGGGTGACCCCTGATGTCCCACCAATTTACTAGGTAAAGAATTAATATCTATATATGAAATATTTTATGATAACAAGGTGAATAACCTTGGTAACTATGATAAATGAAACCTTAATCATAAAACATGGTGATATGATTTTGAATGTCTCAGTTTAATGTTATAGCCTCATTTCCATGTTTTAATTCAAGATATTTATATTATAATATTTATCATGTTCTTATGCTAATTGATATTACTCGTTATCAAATACTAAATATTTCATTTGTTTATTCTATTACTTGGATTTATGCTCACCCCTTTATTTTTATGTATTTGCCTAAGATAATAGATTTAGTAAATGTAAGGTAGGATGAACAAATGAATAATTCTTTCAGGTGAATTCAAATAATTTTTATGTTATTATTGTATTATTTTTCTAGTTTCTGAGAAAACAATCCTTAAAATATCACATGTGTTGTTAAGTATTGTACAATGTAATTAATTTTTTATGTATTAAAATGATTGGATTACATATTCAATAACAATAATTCATCTAAAAAATATAAATGTCTTTATAAATTTACCAATAATTCAAAAAAAAATCTTCAACAAAGATCCCAATGAATCATTTATCACCCCTCAGAATATACAACACAAGGATAGTTACTCACTCTACTAGTCAGTTCACATTGTTCCCCTAGTATCCTATTTATCATAATTATAGAGAACATGTAATAGATAGGGATTTATTTATCTAAAAATAATTTTCATTGATTCTAATTTAAATATAAGTTTTAAATTCATCATATATAAAGGGGGACATCTTTTAATAAATATTTTTAAATACTCTTTGCAACTGAAACCTTCTCATTCGATGTTAATTTGTGATAATATATCATTCTCCTTATTCAATAGATGTTTCCAACATAATATTAGATCTACAATAATATATTTTACTATATATTCCAATACACAAATTCAAATGGAACTCTATGAAACATCTCAATCCAATAAAATATCCAGCCTTCAATTTCCCTAAAAACATTATCATCCATGGGGTACTTAGATCTCTTAAATAATTAGGATCTTAATTATTACCCAAAACATATTTAAACAATACTAGTCTGTTGAAACAAATATAATTATCACAATACATTGGGGTAATTAATTGGTATACATTATTTTATTGGTTCTTAATAGATTTTTTACAAAATTAATTATATATTATATCCTTGGAAATTGATTATTTCAATTTTAATTATATTTCTATTAAGATTTTGTTTAAATATTTTTAACATCATATAATATTTAATTACCTATTTTAATGAAAATTTTCATAATTATATGTATTAATTTCAACTTTCAATTTATTATTTTTTTAAACCTACATAAAATATTTATATCCTTCATAGTTATGTAAATTTATTTTGTTGATGAAAAAAAGAATGTCTATAATTTTAATGGTTTAAAATAATCATTAATTATGGGAATGAGGAATAGTCACATATAAAGGAATCATTATAAATTTTTTTACTTGGATATTAATGATAAAAAATTATTTTAATTCCATTAATGTTTCGGTTTTTGTTATATTTTATATTATAAAATGGATGGTGTCATGCAGCAAACAAACTATTACATCCCTGAACACACCCTCCTTGATCTAATTTTAGAAACATAATATTTACATTTTTGGTATTGATATAGGTAAACATGACCCAATTTTAACCATCAAAAACATAAAACATTAATAAAAATTATTGAATACTTCATATTTACAAGTATATTTTAGTTTAGAGTTTTAGATAATTTGGAAAACTGTTAAAAAACATCACCCATTCCCTAAATTTATCATTTTACCTATTATAACCATCATTTCATACTTCATAATAAGTCATCAATATCTCCCATAATATTATTCATACATAAAAAATATTATTATAAATACTTATTTAAAATATTTCTTCATAACCTATAAAATAATATATATAAGAAGTTTAATACAATGAGTTTTTATTAATTATTATTTTTTGAAAAAAATTCTTTTTTTCATAGCTTATGTTACATGTAACAATAAGATTTAATGAATCAAAATATACTATTAATATTATTATTGAAATATAAATGTTATAACCTAAACATTAAACATGATGGTATGAATAGGGAAACAACTGTTTTGAAAATGATATATAATGGTTTTATATAAAATAATAATAATTATAAAAAAGTAATTTATATTTATTAAAGCCTTTATATGCTTAAAAAATACTATTTTTGCAAAAAAAACCTTTAATGATTTTTTAAAAACTGAAAAAAATAATTTTTTATATAAATAGAAAATGAATTTGGAAAGATAAAATTATTTCTTTAAATCTAAATTTCAAAACATACCATTGTGTTATTTTTAATTTTTTTTAAACCGATTAATTTTTCAATCAAGAGTAAAAAAGTACTGATTTTTATTAAAAACTACATTTTCATTTGAAGAATTTAAAGAGGTCCAACTTGTTTAAAAATTTTAAAGTAATATTAGTGGAATTATTCTATTACTAATCAATTTTATTTCATTAGAACCAAATTAATTATTTTTATAATAAAACTTTCTATACATATGAATTTGTTTTTTCGAAAAATGTTTTTCATCATTTCTATGAGTTTAATTATAAATGAAAATTTTTCACTAATGAGAATGTAATTTTAAAAAAATATTTAAATATTCTGAATCAAAATAATTAATATTATGTAATATGGTCAAGTTAATTTCATGCTAAAATTAATAGTAAAATAATAAAAATTAGTTACAACGGTTAAGGTTAAAACTTACTTACAAGGGGTTAAACAAAAAAATAAGTGGTAAATGAACTAAAAACATGTCCGACTACAATTTTATATAGATATATTTATCTTATATCATATTTTTTTAGGTAATGATAAATGTTTTAGTATTTTTACGTTATAAAAACAAGGGTACACTTTATTCTTGTCAAAAATTCTATATATATCCTCACCCCCACTTATTAAAGGGGACCCCTATCGTATCCTATTCACAAAGATAAATACTCTTGGATTTAAAAAACACTAAACATACAAATTACTTCATTCACTCCTCACATATTATATTTATTTTCTTTATATGGAAGGAAATATATGAATGATTTTGTTTTAATCTTATGGAGGTTCTCCAAAAAGAGGTCTCATTCTCAAATCAAAATTACTAGTTTTTTATTCTCCCACATTTACAAAATCATATTAAATTATTATGATATATAAAATATATATATATAAAAATTTTAAATATACGTTAATATACTAATGCAATAACATACATATAAATTCTCTTCCATCAAATGGGAAAGAAATATGTCAATCATGCGTGCGACAGACTACCACCTCATGGACTGATATAATTTGTTTTGAATCAAAACCTCTCATTAAAGGATATAATTGTGGATATAAAGTGTATATATAGGATAATAATAATAAAATTATACTTATTTAATTATAATATGACATATACCTTCTTCGATTCCATTTCTATGGGAATATGATAATGTCGCTTGTGTATATGGAAGACTAACACCTCAAGAAGCATTGAGATTCATTTTTCACTTAAGATTTAATTGGAAGGTAATATGGATATATTTAATGAATATTTGTTATATATATGAAAATATAATGACTCTGGAATTTTGGTATTTTTTTCACCTTAATTTTTTTCAATCCTTTGAGAAAATGGAAACAACATTCACGCATACATGAAACCTACCATCTATATGATCTTTGTAATTCATTTTATATATCCAACTTATTTGGATCCCCATAAATATATATGTTATGAATATATATGATATATAAATATATATATAATTTATAAAATTATGGATATGATGGAACTATGATCAAAGTAAATGGAATGAAAATACCAAACCAAAACATATTTCAAAAATAAAATAGTTATTACCTAAAATGTGATTTGAACAATACATTGCTAATAATAGGGTAATAAAAGGTCATAATTAAATCATATATTTTATTAAATATATGATTATGGTTTTTTAATATATTTATAATGAAACTATTTTTATTATATATGAGGATTGAATAGGTATGAAATAATTCAAGACTTAAGGTAAGTGATTTATAGTCTCTATTATATTTCTTTGAGACATACGAAATAATCACTAATATGTACTTTTTTGTGGTATATATACTGACCATTTCAAATTTTATATAATTAATATATTTATTCAATTAATATTTAAATCAATTATTGATGTTATTAATTAATGAGGCTTATGATTTAAAAGGTACCCAAGTTGTATGGAATTTTCAACTATCTTTTATTTATGGGAGAAACATTCCACATTCACCACTCGTTTCTTTTTTTGGTTTGTATAATACTGCATTATCAAGTTATATCATTAATATAATTATTTATATGATATTTATTTTTCATTTTATATCACTATTTTATGGGTCTTATGACTCAAAAGTTACCAAAGTAGTAAGGGATTTTTGTCTCACTTTTACCTCTCTAAGGCATAAGAAATATCCACCTTATGTTTTTTACAATATATAATACCCTTGAATGTTTTTATGATGATTATTATAAAATTTTGGGTATTTAAATATTGATATAGGGATATTTCTTTCATGGGGCTCCCAATTCAAATACTACCAATGGAGTACACCAATTATGTCACAATCTCATTATTTATTAGGATTGTGTATAATTAAGTATCCAATGATGAAATCATATGGACTATAACTCATGAAACTCTTATAATTTCTTATAATATAGTATTTTCTTAATAATTAATTATTTCATTTAATTTTACTCTCTTAATTAACTAAATAAACAAAAATAATGTTTTTATGAAAAAAGTATTTATTTATTTATTCGGTCAAAAATCCATTTTATCCATTTACAAGTCCTCTAAAAAGGTTTTCATGGCTGTTTTGTACTATTTACAATGTTTTTTAATGAAATTTATAACCATATTTCCCTTTTTACAATTTGTTTTAAGAAAATATTATTATAATTCTCATAATGAGGTAGTTTTTAATTTTAATAAAAAATGAGAATCTAATCTATATTTTAACAGGTACGATATGAATATGATTTTTCACCATCGTGAAAATTAAATTATTTTATGCTTCCATTATCATTTTTAGGGTTATTTTTAATGAATATTTTGTCATGATATTTTGAAAATTTTGAGATTTTAACTAAGTTATTTTAATAGAATATGATATTCTCCTCAAAAATGTAAAAATAATATTTTTTAGAATCTTGATTTATCAACGATAAGAAAAATATAGTGATACTTATGGTTTAATAGGGATATGATCCTATAGTTCCACATTATTCATCCTATGGTTGATTTATTATTATGAATAAGTTGAAAATATTTTTTTGAAACTTTTTTCTTTTCCATAGTTTTTTATATTACAAATATATTAAATGTTTATGAAACATGTTTTTTTCCTTAAGATATGCTATGATAAAATGTTTATGAAATCCATTTTCTTTAACATGGATTATGATATGATGAATTTTTCATGATCTTGCAGCACACAAATGTATGGAATATATGATAGTTTAGGCTTATATCTCAATCTAATTCATCGAATGTAGATTTATATATATCGATATAACAATGGGAAACAACCTGATGTACTTGATCTATTATGGGAAACATGCCAACATGCTTGATCCACTATGGAAAACTGGTGATGATGTCTGGTCTATTATGAATTGGGAAACAAGTGTTGATTCATGATTAGTTATGATTTAATGGTCTCCTGTGTTAACCATGAAATATGAACTTATTTCTATACTTATAATGGTTCCACACTTATATGACATGAACATATTGTTCATGATTTATTTATGATGAATTTACACTCTTACGGTTCATTTATTTTAAAATGATAATGATTTATGAAATTTATCCAGATTTTGTTCAATGAAACATTGAGTATGAACATTGTATGTTATATTTATAATATCATACCCTTACACATATTTTATTATTTCATGTGATCATCACATGATATATTTTATATTTACCATTACTAAGCATCTTATCTCACTCTTTTCTTATATTTCATTTTCCTAGGTTATGAATAAAGGATTTAGTAGGATATATCTATGATGTTTACAAAATATTGATATCTTTATGAGGAATGTTAAATATATTTTAGAAAATAATAATATTTTTTATCTATTCTTGATAATACTAAACTATTATAATCCTTAGGCTTGTATTTATGAAATGTAATGAATATTCACATAATAATATGTATTATCTATGTATGAAAATCTTGGTTTGTTATAGTTGGTATCAAAGGATAATGTTTATTTAACCTTTTGAACTTTGATGAGAAAAAATATTAGAGAATCCAAAGGTTAAACCTAATTATAAGACAAAATATAGGAAAACAACCTAGAATTTCGGTAAAGGATAGAGTGAGTTGTTTCTAAAAAAATTATATCCATATCTAGATAATATAAGTGGATGAGGCTCTGAAACAACTATACCTAGAGGTAATAAATTTGAGAAATACACATTCAAGTTCACTAAATCATGACCAAGTGCATGAAAAAAATCCTTTAGACATACATGGTTTTACACTCCCAGTGAATATGATTTTGAAATTCAAAAACATGTTAACTATCATCAAGAAGGATTTGAATAGATTATAAAAATGAATGTTACAGGATGAGCCTAAGGTTTCATGAAATGATAAGAAGGTGTATGATTTAGAACTAATTTGAATTATATTCTATGATTATATGATAATTCACTCTAATTATTGATGGTAATGTCAACCAAATTTGATTTAACAAGGTATTTATAAAAAAAATGAATATAAGGTGGTGAAAGTAATGATCAAAAATTAAAGTATCATATTTGTGATTCATTATATGAAAACAAAAATATCATGAAATGTATTAAGAATGATAATTTAAATCCCCAACAATTAGATGTTGAATTACCAGTAAACACCATAATGTAATGATGATTTATTCTCACTTATATGATTCTTCCAGGGTTGATTATGTGGGATTGTTCATCCTACAAAATTTGTTATTCCATCTCTAGTTGAATTTTATGTTATATTATGCATTTATTATCATTATCAACAAAAATTCCCCATAAATTGATATGTATGGGAGGTTATATTTTATATTTTGAACTAGCCTATGATCAAATATCAATATTATGATAAATTTGATCTTACCATGGAAATTGCATCCATTGTATGGGTCTTGATTCCTATTAAAAAGGGGTGTTTATCTCAAATTATTTGGGAGAAAATAAAAAATTATGATATTCTTATTGTAAGGGTTTCTGTCAATGTATTTACAGAATAGAAACATATTCTAGAACATAATCATGAAGTTGTGTTCTAAATAAAACTCTTATATTACAGTACCCTATAAGCCACACTCCCAGATTTAGTGTAGAAATTGTAAACATTACTTTTCTGGATTTGATGCTGATAATTGTGACCCACCATTTTTCATCCAAATCATAAAAATTCAAAAGGAAAAACTAAATCAAATATATCTAGGAGGACCTTTTAGGTTTATAGATTTAAAGAATTGGAATAAACTCTTACATAAAAATATCACATTACTTTAAATGAGAATTTATCCCACTAAAACTAGCTTTTCTTTTTCACATTATGGCATCATCATCACCCATATGAAATCCCTTCTAGAAATTACTTTTTCAAACTAATTCTTCGTATCCTAGTGAAATAGAAACATAATAAGTGTGAGATAAAATGATCAGTAATGGAAAATGTAAGAATTAAATAATTATTGGAATCAATGAGCATAATAAAATAATTTTGGTGTGATGACATAATAAATGTGCATGAGTATGACATAAGAATATTCATACCAATAAATACCTGAATCATAAACCAGGAAAACATGGAATAAGTCATTAACTATGTAAAAATTAATAAGAATAAATAATCATGATCCATATGATGCCAATCATGATCAAGTAAAACATTATAACATCATATGATGCATAGATAAAACAAATTGGTATCTTGAAACATCATCTCATTGAACCCTAACAAAATCCTTATAGAACCCTTAGAAATAGAAATTAACATATGGCCAAATTACAATACAAATATATATGGAATATAATCATTACACAACTCATTAGAGCCTTATCTGGTCAAACGAATTATTTAAGTTATAACGGCATCCCCAATGATATTTGGGCACACCAATCATATATAATGTCCATGAACCACTAGATGAAAAAAATATATATATATTTCATTCCATCGTAAAACACAAAATAAAAATAATTATTCCTATTAAAGCATGATTATCCCATGAAAAAAATAGGATTTATGTAAATATATTTTAAACAAGATTGACCCATGGAAAATACATAGGATTCCATACAATATCTTTAAATCATGATTAACCCATAGAATGGAAATGTGTTTCAGAACAATCCCTTTGAAACATCATTAACCCGTGTGTAATGTCCCAATGTTTTATAAAGGTAAGAACTATTTGTTTTTGGTTTAAATTATTTTTTAGGACCTAATAATTAGTTCTAATGAAGTCAAGGATGTATAGGGTGTGTCAGGGGCTCATTCTAAGCCAAGAAATTGGATGAGGTAGGCTGGGTTGCACAGTTAGGAGTAACATTGCCTCCAAGACCACATAGTTTCACTAAACTATGTGGCTATAGACATTGGGTACATAAGGGAAAAATGGTTTTTCTGTAACCATGTTACCATAGAAACAAGATCGTGTATTGTTTTAGACCCTCGGGATAGATTGGTTTAGCATAGTTTGTGTACAGTTAGATATATTGTGCACCTAACCATGCAGGGTGGCCCTTTGAAGTAGATAATGACAAATAGTTGGTGCATGATTTGGCCAATCACACACCCTTTTTTAAAGATAAAATTAAAAAAAAATCACCTCCGAATTTATTTATCCTATTTCTCCTTCCTCCCCCACTTTTCTCCAGTTGTTGATCCCTCTCCCCCAATGTATGAGATCCTCCCTTCTTTTACATAGGGATCTAGAAAACTACCTCTTTTCTCATCCAAATTGACTACTTTCAGAAGAAACTGGAAGCTAGATGTAAGCTCCCCAATCTTATCCCTTCCTTTTTGAGTTCTTCTCCCCTTCTATTGTGCTATCTTGGTGAAATTCATTTTCCACATTTTCAATGAATTTGATGGTTTCTTCTATTGCTTTTGATATATCAAAAATAAAAGGTTAAAAATGGATGGGGGAAGATATATGAGGATAAGGTAGGTCATGTATATTATTTTCCCTCATTTTTTGTTATATATTATTCAATGTTGTCCCATGATCCATATGCTTCCGACGACACCTCTTATTTATTAAGTAAATCAAATTGAATGCATCACCTTTCCTTTTGGTAACCCAATATAGTGGATAATTATATTACCTTGATTTATGCCACCCAAATGGGTGTGATCCACCTATGATAGTTATTTTCCTCACCCTAGAACATTTATACATCCCTTGAGGGGTGTTTCCTTATGATTGAAACCTTGAATTGTTATGTTGGATTTGATTGGGTGACGAGCCATGTGTTAAGCCTATACACCCCTTACATGAATGAATTATTTTAATTAAATGCATTTTCCAAGTGATTAATGTATTTCCCTCATTCTATAAATGGACCATTAAATTATAATTCCTTGATCAATGTGACTTTAATTTTTTAAATGTTTAAACAAAAGAGATTCTCCTTTTTCATGATATGTTGTATATACATAGCTTGATTTAAATAGTTTAACCTTATTTCCATGTGTGAACAAGGGGTTTTGACTTATGGACCCCTTGGACGTACTATTGTGCATTTTTTCTAGAACTTCCAATGCTTTGTAAACATGATGAGGGTGACATTGACTATGTTTGGGATAGCCTCATTGAGAATTATTAATATTTTACCTCTAGACAAGTGATAACATTCCGTAGGGGAGACCCCTTAGATGGGCTCATTGGTACATTGGTTGTACCATTCCATGAGAGAGACTTCGGCCCCTATGTACGATACTAGGTATGAATATGGAATTTTTTTAGATTTTTATTTATCCACACCATGCTTGGAGTGACCATTGGGATTTAATATGTGGACAACCTTTGATGGACTACCTTAGCATTGTACTTATATCGATCCCCTAGAGTGATATAAAGAATTATCTCTGAATTTCCATAGATGGGATTAGGGTGACTCTAACTATTTTATAAACAGTATTGAAGGGAATTAGAATGTAATAAAGTGTTTTAGAATGAAAATTTTTTCTTTGGTTTTAGAAATGTAGGGACTTTCCATCCAATCCCAATCCCAAGATTTGGGGCAGTCTAACATCGTATACATTATCCATCACATTACCTTTGCAGGTTCTCATGGTTTAGAGTCATGAGATTAATCTGAATTAGGTAAATTAGATCGGTTTCCAAGTGGAACCAATTCCAATCCATTTATTTTTTCATTACTTTTTAAAATTTATTAATTATAGCACACTGTTCATTTTATGTTGCACAAATGTATTTGATCTAGAAACCATTGTTGGTGGACTATTTGGGATTTTATCATGCACCCTAATCAGGCCTACTTTGGTACCTGAGTAGACTTTATGACCGTAGTTATATGTAAAATGAATCAGTCATCTTCTGATGTTTAACTTCCATCTTTAGGACATATTTTGGGACAGAGGACTGAGTCTATGTTCAAGATGCTTGTTTTTGTAGTTTTTGGTCTTTTTGTATATTGTGATAGTATGTTGTATATACCTGTATCCCCTACCCATTTCATATTATTTTTTATGACATCATCATCAGTTGAATCTATTTATTATTCAACTTCCTCTTATTGTTTATTTAACTTGAATGTTTATTTTATATCATCACACTACCATATGTTCCTTATTTATACTTCTTCTATTTATTATATTTATCTTCTATTGTTCCCACTATGATCTATGAGGGAATAGTCTCCCCACATACACACCCAATGCCCTATCTACCAGACAAAAACCTCTATAATTTGTGGTGGAGTGCTTGTGATTTTATGGGCCACCATATTGGGGCACCATTAAGTGGAACCAGAGGTGGGATGCTTTAAACTAGTTTCAAGGACTTTTTATTTTTGCCTTACTGTTTGGGTTTAGATAGGAGACTAGGACATTGGGTTTTGGTACTGAACCTATTCTTGGGAGAATATATCCCACATATCGGGGAAAACCCAAATTTCTTTGGTTGGGTAAATGTAGTTATTGCTTGCGCTATTACCATTTCATGGATTTCACAGTTGGGTGAATCACATAATTTGAGTTATTATTAATGTGAATTTTTTTACATGGGTTTTTTGGACTTGAAATAATGATATGATGCCACATTCAAGAATGAATCATACTATGAACCTTAGGATTACAATGCCATGAATTATTCCATGCCATATTTACTTTCTTCATGGTTTTCTTGTTTTTCATGTAATTGTTGTATGTGTATTGACTGTTATTAATTACAATGCATGATATATATATATGTGTGTGTGTGTGTGTGTCTCTCTCTATGTGTGTGTGAACATTATATTTTCATGGCTCATAGAGCACAAGTGGGACGTAAATCATCTTCCTTGACCTAATAGTTTTTTATGCATAAGTTATAGAATATGGTTTGATCAAAAAATTGTGGAATGTTAATCCATGGACCATTGGTCACATGGGTTAGAATGTGTTTTGGTTATGATTTATTGGGAATCACCTTCTGACTTGTAAGTTTTATGGGTCCTTATAAATTAAATATGGTGATCCTTTTAATTTAACCAAAAAAAGAGAATCTTAATATATAAATAAATTAAAATTAATATGACCATTAAAATGTAATGGACCCCGTAAATGGGTGTTATGATACCTTGACCCCAACATCACCTTAATATTGGGTAGTAGTCTATATCTCATATAGTCCTTCTGTGATATTTCTGTTCTCCCAAACCTCTCTCGAGGATTAGGTAGAGGGATGTGTTTCATTATTAGGATGGCCTTGTTTTTATCCCTTATTTATCAATTACCCCATATGTTATAAATTTTATTTGAGGCAAGAAATTTACTATTTTATATCTATTTCACTATGAAAACCTCTTATTATAAGCTAATAATGTCATGATGTCCTGACCCGTCACACGGGGCCTGAGCTGTGACTACCCCAAGCCCACCTTCCATAGGCCAGGGGATCGCAACTAACATCGAAAAGGTGTATCCCTAAAATGGGAAGGCATTTCCTTTAAAACAATACAAACACATAGTCTACGAACACAAAAATATGTAACCATGAAGTAAAATTGTAGTAGTAATGGTGTGTACTGAAAGTAAAGGGACCAGAATATAATCCCAACTAAATAGATACAACTACTTCTAAAAACAGAAAATATCTCTTGAGATCTTCCACAAAGGATCCTACCTGAAGGGTAAGTACAACTCATCTCAACAACTCCCCACGTCAACCGTCACCGACGTCCACCATTAGGTCCTAGCTCCTCGAGTCTTAGTCAAGGCTGCCTATCTTCTGTACAAGACACAACAAGGTGTGGGAAAATCCCGTGCAGTGGTTAGTATAAAAATACCTAGTTGGAACCCTAAGACCCCCAAAAGTATCTCAGAATTCGAAAAAGGAAAACCTCATAACACGATCTCAAACACAAGGCACAAAGCAAAAGACTCAGCTCAAAACTAGTTAAAACAAAAGTACAGAAGTATAGATGATTAGTTATAAATCTTGATCATATTATTCTATCAAGAGGCACTGCTCCTAACCATATGGAGCCTAATCCACACAGGATTGATAGGTACTAACCCTTGTTGACCCACACAGGATAGAACTACCCAAGATTAATCGGTACTAACCCCCACAAGACCAACACAAGATCTGACTCGCTTAGTATCAATATGTACTAACCCTCGTAAGACCCACAAATGATTGATAGGTTCTAATACACACATGATCGCTAGGTGATAATCCACACAGGGTCCCTAGCTGATGATCTACTCAAGGTCTCTAGGTGCTGATCCACATAGGTTTGCTAGCTGCTGATGCACATTGGGTCTCTAGGTTCTGATCCACACAAGATCTCTAGGTTCTAATCTGCATAGGATCTATAGGTGCTAAGCCACACAGGATCACTAGGTGCTGACCCACACAGGATCGCTCGGTATTAACCTCCGTACGATCTGTCTCCAACCTCCACCTCACAGCCAGCCACTGAATTCCTTCTAATAAGATGCTTGATTCTAAGAGAAATTTATCCTCAATCCGTCATTCATTTATCAACCAGCACGAAGTCCCACAAATAATTTACCAAATTACCTATCATGTTATAAGGGTTCCAATACAAGAGACGACACGTCAGTCGGATGCCCAGTCTATAAGTTATTGGAATTTTAATACTGAGGGCCCAGTTGGATTTGTGGTTGATTCAACCCGGCCATACTCCAATTTTCTCCAAATTACATGTGGAGTATCTCCAAAGGATCTTCTCACTCCAAGGATCCTAGTGTCACAAACGTTTCCTCAAATGGACATCAGGTTCGCAAGATGTGACCTTTTGAGCATATTAGGGCCTGAGAGGGGTCCAGGCCCGGCCAGACCAGGTCAGACCGTCCCGGATAGACCCAGTCTGGGTTGACCCAACCCAGTTCAGGTTGACATGACCTAGATCAGTCTCGATTTCCCCAGCTGGGCTGGGTCGTGGCAGCTTGGCCCGCCGGCTAGTGCGACCCGTGCGAGGGTCGCGCGATCCATCTCCTGAATGGCTCAAAGAGCCATTCGGATCTTTAAATGGTGGTTCCAGGTTGTTCCACCTCATCACCCATGGGACCCATGGGGCACAGGTACCCTCCTTCGCCGTAGCCTTGTAGTTGTGGCCTACTCACCATAGCGCGTGACGATGCGCCACCTCCCGCCTCTACGGCCGGCCGAGAGCCAGTTGCCTATCTGTCTACCGCAGTTCCGCCTCCGTCCACGGCCGGCAAGCACCGGCCACCGCCTTCTCCTGATGGTGCCAGTCATTAGTACCGCCGCATCGGTTCTACTCTGGAAGTACTTCCATAGGCCACCAGGTGGGCTCTGCTGGTCTGTTCTTCCTTCCGGACACACCAATGGGCCTCATGGGATGTCGTCGTCGTTGTACGCCTCCCAGTTTCGACATTCCATCGAGTTGGAGATTTTTTCCTCAAAGAACGCAACATGAATGAAGTTGCAGAGGGTATAACCTTGTTTGTTTGGCCATCTCACTTTGCATTAGAATTATAAAAAGAGGGATATTATTCAATTCATCAAAGATAATCTTTAATAAATAAACTCGTACCTCAGATTTCATTGGAGATGTCGTGGTGGTTGAAGGAGAATCCACACTTGATGAAGCCTCCGATGTTCGTCATTCTCGATTCGATTCCTCCAACATTGTTGAATGAGATTCCATTCCTTGTTGGAATTCACTTCATCAATTCATCAAAGATTCCTCACATTCGTGCCAAAAACCCACACATGAGCTTCTATTAAAATGATGTAGGATCCAAACATGTTGCATGTCATTAATGTGGTTCATTTATGAACTACATTTAATGTTACAACATCGTGGTTACAAAACAGAAGACTTAAGCAATTAAATGGATTGAGAAGACCTGGGTCCCGCCACCACTACTAAATAGTTACATAAAATAAATAAAATAACTTTGTTAAGTTATTTTTTTTGTAATGTCCAATATTTATCTTTTTCTCTTGACTTACTGTGGTCGAAGCTTCCCTTAATTGAATCATGGTGCCATAGATTCAACGGTGCTCTCAGATTTTAATTCTGAGCACTAGTTCAAAAGTTATAAAATTCCACCTAAACTTTTACTGAATGTACCTTTAAAAAAGGTCAAAATTACATTCTGGGCTTATCGGGCCTCAGAATCACACGCTATAAATTTTCTCAGACTCTTAATAATCCCAAATAATAAAAAACAATTACATGGAATTTCCAAGTCTTTACATTCTACCCACCTTTGGGATTTTCATCCTCAAAAGATACAGAACATTCAGGAAACAAATGGGGGTATTGAGCATGAATATGAACCTCCCACTCCCATATTATCTCCTAGAGATTCCCGTGCTACCAACGAACTCACACCAGAGGAATCGACTACCCACAAAGGACCCGCTCTTGTTGATCCTCTATCTCTACCGAGAACTCTGCAAACATCGCCCCATCATCGATGTCCATCTCAGCCCAGTCGATAACATGTGATAGATCGTGCACTTATCTCATCAACTGTGACATGTGGAATACATTATGCACCCGGTGCATCTGTGGGAGAAGAGCTAGATGGTACGCCACCTCACCTACTCTTCTGAGGATCTGGAATGGTTTGATGAACCTTGGAGTTAACATGTCTCTCCAGCCAAACCGTCATAATCTTCATTGGGGTGAGACTTGTAGGAAGACATGGTGTCCATCCTCAAAATCCATGGGTCTCCATATTTTGTATGCATAAGAATTATCCTAGATTTGTGCAATCTACATCCACTCCTGAATGATCTGCACTATCTCTATGGTTGCCTGTACCAACTCTGGACCCATAAGTGCTAACTTCGCTCAGTCTGTCCAGCAAATAAGTAATCTACATGGTCATCTGTACAAGGCCTTAAACAAATCCATGATGATGGTGGAGTGATAAATTTTGTTGTATGTGAACCCAACCAGGGGTAGGTGGTCCTCCCAACTGTAGCCAAAATCGAGGACACTAGCATGAAGCATGTATTTGAGTGTTTGTATGGTCTGCTCCATCAAACCATCTGTCTGAGATTGAAAGTCAGTACTCAAGCGTAGCTGAGTCCCAAATTCCTCTTGAAATCACTTTCACAAGAGGGATATAAAACATGTGTCGCGATCCGATACGATCATTGATGGAACCCTGTGTAGTATTAAAATCTCTTTCTCATAGAGGTGTACCAAGACCTCTACTGATCCCTACTCTCAGATGGGTAGGAATTGGGCCGACTTAGTGAGTTGGTCCATGATCACCCAGATGGAATCATGGACCCTGGATGTACGTGGTAGCCCTATCACAAATTCCATGTAGGTATCATTCCACTTACACTCTGGTACCTCAAGTGGTTGAGCTAAGCCCCCTGGTACCTGATGCTTGGCCTTCATTTGCTAATAAGTGAGGAATCGAGATACATACTCTTCCACTGATTTCTTCATCCCTGACTACTTGTAATAAAACTGGTATTCCTAGAACATATTCTCCACTACAGGATGTACCACTAATGGGGATGTTTGGAACTCCCTCAATACCTCCTCTCATAGCGTCAATGGTACCATGGTGCTTCCTTTGAAGAGGACGACGTGCTCCCCACCATCATAGAATTTTTCAGGAGCCTGTCCTGAGGATATCTGAGAAAGTTGGGCCTCACAGTCAATGTCCCCAAGATGTACCTCCTAAGATCACTGTAGAAGTGGGGGAGTGACAGTAATAGACTGGAGGTAAGCCGCTCCATCTCTATCTATGAAGGATATCTACAACGCGACTAGATTCTCTATCCCCTCACCCAACAGTTGTAGACCAGACCTTCTGTTGAGTGTGTCTGCTACTACATTCCTCTTCTTAGGAGTATAGACTTTCTCAATGTTATATTCCTATAGTAACTCTATCTAATCATCGTTGTATTAGGTTTAGTTCCTTCTATGAGAAGATATACCTGAGACTCTTGTGAGCAGAGTAAATAGTAAAATGTTCACCCATCATGTAGTGTTGCCACATCTTCAGCATAAAGACCACTACTGCTAACTCCAGGTCATGGGTATCATAGTTTTTATCATTCTGTTTTGACTGTCATGAGCTATAAGAAATCACCACTTACTCCTGTATCATAACGCAACCTAGTCTTGTCCCTAATGCATCACATTAGACTACAGACACAACACCCTCTTCCCGTAGCCTCAAGATGGGCCACTCGTCAGTCTCTTCCCCAGCTCTTGAAAACACTATTGGCACTTCTCTGTCTAAATGAATGGCTTCCCCTTCTCTGTCAAGGCTGAGAAGGGTGCCTCTACCATAGAGAAGTTAGGTAAAAACCTCTGGTATTACCCAGCCAATCACAGGAAACTCCGCACCTCAGTCACACTCCTGGGTGGATCCCAAGCAAGAACTTCTGCTATATTTTTCAAATTCACTGTGACTCCATCCTCTAAGATAATGTTCCCCAGGAAGTGGAATTCCTATATCCAGATATGGAACTTCGAGAGCTTTACATAAAGCTGGTTCTCTTGGAGTGTATCCAGAACTATCTATAGGTGAGTGGAGTGCTTCTCCTTCGACTCCAAGTATATCAAGATGTCGTCAATGAAGACCACCATAAATTGATCGAGGTATGGCTGAAAGATATTGTTCATGATCCCCATGAACACTACTAGAGATTTTGTCACACTGAAAATAATCACCATGAACTAGTAATGGCCATACTGACATCTGAAGGCTATCTTCGGTACATCTTCATCCCATACCCTAAGCTGGTGATAGCCTGATCTGAAGTCTATCTTAAAAAACCATTGAGTACCCTTCATGTTGTCAAAGATATCATTGATCCTAGGTAGAATATACTTTTTCTTCACGGTCACCTAGTTCAGGCATCGATAGTCCACACAAATCCTTAGACTCCCATCTTCCTTCTTGGCAAACAAGATAACGGATTCCTATGGAGAAACACTGGGCCTTACGAACCCCTTTCTCTACAAGTCCTCCAACAGTACCCTTAGCTCACGAAGCTCTACAAGAGCCATCCGATATGTTGGTTTAGTTATCGGTGTCTTCCTGGGGTAAAATTATATGTGAAAGTCTACCTATCTACGAGGAGGTAGTCCCAGAACATTATCAAAAAAGACATCAGCATACTTGTCCACCACTATAGGATAACCCAGACTCCTCACATCATCTGATATGAGGGTGAGGGTAGCTAACTGATGAGTAATCAGTAGAACCCTCCTTTGAGATAATACATCTTTTGTTACAAAGGTTTCCTCCTTATCGGTGAAGGTAAACCTGATCCCATCCACGTGGACACACCACACATTGCGCCTAAATCAGTCTATCTGAGCATGGACTATGGATAGCCAGCCCATAACAAAGATAACATCATAAGGCTTCAACGCTGCTACTAGGAGATTTCAGCTGAGGCTCTGACCTCCTAGAGTGATCTCACACTACCTGCACCAGTGTGTAATCATCGAATATTCTCATGTAGGAGTCTCTAATCGCAAGGATCGAGCCAACGACTCCATCAGAATCTTTGATCCCCGAATGAGTGTTGTGGAAATGAAAGAGTGGCGGGCACCTATGCCTATATGTACTACTACTAGGCTGTAATAGACAAAGATCATACCTCTAATCATCTCTGGAGTGTCGTGGTCATAGGCCTCTGCTACCTATAACTGTGCTCACCCCAATCCACCTGCTCCCTATGGTTTGGGTGGACCACCTGGTGTGGGTGGCAGTAGAACCACGAATCGCCACCCATCACCTGCTCCTCTGCCACGTCTTCCACCCTGTGAACCTCCTTTCTTGAATCTATACCTCTGCCTTGGTGGTCCCTCGATCGTCTGCTGATCATCAATATGGCTATTCGGGTAGTTGTGCGCCATGTGGCCCGACCTGCCACATGCGAAGCACACTCTACCACCCATATGACCTCCTACACCATGCGAGCTTTGTACCACTGACCCTGCATACCGGGGTCATCCACCATAGGGTCCGGCTCACTTAGACCTCTTCATCATTTTCCAACTGCCTCCTAAATATGACTCTGCTACCTGTCGTCCAGCGGTGGCTCTCACCATTGGTGCCTTCTCAGCTTAGAATCCCTCCACTAATAATGTTCACTCGAGAACTCTAGCCTACATCTGGATATTAAGCGATGTCATCAATGATTTGATCTCTCATCAAAGACCCTATTCAATGGTCTGGGCCCTGAAGAATGGTTCTCGTATCATGGCAGTGGAGTAGCGCAAGATGTTAGTGAATCTTGTCGAGTACTGGGCTACTGTCAGGATTCCCTACTGTAAGTGATACAACTATTCAATACGTTCAAAGCATAGTTTCACAGAAAAAACTCCACCTGGAAGAGGCTCTCAAATTCTTTATAGGTGAGGGTCGCCTCATCATGTAACCGGAGCATTAGGCTCCACCATCTTCCTATGTGTGCAGGAAAGGACTAGCATCTAGGATCACCATCTGCTCTACTGGTGTCCCAACTAGAAGGAGAACTAGTGCCACAGCTTCCAACCAGTCCTTAGCTGCATGGGGATCTGTTTCTCCTCGAAACCTCAGAGGCCTCTTCTACTAGAACTTGTGCAATTTTCTCAGTTGGAGTGCACGTTCTTCCAATGGAGATGGTGGAAACTAATACCCAATGGGTGGTGGCATTGTTGGGGCACCACCCGAAGGTGCTAACACAGTAAGAGGGACATACACCAAAGCCTCGTCTCTCGGCAGGCCGTCATCATGTACTCTCTTAGAAATCCTTGATGACTTTCTACGCAATGAAATATGGAAAGAAATAGGTGCACCATGGTCAATATGTTATACCGGGTGAGATGACTCAAAAGAGATCAAAGTAAAAACATTTCCAAAACCAACGCAATCAATGTTTTTGTGCACTGAGTTAGAAATCAGAATTCAGGGTCTTGGTGTATGGATACATCGGTCGCCACACCAAAACTAGACTCCTAGAACTGAAAACCACTCTCAAAACACATGGCACTATTACTCTATTGGAAAGATCATAGTCCTAGTTCTTTGGGAGAATCAAATTCTCTGATACCACTTTATCATGACCCATCCCCTGGGGTCAAAGTCATGACTACCCTAAGCCCGCCTTAGATAGGCTAGTGGTTGGAAAATAGCACCGGAAAGGCATTTCCCTAAAACGGGATGGAATTGCCTTTATAACTGTACAAACACACAGTCCAAAAACACAACAAGACTTAACCATGAAGTAAAACTCCATTAGTAAAGTTGTGTACTGAATGTAAAGGGGCCGGAATACAAGCCCAAATGAAAAGATTCAACTACAACTGAAAATAGAAAACAATTATTGAGATCGTCCACCAAGGATCCTAATTGATGGGTAGATATAGCTCATCTACACATCTCTCCACATCAATCGTCACCTCCATCCACTGTCCAGTCCTAGCTCCCCATGTCCTAGTCAAGGCTGCCCGTCGTCTACATAAGACACAACAAGTTCTGGACAAAACCCATGTGGAGGTGACCATAATAATACCCAGTAGGGACCCTGAGAACACCGAAGGTCTCTCATAATTCCACGAAGGAAAACCTCAAATAACCATATCAAATAGAAATCACAAAGCATAAAGCAAAATACTCAAATCAAAACTAGGTAAAACTAATGTATAGAAGTGCAGATGATTAATACTAAATCCTGATCCTCTTATTTTGGTCAAGAGGAACTGTTGCTAACCATATAGAGTCTGACCTATAGAGGAATGATAGGTACTAACCCCCACTGACCCACACAGGAACCGAACTACCTAGGATTGATATGTACTAACCCCCACAAGACCCACACATGATCAAACCCACCTAGGATTGATAAGTAATAACCACCTCAAGACCTACACAAGATAGACCAGTGTTGATCCATATAGGATTGTTAGGTGCTGATCTACACAGGATCGCTAGGTGTGGATCCACAAATGGTTGCTAACTATTGATCGACACAAGGTCTCTAGGTGTTGATCTATACAGGGTCTCTAGATGATGATCCACGAAGGGTCACTAGGTGTTGATCAACATAGAATCATTAGGTGTTGATCCACATAGGATCTCTAGTTGCTGATCCACACGAGATCCCAATGTTCTTAACAACACTGGATCGCTGGGTACTAACCTCCATATGATCTGTCTCTAACCTCCATCCCAGAGCCAGTCGGTGGATTCCCACTCATAACATGCTTGATTATAGGAGAAAACGCTCCACAAGTCAACAGTAATTTTTCAACAAGTAGGAAGTCCCAAGAAGAAGTTCCCTAATGATCTGTCATGTTATAAGGGTTCCAATGGAACAGATTGCGTGTCAACCGAATTTCTGGTCAGTAAGTTATTGGCATTTTAGTATCGAGGTCCTCATTGGATTCGGGGTCGATACAATCCAACTGTACTCCAAATATCTCCAAAAATCTCATAGAGTATCTAAAAAGGATATTCTCACTCCAAGGATACCAAGATCGCTGATGGTTCATCAAACAGTTGTTTGGTTTGAATGATGCGGCTTTTTGAGCGTATCAGGGGTCGAGCGGGGTCTGGATCCGGTCCGACCTGGCAAGACAGACCCGACCTGACTAGGTTCGGGTTGAACCAACCTAGTCCAGGTCCAACCCGGTCCTACATGAACCGGATTGGACCATCCTGGACTACCTCAGCTGGACTGGTCCGTAGTGGCTCGGCCCGCCGGCTGGTGTGACCCATGCGGGGGTCACGCGGTCCGCCTCCCTAACGGTTCAAAGAGTCGTTCATCTCTTTAAATGGAAACGACATTTTGTGCTGCCTCGTCACCCACAAGACTTGTAGGGAGAAGGTCCCATTCTTATCCATGGGTTTATAGCCACGGCTTGCTCCCCACGGTGTGCGACGGCGCACTGCCTCCCACCTCGGTTGCCGGTCGAGAGCCAGCTGCCTGTCCATTCACTACAGTGCCAAGCGGCGCCACCTCCTTCTACATCCAATGAGTTTTCGCCACTACCTTTACCTTTCAGTGCCAATCATTGGTGCCACCGCATCGTTGTTGTGCCAATTGGACTTCTGCGGACCACCAGGTGGGCTCCATTGGTCCGTTTTTCCTTCCAGACGCACCTACGGGCCTCGCGGGATTCCACCATCATTGTGTGCCTCTTGGTTTCCTCATTCCATTGAGTTAGAAACATGTACCCAAAATAATGCAACATAAACGAATCGGTATAGGGTCCAGCCTTGTTAGTTTGGAATGTGCCCACCCTATTAGCTTTACAATAAGAGAGAGATTATTTAATTCATCAAAGATAATCTTTAAGAAATAAACCCCAACCTAATATTTCATTGGAGATGTCATGGTGGTGGAAGGAGAATCTGTGTTTGATGAAGCCACCATCATTCATCATTCCAAATTCGATTCCTAAGACGTGGTTGTCCAAGCTTTCATTCCTTGGTGGAAGTCGTCTGAACACATCATCAGAGGTTCCTCACCTTCATGCCAAAATCCCATGCTTGAGCTTCTATTAAATACATGGATGATCCAAATGTGTTTCATGACATTAATGTAGTTTATTTATGAACCACATTTAATTTTTCAATATTGAGGTTACAAAACAGAAGATTCATGCCATTAAATGGCTTGATAAGTCATGGGTGCCACCACCACCGCTCAAAAGTTACAGAAAAGAAATAAAATAACTTTGTTAAGTTGTTTTTTTATAAAGCCTAAAATTTATATTTTTCTCCTGACCTACTACTGTCGAAGTGAATCTTCCCTTGAGCGAATCTCAACATTGTTGATTCAATGGTGCCCTCAGATTTCAATTCCATGTACCTGTT
This sequence comes from Viscum album, assembly GCA_963277665.1. Taxonomy (NCBI): domain Eukaryota; kingdom Viridiplantae; phylum Streptophyta; class Magnoliopsida; order Santalales; family Viscaceae; genus Viscum; species Viscum album. The sequence continues at coordinate 1,357,690,967 of OY728166.1, read as the reverse complement.
CAAAAATTAGAAAATTACACTTGTATGTTTAATGAATGTACCTTAAAAAAGTTGAAAATTCAATTCGGGGTACACTGAGGCTCAGAGTCATGAACCATCAATTTTTGCAGACTCATAATAATCACAAATAATTTAAAAAAATTATATGGAATTTCCAGGTCTTTACACATGATATAATAACTCATGAGGTGGTGGGAACTAATCCACCCGTTATACCTCATGTACTACCACATGAGGCACCTAATGTATATCCTTCACTAGGTGTTGATTCTCAGTTCTAGTACATTTTATTTCAATCCAACCAATCAATATAGGGTGATCTCTAACATACCCCTTTATGACAGTGATGATGAGGGGGTTCCAGTAATTCTATTCGCCCACCTTCGTGGAGAATGTATAACCTTCGGCTTCTAAATAATAGATTTAGGCTATTATTTCTATCTTTGTGAATATTGAGATGCCTCCAGAATGGAGGTTCAAGTTCGAATCCTATATGATAAATGACTCTACCAAGAGATTGTGTGAGATTCTTACTCAGACTGGTCAACATCTTAATATGGTATGGGTGTAATTATAGATAGCCTTTTTTGAATAATTATTTCCTCATAACTTGAGAATATATTGCGTTTATGAGTTCATGAATCTTCAGCAAGGTGTCATGTTAGGGATTTTATACTCTTCTCGCTTCATCGAAATGTATTTTTTTTCACCATCCTTGATAGGTTATGATCTAACAACTGAGATGAAATTGGAATATGTGATTTCATTTTCCATCCACTCGCAAGTGAACAATTTTATAATGACAACAATTTTAAAGATATTAAACTAGGACCTCATCACTGAGCAAAACTTGAGGGATCCAGGTGATGTGAAGCAAGGAAATTAAACTTCCAGAAAGAGTACAAGTATATCCAATGTAAGGAAGTGACAATTCCAGGTTAAATGATGAGGTGGTACCAACCATGTTGAATGTACTAACTATAATGTGGTGTCTCAACAATTTGGTAGGCCAGACCATAAAATACCCAGTGTACGAGGAACCTGGTCAAGTGACGGGCATTTGGTAAGATGAGTCACCTCAAGATTTTCATTCAATCCATCTTAGTAGTTCCAAATAATATGGGATCTATGCCAGCACCACCTTTATGATCAGGATTAGTGGCTCCTCCCCTGGTTCAAACTTTGTCTTCTACATACTGTTTAGGTTGAGTAGGTGGTCCTGGTAGAGGTACTCAGGCTTCACAATTTCAGCATTAGCTAAGAGGACTTTCTTAGGATACTCAGGAAGAATCTCAAGGACATGGTTCAAGACATGTTTATATAGTGAATACCCTGACATAGAAGCATATTCTAGGTCCATATACAAGTATATAAACTATTCTCATAGAGTTCACTCTAGTTTTATCCCTTTTGATACAACTTCATTGCACTCTTTTCTATTTACTGTAACTATGGGGAGTTAGGGCCACGTGATAGGGTACTCTAGTTCCATTATGACCCTTGAAACTCCATTAGGAGATTGAGTTCAGGGGATATGTCACTACAAAGAGTACCACCATGAAATTGGTGGGTACAATTTTTTTATATAGTTTCTTCATCATTGAGATGGTCGTCTTCGATGTTATTCTTTGTATGGACTGACTTATTCTTTATCATGATCATGTGGATTGATATATTTATTGGGTATCTTTCACATAACTCATGGGTAGTACATTTATCCATAAAGTTGAATGATATCTATAAGATAGTCAAGATGGACCCAAGCTTACTGGGATAGGTGGAATGATGGGACAGATGGTTACTCACTTTAAGAGTGATCAGGGAATGCGTCTCATGGAATTCCATCCTATATAGATTCATTTCCATGATTTATTCTATGAAGATTTATCTAGAATAACTCCTGAGAGAGAAGTGGAGTTCACCATTGAGATTGTTTCAGGTGTGACACCAGTGTTTATTCATACATATTAGATAGAACCCATAGTTCTCCAGAAACATAACAAGTAGGTTGGAGATCTATATGGTAAGGGTTTTATCTGACCCAACACATCATCATGGACTTCATAGGTTCTCTTCACCAAGAAGTCAGATGGTATGATTATATTTTTCATGGATTATCCCTGACTGAACCAACTCATGGTGAAGAAATAAAATCTACTTTCTCGGATAGACGACCTCTTCGACCAACTTTGATGGACAACTATTTTCTTTAATATCGATCTAAGATCAGGCTACCATTAGGTGCAAGAATGGCCATCAGGCATACCAAATAAAATGTATTAAAGTAGGTATGGCTTGTATGAGTATCTAGTAAGTCCGTTCAACTAGAATAATGCACTTAAAGTCTTCATATCTTTAATGAATCGGGTTTTCCACTCGTATCTTGATTCTTTTTTGGTAGTCTTCATAAAAAAACATCTTAGTGTATTTTCACACCCTAAAAAACCATTTAAACCATATTGATATCATGTGGAATACACTAAGAGATAATCATTTATATGTGAAGCTTATAAAATTACACTTTTGGATCAGCAAGATTCACTTCATGGGTCATATCATATCAAAGGAAGGTGTATCTATTGACCCAGATAAGGTGAGTGTCACAGTTTTCTGAGAGAATCCCAAGAATGTGTTTGATATATGAAACTTATTAGGGATAAAAGGAAATTATAGGTGGTTCATATAAAAATTATTAAACATGGAAGTTCCTTTTATGGGCTTGACCAAGAATGGTGTGAAATTTTACTAGACTGAATCTTATGAGGCAAATTTTCATGAGTTAAAGGGAAGACTGATTTTAGCACTGATACCTATACTTCATGACCCAGGTAGAAGAAATATTGTCTATTTTGAAGCATTAAGAATTTGGATGGGTGTAGTTCTGATATAGGACAATCAAATTGTAGCATTCTGATCCCACCAGATAAGGCCCCATGAGAGGATCTATCCTATGGATGACCTTGATCTTGTTGTTGTGGTTCATGCTCTACATTCTTGGTGGAAGTATCTTTTGGGTGAGAATATTTTTTAAATAGACCATAAAATTTTCAAATACATCTCCACACAGTGATAATTGGATTTGAGGTAGCGTAGGTATGTGGAATACTAAGAATTGTTCAACTTTTAGCTTTCTTACACACTAGGAAAGGGTAATGTCATAGCTAATTCATTGAACCGGAAGACCTAGATGAAAGCCTTCAAGGAGGCCATGGCTAAAAAGAATTGGTTTTCATGTTGTTTCTAGACCTCCAAGTGAATTTAATAAAATAGATCCATCAACATCCACTCATTAATGACCTCCATGATGGCTTTTGTCTAGTTATTCTGACACAAGGAGGATATCGATCTAGAGGTAGATGCATCTTCTACGTAGCATATGATATGTACAATAATTGGAGCACAACAGATCTCCGAGGAATTTCAATCCCTCTATTCTAGGAGTTATGGCATCATAGATGATTGTAGGATGATACTTGGGAATGGGAAGTTAATTACCTACATAGTGGTCAGATATTTTCTCAGATGATGTTCTACCACCCTTGTATGGGAAACTTGGGGATGAGTTGTCTTAAGGAGGGTAGTTTGTAACATACTATATATTTACAAAGGTATGAACCATTAATTTTCAGTCTAAATTCTTTTTTCATCTCCAATAATGAATCCTAATGAATTTAATGAGGTATCAGGTGTTTCAACGAAACATTTGGAGCCCAGGTCCCTATAATGGGATGAGGAAGACTCAGTCACATGGTTAGTAGAAACCAAGAAAACCATCATGCACAGTTTCACTAAACCACTTGGCTATAGACATTGGGTACCTAGGGGCTGCATAGTTTGTCTACAACTATGTGACTCCAGGCGCATGACCATGGATAATTGCATACCCTCAAGTTAGATCAGTTTAATAGGGTTTTTTAATGGTTAGATAAACCATGGGCCTAACCGTACGAGGATTACCTTTGAAGCAGATAATGGTGAACGATTGGTGCACGATTTGGCCATCCGTGTGGCAAAAATGTGTGCCCTTGTTTTAGATAAAATATTATTTTTTCCTATTAAATGATTTGACATATTTATCATTCCTCCCTTCACTTTTCTCCAGAATTTGACCCCTCTCCTACCACATAAGAGCTCCTCCATTTTTCTACCTAGGAATCAAGATAACTCCCTTATTTATCATTTAAATCGATTGCCTTTAGAAGAAATAGGAATCTAAAGGTAAGAAATTTAATCATACTCCTTCTATTTTGAGTTCTTCATCTCTTATGTTTTTCTATCTCAGTGTAATCTCGTTCCCCTAATTTTTAGGGCATTGGATGGTTTCATTGATTTCTTTCAATCTAGCTCGAATCAATGGTCGATGCTAGAAGATGTAAGATCTACGAGTTTATAGTAGGCAATCTATGTTCTTTTTCCTAGTGAAATTTCATTAAATATTATGAATCATTGTTCCATGATCTGAACCCTTTTAGAATCACCTCTAATTTGTTAATTAAATCATATTGAACACCTCACTATACCTTTTAGTGACCAGAACTAGTGTAAAATAAACCCCTTCACTTGAATGACTTATTTTATGCCACCCAAATGGATGTTTTCCACCATTGATACTTATTTTCCTTTCCCTATAAAATTTATACATCCCTTGAGGGGTTTCACCTTATGATTGAAAACATAAATTGTTATGTTCAATTGGATTGGGTGATGATCCATGTGTTAAGCCCCTATATCCATGCCATAATTTAAGTGGTTGAATTAAATATATTGTCAAAGTTCTTAATGCCTTACCCCTCATTCCATAAGTGGACCATTAAATGATAATTTCTGAACCAATGTGACTTTAATGATTTTAATGATTATAAAAATGAGACGGTCCTTTTACTTGATAAGTTATATATGAATTCCCTAATTTAAATTGTATCACCTTGGTGTGAAGGGTGATACAAGAGGTTCTGATATAAGGACCCATGGGATAGACTCTTATACCTTTATTCATGAATTTTTATTTCTTTGTAAACACTCCGAGGGAATCATTAATTATTCCTAAGATGGGATCACCATGTTTTATTTATATTTTACATCAACATGAGTGACACTATTTACTTAAAGGAGACCCCTTGGAGGGTCTCAATGAAACATTGGTTGTACCATTCCAAGAGAGATACTCAGGCCCATAAATATAATAGTAAGATGAAATCATATGTCTATTAGCTTTTATTATTTCCAAACCATGCCAATAGTAACCCTTGGGATTTCATATGTGGATCACCTTGGAAGGAATCCATTTTCATTGGACTTGTATGGATCCCTTGGATAGTTACATGGAAATTTATTAGAATTTCCATGAACATGTTTAGGGTGACTCTAACTATTTCATAAAATGTTTAAAATTGAATTAAAAAGAAAATGAATTTTTTAAAATGAGAAATGTTCCTTTGGTATTGGAAACAAAGGGATATTTCATATAAGCCTAATAAAAATCTTGGTGATAGTACAACTTCTCATACATTATCCCTCACTTTACCTTCATAGGTTCTCATGGTTCAGAATTACCGTCTTAGGTTGAAGCAGGTAAATTGGATGGGCATAGAAGTATAAGCCAGTCCGATGTAATTATTTCTTCATTTCTATTTATCATTTATTAATTATGGAATGTTGTTAAATTTATTTTTCCAAAATTGGTTTGATTTATTCACCATTGGTTATGACCTACAAGGATTTTATCTCACACCCTACTTGGGCCAACTTTGGTACCTAAGTAGACTTTATGACAATAAGTATAGGTAAAGGAAGTGGCTAGCTTATGATGTATAACTTCAATATTTTTGATGTATTTGGGTGTATAAGGATAGATTCTATACTTGATATTCTATTTGTAGTATTTTTTAGCCTTTTGTATATCTTGTTAGTAGGTGGTATATGCATGTACCCTCTACACCATGCATATTCATTTTCTATAACTTTATCATAAGTTTTATTTTTTTATTATTTAGGTTCCTCTTGTTTTTTAATTATATTGAATGTTTTATTTTAATTCTTTCACTTCCATTTGTTCCTTATTCCTTCTTACACTATTCATTATCTTTATCTTCTATTGTGGTCACTATGATCTATAAGGGAATAGACTCCCTATAGACACAGCCTAGGACCTTGCTTATAGTCAGACACCTATGGAGTTTTGGGAGGCTCACTTAAGGTGTTGTGGCCCACTATCTTGGGTCATAGTTATGTGGAACTAGGGGAGGGACTCTACACTATGGAAGAGAAACAAGTTTCCTAACAATATCTTTGAAACAATATTATTCCATTCAGAGAATGAATGTGTATAGAATCAATATAAAATATCCCCATTGGTAGAAAAGTAACAACAATGGTTATTGATGATGATGAATTAAAAAATAATTAAAAGATCAATAAAAACATTATTATGTAAAATATCATTTTCCTTTTTTAAAATAACATTTCAAAATATAAAACATTATGAAAATATATTTCATTAAAATCCACTATTAAAAATATTTTATTGGAAAATAAACTCCTAAATATGAAAATTATGCTTCAAATAAATTATGTTCAGAATGCCTGCTAATTCCCTTTTTCATTATAAAAATTTATTAAAGATCCTTATTTATAAAACTAAATGAATATTTGTATCACATTCTATGTAAAAGAAAAATAGACAATGTTTTGGAAATGAAATAATATTCCTTTGAAATCATTTTTTAAATATTAAAAATGGATTAAAGTTCCGTTTATAAATATTTTTAAAAATTTTAAAAAATAAAACATTTTTAGAAAACATGGATTTATAAGAAAACATATTTCTGACTAGAAAGATAAATGAATTCGAATTTTCATAAAAACATTTTATCAAAAAATTTAGGCACCAAATATTGAAGAAAATGAAATATTACTTGAAAATATAATTAATAACCATATGATAATATTATTTATGTGTTTTTTGATATATGGATTATAATATCTTATAATTTTAAGTATAATAAAAAATAATCACGATAAATGATGAAATTGCAACAAGACTCTTAAAAATTTGGTAACATTGATTCATAATCCCCATTGAAGAATAACATTAAATTCAACATATAATATCATTAAAATAAATATATACATGACATAAAATGTAAAAGGTATAGTATATACACCTCATAAAAAATATAGGTGTATAAAATGACATATATATCAAAGAAGGAAAATTGTGATAAAAATTTATTACTGCTTTGGTAACTTTGAAACTGTAAACCCCATGAAAGTGAGATGTTGAAATGGATAGTTAAGTCTACATAAATTTAAGGATAATAATCACAAAATACATTAATGGGTAATATATACACGAGATAAAAAAGTGGTGAATTTGATATATATCTGATATAAATAAAAGTGAGATAAAGAAACCCTAACCTTGAGTCTGACTTATCACATGTTTCTTTATATTCCTGAATAAGAAAAAAAATTAATTAATTAAACTATTGATATTTTTTTAAAATTTTATTATTACTTTAATTTCACTTATTATCATGTTATTTTCAATTTCTTTATTGATTATGTTTTCATCTGATGTTTTGATCATATTTGGTTCATGGGTCAAAAATGACTTTTATAGGTTGGTTATGGTCAATGTGGTCATTATTTAAGCATATCAATAATAATAATCAAGAAATAATTATCATATTGATACATAAATTATAATTTTGTAAATAGTCGAGAAATTCAGTTTGGAAAAATGAAATAATGTTACGATCATGGACACAATTTTTCATACGTATGCATAAGTAACATTTCCATTTTATAATGATCATTATAGAAAGAAGTAAATTAAAATTTATATTTATTGAATGATAATAATATAAAAAACTTTATAACTTAATCATATATACTTATGTATATCATTATTGTGATTTGATGATGAAAAAAAGAATCACATCTCTCTAAAGAGGTGGTAGTCAAAACATCCATGAACAACGATATCATTTTTTCAGAGAGTAAACAGGTGAAACCAGAATGATATATTATACTTAAATAATGATAAATATTCCATTAATATAATAAATATGTAATTTATATAACATATATTTATTATATTTACCCTCATTACCTTCCATGTAATGTGTTTGTAAAAAAAAATCATATCACTTGGTGAGGCAGTAGTCCACTGTACACATGAGAAACATTATCGTATCCCTTACAAAATGGATCATAAAGGAAAATATATGATAAAATTACTCAATAAGTGTAATTATTTAATATATTTTACATATAAACTTTATTTCCATCATCATAACCAAATTTGAGATGTGTTAATAGAAAAATGAATGACATCATTTTACAAGGCGGTAGTCCGACGTACACATGAATGATGATTTCGTAACTCATTTGATGGAAGTATGTGTGATTTTAAATCATAACCATAAAATAAAAAATATAATTATGTTGAAGATAATTATTTTATTTTATCACCATTTTACATGAAGAATTTAAGTTGGTGAAAAAATAAATAAAACAAAAAAACTCATTGATGAATGTTACCTAATCATTGGGTAACTCCTTTTGGTTTTCACCAAAGGCCATACATAGATGTTTTAAAGAAAAAACTAAGTATTATAATATTATAATATGGAATTTGATAAGTGATTTGGTAGTTTTTGGTCAAGAAAAATGGATTTATATTTGTGAATAATTGAAGGGAATGAATACCCTTTTATAATTAAGGAGTGTAAATCTTGTAAATACCCAAAAGTATTCAATATTTGGTGGTCTAACTTACCTAACCTGATTTTATAATTGAATACTAATGTAGGTAAGGGTTTATCTGGTCTATAAAAACCTAAAAAACATAATATTAAGCACATGTTTAAAATTATTTTCCTTAGTCTTGATGTTTTCTCAATTTAACCCTTTTATTTTTTACCACGATAACTTTTATCTTTTTATTTAACTAGTTAATTTATCCTCTATGAGTACAATTAAAATGAGTTTTATTATATAATTATTACCAAATTATTATAAATATTGAATCCATCTTTTTAAATAAAAAATTTATCTTTGTGTAAAATTAATTTTAATACAAACGCATGTAAGGCCTGAAACCCTGTCTTAACCTTAATCATAGTAACTAATTTTAAATAATTTCCTTTTTAATTAATTTAGAAAATTAAGTTTAAATTATTATATAATATCAAATATTATTATTAGAAATATGGATTCTAATTTGATACATTAAAATAACATAATTTGAATAATTTAATTTAAAATGAATCCAACAAATGCGATGACAAAGTGGGTTATTATGAAAAGTATTTTTTGAGGAAAAAATGATTATATAACAACTATATTATTAATAATTATAATTAAATTAATTACATTAATATATAATGATATAGAATCTATAATTTTCATTTAAAACATTCCCCAATATGGATTATTTTAATTCATTAAAATGGACAAACATTATTCATTTTAAAACTATTTTCAAAAAAACACATTATTAAACAAAAAAACACTAAAAACCAATATAAATTTGATTAAAAGTAAATAAGTTGTTTACATATAACTTATGTTACTTTAATATATACTTAAAACATATTTTATCTTTGAAATTACTTAATTAACTGAAAATAAAAGACATTTTTCAAAAATTGTTATTTTTCTTTATTCATGGAAAAATAAATATTTTCCAAAAACTCTCAAAATTTCCCCCAATTTAAATTTTGATATATAAATTTTAAAAATTAATTATTATTTAAAAATTATTTTTATAGAAGTTTCAAAAATAGTTTTGGAATTAGGTGCACAAAAATGTCGACAAAACTATTTTTTATATAATTTTTAATGTAAAATTGGAATTTTTTTACCTCATGTCTAGAAAACACATTTCATGAATTTTAAACATTATATTGGATATATAATATATATATATCACTAATATAATACAATAAGAGTGATTTTTTTAATTTATTGGTATATAACACACCTGTGAAAATTAAAATGGTTTTTCAAAAAAAGATTTCATTTTATTTTCAAAAGGCTTTTACTTTGATTTATATTTTATTGGTCAACAAAGAATATATGTAAACCATATTTTCATAATTATTTTAATCAACTCCATACACTACATTCTATTGTAACGGTTATAACTCCAATATATATCTTGGGTTATTTAGGTTTGATGTTACATATTTCATACACTCTCGAACATAAATATCTTAGGGTTGCGTGTAACGCAATATAAAATAAGAGTTGCATGTAATTCAAGATGAACACAGTGTTGTGTTTCATTAACACTATCGAAAATAATTTTATTTTTCTAAAATATCTGGGTGTTACATCTTCCCCCATTAATAAATGTCATTCTCATAATTTTAAGTTTATCTCGGTGATCAATGGTTGAACATTTGAAAATAATTATTTTGTAAACTCATATCATAAAAATGGTTAATAAAAAATAATATTCATGATAGATAAATGAAAGAACAATGGTTATATGAAATAACATTTAACTTGGTTTCCAAATAGGATAACATAGAGGGGAATGGTGGATAGGAATAAAAAATTATACAAAGTGATTGAGGTCATTGATCACAAGAAAGTGAATGATCAATGGAATGTTAAGGGCCTCAAAACCATAAATTTTTTATAATTGAAAAGATTATTAGTTCATCATAATTTAATATACATTTACGATACTATTGTTTCAATATAATTTTCCTAGGGACAAAGAATTATTTTACCATCTATTCTGAAAACATTTTGAAATATACTTGTCATGTATAATTTCATCCTTTAGCCAATTTCCACCAGGTTATATTTTTTTCTACAAATCATGAGTATTCATGATGAAATTTTCATGACTGTATCCCTAAAATTAAATTTTAAAGACAAAATAACCTTACAAGGGATAATCAAGCTATTCCAACAATTTTAAGACATAAAAAAAAACTAATATGGTTAAAACATGGTAAGATAATTCCCCCAAAAAATAATCCTTCATATATTAATCTCAACATTTCAATAGTAATTTGAAAAGTTTAAACAAAATCATTCCAAAAATAACCATCCTTAAATTTGTTCAAACAATTAATAGATATATTCAAAACCCAATGATTAGAAATATTTTATTATATACAAACTTTCAAGATAAATCAAACCTTATTACTCAAATAAAATCAAAAACGTTTTAGAAAAAACTTACTCTTTACCTCTAAATATTTCACACTAAGTAGGATATCATTTAGGTAATTATTAGGTGTTACACCATTATCTCCCTTCGGTTGTGGATTCATGCCCCACATATTTTCCTAATGTGATGGGTTGTCAACAAATTTTCAGGTTGTCCTTTTTTTCTTTAAACATGAAAAAACAATTTCTCCTTAAAAAACACTTCATGTTGATATTATGTGTTACAAATACACCAAACTAGTAAAATCTCTTGAAAAATTTCATTAATAACTTCAATATTTTGAAAACTTAAAACCCAAAAATTAGGTGTCTATGACTTTGAAAATATGATAATATTTAATCTTATAGACTAATTATTTTATCCACAACTCTTGATATAACCTCAAATGAAAACATCCAAATATCCGAAAGTATCAAAACCATTCCATTGATACCAACTATAACATCCCAATACCCACACTCTCAGATTTTGTGTTAAAATCATAAAATTTACCTTAATAGATTTGAACATATAATTGGGAACCAATTTTTTCAATCCATACCTTACATCATCAAAAGGAAAATTTGGATCACTTATACCCTCAAGGACCTGTTAGGTTTACAATTTTAAACAATTAGAACAAACACAAACATACAATATTCACATGAATTTATAAAATCATTTCCCCCACTTAACCCAACTTTTCTTTTTCATATTAATATATCATAATCCATATGAAATCTATTCTAGACATAACTCATTCAAACTCATAATTTATAACCAGGGGAAAATAAAGCATATGAAGGGTGAGCTCAAATGATTATTAAGGGAAAATGTTAGAATTAATAAATGAATGTCATCAGTGGGCATAAGAAGAGATTAGAGGTATGACAGAAAAATAATTTGTTTATTATAAAACAATAATATTCACACACATTAATAACCAGATCACCAAACATGTGAATAATGCACAAATAATTAACAATGGAAAAGTTAATAGGAATCAATAATAATGAGCCATCTGATACCAACCATGATAAAATAAAACATCATAAACTCATATAAATAATAGGTAAAACATATTTGTATCTTATATATTCATCTCATAGAACCCTTATATAACCCTTACAAATTGGAATAATCATACAAATAACATCCAGTATAATTCTCCATGGAAAATAATCATTACCCAATGCATTTTAGTATTATACGAGTATGCCCATAATTTAATCTATAAGTGGTTCAACCATTTCTATCATAGCCACCCATAATATATAATTTATAATAACCTCTACAAGAATAAATTACATCAATCTTTCATTTCATCATAATGCTCACTGAAAAAATCAGTATTCCTTTGATAACTTGATTATCCCATGGAAAATAAATTGTTTTCATGTAAATTTCTTTTAAACATTATTGAACCATGGGAAAGAAAAGGTTTCCCTAATAATATGTTTAAAACATTATTATCCTATGGAGGATAAGGTTTCATAATAATCAATTTGAAACATTATTAACCATTGGAAGAGAAATTTGTTTCATAACAATATCTTTGAAACAATATAATTCCATATAGAGAATAAATTGAGGTGCAATTAGTACCATGTATCTCTAGTGTGGGAAAAGTAACAAAATGGTTTTTTTTAAATTGATGTATTTAAATATCATTAAAATATCAATAAAATCAATTTTGAAAGAAATATACTTTTCATTTTGAAAATCATTTTTTAAATCATAAAACATTTTGAAAATACTTTTATTTATAAATCACTTTTTAATAAATTTCCTTAAAAACAATAACTCCTAAACATGACATGTAACATTAAATAAAATAATTGTAATAACGGTGGGATGTTCCATTAATGATGATAAATAATATTATGTTTTCACTATAAAAAGTTTGGAAAGTTCCTTTTTCAGAAAATGGAAAGAAGATTCCTTTCACATTTTTAGTAAAAGCCAATCAAGAAGTTTTTTTTCCTAAGAAATAAGAATATTTTAAAATTATTTTTAAAGAGAAAAAATGGGTGTACATTAATTTTATAAAACATTTTTAATATTTTGAAAACATTTTTTAAAAAAAATTTAGAAAACATGGACTGGGAAGAAAACATATTTTCGGCCGAATAGAGAAATGAAGTCGGATTTTATTAAAAAAATCTCAATAGTTTTAAGTACCAAAGAGTAGAAAAATATTATATTACATTTAAATATCATTAATAACCATAGTATAATATAATTATTGAATTTATTCAAAGATTTATCATAAATCACATCATGTTATTCATAGTCATAAACAATCCCGATAAATTATGAGATTATTAGAAATGATTGTTACCAACAATTAATTAAAAAACCATAAAATCATAAAATTACATCAAACATATAATATCCTAAAAATTAGTATTTCATGACATAAAATTTCAATGGGGATGTATATTCATCTCATAAAATAAGATAGGTTCATAATATAACATATGTTTCAAAGAAGGAAAATTGTAACCAAAATATATTACCACATTGGTAACTTTGAAATCATAAACCCCATCAAAGATAAATATTTAAATGGATATGTTAATTCATTTAAAATTAATTATAATAATTAAAAAAATCATTCATGGCTATTATAATCACCACATAAAAAATAATTTGTTAGTATGGAATATATATCAGAGGAATAAAAGTGAAATGAGAAAACCCTTACCTTGAGCCCGATTTGTCAGATGTGTCTTTATCATATAGAATAGTAAAATTATATTAATTATTTACTTGATGGATATTTTTTTTCATTTTTACTAGTATTTTTATTTCACATATTATAATGTTATATAGAATTACATAATAGATTAAGTTTTCATCAGATGTGTTTACCATTTTTGGCTTATGTGTCAAAAACCACTTAGGTATGTTGATTACGGTTAATGAGGTAATTACTTAAACATATAAAAAATAATAATAATGAAATAATTACTATATTTATACAGAAATTATAATTTTAAAATCAATCAATAATGATGGTAATGAAAAATTAACTAATGTTATGATCATGGATATTGTAGGTCGTACGTAAGCATGGGTAACATTTCCATTTTCAATGATCATTATGGAAAGAATATATGTAAAAATTATCTTTTAATAATGATCATAATATCAAAAATAACATATTATTTAATTATATATACTTATATATATCATTTTTTTTATTTTTGGATGAGAAAAATCACATCACTTTGATGGGGTGGTAGTCTACACATCCATGAATGACTTTATCATTTTCTTAGTCAGTAAAAAGGTAAAAAGAAAATGATATGTTTTATTTAAATAATGAAAAATATTACATTATTATAAAAAATATTTATTTTATCTCACATTAATTTATTATATTTACTCTTATTTCATTCAATGTAACTTGTTAGTGTAGAAAGAATCACATCACCTCACAAGGCGGCAGTCCACTATACACATTAGTGACGTTATCATATCCCGTATAGAATTTAATGAAATTGGGAATATATGATATAATTACACCAGATGTATAATAATGTTATAAATATCATATATAAACGTTATATCCATCATCATAACCAACCGTGAGAGGTGATAACTGGAAAATGAATGACATCATTTCATGAGGTGGTAGTTTGCCGTACACACAAATGATGAATCCATAACCCATTTTATGGAAGTGTTGGTTGTTTTAGGTCATAACAGTAACATAAAAAATATAATTATATGTAATATACTAAGTTTAATATATTATTATGGTATAATAATAATTAAAGGTGGTAGAAAATGAAATAAAACAAAAAAACATGTTCTTGAACGTTACATCTTCTTCAGGAAACTCCTTTTGGATTGTAGTAACCGAATTCCTTGGATTTCATTTATAAAAAACATTCTGAAATATAGTATGAGATGAGTGAAGTTAATAAGTTATATTTTTAGGGTTTGTTCTATCCAAATTTCATGAGAGGTGTGATCAAGGTAGGGGAGTCAATTCCATTTTATAATTAAAGAGGAGTGGAATTCCTATAAATACTGAAAGGTATTGACTATTGGGAGTTCTCCAGTACCTAATGTGGCTAAAAAACTGAATAATAATAGTAGGTATTATTTATTTGGTCTTTAAAATCCTCCACCATATAAAAATAAATAAATTTTTTCAATTTCATTCCTTAGTCTTTAACTTAACTCAATTTTACCCTTTTAGTTTTAACCATGGTAAATTGTATCTTTTTATTTACCTAAGTAATTTATCCTTTTAAGAACACAATTTAATGAGTTTTATTATATACTTTTGACAAAACTATTCTAAATAGTAAATATAATTTATTAAATTAAATTCATATGAGTGAGTAAAATTAATCTTAATTAAAATGCATGTTATGCATGAAATTTTGTTTTAACCTTTATTGCCTAATTAATTTTAACTATTTTCTTTAAGAATTACGGAAAAAAATAATTCGGCCTTATTATATAATATAAATTATTGTTTGTAAAAATATTAAATTCACTTATTTGAATTAAACTCACATAAGTGGAATATTGGAATTTAAAATTAATCGTATAGATGCAGCGAGAAAACGAGTTATTAAGAAGAGTATTTTTTGAGTAAAAGATGATTCTATAATAACTTAATGACTAATAAAAATAATTTTATTAAAATAAATTAATAATTTCTGATATATAATCTATTAATTTCAATTAAATAATTTATTATTAGTTATTATTTTATTTTATTAAAATGGAGAAACATCATACATTTTAAATCTATTTTTAGAAAACAATATTTTTAAACCAAAGAAGAAACATATATTAAAAAACAATATAAAGTTAAATCAAAGTAATTAATTAGATTAAATATAAAATTGTTTAATTTAAAAATAATAATCATAAGATAAAGGAAATTTTAGTTTAAATAATTTATTGAAAGGAAAATGTATTTTTTAAAAATCGGTAATGTTCACTATTCACTGAAAAATTAATATTTTCCAAAAAAAATAAAAAATACCACCCAATGTAAATTTTGATTTTATTATTCCATTAAATAATTTTACTTTTCCTCATAATTTTTATATAATATTATTAATTTTTTTTATATATGTTCCCCATAAAAGGCGACAAAATGTTTTTAAAAAAATACAGTTTTAAGTGTAAAATTAATTTTTTTAACATTGTGTCTTAAAAACACATAGAGTGAATCATAATTATTATATTGAATTATATATATATATATATATATATATATATATATTATTTTTATAATCCTACAAGATTTATTTTTTTAAGTTATCAGTATAAAACACCATTGTTCACAGTTAAATGTTTTTTCAAAAAAATCATTTTATTTTCAAAAGGGTTTTATTTTCATTTCTAATTAATGTTCACTAAAGAATTTAAGTTAACCATATTTTCATAATCCATTTAATCATGTTCATAACATCAATACCTTTGGCTATTTTATAATTGTGCTATATATCATCGATAGTTTAAGTTCTGTATTTCTTGTTGAATACACTATCTAATATACAATTCTAAGGATAGCGTGTAACACAAGATTAACTGAGTGTTGAGTGTCGCGCATGATGAACATAGTTTTGTGTTTCATTTATAATATATAATATAATTTTTTTCTTTTATAATATCATGGTGTTATATATATAGTTTTATACCAATTTAAAAGACTTCATACAGAATAAACTAGGTAGAGCTGTAGGAATTGAAGAAGAAACTCCCAGAGAACGTTGAGAATGGATTCATTCTACCATATGTGTCAACATTGGGTTCAGAGGTTCTTTTTTTAATAAATAATGATATATTAATTTATATTTTCAATGTTTACTAAGAACTAAACAAGGTCATAGTCAATAAGAAGCATCATCTACGATGTATTAATGACTTATTTGATCAACTACACATATCTGAATAATATTCCAATATTGATAGTCAAATTGGATATCATCAATTGAGGTTCAAGAAGGTGGGTATACCCAAAATTAAATTTTTTACAATGTATGTACACCATGAATATATAGATATTCCTTTTGTTTTTATAATTCCCTCACTTTCATTATGGATTTCATGAATATATTCTTTAGATATTACCTTGATCAGTTTGTGTCATTATTCAAAAAGAAATTATGTGTATAAATATCACATGGTAATTTTAATTAAGACCCTATGGAAGAAGAATTTATTTGAAAAATGTTCAAAATGTGAATTTTTTATATAATAGGATGGATTTTGGGGTCATATAATCTCAAGGGTGTCTATATTGGTGTATCCAAAGAAGGTGATGGCTATCGAACATTGTACAAGACTAACCAAGGTAACTGAGATTAAAAATTTTCATGTATTCGATGCATATTATCATTTTTTGTGAATATGGTTTATTGAATATCAAATCTACGCACCAATTTTACTCTAAAGGTATCTATATACCAATTAATGGTTGAATGTGAGGAAAACTTCAAGAACATAAGAGTTGATTAGTCAGTATGGCTATGCTTATATTAACCTGTAGTGGGAAAGGGTTTGTAATCTATATGATATATCAAATAAGGGGATGAGATGTGTTCTCATATTGAATTTCATTGTTATATCTTAGGCGCCATAGAAATTGAAGGTTCATGAAAAAAATCTCAGAACTCATGATTGGGAGTTAGCTATGGTAATTTTTCCATTAATGATATAGAGATATTATCTTTATTGATAAAATTGTGATATATATACTAATAAAAAACATAAAGTATATATTCACACATTAGGAGTTGAACATGTGCCCTAGAAGGTGGTTAGATCTAATTAACGATTACAACTGCTCAAAATATTACCACCCTAGGAAAGAGAACAAGGTGGAATATGATTTAAGTTGAAATGATCATGCCTTATTTTCCACGATGAGGATCAACGAAAATAAAATATTTTAGTTTTTTTAAATGATGGATCATGAAATATTTATTTAAGGGTAGAAATATTATAATTATCAAATAATTGTTCAACCGCATATCCAAGTGATGATAAAGGGGGATCATAAAGATTATATAGAGGTATAGAAGAAGGTGATACATGCCCCCAAGTTCAACATTGGTTGTTATAGAAGTTTGATGTTTTTGGAAAAAGTTTCTGTTCCATATATACCCAATTTTAAGAAGGATTTATTTTAATATTATCATAGTTCTTCATTCCCTACTCATCCTGGATGTGAAAAGATATATATGGATTTGGGTGAGTATTTCTGGTTATATTTCATGAAATTTGATATCACAGAGTTTGTATCTCGATGGTTGGTATATAGAAAAATTGTGGTTGAGATAAAAATTATACCAGTATTTTAAAACCATTACCCTTTAATGGAAACAAGAAATCATCACTACATATTTTTTCAATGGGGTCCCCAAAATTCCTATTTGGAATTAGGTTTTATAGGTTGTAGTAGATCAATAACGTCAGCACACTTCATCACTATTAGAGAATATTTCACTCTATACTACCTTTTGAGGACGTACATTAAAGAGTTGGTACGATTGTATGGAGTACCAAATTCTATTTTTATTTGATCGGGATTAGAGGTTTACCTCAATGATTTCATGAAGTATTAAATAAGAATTTGATATAGAGTTAAGTTTCATCTTATCTTATCATCTTTATAAATATGGCAAGTCTGAGTTTAAAATTAAAACCTGATTAATGTTATCATATTGTTCTATGTATTTCAATGAATTTTAGGATTGCCACATTCCTCTTATAGAGTTTTCTTATAAAAATTACATCCAATTGATAATTTATAAGGATAATTATAAATTCATATATGGAAAGAAGTATAAAAATCCATCATTCAAGAGTGAATTTGTTTAAAAAAATATATTTATACTTTATCTAGTTGAGGAAATGGTGGAGAAAATCATAGCCATTCAAAAAAACATCAAGGAAACATAGAATCGAGAAAAACAATATGATTACAACCAATTATAAGATTTTAAGTATAAATTTATTGAGGAGGTTTTTTAATGAATATCACCCTGGAATTAGGTAATGAGATTCTGGAATAATACAAATTTCATCCCAAGGTATATCTATCCCATTAAAATTCATGATAATATCAGGGAAGTGTTTCATTGATGGGTGCTTACACGGAACATCTCTCAATTCCAGGATGTGTTTATGTATCTCTCTTGAGAAGTAAATACATGATCCTTCCAATGTACTATACAATGAGGTCATACCATAAGAGAAATATAATTCGTCTCTGTTTCAATGAATGGAGGTTATGAATCTAAAAGATAAAGTTTATGGAGACAATTCCACTGAAATTGTTAAAGTTTTGCGATGAAACCACTAATTTGAAATATCTACAAGGGAATATGAGAATATAAT
Organism: Viscum album; assembly: GCA_963277665.1. Lineage (NCBI taxonomy): Eukaryota > Viridiplantae > Streptophyta > Magnoliopsida > Santalales > Viscaceae > Viscum > Viscum album. Next base: position 1,357,671,415 of record OY728166.1, on the reverse strand, counting down.
GAGGTATAATTATACTCATTTGTTTCTATCATAGTGGTAAATTTCAATGATAAAATTCATATTAATAGGGGTAAAATGTAACAACTTTAGTTCTGAAAATTTTTATTCAAATAAATTTAATTTTTTCGATTACCAGATCACATTATACACCACACCAAGTTTTAACAAACAATGATATACAATTCATAATATAATGGAAAAATAACCATCATAATCTATCTATTAAATAAGGTGTAATGAATAGTAATAATCATAATTTAAAAATTAATCACAATGGATTTATATAAATAATTCAAATTTATAATAATGCACTTATTTTTTAGTGAGGTATTAATATGATCTGAAAATAAAATTTTCTAGAATTTATTTTCATTTTTTGTGAACAATTTGTAAAATAACTTTTAGAAAAATTTATAAAATGTATTCTAAATATTAAACTTCATTTTTTGAGATCTAAATGAAAAAATTATCTTTGAGTGGATATTGGGAATTTTTAAAAAATATTAACTTTTTAGTGAATATTTAAAAATTCAAAATCTTATTAATAACATACATCTCATTTAAGGAATTTATAAAGATACATATCTTTTAAAAAAAATTAATATTAACATTATCTTAATAATTTTATTATTATGCAGATTTATGTCATTGTAATGAAATTCATGTTGAATTTTGATATTAAACCTTTCTATAGTTATGGAAATATCCCCTTTAGAAAAACAACATTTTTGTAGCTTGTGTGGGTTTAATTATAAAATTAAATTTTTCCAATACTTTGAATGAAATTTGGAAAAATGGATTAATATTTAGAATAATAATAATTTATAATATATAATAATTCTAACATCATTTTTTGTCAAAATGAATAGTGAAAATAGTAAATATTAATTATATTGGTTAAGGTTAATACGAGTTTACTATGGGTTAAAATAAAAAGATAAGGTGTTAAATAACCTAAATCTTGTAAATATCACATTTTATGTCCATATTTCAACTTTATATATCCTTGGGTTAAAAAATGATCCATTTTTTATCCTTTTGGAATGATAAAAATTTCGGTACAATTTATTATTTTCAAAAATATCAAATATGTATTATCCTCCATTTATAAAAGGGAACCACCTATCCTCTTCTATTAATAATATTTAAACCAATTGGTTTAGTAAATTCATATAGAAATACTTTTTATACATACATGATCACATCTTGGATTCCCTGTTTTCATCAGAAATCTAACCATGGAAGGCTTGTGGATTAATCTTAATGAGGTTATCCAAATAAGTGGTGTTGTTCTCAACAAATTCTTTCTATTTTATTTCTTCTTACACATCCTTAAAATACTCTAAAATTATACTAATATAATTAAAAGATTATCTAACATATACATATAAAACATTATTTTAACAGAATAACCTACATCTATCCACTATTCTATTAATGGGAAAAGAAAATGCTGATCGTTTGTATTGCGGACTACCACCTCACGAACCGATTTAATTCATATTCCATCACCGCCTATCATGAAATGATATAATTATGTTTATAATATATATATATATATATGTGGTATTTATAAAATAATTTCTTTTTTTAAATCATAATATCAATTATACATTCTTAAAATCCATTTCTATGGGAATACGTTTACATCGCACGTGTGAAGAGCAGACTGCTGCCATGAATCGATGTGATTATTTTTTCACAAACACTTTAATGGAATGTAATAAGGAAAATTTTAATAAGTATATGTTATATATATGACATAATAAATAATTTTTAAAGGTTATATATTATTTACCTTAAATTGTTTCCATCCTTTGATAAAATGAAAACATCGTTCATTCATACGTATAACCTTTCACATCCAAGAAAAATGTAATTAAATTTATATCATTAACTTATATTGATCAATATAAATAAATATATAATTAATATACATGATATTAATATAATTTATAACATTCTGGAAATTATGAAACCTTGATCAACGTAAAATGACCAAATATACCAAACCAAAACATACATGAAAAACAATATAGTTAAAACCCAAAATGTTAATTTAAAATGAACTGTTAATAAAAGGGTTATAAAATTTCATATGTAAATCATATGTGGTATAAAATATATGATTATTATTCAATAATATATATATAATAAGAATATATTTATTATAAAAAAGGTTTTAAATAGTACTAATGAATTCAATACCTAAGGTAGGAGATTTATGATCTCTCTTTTATTTATTATAAACATATTATACATTTACCACTTTTATATTTTTTTATGTAGTATACCTTTGACATGATATATAATGAATATAATTATTTTAATTATATTTAAATCATCATTTTATGTTACTCTTTAATGGGGATTTCAATTCATAATTTTCCAAACTGGTAATGGATTTCTATCTCTCTTTTATTTCTTGGAGTCATATGCCATATTAAAATTTTTTTATTATGTGTAGTGTATATAATACCCCATTTAAATTTTATATAATTAATATCTATCTTTTCATTACATCTATTTTTTGTGTTATTATTTAATAGGGCATATGATTCAATAGATACGAAAGTAGAAAGTTAATTTCGTTATACTTTTTTCTATATGAGGAACAATCCATATTCTGAACTTGTTCATTTCTTATGGTGTATATACTACCCATGGATATATTTTATGAATATTATTAGGAAAATTATAGGTATTTACAGATACATCTAAGTCTATTTGTTTCACGGGACATAATTAAAATGTTACCAATGTGGTAACAATTTGATGTTACCATCTTATTGTTTTTCAGGATTTTTTATGACTAATATATCGATAATGAAATATTATCATCTAACTCTCAATAAACTCATTTATTTTATTATACACTAGTTATTTCTCTTGAATGTATATTTTTCATTCATTTTAAACTGTTTAATAACTAATGAGACCAAAATATGTTTTTATGAAAAATGACATTATTTCTCTTTTTTGGTGAAAATGTTTTTTTATTCTGTATCCATGTTTTATAAAAATGTTTTAAAAGATATTTTTAATACTCTAAAAAAAATTTAAAAAAATTTCTAACCATTATTTATTTTTTTTGGAAATTTTTTAAAAATAATTCTTATGTTGCTTTCTCAATGAGGTGGTTTCGACTTTTCACTAAAATTTTGAATAGATTATTTATTTTAATTTATACAACATGAATATAATTTTTACCCTCATGAAAACTCAATTATTTGAGTCTTATTTTTATATTTCAAAAGGTTGTATTAAAATAAAAAAATTTCCTTGATATTTGTGAAATGTTTATATTTTAAAGAAGTGATATCAAATGAAAAGTATATTTTCATTAAAAAAGTTGTAATGGTATTTTGTTGAATTTAAATTCACTAAGGAAAAAAACCTTCAATGTTTCCTATTTTTTAATGTGGACATGATCCAATGGTACAATTGTTATTAATTACTTTGATGATGTATTTTTATGATCACTATGAAAATATGTTTATAAAATCCATTTCTTTTAAATTGTTTATGATATAATGAATTGAATAAATGGTTATAAAAATATTTCATTTTCCTCTAGTTAAGCTCTGATAAAACTTTTATAATACCCATTTAATTTAACAAGGGGTATGATATGATGAATGTTTTTGTTCTTGTGTAAAAAAAGTTATTGATTATATGATTCATGGGAACTGTACCTCCTTCCAATGAATTGGATAATGATTTATATCACATGATATAATTATATGAAATTAGACTATGATCTTTATATTCTTCTTGAAATAAGATGATTTACTTGATCTACTATGAGAAATAGGTGATGATTCCTAAGATTTTATGATACGGGAAACAAGTTTTGATGCTTGATACATTATGATTTGATGGTATTGGATGTGAAAAATTACATATTAAATGATATATATATATGTGTGATGGTGTCACAATTATATAGCATGAACTTATAGTTCAATATTGATTTATGATAATTCTTCTTTCATATGATTCATGTATTTATAAATGTTAATGATTTATTCCATGGATCATATTTAGGATCCATGATGAATTAGGTATAAACATTATATTTTACATTCATAATCTCATTCCCTTATGATTATATTTTTCTGTCATATGATCATCAGTTGATATATTTCATGTTTAATATTATTGAGCATCTAAAATAATCGATTTTAAATGTTTCCTTTAACTAGGTTATAAAAAAAGTTTTAATTAGTGTATATATATTAAGTGTACGAAATGGGATGATCTTTATGTGAGATGTTGAAGACCTTTCATAAAAAAATATGTTTGGGTATCTAGTCTCCAAAGACACAATAGTGTTATGCTCTTTAGGAATATATTTGTGAATTGTAGTAAATATTTTTCTATAAATATTTAGTTTCAATATATTTAAATTTTGGGTCATTATAATAATGGTGAGATCAAATTATCATTAAGTGTAAACATAATCATTAACAATTGAATTTCATTAGTGGGCATAATATGGGGTTAATAGAATGATTATATAACAAAATTCAAGATCATAAGAAAAGATAATTTAGACCCATAATAATATAAATCATAAATAATAAAACATGGAATAAATCATTAACATAATACAATAGTCATACATTTCAACAATAATAAGTTATGTGAAAACATTCCTTGTGAATATAATCCATTAAAACTCATGGCATAAATTGGAAAATTGTATCAGTATCTTGGAACATAACAAATTCATCATAGAATCAAATAATCTGATAATTCCCAAATATTTCATTAGTAACATAAATCTGATAAAATTCATCATCTCATAGGATTAACATAAAATAGGTTAACATAATAATCTATTTGGTGTAACAAAACACTAACTTTTCTTAGGAGAAACATCCATAAAGTTAACTCCACCTCATTACACAATAAATTGGAAGGATATAATGGACCCCTAATCATTTATTATAAAATTTACTATGTGTATTCATATAAAACCCACAATCATTCATTCATATAAAATGTTCTTGTACAATATCATCAAACAAAAAACATGGATTATTTCATTTCACAAAAACTGTCGTAGCGTTATTAACCAATCATAAAGGTAAATATTCCATGAAAATATCATTTTAAAATAATCTTAAACCATCATATAAAATAATTTGGTGGTATCATATGATCATATAAAAAGTGAATAATGGTAATTGTTAAAGGTCTTTTACATAGAAAAAATAAGAATTAAAATTTCATTCAAACATTTCATTGAAAATATGAGAAAATAATTTTTTTATCTCTAAATGTTTTTATAAAAATTTCCATCATATTGAGTTTTTTTTTTGAAAATAAAATTGGATAATTGAAAATGAATCTTTAGTAAAATTAATAATCATGATGTAAGGAAAATATGTCCATGCTGTATATGATAAACTAAAACATATTTTTCAAACATTTGTAAAAAGTCAAAAATGCTTTACTAGGATAACATTTAGAATGATTCAATCTTATACTAGTAAAAATAATGTAAAATGTTTTTGAAATGATCGTTTTATTAAATTTCATTTATATCTGTGATCTTTTATAAAACAATTTAAATTACTATAGAGATGAGATAAATGTTTTTTTAATCAGAGAAGAAATATGGTTGGAATTTTATTATACACATTTTCTTGATAATTTTAAATACCAAAAAGAGAAAAATTGAACTAATAATAAAAAAATATAAAAAAACTAAGTGGATTAAAAAAATATGTGGTTCAAATTATAAAACCCATAAAAATTTCACTCAATGTAACTTTATCTTGGAAACTCCCAATTCTAAATGAGATTATGACATAAATCCTCACAACATTTTTGAAATTTGAATAATAACCCCTGTGAATAAAATAATAGTAGATGAAAGATGAAATTATTTGAATATAAGGATATGCATGATATAAAATATCAAATGTTAGGTAGATACACCTAAAAATTCCAGATATGCATATAACATGACAAATGTCCCAATTAAGACAATTTGAGATGAAAAACCCTTATCGTGGGGAAAGATTCAATTAAAATCACCATAGATGAAATAATTTGATTTTTTTACCATAAATACTATTAATTAATAATAATACAAGATATAATATGTTTAAGTGTAAGTATATACACTACATTAATAAAAATAGGTTTATGACATCAAATATGTCTCAAGGAATAATTATTGATATAAAGAATCATTTAAAATTTTGATCCACTCATGTGATTAAAAGTTTTATAATTATTCTGTACCAATTTTAAAATCACATAAAATAGTTTTAATAAAAGAAAAGATAAACCTTTTAAAATTTATAGTTAATTATTTGATAATATAGTAAATGAAGTTTAATTATAACCAAATGAATTGAAATTCTGTTACGAAATCCCTTACCTCTTGTCCATAAAAGAAATATAGGTTATTCAACCCTAGTATAATAATCATAAATGTAACATCCCGTTCCTTTTTTAGGTGTTCCTTGAATTTTTTTTATTACCATTGAGTTGGGTCTTGATTTGGGGCCATTCTATGAGATTTTAAAAATATTTGGATGTGTTTTGAGCTATACGAATTTGACACACGGTTAGAAGACAACATATTCCCCCTATGAAAAACCATGCTTCACATGATAGTGGAGATATGTATAGTTGGTGTATAGTTTCCCAAACTTTTTGAGCACCTGGGGGAAACTGTGAACCCCAGATAGTAGGGGTGCATGACTGGCACACGATGTACCTTAACTGTGGACACCCTTCCATAAAACTATCCATGCATAATTTTAATATTCCAAAAAATAATTTAAAATTATTAAACCCAATATTTTAAGTATCTATCCACCCTATTCAAACCTAATATATTTTATTATTCTTTTCGGATCTGAATAGGTGATTTTGGACATTTTAAACCCTTTCCTTGGAAGATTTAAGCGGAACTAATCTCATTTTATCTCAGTTGGGTAAGTGAATATCATGTCATATAATTACATTCAATTTTTATATCTCTCCTCCTTAGAGTTTGATGGATAATCACTTGATGTATACATATAAAGTGGCACTGATCTTTTTTTATCTTCTTTGGGTAAGTGAATCATCTCTCATGTAATTTATTTAAATTTCTATTTCTATCCTCCTAAGAGTTTTATGGATAATCACTTAATGTATACATATAAACTAAATTTCCTTACATATTTATTCAAGGTTGTTTTCCTATAACTTCCACACTATCGTACATCATTGCCGAGTCCCATTGCGGGTGTTGATTACTCAATCATTGATTTTAAAGTAGGTGGTTCAAGGATTATTTTAGATAATATTGAAACCTTGAATTTTGTAATTAAATTCAAATTAGTTTTAAATTAATTTTAATCATTTAATTATGATTGTTTTATATTTTATTTTAAATGGGCATTGGTTTTGAGAACAACACCAATTTCAATGGAATTGGAATTGTGGGATGAATTTAAGAAAAATAATACATTGATATGGAAATCATTTTTTTGAAATGATCTAATTTGGATATTGATAAAATGACTTAAATTGAAAAGTGATTTTGAATGTCCTAAAATTACAAAATGTAATGATTTGGTTTTGAAATGAAATTGTCATATTGAAAATGGAAATTGGGAAAAAAATTGAAATGTTTTGAAATGAAAGATTTCAAATTTGAATGATTTATTTTTTTAAGAACTTGTTAGCTAGGGTAGTTAATGGTGACTAAGAAAATAACACTTGGACCTTGACTCACTAGAAATGGATTTAAAATGGAAGCTTTTACTAAAATAATAATGACCTAACTTCCTCTTATGGGTTCCTATTTTGGGGTATAGACTATCCTTGATGGGTTATCCTAGTGGGGTGTATTTATATAGACACACTTGACTAGATATGATATAATTATTGAGATGTGTTCATATGTTATTACCTGGTAAACTAACTTACCAGAGATATTTTTTACATGGTTATTTTCAATGATTTCTTTGAATTGATTATACATGTTGTTTAATTGTTGAACTATTTTATTTAATATAACTTATTTATATAATCTTATTTATATTTAAGATTTATTTAATTCAGTATGAAATCTATTTGGATATATATGAAATGGGTTTATTATGAAAAAATATTTTTGTTAAAAATATCTAAAATTTAATTCCATGTATTGTTTTATTCAAATTGAAAACATAAATGGTAAATTGGAATGGTATTGATTATGGGAAACTTGGTGAGACACTACTAAGAATTATTACTCACACCCTATCCTTACCATCAATTAATTTTATATTTAATTATTTCAGGTCCTACAAAAGGGAAATTAGTACTTGAAGGTGGTGGATGTTCATAATCCTTTAGACCGTGGAGTGCGGTTATGACTAGTGGTGCATTTTTCGTTATGGGATGGTGTTTCATTTGGGTTGTTTAAGTAATAAATTTCTAGTTTTTGAGAACTTTTATGATGTAGTAATTTATTTTTTTACCTATTTTGTTTCTAGTAGTCTCCCATTTTAGAATGTTGAGTATAATGACATGAAAATATTTTATCACACACTCCTTTTTGTAAAATTTATTCTCTCTTGATCATGTATGATGCCAGGTGCAGGTCACCAACCCATGAGGATGAATAACACCAATCAAGCCTTGTCAGATATAGCTCAGTTAGTAGGGTACCAGGGTATCCAGGCTAGTTTGTGACAAATTGGTATCAAATGAGTACGTTAAGAATCTTTCCTTGATGTTAGTATGTAGTATGGTTTATCCTGGTAGACATGATGTATAATTTTTGGGACTTAAGAGGAATTTATGAGTGTGTTCCAAGATTTATATCATTGTTACGAGCCTTAAGTCATCATGGGTGTTTGGGGAAAGGATTATTGTTGAATAATTTAATTTTATTTTCATATATTAACTTATTTTGATTTTGATATGATGAAATTAAAATCCTGAAATATTATCTGATGGGATTAAATTTCCCATTTCTCATGTTTGAGTTATTAATCTAAGTAATATTATGATATCTTTAGTGTTGTATATTAATATTTTTTAGAATCATTCATTTGATATGACATGTGAACAGGCCCTAGGAGGAAGCTACTAGTGATCCATAGTGTGTGAATCATCCCATGGACTAGAATATTGTTGAGATTATTGTTCCTATTTTTCGATCTTTGGGACAAGCATCTGCACCCTTTCTAATTCAGGCTCCCATTATGGAACCTTTATGGGATGAATCTAAAAAACTTTCATTAGAGTTTTTTCATGAAAATTCGCTAACATTACATGGATCGAATAATCCTTAAAGGGATGAGTATTTTTTGAGAAATATAGAACTTATTTTTAATTTCTTGTAAAAACAATATTCAATTAAGGTAAAATATGATACGTTAAATATGGAAGGGCTTAATAATAGATGTTGGGATTCGATGTTAATAGAAATTAATCATGAGGGTTTTGAGTGGAAGTACATTACAGTTTTTTTCACTGATAATTTTTATTATGAAAATATGGTACTAACTAGAGATATGGAGTTTTTCAACCTCCAAAAGGCCAATAGGATCGTGATATATTATGAAAACTACTTTACTAAGGCTATGTAGTTTTCACCTGAGGTTTTATCAAATGAGAAGATTAATATTCAATAGTTTGAGATGATTCTTCGACATAATATCCATTAATATGTTATCATACTATATATCAATACATATATTGATGTACTAGATAGGGAGTTTATGATTTAACATGGTCTGGATGGTATTGCAAGGTTTATGGGAGTTATTTTTATCCTAATGGAAGATGTTAGAGTTTATTTAAAGAAAATAGGAATCCTGACAAGTTAGAAGGTGGTTATCAATAACAAGAATAATTTATACCTAATGTAGTGCATGGAATATTCCATTTTAATTCATTCCAATTTAGAAAGATTAAGAATTCAAGATGTGATTGTAAGGCGACACTGAAGATCTATTGTTCTTATGGTTTATTTGGATAGATGCAAAAATTATTCCATTGATTTTATTCTCTTAATAGTTTAAAAGGATCATTATAAACTTAAATTATTGTGGTGAAATCATATTATTCAAGATCTAAGGGGTTTCAATCATAGGAATCTAGAACAAAGTTTCTTCATATAGTAGAAGAGTCTTCATAGGAAGCTACTATAGTTCCATGACTGTGATGTGTACCATCACTATAGCTCCATCATTAGTGGAAACTTTATTTGATACCATTTCATCTCACTCATTTATATCTTCTCATATTATGGACCTGTTAAATCTTCCTAGATATCTTTTTACTTATTTTTTGAATATTACTATTCCCATTAAAACAATGATAGAGTTGGATCTCTATTGTCATGATTTTGTTATCTCTTTCTCAAAAATTTACTTTACCTCACAGTTTCTTGTTCTAAACTTGAAACCTATTAAATTCATTTTTAGGATGGATTGAATCATTAGTAATAAGGTCTCAATTTACTTCTATCTTTGGCAGATCTCCTTAACCACGACCAATGTCATGTGTCATATCACTCAGGGAAAAGGGGAACCAAATTTAAGTAGATCCAAAATATCTTATCCATGTTTGGAGAAATTAATTATTATTTTCTTTTGATTTGGAGTGGTAATAATTGAGTAATGATCTCATTCCATTTTTTCATTTATTTTTCTAATGTGTTTCTTTCTTGTTTATCTAGTTTTCCACCAATAAAATAGGTAGATCTTTATATTGATTTAATTCAGGGTAATCAACCAGTTTCTAATAAATATTATTTCTTGGAATCAGATGAAATGAATGAGTTGAATACTTAGTTATAAGATTGATTAGATAGAGGAATTTTAAACTCGTATGTGTCACCTTAGGTGACACATATTCCTTTTTCTAAGAAAGATGATAGACCTCTTCTCTTCTGTGTGGATTACCAGAAACTTAATCAAACTATAGTAAAGAAAAAGTATTCATGGACTCAAATATATGATTTGTTTGACTAGTTGAAAGGGGAGAAGTGGCTTTTAAAGATTTTACTTGGATTTGGTTATCACCAGTCAAGAATAAATGAATCTAACATTTATAAATCTACCATCTAGAGCAGGTGTGGCGATTATGAGTATATTTTCATTAAATTTGGTCTATATAATGATCCTACAGTCTTTATGTATTTAATTAAAAATATTTTCCTTGAGTATATTGACATGTTCATGGTTGTATTTGTGGATGAAATCCACTATTTAATCTTAATTTGAGGAGGATCATGTGGATCATTTGATATAAATCAAGAAATGAGGAGAAATCACTAATTCTGTCTCATGCTATCTGAATTTGACTTATGGATTTAAGAGGGGAAGTTCATGGGACTCATGGTCTCAGGACATGGCATCACATTTAACCCTTATAAGGAAAAATCTATTATGACATGGGAATAAACACATAATGTTTTCAATATTTACACATTCTTGTATTTAGTAGGGTATTTTCACCATTTTGTAAAGTATTTCTCAATGTTGTCTTATATGATAACCAATCTCACATAAAAGTGGGTAAAGTTTTATTGGGATGATAAATTTAAAAGTTATTTTGTTGAGATAAATGAATTTTGACTTTTATGCTGGTATTGACTCTTCCAAAGGCTAGGAAAAGATATTGGGTCTGCTATGATCCATCAGATTCATTTTTTCTTATGCTATAATGATGGGTGATCATGTGTTAGCCTGTGGTTCTAAACATATTAGGTCACGTGATAAGAATTTTTCAAGATATGAACTTGAATGTGCTGTTTTTATGCTTGCATTTAAGAGTTGGAGGCATTATATTTTCAAATAAAGGTTTACCATGCATTTTGACCACAAGATCTTAAGTTATATCTTCTAAAAATGTTTTGAATCTTCAGAAGATGCATTGGTTAGAGTACCTAAAATATTTTTATTTAGATATCACATATATACTAGGAAATGAAAATTTCATTATTGATTATTTGGGAAAGACACTTCCGACTTAGACTATGAAAGAATCATGAGAAGAGTTGAACTTGATGGCTATTTTTTAATAGTTTCATTTTAGAGTCTGTGATAAAAAGGACAAGTTTATCCAGGAAATTATATAGTTTACCTCCATTATTCTTGAGATGATTCCTTATTATTAGAAACTTGGTGGTGAATTTCATAGCATTAGGGACTCTTTTTATAGTTGGGAGACCATTGATGAGTGATCATTATCCCAAGAGGGTATTCTATGTTTTGGGAATATATGTTTTGGGCCATTATCTATAAAGAATGATGTTATGTGGGATTACCATAATTCCCAATGGGCTGTGAAACCATGAAACAAAATGTATTTTTATGATATGTGGTGATTTAGCGATTCCAATTATGAGACATAACAGGTCAAGGACAAGCACTAGAGAGCTTTGAGATTACTTTAGCAACATCAAATTCTGACTTAGATGTGGGATGTGATTTCTATAGAAATTGTGGTTAGCTTTCCTAATACCCCCCACCCCAAATAAGAATTAAATAAGGTTTGAGATCAATAGGATGGTTAAATCATCTCATGTTATACCAATTCATTATACAAACAATGTCATGGTGTTGGGAAATCTCTATGAGAAAGGGATTGTTAATTTCTATAGAGTTTCATATTTTATCATCTCTAATAGATATCCTTGTTTTTTCTCTCATTTTTTGTGGGGACTTCCAGAGGTGATGGTATATCATGTTCGGTTGAGTACGAAATTCCATTAGAAGATGGATAGTCATACGGATAGAGTTAATAAAATTTCTTGAGGATATGCTACATGAATGATCTCTCGAATTTGGTGGATTAAGGGACGGCCATTTGGGACTAGTTGAGTTTTCTTATAATAATATTTATATGTCCACAATTATAATGGATCCTTTTGAGTCCTTATACACCAGGACATGTAAATCTTAGTTGTGTTGGATGGAAATTGGTGAAACTTACATCGATGGACCGACTCTAGTCCAAGAGATATCAAAAAAGATTTCATTTATTAACTGGATAATTTTTAAGATATGAATCCATTATAATTCATATAATGATCTTTGTTTTGGTGTGTTGGAGTTATTTTTTGGTGATTGGGTGTTCTTGAGAGTTTCACCTCGGTTGGTTCACTAGTGACCTGGGAAACAAGGAAATATTTCACCATGGTTTGTTAGACATTTTGGGGTTGTTGAGTGGGTGGGAAATCTGGATTACCATTTTTTACTTCCACCATAATTTACATCGATACATATTGTGTTACATGTATCATAGCTTCAGGAGTATGTTTTGGATCCATCGCATGTATTGATCTATAAGTATATTGATCTTGAGGTTTATTTATCCATGATTGATAATCTATTTAGGATTTTTTATTCATAGACAAAGAGATTTTTTGGGAGTAGGATACCATTTTCCCATGTGCTATGATAGCATACATATGATTCTGATGATATATAGTAGCATGAGGAACTGATGAGAGGGAAGTGGCCTCATATGTTTGATATGGAAAATTCTTGAAAATATTTATGAGGATAAAAAAATTTATGGTGTGGAGGTTGTAACACATTATTACTTTATTTAGGTGTTCCTTGAGAATTTTTCTAGTTCCCTTTGAGTCAAGTCTTATTTTGGGGTCATTCTCGGAGAATTTTTTAATTTTTTAATTAATTTTATGATTTTCATGATTGTTGCATGGTTTTTCCAAACCATGATCCCCCAATGAAAATCATGAACCCCTAGATAGTGGGGAGATGAACAGTTGGGGAATGGTTTCCCAAATCATGTTATAACCTAGGAGAAACCATTCACCCTAAACATTAGGGTAGCAATGCTGGTATATGGTTTCCCTTAACATTGTACCCCCTCTAGAAAAACATGCGTTCATGATTTTAATGTTCCAAAAATTAATTTAAAATTCCTAAACCACACAGTTTAAGGGTTCAAAAAACCCATTCAGACCTAACTTGTTTTACACTTCCTTCGATGCTCTCAAGAGTCAATTTTTTCCCTCAAAACCCTCCCCTTGGTGAATTTAAGTGGAATTGATCTCTTTATATCTTCTCCAGGTAAGTGGATATCCACTCATATAGTTTCTTCTAATATCTATTTCTCTCATCCTTACAATTTTATAAATCATCATATATTATATTGACCTATACTAATTTTTCTTGGATCTTGATTATAGGTTGTGTTCTTATATCATATGCACCTTCAATATTCATTATCAAGTCCCTTTGTGAATGTTGATTCAAGGATCATTGATTCAATAGTTGGTGGTTCTAGGATTCATTTACCTACAATTGAAACATTAATTTTTTTAATTAAATTGTAAGAAGTTTTTAACTGATTTTAGAAATATAGAATTGTGAATATATGATATTTAATTTGAAATGGGAATTATTTTTGTGAAAAACTCTAATTTCAATGAAATTGGAATTATGGGATGAATTTATCAAAAATGAGTGCATGATTAGGGATCATTTTTATAAAATAACTTCATGTTGATCTTGAGAAAATATCCTAAATTTAAAAGTCATTTTAAATAGAATCAAATTATTAAAACTAATTATTTGGTTTTTACATTAAGAAGGCTTTTAGAATACATAAATTGGGAAATTATATTTTGAAATGTTTTAAGAAGATAGATTACAAATTTTCTTGATTGATAGTTTGAAACATATGTTATCCTAGGTAGTTAGTGGTAATTGGGAAAAGCACACTAGGACATTTTTTTAGGTGTATAATTCCCTTGATGGGTTCCCCTTTTAGGGTGAATTTGTGTGTACACACCTTACAATAGAAGATATAATTACTTTGATGTGTTAGGAACCTATTTTTTGAGAAACTATCATACCATATTTATTTTATACATGGTAATTTTCTATTAGTTTTTGGACTATTTATCATATATTTCATTCAATTTTGATCTATTTTATTTCTACCAAATGATTTATATAATTTAATTATATAACATTTTCATTTAATATGTTTTGCATTCTAGTTTGATATATCTTTCATCATTTTATTATGTAATCATGTTTTGGTTTAAAATATAAAAACAATGATTTCATAGATTGTTTTATTTACATTTATATCCTAAATGTAAAACTTTTATGGTATTGATTATGGAACCCTTTGTGAAACCCTACTGGTCTTTATATATCATGCCCTACCATTTACTTTGTGTGTTTATTGATTTTGTTATAATAGGTATGATAAAAGGGAAGTCACTACTTGGAGGTGGTGGGTTTTCTT
The DNA here is from genome assembly GCA_963277665.1 of Viscum album. NCBI lineage: Eukaryota > Viridiplantae > Streptophyta > Magnoliopsida > Santalales > Viscaceae > Viscum > Viscum album. Next base: position 1,357,656,172 of record OY728166.1, on the reverse strand, counting down.
TATCCTTTGGACTATGCAGTAAGATTGAGACTATTGGATATATTTTCATCATGTGATGATGATTCCTTTGGTATTTATTGAGTTTTATCTTACAAGTTGTTGAGTACATTGATGATGTACTGCATTGAGTTTTGTTATACATATTTTTTATCTAGTACTCTATCCATTTGGAGTGTTGAGAATACATACTTTTAAATAATTTATCATCCTCTATTTTGTGAAAAAATAATCCCCTCATGATATTTTTTGATTCTAGCAACTAGTCGACAACCTGTGGGGATTGTTAATTCCCTTCATGCCATGTAAGATTCAGCTCGTTATAAAGGTACCTAGGTATCTTGGCTAGTTCATGAAAATAAATAAATTATTTAGTTTTAGGAACATTTGGTAGGATTATTACCTAGTCATAAAACCATTTTTATCATTTATTTTAATGGCACATTTAACTAAAAATTCATTAATTACATATCATATTTTTTATGATGTTTCGTTTATAGTTGAAAAATTACAAGGGTAAGTTAATCAGGGTCAACTGGGACATTTATCCATAATATAAAAATTAATAATCATAAAATAATTATACTTTTTTACATTATATAAAATATTAAGATCAAACATGTATGTAATACATGAGTAAATAATCACATCACATAGTATAGGTGGTAATGCATATGTACAAGCGAACAATGATACAAATTTTTTACAGATGGGAGGGATAAAAAATAGATGATATCATATATTCATAGAGTTATAATTATTTAATTTATATCATATGTATATATAAAAATTAAATACATTATTATACACATCCAAGTGAGGTGGAAATGGAAAACGAAACACATCACTTCTGGAAGGTGGTTGTTTACTAGTACGCATGAATAATGTTTTCATTCCCCATAGGGTTGCAAATGTGAAGAATTAGGTTATTAAATTAGCATTTTAACATCTTATTATGTGGGGTTTATTTATCTTAATATATTTTAATTCTTAGCACAATTTTGAATGTGGTATAAGTTAAAGTCAAATGAAAATGATCAGTAAATATGATTACCTACACATTGACGAACTGACATTGGTTATCTCTACAAGGATGATAAGGATGCTCTATTAAAAGGGAAAAAATAATATATTATATATAATGTTGTTAATAATGTGTTTTAGCCTATTTTTTTAGGATACAAGGCTATTGATGTGTAAGGGAAGAGTTGTGGTACACTTTTATAGGTGCAGAGAGGGCTATCCTTGAGGTTAAATGAAATATTGAAATAATATAAATTATTTTCCATGGAAGAGTAAAAAAATTGATATATATGGAGTATAATTTGAGGATAGGTCAAATTATATCATCAAATAAAATTTATACATCTTTATGTGATGTTTTAAACATAATAACTTAGTTTTAACCCATGTTAACATTTTTGACAATAATCGTGATATCAATGTTTTTTACTCATTAGGGGTTAAAAAAGTTATTATAAAACAAAATTAGATCCATAGGTGAGAAATGTTTGATATGATTCAACATATCCCATTCACTTGTTAAATTACATAATAATTTTAAATAATTTATTAATGTATTATATCACATAAGATAACATTAATTCCATTTTTTAACTATTCACATATATTGACTTCAATTTCATCAATATAGAATGGAATTTTAATATAAAAATATCACACATTTAAAATATTTCACATTTATATTATAATTTCATTTAATTTAACACAATAATTATTCAATGTTTTATAAATTAATTTTTTTAATATCATATATATTATTTTTATACTACTTTCAAAATAACTATGTTAGTATTACCTAAGAATTTAAGGTAGTTAAATCTTCAAAAAAAATTGATAAAAAATGAACAATTATAAAAAATCATTAACCATTAATATAAAAATTTATAAGTAATCATAAATAATTTTAATTCCTCTGAAAACAATATTAGAGATATTGATACAAAGGGGGTGATATTTTGTATTTATGCATTACATACTATAATATTTAGGTAATTATCAAAGATAAATGGAAAAAAAGTTTCCATATCATTTACTATTGGATGATTATTGTTGAAATAAACCCATCCTTTAGAAATAAGGTTTCTGCTAGATATTGTTTTAAGTAATATCCCAATATTTATAACCTTAATTACCTTATTTTCTTATACTCAGGTGACAAATATTTTCCACTTTCACGATTCATTATTCCCTAAAATCAACCAAAAATGTTTACTAAATTTTTTCATTATATATATAAAATTTTAATCCATTTTATAAAATTAAATCCATATAGGTGGCCAAAATGACTTTTAAAATTTGCTCACAAAAGTTGAAAAAAAAAGTTTTCCAAAAAATGCATTTTTTTGTATAAATATGTTTTTATATAAAAATTATGAATAATGTTGATTCAAATGAAATAAATTTTACTATTTATAATCAAAATAATTTAATTAAATTTCATAATGAATAAATAAATGGGTATTTATATATATACTTGAATGGAATAAGATTTTTTTTAATATCAGTATTTTTTCACCATTCACTAAAAATTTCATATTTTTTAAAAAATATTAATATATCATCCTAGAATAATTTTTATATTTTTAATTTAAAACTAATATAAATTTATCAAATAAAATTTCTTAATGTTTTATAAATTAATTACTATATTCAATGATGATGATCAATTAAATTGTGTTTTTAAGAATAATTTGTTTGAAGAATAAAATGACTCTACTACATATTGATATATTATTTCATAATAATTAATTAATAAATTTTTATTGATTATAACACCTATATAAATATATTTTATAATTATATTACTCTTCTTCACACTCTAAAATTCATCAGGTCGTTTATAATGGTCATATTTAAGAAATAAAATTTCATGGACATTAATGCATGGTTTTCAATTTCCTTTCTTCTATCGAACATCGAAATATTTTATAATATTTAAGTATTATATTTTACCACTGTAAATATGTTTTCACCCACAATGTTTCATCATGTCACTTAAAAACTATTTAAAATTTTTTATAACAACATTTCAATGTAGTGGAACATAAAATATGTGATCATGAATGAAAATATATTTTTAATATATATTTTTTCAAAATAATACACTGTCCAAAAAACCACATCTTAAAATGGATTATAAAAATCATATTGAAATTATAAAAATGAAACTGGGAGGTCCCCTTGAATAACACAAAATTTGGTTGCCAAAATGGAGAACATTAGCGAGAACTGAGAATATACACATGGAAATAAGAGTCATTTAATAGATATTGTTATACCTTTTATGTAGAGTCCATAAATTCATCAAAAATGATTTTAAAGGTATTAAATATTTATTTCAAGATCCTTTTTATATATGTGAGGGAATATTTTATAATTAGGATTGTGAAAATGTGAAAATATACTTACTTGTTTTGCTTTCTTTTTATAAGAACAATTTAATATTGGGTTGGGATTTGATTAATTTCAAATTTCATCACTTCTATTATTCCATGAAATTAACATACAAGATTAATTTATTATGATTGAATAACTAAAATGAGAATATAATGGATAATTAGTTCCAATAATTGATAAATATTTATCCATATGTATTTAGAAATTATCCAAAATAATAATGGTTATAACAAGTTAAGATAATATAAAATATGAATAAATAATACTTTAATCATAATGGCTAAAAAAATTTCAAAAGTTATTATTTAAAAATTCCCTAAATAACTAACACTGTAACACTTAAAAATATTCCTCACCAACTTCAAAACCTAAAAATATTAATGACTTGATCATATGTTTTTTCATGATAAAATTAACATTTATCTACAAACATCAATAGTCATTGATAAAGTCATGTACCAAATAATATATATGTAAAAATCATATAATATTAAAAATATAAAAAAAACATTCTAAATGACCCGAATCACTGTAATTTGGAAATAAAATCATGTATACATCCAAATGATAATTCAACTATTATTGTTCAAATGAAATCCAATTTTAGACAAAAGTATTTCCATTTACCCTAATCCTAAAATGTTTCCAAAATTAATGAACTTAATTACGAAAAACATTTATGACATAGATACTAAATAACTTTTCAATCAAATGGTTATCAAAATGATTAAAGATATGTTAATAAAATTTAATAAACCTTTTATCTAATGTTAAAAAAACAAAGAAGAGTTATTCATAAAATTACCTTTTTACAAAAATATAGGTTAATATTAATGGAAATGTATACCTCATATATTTATAAAAACTCAAACAATTTCACCCAATATATAATTAATCACTATAAAATATCATCACATTGAACATTAAAAGTGTTTTCTATAACATTGAACCTTTGATCAACCATAAGCACAAAAAACCCCAAAAGTCATCGATAACTCCTATGTTAACCTCACATGGAAATAATATATTATCTAAATATATATAAAACAATATTTTATACCAACTATTATAAGGCCCCGACCTTAAACATTACTTAATATTGAATTAAATGAATAATTCACATTGAGGATCTTTTCAGGTTTAGAGTTTTAGAGAATTAGGATATAACTGTTACATCTTAAAAGATTACAAAGTAGACACTTCTACTGAGTTTCCATAGAATAAAAAAACTCTTAAAAATAAACATGTCTAGTTCCATGTTTTATATAGCATGAATTTCCCTTGATCCCATCCTTGAACCTATTCCACATTAAGTCCTGTGAAAAACATTTCAAAAAAACTTGGGGTGAGCATAAAAAGCTCAGTAAGGGATACACAAATAATGAAAACTGTTAGTTTTTCAAACATCAAGTAAACCATGTATACTTTATCAAAGTAATACCTTAACCTTCATGAAGTAGTAAAAACGCTTCACTGAATAAAATATCATTACTTACCCTTTTGTAACAAAAGGATTACCATAAAACCCATATAAAGAACACATAACATATAAAGGTAACTTGGGACATAAAAATACTTAAGTGGAATAACCATATGGTCGACTTCCACACATATCACTTAATGGAATTTCCATACGGACAAATTCCATAGATACTTAATGGAATAGACATACGGCAGACTTCCATACCCAATGCATTGGAGGTTATAACATAACCACCCGTCCTGGTATTCACGGCACCACCTGTCATATGGTTTATCACGTAACCACCCTTCAAATGTCCAAGTACCATTATAAAAATCATAAGACATAAAACAAATATAATGGAAAGAAAACATTTCCACACTTTGATCACAATATATCACTTAAATATATTGACATAAAAATCCATTATAAAAAACCATTTTCAATACCATAATACAAGAAGGAGTATATGTTATTAATTTCATTTAAAAAAACATTACAGCTTGTTCAGGAAGAAAAGGACCAAATAATACTCGTGGTGGCGGAAATGGTCGTTGTCACCGCATACGTTAAAAGAAACATTCCTTTTATTCGTTTTGTAAAACGCTTCATAGAAAAAGATTCTTTTTGTATAAAAGTAAAAGTCAAAGGGGTTTATACACCTTATAAAAGAAAGTTGTTTATAAAACGAAATATTCCTCAATGAAAGGAGATTGAGACGAAGTCCCTTACCTTGCGTCCGACTTGACTCGATCATTCTTTAACGTCCTGAATAATAAACTTGAGTAAATTTATATTTTCTTAAGAACCTTTTTCAAGTTCATTATTCCTTTTATATCACTTATTTACATGTTATAAACATTATGTAATCATTTAAGTTAATAATGTTTGTTTTGTCGATATTTGGTTCTTTAGTCGAAAGTGGACTTCTTACAATGACATGTTGTTCGTGTGGTCAAAGGTTCTTTATATCCAGAATGAAATTCATGATTTGGATATCATATATATCATATATATCCAGCATATACATGTATTTATAATATTACATAATCATTTAGAGGTAATAAATGAAATGCACCGTTCATGGAGACGGTAAGCCGTACGTAGGCTTGAAGGCCACTTTCATTTCTTTGTCATATTAATGGAATTAAAACTAAATGAGAGGTATTTATATTTTAATTCCAGAATTATATTCATCATTTAGATGTATCATTCATCATATATATCCATTATATACATTTACTTATAATATTACATTACATTTGGGGATAAGAAATGAAATTCACCGTTCATGGAGACGGTAAGCCGTACGTACGCATGAACGCTACTTTCATTTCTATCTCATACTTTAATGGAAAGAAATAATAATGATATAGAGGTATATTATAATTACATTATAAAATCATATATAATAACTTTAATTCCATCCTTTATACTTCCCGCACATGGAATTAACGAATCACAACACTTTGAGGGGGCAGTAGTCCGCACTTCCTAAAATGAAATTATCATGTTTATCCACATTGGAAACCATAATGGTATACCACAAATGAAAAATAAAGAAGCATAAGGAAAACATAAACATAATATATATCATATATAAATAGAGTTACATATTAATGTCCACCATTAAAGGTGTTTAAAAGATGATTGAACAATCTTCGTTTCGTGAGGCAGAAATTCGCCAACCACAGAAACTGTATGTTCTTTAACCATTATATGTAGATGTGTGTAAGTGTAGCTCGAAAGCTTCTTATAACAACATACTAGTATATTTTAGATACTGTAGTTGTTACAAAAGAAATTAATAAAAAGATTTTATGGGGTTGGAGTAGCAAAATAAAACAAAAGAACACAAGTGAAGACATCACCTTAAAATCGGGTAACTCTCTTTGATTTGAGCTCAAAGGCTTCCTTGAAAAGACTTCTGCCCAAAGTGAGGCTTCAAGGAGTAAGAGAGGGATGTGGAGAGACAAAATGGGCAGATTTTGGCCGATCCAAAGGCTTTGGAAGTGTGGGTAAGGTGGTAGAGGTGGGGGCCTTTTATAAGAGGAGAGGAGGGGCACTCATGGAAAGTAAAGGAATGTTACTTTATTTTAAAATGCGTTTCGGATTCAAAAGGTACCACATTGATATAATTATAGGTTAAGGTGATAAGGGTTCGAAATATACCCATAAAATAGGTGTTTGACATGTGTAGGTCATAGATTTTACATTATCTGTTCATTTTATTTAAATCCTTTATTAATGAGGTAATCACTGCATCATCATGATGTCATAAATAATTTAATATATTTAATGTCTAAAAATTATAAAAAAATATCATGATGTAAGAAATCGTTTTATATTTCTAATGAATATTTATAGTAAAAAATAGGACATGTATAACCCCATGTAAAAATAGTTTTAGTAAAACATCTCATGTTTGTGTCATTTTTAATTTAACATTAAATAAAAAGTTATTTATGTCATTTCCCAACCAAAGTGGCTCCATGGGGTCCCCAAGTTGACCAATGGATTTTCTTGGTCGGACATGACACATCCAATGAGGGTAGGACATGTTTCAAGCTCATCTCATATTATTAAAACATTATTTTTACCATAAACTACACTAATTACCTCTAATCGCGATTAAAAACATAATAAGTTACTATTCACCAAAAAATTATTTTAATCCCATTGAACCGCATTTTACATCTCAATGAAAACCATGTCTGTCAGATTTTTGAAATTCAAAACAAAGAAGTGGTAAAATTTCATTTAAATGAAAAAATCAGTTTTTATAAGTACAACTTAGTGGTTTCACTATTCATAAAAATTGTAGTTTTTCAGAAAAATACCAAAACCTCACCCTAAGCTATATTTGATATTCCAAATTCAAAAATAAAGTCCATTTCACAAAATTCCAAACATATATGTTGCATTAATTAATTTAATAATTAATTCCCGCTGTGAGAGCAAATAGCATGTTTTTATGAAACAATAAGTATCAAAAGATTGACACTAGTTTAAGTCTGATTTCAAAGTGAAATTAATTCCAATGACCACAATTGGATTTAAGGGTAAAAATATATTCTAATTTAACTTTAAAACCAATTAAAAAGATAATCTTATCATATAAATAAATTAGATTAAAAAGAGGTTTTGAATTAAAATACAACATTTTACACTATTCATTAAAAAATAAACTTTATCGGAAAAATACCAAAAATTTTCAGAAAGTAAATTTTGATGTCCTGATTCTAAAGAAGAGTTTTATTTGGTCCTATAAAATGTATAAGAGTGAACAAAACTATATTTAATGATGGTTCGCCATCAAAAGGCGATAAGTGAACCTTTAGTAAAAACTAGGGCATATATGCCTATAATTGAATTCTTTCTGTATTTTAAGCATTTATATTTTATTAGATAAAAGTAAAAACATTTAAAAAACATATATAATCATATTTTAGTTATTTCTATCCATTCCCGCCAACACAACGGCTATGTGTCAACTACCATTTAAAATAATAGTATTTTATTACTAGTATGCAACGAAAGATTTCAATGAAACTCTTTGTTGCGTATCTGGTACGCTATCGAACATATCAACCCTTTTAAAGTAAAATTAATATTTAATTGGTAAATATTAATAAATATTAAAATGTTTTATTCATTATTTACCTTGGATTTTACATCCTTCGCCCCTTTTGGGAATTGCATCCTCGCAATTTTATTCACTAATCAAAATAAGTGGGGGTATTTATCCCCGATAACATTTTCAGATTCCCACGTTGCCTCTTCAACAATATGGTTTTTCCAAAAAACCTTTACCTGGTGAATTACATTATTTCGCAACACTTGCTCTCTTCGGTCAAGAATCTGGACTGGTTGTTCTTCATAAGATAGGTTCTCCTCCAGCTGAACTACCTCTAGACTCAAAACATGACATAGATCTGGCATATACTTCCTCAACATCAAAACATGAAAAACATTGTGTACCTGAGATAAACTCAGAGGTAATGCCACTTGGTAAGAAACTGATCCAACTTTCTCCAGAATTTCATATGGTCCAATAAACCTTGGACTCTGCTTTCCTTTCTTACCAAATCTCATCACACTTTTCCATGGAGAAACCTTGAGAAAAACATGATCACCTACCTCAAAAGATAGATCCTTCCTCCGGTTATCCGCATAAATCTTCTGCCTACTCTGAGCTGTTCTCATGTGTTTCTGAATCAACTGAACTTTTTCTGCCAACTCTTCTACCAATTCTGGTCCCATCAGCTTCCTTTCACCCACTTCATCCCAAAATGCTGAAGTTCGACACCGCTTCCCATATAATGGATCAAATGGTTCCATCTCTATACTGGAATGAAAACTGTTATTATAAGAAAACTCAACCAAAGAATGATGTTGGTCCCAAATACCCTGATAATCCATCGAACAAGCTCGTAACATATCCTCCAATGACTAAATTGTTTGTTCTGACTGCCCATCTGATTGCGGATGAAAAGCTGTACTAAAATTTAATTCAGTACCCAACGACTTCTGATGGCCTTTCCAAAAGTTAGAAGTAAAACTGGGATCACGATCGGACACAATGGAGAGAGGAGCTCCATGTAACCTGACTATCTCTTTAAGATACAAATGGGAAAGTTGATCTAGGGAAAAAGTATCTCATATAGCAAAGAAATGAACCAATTTAGTCAAGCGATCAACAATAACCCAGATTGCATTATTACCTTTAGATGTCTTCAGTAATCCCATGAAAAAATCCATGGATATATTTTCCCATTTCCACTCTGGCACTGGTAAAGGCTAAAGCATCACTTTTGGTAACTGCCACTCTACTTTAACCTGCTGACAAGTCAAATACTTCACAGTAAAATCATCAATATCTTTTTTCATTCCATCCCACCAGTAATACTCCCGCAGATCCCTATACATCTTAGTACTTCCAAGATGAACTGAAAATGGGGAACTATGAGCCTCACATAACAACACATTCTTCAATTGTGTATCACCAGGGACACATAATCTCTTCCCAAACCTCAAAAAACAATAATTATCAATTTTGAATTTAGGAAACTTACCCTTCTGAACCAGTTCTACCCTTTTCTGCAAGTCATTGTCTTTCTTTTGTGCTTGCTTGATTCTGTTTGATAGGGATGATCTCACTGATACCTGAAATAAAACAGAAGAACTTCCTACACCAACAACTTCTATGCCAAATTTCATAAAATCAAAAACCAAAGGATCTCGTTCCAAATGTAGCATGGTTAATGAAGCATTACTTTTTCGACTCAAAGCTTTGGCCACTTTATTTGCTTTTCCTGGATGGTAATGAATTGTACAATCATAATCCTTGATTAATTCTAGCCATCTCCTCTGTCTCATGTTCAATTCGTTCTGAGTGAATATATACTTTAATATTTTGTGATCAGTATATATTTCACACTTTACTCCATACAAATGATGCCTCCAAATTTTTAAAGCAAAAAACAACAGCAGCGAATTCCAAATCATGTGTAGGGTAATTTAGCTCATGAGTTTTCAACTAACATGAAGCATAAGCAATTACCTGATCATTCTGCATAAGGACACATCCAAGTCCCTTCAACGAAGCATCACTGTATATAACAAACTCACCATTCCTGGAAGGAAGTTCCAAAACTAGAGTATTCACCAATCTTCTTTTCAACTCCTGAAAACAATCATCACATTCTTTTGTCCAGATGAACATAACACCCTTATGAGTTAGCTTAGTCATTGGAATAGATAACCGTGAAATTTTTTCGACAAACCTTCAGTAGTAACCTGCCAAACCAGGAAAACTACAGATCTCGGTTACATTTGTGGGTCTTGGCCATTCTTCAACAACTTTTGTTTTAGCAGGATCAATAGTTATGCCATCTTTTGAAATAATGTGACCCAAGAAAAAAAAATTTTGTAACCAAAACTCACACTTACCAAATTTTCCACATATTTTCTTTTGTTTTAAGGTTTACTAGATAACCCTTAAATGACTTTCATGCTCCTCTTTACTTTTAGAAAACACCAAAATATCATCGATGAAAACAACCACAAACTTATCCAAGAACTCATGGAAAATTCTATTCATAATGTCCATGAATACAACAGGTGCATTGGTTAACCCAAAAGGCATAACTAAAAATTCATAATGGCCATATCTAGTATGGAACGCAGTCTTCGAAACTTCTGCTTCTTTTACTTTCAACTGATGGTACCCCGACCTCAAGTCAATCTTCGAAAAATACTGAGCTCCCGGGAGCTGATCAAACAAATCATCGATATGAGGCAAAGGATACCTGTTCTTAACAGTAATATTATTCAAGGCCCTATAATTAATGAAAAGTCTCATTGAGCTATATTTCTTTTTAACAAACAAGACAGGATCACCCCATGGTGAAGTGCTAGGTCAAATGAAACATTTATCTAATAACTATTGCAATTGTTTCTTTAACTCTAAAAGTTCAACTTGAGTCATTCGATAAGGGGGTTTTGAAATTGGCTTAGAATCAGGAGCTAATTCAACAGTAAATTCAAATTCCCGATCATGAATAATACCAGGAAACTCATCAGGAAAAACATCAAGATACTCATTTACCACTGGCACATCATTAATCTGAATAGTTCCTTCATTTTCAACAATATGTGCAAGGTAACATTCATTTCCATCTTTTACTAGTTTCTCAACTTCCTGATATGTTATCAAAATCAAGGGTTAATTCTTGTACACAAACTGAAAATCCTTCTAAAAAGAAACCATTTTAGCTCTGCAGTCAATCTTATCATGATAAATAGAAATCCAATCCATGCCCAAAATAACATCAAACTCTACTAGAGTAAAAACAATAAACTTTGCGGGTAGATTCTTTCCACACACAAGGATATGAAGGTTCTTATAATTCCTTTTTGTCTCAACGTTCCCTCCGGGTGTTTTTACCATAAGTTCAGGGTTCATATATTGATATGGAATTTCCAATTTACTAGAAAACTTCTCAGAAATGAAATAATGTGTAGACCCTAAATCAAACAACACATTGGCATAATCTGAACAAACAAACAGTGTACCTGATACTACTTCATTCGATGTCCCAACATCTGCTGATGTTTTTGCAAAGGATTTCACCACCCCTTTCTTCTTATAGTATGGGTGCTTTCCCCCAGTTGAGTTCTTCATTGGACACTCGTTTTCATAATGACCAATTTCATTACACTTAAAACATCTTACCGTTGGATTTTCATTGCCTACTTGATCATCTTCCTTACAGTTACGAGCAATATGACCAGACTTACCACTCCAAAAGCACTTACTAGACTTGGATAAAAATTCTCCAGGATGCATATTACCACACATCTCACAGGATGAATATTTGGTTTTCTTACCTCCTTGCTTATTTGATGAATTCTTCCCCTTTGCCTGCCAATTATACCTCTTATTCTGTTGTTTTTCATAGAACACCTGATCATCGGCAAACTCCATTTCCACCTTCTCCACACATCGAACAAGTTTTTCATAAATTTTGAACTCACGAGAAGCTAAAGCCCTTCGATACTTTGGATTTAACCCTAAGTAAAAACTGTTTATTTTACTATCCAAATCTCGTATGAAGTTTGGAGCATACCTTGCCAATCGAGTGAACTTTTCTTCATAAGCAGCCACTGAATCATCCTCCTACCTCAATTCTAGGAACTATTTTTCTATCCTAAGACGAATCACCTTAGGAAAATATTTCTCAAGAAACATACCTTTGAATTCGTCCCAGTGAAGATCCTCAATCTCATCACTATCCCTGATATTTTTCACCATCGACCGCCACTGATCATCTTCACCTTAAAAACGGTAAACAGCAAGACTAACCTTTTGATGTTCTGAACACCCCATGACATCAAAAATCTTCTCCAGTTCTTCAATCGACCCTTCAGCTTGCACGGGGTCAGATGATCCTCTGAATGATAGGGGATGTTGCCTCATGAAATGTTCCACCACTGACATGTTCCTCCACGGTTGATCTGGCTGATCTCGTGAATGGATACCACCACCATTTATAGCCTGATTCAACTGTGCCATCACTGCAACAAACTGTTCAGTTCTGATTTTGACCATCTCAGGTTGCTGATTTGGAAGGTTGTCTTCCTCTTGATGTCGTCCCAACATAGCTGCTTTGTTTCCTCTGCGGAAAACCATTCTGAACACAGAAATATCTTAGGCGAAGCAACATGGTAATATTTAAATTCTATATCATTTCAGTCATACCATAAATTAACTTATAATTTAACAATTTTCTAACTCCTAATGTCGTCTAAAACGACCTCTGATACCGACAATAAGGCCCCAAACTTTAAAATTAGTTAATATTGAATTAAATGAGTAATTCACATTAATGATATTTTTAGGTTTAGAGTTTTAGAGAATTAGGACATAACTGTTACATCTCAAAATATTACAAAGTAGACACTTCTACTGAGTTTCCATAGAAAAAAAACTCTTAAAAAGAAACATGTCTAGTTCCATGTTTTAAATAGCATGACTTTCCCTTGATCCCATCCTTGACCCTATTCCACATTAAGTCCTGTGAAAAACATTTCAAAAAAAACTTTGGGTGAGCATAAAAAGCTCAGTAAGGGATACACAAAGAATGAAAACTGTTAGTTTTTCAAACATCAAGTAAACCATGTATACTTTATCAAATTAATACCTTCACCTTCATGAAGTTGTAAAAACTCTTCACTGAATAAAATATCATTACTTTCCCTTTTGTAACCAAAGGATTACCATAAAACCCATATAAAGAACACATAACATATAAAGGTAACTTGGGACATAAACATACTTAAGTGGAATAACCATACGGTTGACTTCCACACATATCACTTAATGGAATAACCATACAGCCAAATTACATACATACTTAATGGAATAGCCATACGACTGACTTCCATACCCAATGCGTTGGAGGTTATAACGTAACCACCCATCCTGGTATTCATGAAAACACCCATTATATGGTTTATCACGTAACCACCAGTCAAATGTCCAAGTACCATTATAAAAATCATAAGACATAAAAAAAATATAACGGAAAGAAAACATTTCCACACTTTGATCACAATATATCACTTAAATATATTGACATAAAAAATCCATTATAAAAAACCATTTTCAATACCAAAATACATGAAGGAGTATATGGTATTTATTTCATTTAAAAAAAACATTACTGCTTGTTCAGGAAGCCAAAGACCAAATAATACTCGCGGCGGCGGAAAAGGTTGTTGTCACCGCGTACATTAAAAGAAACATTCCTTTTTGTCATTTTGTAAAACGCTTCATAGAAAAAGATTCCTTTTGTATAAAATTAAAATTCAAAGGGGTTTATACACCGTATAAAAGAAAGTTGTGTATAAAACGAAATATGCCTCAATGAAAGGAGATTGAGATGAAGTCCCTTACCTCAGGTCCAACTTGACTCTATCATTCTTTAACGTCCTGAATAATAAACTTGAGTTAATTTATATTTTCTTAATAACCTTTTTCAAGTACATTATTCCTTTTACATCACTTATTTCCATGTTATAAACATTATGTAATCATTTAAGTTAATAATGTTTGTTTTGTCGATATTTGGTTCTTTAGTCGAAAGTGGACTTCATACAATTACATGTTGTTCGTGTTGTCAAAGGTTCTTTATATCCAAAATGACATTCATGATTTGGATATCATATATATCATATATATCCAGAATATAAATTTAATTATAATATTACATAATCATTTAGAGGTAAGAAATGAAATGCACCGTTCATAGAGATGGTAAGTCGTACGTACGCATGAACGCTACTTTCATTTCTTTGTCATATTAATGGAATTAAAACTAAATGATTGGTATGTATATTTTAATTCCAGAATTATATTCATCATTTAGATGTATCATTCATCATATATATCCATTATATACATGTACTTATAATAGTAAATTACATTTGGGGATAAGAAATGAAATGCACCGTTCATGGAGACGGTAAGCCGTACGTACGCATGAACGCTACTTTCATTTCTATCTCATACTTTAATGGAAAGAAATAATAATTATATAGAGGTATATTATAATTATAGTATAACATCATATATAATAACTTTAAATCCATCCTTTATACGTCCCACATATGGCATTAACGAATCACATCACCTTGAGGGGGCGGTAGTCTGCACTTCCTAAAATGAAATTATCATGTTTACCCACAATGAAATCCATAAAGGTATACCACAAATGAAAAATAAAGATGCATAAGGAAAACATAAAAATAATATATATCATATATAAATAGAGTGACATCTTAATGGACACCATTAAAGGTGTTTAAAAGAAGATTGAACAATCATCGTTTCGTGAGGCAGAAATTTGCCAACCACAGAAACAATATGTTCTTTAACCATTAGATGTAGATGTGTGTAAGTTTAGCTCTAAATATTCTTATAACAAAATCCTAGTATATTTAAGATATGGTATTTGTTACAAAATAAATTAATAAAAAGAGTTTAGGGGGTTGGAGGATCAAAATTAAACAAAAGAACACTAGTGAAGACATCACCTTAAAATCGGGTAACTCTCTTAGATTTGAGCTCAAAGGCTTCCTTGGGAAGACTTCTGCCCAAAGTGAGGATTCAAGGAGTAAGAGAGGGCTTTGTAGAGACAAAATGGGCAGGTGTTGGCCGAGAAAAAGGCTTTTTATGTGTGGGTAAGGTGGTATAGGTGGGGGCCTTTTATAAGAGGAGAGGAGGGGCCCTCTTGGAAAGTAAAGGAATGTTACTTTATTTTAAAATGCGTTTCAGATTCAAAAGGTCCCACATTGATATAATTCGAGGGTAAGGTGATAAGGGTTCTAAATATACCAATCCAATAGGTTTTGGACATGTTTAGGTCATATATTTTACATTATCATTTCATTTTATTTAAATCCTTTATTAATGAGGTAATCGTTGCATCATCATGATGTCATAAATAATTTAATGTATATAATGTCTAAAAAATTATAAAAAACTATCATGATGTAACAAATCGTATTACCTTTCTAATTAATATTTATAGTAAAAAATCGGACTTGTATAACCCCATGTAAAAATTATTTTAGTAAAACATCTCATGTTTGTGTCATTTTTACTTTAACATTAAATAAAAAGTTATTTATGTCATTTCCCAACCAAAGTGGCTCCATGGGGTCTCCAAGTTGACCCATGGATTTTCTTGGTCGTCCATGACACATCCAATGATGGTAGGACATGTTTGAAACTCATCTCATATTATTGAAACATTATTTTTACCTTAAACTACACTAATTACCTCTAATCAGGATTAAAAACTTAATAAGTTACTATTCACCAAAAAATTATTTTAATCCCATTGAACCGCATTTTACTTCTTAATGACAATCATGTATGTCAGATTTTTGAAATTCAAAACAAAGAAGTGGTAGAATTTCATTTAAATGAAAAAAATCAGTTTTTATAAGTACAACTTAGTGGTTTCACTATTCATCAAAAATTGAAGTTTTTCAGAAAAATATCAAAACTTCACCCTAAGCTATATTTGATATTATGAATTCAAAAATGAAGTCCATTTTACAAAATTAAAAACATATAAGTTTCATTAATTAATTTAAAAATTAATTCCTGCTGTCAGAGCAAATAGCGTGTTTTTATGAAACAATAAGTATCAAAAGATTGACACTAGTTTAAGTCCGATTTCAAAGTGAAATTAATTCCAACGACCACTATTGGATTTAATGGTAAAAATATATTCTAATTTAATTTTAAAACCAATTCAAAATATAATATAATAATATAAATAAATTAGATTAAAAAGATGTTTTGAATTAAAATACAACATTTTACACTATTCATTAAAAAATGAACTTTATCGGAAAAATACCAAAAATTTACACAAAGTAAATTTTGATGACCCGATTCTAAAGAAGAGTTTTATTTGGTCCAATAGAATTTATAAGAGTGAACAAAAATATATTTAATGATGGTTTGCCATCAAAAGGAGATAAGTGAACCTTTAGTGAAAACTAGGGCATATACGCCTAAAATTGAATTCTTTCCGTATTTTAAGCCTTTATCTTTTATTAGATAAATGTAAAAACATTTAAAAAACATATATAATCATATTTTAGTTATTTCTATCCATTAACGCCAACACAACGGCTATGTGTTAACTACCATTTAAAATAATATTATTTTATTACTAGTGTGCAATGAAAGATTTCAGTGAAACTCTTTGTTGTGTATCTAGTACGCTATCAAACATAGCAACCCTTTTAAAGTAAAATTAATATTTAATTCGTAAATATTAATAAATATGAAAATTTTTTATTCATTATTTACCTGGGATGTTACAACTATAATACCCCTGAACCCACTCTCCATGATTTGAAGCTTAAAACACAATTATTACATTTCATTCTTTAATACTGATAAATGTGACCAGATTTTATCCAATTAAAAAATATAACATCAGTAACAAAATCTGATCAATATCATAAAAATTACCATTTAGGTTTCCAGTTGAATACAAATAAGATAATCTCTTACGTAAGAATACCCATATCTTCTTGTGATAATATTTCTTATTATACCCAACTTTTATTTATTTCACATTAAGTAATCAATATCTCCCATACAAGTGTTCACATTTGAATCCTGTCTAGACATAATTAATTTAACACCATTATTTATAAGATGAGGAAATTAAAAACATAATAAGGGTGATCCAAAATTCTTAGTAAGGTTACATATAATCTTTAGTAACTGAATTTCATCATTGAGTGTAAGATGAGAATTATGGTTTTATGACACAATCAAACTACATTATCATAACATAAGAGAATTAATATCCTTAAAGATATTTATCATAAATCATGATACAAAGGATAAATCATTAACATATGACAAGATTCATAACATTAAACTATCATGATCCATTGAAATCAATCATAGAGTAACGGATCCATTTTAACTCATAGAAAAAATTAAAAAACATTGTCGGTGTATTTTAGCAATAAAAATTCATTGTGGAACCACCTAACAAGATAATTCCAATATCTCATAGGAATAAACAATAATCAGAAAACTATTTAATCCCTTTAGATAATATCATAATTGATTATCCTCATCACCTCTTTGGAGTAACATAACACTATCATATTTTATGAGTTACTTGTCTTCAGTTATCTCCATCTCATTCCCCCCTATATTTGAGAGATATAACAGACCCACTAATTATATATTAGAAACACCCCATATGTATTTGGGTTCACTACCCAATATCACTTTAATTTCATATATCCATGTACCATGTCATTAAGCAAACCACATGGAATATTGTATTTATAAAAAACTATCAAATTTTGTTTTTCTTGTAAAAACGAAATGGGTTTCCTTAAAATATCCTTAATTATTCATCAAAAACCATTTAGATAATGGAATTTAATCATATAATACTATCATATCCCTAATTAATTTGAGGCATTATTATTGGATTTTTATGGTTATAAAAACACATTTAAAAGAGAATTTTATCTCTTCATTGAAAACATGGGAAAATATATCTTTCATTTTAAAAAATATTAAATAAAATTTACCATAACATTGAGAAATTTTTTTCTTTCAAAGTATCCATGGAATCATGTAATGGATTATTAACTGGAATAAACTTTCATAGTGGTTAGAAAACCCATTTATAGAGTATATGATAAAAAAGGTAGTTCATTTCACACATTTATAAAAAATTTAATAAAAAATAGAAATTTTTTGAAATTTTCCTTTTTAAACCTTTATAAATAATGGAAGATGTTGGGAGATTTTATTTTAAAATCTTTTAATTATTTCTAGTAACTTTTAAAAAATTATTTTCATGTGTATGGACATAGAATACAAATTTAATTGAACAAAGAGGAAATAAGGTATGTTTTTATTTAAAAAAAATTCTCAATAATTTGAATTACTAAAATGAGAATAATGGAACTAATAAATGGATTTTATATGAATAACCATTGTAGAATAAAATATATTGCGATTAAAGGAAAATATCAAAAATATTTTCCCCAACTGAAATATATTGTTGATATTCTCAAAATAAAATGAGACTGTGGAATAAATCCTTACTGCATTGGTATATTTTTAATCATAACCCAAATCAAAAATATAACATCTGATGAAATATAAAATACCAAAAAATTATTGATACTCAGGATGAAACATATCAAAGGTGTGTTAGTTACACCTCATAAATGAATATAGATATATAACATAACATATTCCCCTACAAAGACCATTTGAGTCAATAAACCCTTATAACATGGTAATATTCATGTCAAATCCACTTGGAAGAAATAATTTCAATTATGTATTAAAATATCCTAAATTAAGATGGATCCATGGTAGATCATCTAAAATGGGGTATTATATACACTTCACAAACATAAATAGTTTCATAATATTACACAAATATTATTGAAATTATTTTGAAATGAAGAATCCATAAAATGATTATACCATGAAAGTGAGAATTAATCAATGATGGGATTATGTGTAATATTTTTAAAACCAAATTTAAAAAATTTTATATAAAAATTATTAAAATAGTTAATTTAACATTATTAATTTAATAATATAGTCATTAATGAAGAAGTATACCCCAATGAATGGAAATTCAGTTAGGGAACCTCTTAACTAGTGTCCAAAAATTCTATGTATTTCCTTTATCACTTGTATAATAAAAATAAATTAATAGTTTCATTTTTTAAGGGCCATTTTAATTTTTAATCCCTTATAATAAAATTAGTTATTTCATTTATTTAATTTCCATATTTAATTAAATAATGGGTTAAATTAACGATGAGTGTTCTTTTGAAGTTTGGTTCATAATTGAGAAAATATTATAGTATGATGACTGAGTTCAACAGTTTCATTTTTCCATAGTATAAAGAAAAATAATAATGAGGTAATTATTATTTTTAAAATTTTAATTAAAATATTATATCCATCCTTTCATAGAGTATAAGAAAAATAAATCACATCACTTCATGGAGGTGGTAATCTACACATACACATGGGTGATGTTTCGATTTGCAAGTGGATGAAAGGATAATAAAATAAATGATATCATGAATTTTAAAAAATATAATTATTTTATAAATATCATATATATATATATATTTATTTATTTATTTTATATATATATATCAATGATAGGTGGTGACAGAAAATGAACCAGATCACTTTGTTGATGTTCTTGTCCATACGTACACTTGAACAACGTTTTAATTCCCTATAGGATGGAAAATGGGATGACTATTGTTATTAAATTAATATAATAACATATTAGTATATGGTAAATGGTGATTTCATTATATTATATTTGTTACAAAAGAAGTGATGGATGTATAAGATAGAGTAAAATGAAAACACTCAATTAATATTATTTCCTTATCCTTCAAGAACCGCCATCGAATATCTCTTTAAGGACACTATGGATGGTATATTAAGAAGACCATAAACTCTAGAATGTTTCTAAGGATGTTGATTAGTTATTTTGGTAGGGTTTTGAAATAACACCTTGACATAAATCACTATGTCCAACCTAATGTTCCAGATGAAATCAGGCATGCCTCCCCATACCCTAGAGGATTCTGGATAGAAGTGATGGTCTTGAGAATAATAGTGGTGAAATTATACCCTCAATGAGAGAGAAAAACGATAATAAAAAACCAAACAAATAATAATGTAAAATTATATTACAAATAAAAAAATAAACATAACATCTGTAATGTGAAAATGAAAAAAATAAAAGACTTGAATGCTCATAACTAAATACAGGTCACTCGTCAACCACTGGGAAGATAACTTATAAAAATTAATGTTTTTTACAAGAGTCTCAACACCCAACCCCTAGATGAACCTCCTATAATTCTATTAACTCATAGGTATTTATCCCACTCAAAAATAAAACTCATGACTCATCCCAACCTTTACGTGTAATAAGTGAGAGATTCTTGGGTACCCAAGTACCATGGATGCATGAAAAGTGTGTGAGTAAAACTCAATAGGGAACCAAAAACACAATATATTACCTAAATGTTAAATTTAGTGGAAATTCATGTGATATTCCTAGTAGAATGTAAACAAAAAATTAATAATCGATCGGATCATAACATATAATAACCAATGAACAAGGAAGAAAAAAATATTATATGTCAAGTACTATTTCACTCAACATGACACCACAAACCTTGTTCATGCTTGTCTTAACTCTACACTGGAATTAATGTTATCTAGACTTGTCTAAAACATCACCCTCATAAGGATATTCCAAAACCATGTTTGACACATTCCTCTTGAAGTGGAAACCCATAAACATGGTGAAAAATTGTATGACACATCCACTCCAGGGGAAAGTCCAACTTTCTTAACCTACAAAATCAATAATAGAATACAGAGGAACATCACATTTAATACATTGATTCATGATGATTTATGAATATAATTTTATGTGAGGAGATACTTATAACCATAAAGAATCTAAATTTGATAAGTCCCCATGTATAGGTGTCACATTCTATACATGAACACCCATGGGATCAATATTAAATATAAGTCTCACAGTGCTATAGATGCACAAACATGTTATCAATATCAAAAAAGGTATATTCGGACATGCATCCTCACACATGTGATGAATATAAACATAGGTATTATAATATACTCTCAGAAACACCCAGAGTTTTTAAATATAAAACATAGGCCTCACAAATAATAACCACACACACATAGGTTCCATGTAATCCAAATAAATCATTAGTGTACAAAACTCATGCATTAGTGGCTGAAATCAAGAAGTTGCACAATGGTCTGTCATGTACTTTGGAACACTGTTTAGTTACATTAGTAATAATTACCTTAATTAGATGAAGCCTATAAATTATTACCTAATAAATAACTAGATAATGTAAAGTAATTCATTATGAATTAATGGTTATTCTCCAAAGCTATAGAACCAATCATGACATGAAAATAATCTCTATGTAAAAACAAATTGTAAGGTAAATGGGAAAACCTACCTCAACATTGTGTGAACTCCCATAAATGAAATAATAATTATTTTTTCTAAGTAAGACCATGTTCATTGAACCACAATTAATCATCATGAGATCTCAATCATGCCTTGAAAGTGAAATTTAATTAATTATTAATAAATTATAATTAAATATAATATAATAAGAAAACACACAACCAAAGGAGAAAGTAATACTTGTCAAATGATATACTAGAAATCTCCACTAATCTAGAACCATGAACAACCACCCATGAAGATCCATAACATTTATCTCACATCCTTACATGAAAATCCCAATTTAATGGAAATAAAACAATGTTCAATTTAATATAATTAATTTTTTACCTTTATAAGAATTTAACAAAACAATGTACCTTAGATGAAACATCATCCAATAAAGTCTGAACATTCTTGGAACAATCCTAATTCTTTGTTATAAAAATTAAAAAATAAATACCATGATATAATAAAAAATTCAAAAAATTGACTAAATTCCATAGAAGATGTCATCAAAAGAACAACCTTAAATTAAAGTCCCTTTAACTTCATGAGTCCATCATCCTTGGAAATCCTATAGGTATTTTGATCAAAATCCTCACCATTCTCACATAATTCAACTAAGATATGTTGGAATGGGCATCCAATTTTATAATTGGAATCTATCCAAAGATCATATAATGATCAAGATGATTTCAGAGAAGAGGATACAAAGATAATTGAGACATAAAAATATTTTTTATGACTATAACATACTATAAGGAATCTTCTATGATGAACAAACCAGTGTTCCACCACCACATGTGGATAAAGGGGGCCATGATCGATGAAGATAAAATTATCTTACCAAGATTAGGAAATAAATATATACAAGATTCACCTTAGATAATGTGGATCTCATTGATGGAGGAGAAGATCACAACACATCCAAATAGACCTCGAGAACTTAATAGATGGAGATATATCATGTAGGGGCCTTGGTGTCAAAAAATGAAAATAGACACTTTGTACGCCACTTCTTAACATTCCCTAACTAGCTTTCCAGTAGGGGTCCATAGGCTACCTGGTGTAAGATCACTGATTGGTCGGTGAGCCTTATTGGTTAGGAGTGATTCTTCCTACCACACTCGCTCACTGGTGGTTATAGTAGCAACTTTTACTACTCTAGGTTTCCTCCACTAGTTACCCTAGTCATGAGTCACCAACAATTATCTCTTTGAATTATAAAAAACCACTTAATGATATAGTCATATCTTTGAATTATATCTTCTCCAAATAAAATATTCAACATCCCACTACAATTCTTATCTTGTAATTATGTAGGTCATCATAATCTCCCCATCATAAAAAATAAAATCCTTTAAATATTGTGGTATCATGAATGTCGAACCTTCAAATCAGCCTTGTTCATCATCCATAAAGAGTTCTCCACATTCCAACATCAAATTCCAAATAAACACATTATTCACAACACATTAGGGACTACAATTCATCAACTTCCAATGAAACATTATATAGAAACACTAGAAACCTATAGAAAATCATTTTTTATACAATTTCAAGATTTCGATCATGGAAACCTTTAAACTCAAAACACCAAAGTGTATTTAATTGATTCCTATAGAAGTATAGTGATTATCTATATTAAATGAATCATCATAAGAAACAAAATTCAAATAGTCAAATGGAACACCTTTTTTAGTTCATTTATGTCATGCTACATCAATGGAAATTCATGGGTTGAAAGTCAATTTTAAAACCCCATTATTGATTCTAAACCAAACAAAGGATCATACACAATAAAAATGTTACCAGTACAAGACAATTTTTTTTTGAAAATTCCATCGATGATTTTTTTTAAAACACCTCAGTCATACCGGATAAAATGAGGTCAACATGGTTATAATCAGTTCAGTTAGGTTCATGTGGGAACACTGATCAGTTTCTTCTCACTAACTTTTTAAAAAGGTACAAAAATGAGCAACCAACACTCTATGATGCCACCAATAATAATGTAATAAGCATTTGAGGCACTATTATGTTGATCTGGAATCCTTACCATAATTTTATTCGACAAAAATGAAATATTCATGGTTTATTTATCAACCACTTCGACCAACCCCAAGGATCTAAATTGTTAACTAAAACACCATCAATAAGAATCATTCTCAAATCACACTGATTATATCATGAGTATGATGATCATATCTGGTATATATCTAGTGAGACATCTAAAAAAATAACATGAATTCATCAAATTACGATTTATTGTTGATTCCATTACACATAAATCTTCCAAAGTCACCATGACCATTCATTGGTCAGTCATACTCAAAACCATGACCCCACCCACGATAGGGTCATTCTCTTAAAACTATGATGATTATACTAACCATAGAGGAATACTTATCATTTATTTTAATGCATACAAAATTATACCCTTCCCAAGAGTATTTCATAATCAAACACGTTACTATGAATGGTAGTCCATTCCTTCCCATTTTACAAAAAAATGCATATACTACAAGCACCAGGCTTACTCATAACATCATCCACTATATTAAATGATACATTCTCAACATGAGATAGATCTTAATGAAACTAATAAATTATTTAGGACCTCGAGAATAGATGGGTATCAACCTTTTAAACAAGAAGTTATTTCAAACATCAATATTTCAACTGATGAAAATTTCATGTTGACTATACAATGACACTCTAATACATCGCCAATGTCATATCTTGACATGGATACATCTCTACACTGACCACATTCTAGTATATTATGAACCATGGGATTAATTATGAACAAGTAAGATACTAAACCTAAGGATGAACCTAAAATGAAATTACTAGTTTCCTACCACCACTACCTCATCTGGTATCATTAAGAGAAGCTAAAAGATTCTCAATAGTCCTCTCACCACCCTTATCCATTAATTCAACATTCTATATGGGTTATTATATGTATGAATACATATTCTAATTTTTTTTAAATGAAATGAGTCCAAACTCTACTCTTAAAACAAATAATAGTGACTCATTCACATGTTATTGGCCATAAAGTCAGATCAGCATAACTTTTAATTTGTTCAAACTCTACAAGGTGTCATCTCCACCAACCAAGTACCCTAGGTTCCTCTTTCAAAAATGATAATCCAAATGATCACAATGGATTATATATTACATGTAACTAGGCTATGTAGCCCTGTAATATACTCCAATAAATCCAAACTTGACATACTTAGGCTCACACTCTAACCCATATACATTTGAACACAACTTATCTTCACTATATATCCAAAGAGATAATATTTCTAAACAAATAGGGAATACATGACATGATCCCTACCATGATACTAGAAGCATCCAATAACATTATAATCCATCCATGAATCATGAGTACTAGTAGTCCATGTTACCTTACCTTTATTTATATAAGTAAAATTGATAATCATTGATTTAGTCCTTCTATGGTTACTCACATGTGTGATTAATCATTCATTAATGATGTCCTACCCCTATGGTAGTATCTTTGGAAATTCCTCCACAAGAAGATATTATCACTCGGCTTACACCCATGAAGATTTATGAACTAACATTATAATAATAAGAGTTGCATCAGAAAGGGAAAAAATTATTACACGTAACCCAAAAATGGTTTCACTACGGTTCATCACTCAATAAATGTCATCTAGGCACATATCCATTAATATTATATGATAGTTTAACCCTTATTCTATCATCATAAAGGGTCCATAGAACCCTAGTACAGTTAAACAAAATAACACTTGGTGATATATGCATAACATTACATGTGCTTTAGTTGGAACACTAATTAACTTGACCAATCTAATGTCTAGTCACACCAGAAAGTTTATTAATGAGATTAATTCCTAGAAATGACATTACCAGGTACACTACACCGCTAGTGTATAGAGGGACTACATCATCATAAGTGGTATAATTGTCATCATCCATCGGTGCACCACACCATAGACTCACATAGCCTACTATCATAAATAGAGATGAAAAGTGGTTCAATCAGATTTTTTTCCATTAAGAACTTGTATAATCCAATATAAAACAAGTTATTAAATCAAACCATAGAATTCCTACATCAATAGTAAAATCAAAAACATTTGGCATATAAACTATGAGAAACCTATATGTTGAATAATTCTACATGTGACACCTCTTATCAATATGTATAAGAGTCAACTAAAATTGAAATCATAAACCAAAAACTCGATGAACATTACATGATGTGAAATTATAAAACCATAATAGTGAAAACTAAAAATACCAATTGCATTACCTAATAACTAAAACATGTTTTAGGAATGGTATTCACCAAGAACCCAACCATGATTCATCCAATGCTTTGACACATTTATATGACACATACCTAAAAACTCCCCAAATCAAGAAAAATATGATAGATCTGATACAATTTTTTAGAACCCCATCCCAACTCATCAGGTCTAATACACAATGTCACAAGACCATAGGCACACCACTTTGTACTCCAGAGGCCGATGACTAGTATTGAGCATAAAAGGTGGAATCTTGGGTAAATTATACCATCAAATAGAGTGAACAATAAAAATAAAAAATCAATAATTTTAAAATATGAAATCATAGTACAAAGAAACAAAAAAAACATATATTCTATAATAATTCATTACAAAGACAACACACCCAAATTGTCATACAAAAAAGGACATTGATCACCCACCAGTCCAATAACATATACAATAGAAAGACCAAGTACAATAATTAATAAACCAAACCCCAAGACACACTTCCTCACTATCTTGAAATAATGGTGTGATATTACGCTCACTAATCAACCTCAAGTCTCATCCAAACTTGTACCAACAATAAATGAGGGTAGATCAGGTATTGTTGTTCCAAGGCTGAAAGAGTAATTTGAGAGTAAAAATTAATAGGGAATCTCAAATTTGGTCTAATGAATAACCATAAAATGTTGTTTAGTTTCATGTGACAAGATGATAATAAATTAAATATTCAATGCATAAACTATACACATAAAACATATAATCACTAATGTAGGAGTAGGAAACACCACCCTTATACTGATCATTTTCTTAATCACAAAACCACCATGAACACCAGTCGCACCTTCTTTGACTCCATGATAGATTTATTGTGAACCATCCATGTTTGATACATACCCATTAACAATATAGTCCAAAAACATGTCTGACACATCTGCCTTGAAGGGACATCCCATTGAAATACTAACCAAACATCTACTCATACCCTTCAGGGGATACTCTGTATGACTAAACCTATATACCCAACAATAAAATATAATGGAAGACATAATAAATACAAAACAAATGATAGTAGAACAATATCATATCATGTAATGAAAGACTCATTATAATAACGATTCCACATGTGAGATATCATCAAGCATAGTTCTCATGGGTTACACACACACAACATAAGTAATTGAAATCATATAATGGTCTCATAGCATTACACACACATTTGATGAATGTCAATATAGGTACCATAGGGAATAAAAGAACACACATGGGATCAATATCAGTATATATCTCATAAGATTCCCATTCACACAATAATATGTGATAAATTAAAAACATAGGCCTTATGTAGCACAAACACAAACCCAAGGGGTCCATGTAATAAAAAGAAATCATTAATGGTAAGAACCCCTTAATTATTCAGGAAAAATGGGGGTTCAAAACCAATTGGGCATAGGTACTGTAGTTGTACTATAGTGTACTGAAACAATGGTGATAATGTAGCAACGAAAGGCATTGTAGCAGCAGCAGGTCACTATAGCAGCGACATGGTACTGTAATAGTGGCAGGTACTGTGTGGTACCCTAGCAGCACTGGTATTGTAGTAGTACTATTCACAGAATTGGCCTTAAGCCAAAAAAAGGCCAATGGGCCATGTAATGGGCTAAATGCACACTAGGCCTTCAGGATATGAAATGGGTCTCCCTCTACCCAGTTAAATAGGTCGTTTCACTACTTTAATAATAAATGTTGCTTCAGCCCCAACCTTTAAAAAAAATTCCTTATACATAGATGATAGTCATAACAAAATTCCCCAATGATAATTCATGGACACTGGAACATTATTTTTTAACATTAGACATGGTTCTATTAATTAGATAAGACCTACATATCATTAATAAATTAAGCATCACATAATGTACGTAATTTTATTTTATTAACTTTCATTCACCCAAGGAGGTGATCTGCGTAAAACTCAGAAATTTTATTAAAATAACATTGTATTTGATAGATTATGTGACATGAAATATCAAGAATAAACAACCCATGAAATATATTTTTGTTAAATTTAATCACTTAAAATTGTTATAGATCATGAAAACTCGATTCTCAATAAACTGTAATATATTATACCACTATAACCTAATCAAAAAAAAATATTAATAATAATAATATCTAAATTATAAAAATATGGTGATTTATTAATTAGAAATAAAGTAATACATATTTAAATGAAAAGGATAAATTTTTTTGAAAAAATGTATTTTTCTAAAAGACTATTTAGTCATGATTTACACACATAATATAAAATTAATTTTTACAAATAGTAGAAAATTTATTTAATAAAATGAATTTAATATTTGAAATAGTCATGTAAAAATTATCTTAGGGTGACTTTTTTGTATTTTTATAAGATGTTTCCTTTTTGATGAATAGTGAAAAATATTGATTTTTTTAAACTACATTTTCGTCTAAATAATTAAAAATGATAAATTATATTAAAATTTAACTAGTTCAATTCATTAAAATCAATTTCATACTAAATTTCAACATTTAAAACTTCAATACATATGATAAGTTTCTCTTTGAAGCCCCACTTTTTCATCATGTTAGTATGTATAAATTTAAATTATATTTAGTCACTTTTTATAACAGAGATCAGAAAATTTGATTTCATTTTTTTAATCATAATTATCTATAAGTTATATAATAATTAAAAAATAATAACTGGACACTATAAAGAGTAAAATTAGTAAAAAATAAATATTTTGGTTAAGGTTAAAGTGAGTTTTTGGGAGGTTAAAATAAAAACATAAGGTTTAGAAATTACCAAAAAAGTTATCAAAAACCCATTTATTGAACATATATTGACCTTAAATCCTATATGTTTTTATAATCTCCATTATTAAAAAAATGGAATGATAATAATGTTAGTGTAATTGAATGTTTTAAAAAATCATTGTGTATCCTCTCCCCCACTTATAAAAGGACACCCCCTTTCCTCCCAACTTCATAGTTACAAATCACTTTTTTTAAACCATTACCTAGAAAAATAACTTCTCAAATACACTTAAAATATTATAGAGCCTTTTTTATCATAATTTCATACTTGTATAGATTTTTTTTCTAACTAAAAGAAGTTCTGAGAAGAAGGGGTAATGTAATAAAATGAGGATTTTCTTTTTAATTCTTCTTCCACCTCCCTCAAAAATTATTTAATCGTGATAATATAAAAAAAGAATTATATACCATAATATGATATTTTAGTATGTTAATGTAATAACCTATATCCATATCCTCTTTCATCATATGGGAAATGAATCTATCGATCATGTGTATGGTGGATTAGTGCCTCATGATCTAATGTAATTTTTTTTCCATCACCAGCTTTCAAAGATAAATACAATGATTGATTTAACACAATTATATGATATTTATGATACTATTATACTTATGAAATTATAATAACTATATTACCTTATTATGTTCTATTTTATTTAAATTATGATAACATCTCCCATGTTTACAGAGGACAACCACCTCATGACGCAGTGCGATCTGTTTTTCACTTTCTCTTTACATTAAATGTAATAAAGATAATGATAATTATTATATATGATATATATGACATTATATTTTTTCTATAAAAGTAATATGTCACCTATTTCCTTAATCTTTCACACATTAAGATAATGATAATGTCATATGTGTGTATATACGACCTATCGTCTCCATGAAATGATGTGATCCCTTACCCATTTTAAATTTAAATAATGATTATAAATAGGTATCTAATTAAAAAAAAATTATTACATTATTATAAATCTGGTTATGATATAAATATATAATATTCTCATAAAACAAAACTTTCAGGACAAATCATGCATTAGATAACATGCCAATTAACACCACCAAAAATGAAAACAATGAAATGTTATTAAACATTAGGTTGTATAATGTTATAAGAGGATCATATATGATATTATAAATTGTAATAGGGTTTCTTAAT
Organism: Viscum album; assembly: GCA_963277665.1. Classification (NCBI taxonomy): domain Eukaryota; kingdom Viridiplantae; phylum Streptophyta; class Magnoliopsida; order Santalales; family Viscaceae; genus Viscum; species Viscum album. The sequence goes on along the minus strand of OY728166.1, from coordinate 1,357,625,866 downwards.
ACATTTATAACTTTTTTAAAACCATTATATATCAATATAAAGCAAATTCAACCAAAATGAATATTGAGGTAAGGGACTTTATATCAATTTCCATTCATTGACATATATTATAATGTTACGCATATAATTTATCTTATATTTTGTATATACTACCTATTTGACATGTAATATATTTATTACTTAAAAATTAACGGTATTTTAAGTTTTCATTTTAATTATTTCATCCAAATTTATTTTTTCTTAAAATTTACCATGTGGTAATGAATTTCATAACAAAATTTCTTTTCATTGGGTTATATTATTTCTTAATTATCCTTTCCATTATTTGATAACATGTGTAATTTTTTTCTTATATTTTAAAAACTATTTTTTATTTGGATTTACATTTGATAAAAATTGTCAACTCATTTATTAATTATCACTTCAAGTTTATGATTTTTATTTAATCAAATTAGGGTCTAAATTTAATATACTATTTTCTAAATTTTCACTAGAAATATTTAATATGGATCCTCATCCACATGATTTGAATTGATATTCTCATGGGTGTGGCTTAAAAATTGGCATCATTATTAAACCAGCATCACATAATAGAGTTTTTCATATTAGTTTCTTTCTATTGGGTGTGGCTATTGTGTTGGTATAAGTAGAAATACCATCACTTTACAATATAGTTTTTTAATTTAGATGGGTTTCATATTAGTGGGGCTCCAAAATAGGTATAGGAATAAATATTATCAACATACACTTGATTTTTGGATAGTTTCAACATATGAATGGCTCATTAATGGGTATAATATGAAATACCATCACCATACACCTAACATGTTTCATTTAGTTGATTTTATCCTAGTATGGATCATGAATGTGTTTAGGTAGAAATAGAATCACATTACAGTAGATTAGGTACAATTGGATGATTCCCTACATCGTGTGGCTTAGTGATGGGTATTGGTAGAAGACCAATATCATACATTATAGATATTATATTTAGATGGTTTTCTATTTCCCATGGATCATGGATGGTCATAAGAAAAAATTCCATCATTATTTACTAGAGTATACATGTCGTGATATGAAATAATTTGACTCATAATTATGAGGATCATAGAGTATAATTTTGAATGAGGAACCAAATTCCCAAAATGGGCTGAGTGTCCATAAATTATTGTTTAATGATCTTTAAATAAATATTAGAACAAATGTGTACAGAACTGAAGAGTGCACTAACTTTTTCCTAGTCCAAGGACATAGTGAGAAGAGCATGAATTAAATTGCAATCCTATCACAGACCACCCAATCATTGATTTTGATACATTATTGAGTTAATTTATTTTTTATACTTTATGTAGGGGAGACATAGTGGGCTCGAACCTAAATATTTTAGTGGCCTCCATTTTTGAGTATTGAACATACCATGGATAGTTCCTTTTCCATTTCAAATGTGTATGATTTCATAGATAATATGATATGAATTCACAATGATTGGATACTGAACATTTTATTTAGATTACCTATAAGGTAATTAACTCTAGAGAGTCATATATCTCATTTCTTATTCATTTTAATGTAATTCAAGTTAAACTGTTATATTTAGTACTTTGAGTTATAAAGAATTGACCAAAATATGAGGTTATCTATATAGAAACATGAGTGAAGAAGAACCCATCATGTATAGAGGACCCAATTTCACTAATATAGAGGTTATTAAGGAATATCACACATAGATTATGGTAATAGTGCTTTGAATAGAGGTAACTGGTGATTGTGGTTGAACAACATTGACCCAAGGTGGAGAAATTGGTGTATAAATATAATAAAGGAATTCTTGATTTTAATGTAACACCCTATTATTTTAAAATATATTTCACCTAATTTCGTTGATATCTTGTGTTATGGGAAACATTGAGTTTATACAAATAATGATATATTTCTATAATATTATTATTTAAATTTCACTATTATAACCTAGATTTTATAACTTGTTGTGTGAATATGAATAACAACATTTAAAAAATATAAAGGTTTTATACAAATAAATTATACTTAAGTAAATTTATTATATGAATTGAAAATACATTTTTACCCAAAAATAGTTTGTATTTCTTTTTTTTGAAAAAATAATATAGTTAATTTCGACCAATATTTCAAAAATTATTGGAAAATTATATTATCATTTTTTAAATAATCATTTCATTATTATCATACAGTGAGTTTTTGATAAGTTTCTTAAAATATTTCTATTTATTGAATAATGAAAAATAATGACTTTAATTGAAAATTGTTATTTAGTTTAAATTTTTTAAAAAGTTTTATTTTGATTAAAATAGTATTAAATATTAAACTTGTAAATATAAATTATTAATAATCAAATTAATTTAATTGGAATCAATTTTATTATTTATTTTGGTATAAAAATGTTTTACACTTAAAAAAACATTTATTTATGGAAAATAGCACTTCCTTGCTTTTTTTGGGTTTATGTTTAAATTAAATTATAACATTTTATGAATTGAATTTGATCAAATTGATTCCAAATTTTAAATAATCATAATTAATATAATTTAAAATGATTAACTTAGTTTTTTTTCATTATGAATAATAGTCATGTTAAATATGTGTCACCTTATTAATGGTAAAGTAGGTGAGACTGGATTAAAACATTGGGGTAAAACATTACAATTCCCTTAACATTTGACTTTATCCTATTATATGACTAGTGTTTAATAAATTATTAGATAAATAAGGTTAATATTTTATTTTGAAAAATTATTTATTATTTGGGAACCCAAGAAAGTTTTTTCTGAAAAATATGTTATATTTTATTCAAATTAAAATCTTTTCATGATTATCCACAATTAATGGAATGGCTATAAGGTGAAATTATTTTTTGGAATTATAAAACATTATATAAACATTAATTTATTTATTAATTAAGAAAAAAAATTTGGGGATTTTTTTACATTATTTCATGTCTAATTGGTTTTTACAGTTAAATCAGGCATTTAAAAAATTAATTTTCTAGAATTTTACTTTACTTTATGAAAAGTAAATTTATCAATATGAATAAATTAAATCTAATAAAATTGATTAGAAAATTTTAAACATCATTTCAATTTTTTTATTAGTTCCCTTTTATTATTAGTCATATAATTATGTTAACTTGGTAAAAATTAAATTATAAATTTTTTTATTAAAATAGTTTTAAAGGGGTTTAACTAGGAGATAATACTTAAAATGTATTCACCTCTTTCCTATATCGGATTAAATGATTTAATTTGGGTAAACATGGTGAATTTTTTATTGTGATAATTATATTATTTTTAGAAACAAAATAATTGATTTTACTCTCTTGACTTTAATATCTCTAATGTTTTATCATAAGGATAGAAAGTGGTAATTCTTAGATATAATTTTTTATTTGTAATTTAGATTAATTTTTTATCATAGTATTTTATTTTTAAATTTTAGTGATTTTATAATTACCTTATATGCTTACAAAAGTCCGTCATAATAGTAATTTAATTAGTATAAAAATAATATAAATGATTTTTTAAAATATTAAAAGTAATACAATTTTGGTGAATTACTATCATTAAGAAAATTTATAAATAAATTTAACATATTTAGGTTGTGTTTATGGTGTATATTATAATTCCATGACTATATTTATGAATTTAATGTAAATGTAATTTAACAGTCCTAAATATGATGTTAATGATATTTTATAATAAATAATATTTTATAAACTTATCTAAAATTCCTTAAAATATTAACATATTCAAAGTGAATGGGATATTGTTGAAAATTTTAAAAATAGTCCATTTATGGGCTACTTGTGTTTTTATGGTAACAGTATTTACCCTTAAGGAGTAAAATACTTTGGTACTATGGTAATTATCAAAAGGTTAAAATGGGATAAAACAAGGATATAACAGTGAAAACATCAACTAAAAATTCCTAGATTATATTTTATTAAATTATTTCAATATATTACCATCCTAATTTTTACATAATTTAATTTTTAGTTACCTTACTATAAAAATAATTTATATTAATTTAATACTTAAATTAACTCCAAGAGTGATGCTCCTTTAAAATATAAAACGTATCTTATTCTCCCCTCTTACTCACACATTTTGAGCCTTATATCAAATCTATTACCTAACATGGTACCTTAATATATTCCTTCACCACATCCAATATATTATTTTCCTTCTAAAATTACATTCCTTCAAGGCTGATGTTGTAATAGAAAATTTGTTTCTCCATAAAGATGTATATCTTAACTGGTCATTTTTAATTTTATATCTTATTATATATCTAATAAAATTCATTGTATACATTTTAAAAATATGACTTTATTAAATTAAATATACTTATTTTTTATTATCGTGATTCAACAGCCATTATACACCTTCTGTACATCCAATGAAAAGTGATAACATCACTCATTCATACGTACTGCTTATCATCGACATGTTGTGGTGTAATTCAATTTTCATCATCAATATACATGTATAACTCTAGTTATATATTTAATATATATATATATATATATATTTAATTATTTATGTTATTATTATGATTTACAATAATAATTTTTTTCCTTTATTTTATTTCATCTGTTGAAAAATGGAATCGTCATTTATACAAACATAAAACCTACTATGTCTATGGACAATGTAATTCATTTTTTACAACGAAAATATATGGATGACTATAAGTAAATATATATGTTGGACCCTCCATGATATTGTAGTTTTCAAAATCACAGATAATGTCAATATAAAGATTCTAAACTTTCATGCCAGTTTAATATCTCTCACTAAATCAATTATGTCATATAACAACATATACTTAAATAAGTCAATAACACATATTCGTGAATAAATAAGTTTATAATTTTATTTTTATGTGTATTTTTGATTAACACTTCATCCTGTAATGTTATATGAAAGATATACTCTTCGTAACCTTTTTTGATTCCCTGACACCGAAGTTGACACACCGAAACCGAAGTCGACAAACCAAAACCAAAGTTGACACACCGAAACCGAAGTATGACTCACTGATGTTTGACAGACCAAAGTGTGACTCACCAAAGTTGACAGACTGAAGTATAACTCACCGAAGATTGACAGACTGAAGTTTTACACACTGAAGTCAACACACCGAAGTTTGACACACTAATGTTCGACAAACCGAAGTCGACACACTGAAGATGACACACCAAAGGTGACATACCGATGTTATAAAATCGAAGACTACATCCCGAAGATAACTCACCGATTGTTATAAATAACTATTTTGAGTTTATTAATTCAAATTTATTTTATAATGGTTATATTTAGAGAAATTAATGTTTCTAACATTTTTTAATGTTGTATGTAGGACAGTCCAAAGAATGTATGAGGTACATGCACGTGCTGAGATTTTTATGCCTAGTGGATCTTGAAGTATAAAAGGGATACTATCTCTATGTAAAAGGTGGCTCTACTTTTTGATCTAAAAAAGGAATGTAGTACATGCTGAGACATAGAGTGTGGGAATATGAAAATAGAGGAACTGAGTGCTTGAGATTACAAGAAGATTGTAACAAGAAAAATTCTCTAAAATTTCATTGTACATCGAGACCTTGGAGATCTGAACCTTTTCACTCCTCAAAACAGGATTACAGAAAAAATGATACTCTATTATAAAGAAAAATTCTAAAAGATGACTCAAATACCATTTTATCAACATTCAATGAGTCTAGATATTTATTGCACAGCACACAGAGATTCCTAAACTCTTTTCTTTTTAATAGCTCTATTGTGTTCTTATGTTACTATTTGAGCAGTGTGTATATCTATTTGTATCACACACACTATCTGCTAAGCCTAACTGGAGGATATAAAAAATCATCACTCTTAATTATATCCTAGAATTGTATCCCACGTAGAACTATTGAAGAGATTCTATGTGATCTATTTATTTATTCTTCCCAAGAATAACTGTGTTAGAGGTCAAGTGTGACCTGGACAGTCTGTATGATGTTGTGAACCCAGATAATGGGTGTGGATCAAAAGTTTATCAATAAAAACTTCTTAGTGGAAGGTGACCACTAAGTGGAGAGAACTAAGTCTTTTTTTGAGACCGAATCTCTTGTCTTATCTATTGTTCTATTTATCATATATTTTTCTGTGTAGTGTATATTATACATTAAGAATAAATGATCTTTGATAGCTAGTTTAGCAAGTCGTTACATCTGTTTTGGATCATTAGGTTGATTTTGAATGTTTTTCTAATCTTTATATTGGTAAATATGAGAACTAATCAATATTCTGAGAACCAAATTGAACCTTCAAGAAATTTATAAATTCACTACAAACTGATTTTTTGTATCTTTTTATAGGAGGATATTATTTTTTAAAGAATCCTTTTAACAAAAAAATTTTTAGATACTCAATTAAGCCCCCCTCTTGAGTCATATGATCCAACCAACATTTGGTATTATAGTAATTTTTAAAGTTACTATTAGTTTTTGAATCTCAACTGTGATTATATTTTTTTTATAAAGATCTTAAAATTTCTGTTATTTCAAAATATTTATCTCTTTGAAATTATTTTAAAATATTTATCATGGAAAATAGGATAGAAGGGGATGCTACTAATATACCACCTTTATTTAATGGAACTAAGTATGTTCAGTGGAAACTTAAAATGATGACATATCTAGAAATTATGGGATTTGAAATCTGGACTGCTATTGAAAGTAAAAAATGCAACACCTGAAACTGCTAGAAGCACTTGGGAAGAATCTATCAAATCTACCAATAAAAATAATTTTAAAACAATGAATGCTATATACTATGCCCTAGAGGATGAAGAATTTTACCATATTTCTTCTTGTAAAACTTCATATGAAATTTGTGATACCTTAGCTATCTCTCCTAAGGGAACAACTAATGATAAAAAAATGAGATTAAATACACACACTATTAAATATGATAATTTTAAAATGAAGCCTAATGAACCTATCTCTGAAATATATCTCAGGTTCAATGAAATAATTAACACCATGAGTATGATTGGGAAACCAGTGGAAAACAAGGACCAAATCATGAGACTACATCGATGCCTACCTGACAGATGGAGAGGAAGTTCTATTTCTATCCGAGAATCTCGTGACATAGGAAAACTTCTAGTGAAGGAACTAATTGGAAAGATTATGATGTATGAAAAAGAACTTAAAGTACATCAAGATGTAGATGAGGAACCGAGGAAGAAGTTAGTAGAATTTAAGAATTCAACTTCAAAGATCAAAAAAAATGAAAACATTCAAGTTCTTGTAGACAGTTCCACTAGTGAAGAGTCGGATTCAGACAACGATGAGGAAATGGATCATCTTGCTAGAAGGTTCAAAAAGTTCTACCGAAAGAAGAAATTCTTCAGGAAATAAAACTACAAGGGAAAATATGATAGTAAAAGACAATGGAAGAAAGATAGAAAATGGAATGACAACTCAAATGAAATAATCTTCTATGAGTGAAAATGAAAAGTTCATGTAAAGGAAGACTGCCCCAAGCTGAAATTTAAGAAGAAATATGAAGATAAGGGCAAGGATTATAAAAAGGCTATGAAATCTACTTATAGTGATTCCAAAGATAGATCCAGTGGATCTGATGCTTCTGATAGAGAAAAGAACAATCATTTCAACTTATGTTTCATGACAAAAACATTAGAGGTAACACTTAAGTCTCCTATACATAATTCATATTATTTTGTGAATAAGATTGAGTCACATAATGATGATGATATGACTAAGGATGAATTATTTGAATACTATGAAATGCTTGAGGATACATTTAATGAGCTTAAGGACAAATATAATTCATTAAAGCGACAGCATGATTTAATTGAAAATTATAAGTCTAATTTAGATATTGAAAAGGAAAAATGTGCCCAGATATGAAAAGAAAATACTGAACTCAAATTATCTAATGATCAATTAAAATGGGATTTCGAAAATTTCACTTGTGGTAGAGATACCTTGACCCAGTTTCAAGGACAAAAAATTTCCCAAAAATATAATTCTGGGATAGGATATCAACTAGGTCAAAGGAATTTATCTAAATCTCATTTTGTATCCAAATCTGGAAAATCCGCTACTATTTTCAAAAACCAGAATTGTACTGCAAGTTCCAGCCCTTGAAATTCTTTTACTGTATCCAATTACACAGGACCAAATAAAGTTTATTTTTCAAATACTCTATATTCTGCATATAGGAAACCCATAAGATAATTGTGGGTTCCTAAAGCTTATTTTACTAATGTTTTTGGACCCAGACTAATATGGGTACCAAAGTAGTTTCTTTGTTAAACTATTTTTGTTGGTAAACTGCCTAAATAGTTCTTATAAAAAGATGTGGTACTTGGACAATGGGTGTTCATGGAATATTATAGGGGATTTTTCAAGCTTTAAAAGTCTTATCAAGATTGATGGAGGACATGTCACATTTGGTGACAATGGTAAAGGAAAAATCGTCGGCCTAGGCTAGATTGGTAACCCTAACTCTATTTCAATTTCTAAATTACTATATGTTAATGGACTGAAGTATAACGTGCTCAGTATATCTCAACTATGTGATGATGGATTTAATGTTATATTTAAAATTTTTTCATACCATGTTTTTTATGCCAAAAATAATTTGGTATTTACTGCTTTTATAAATGATAATGTATATGCTATAAATTTAGACACACTAGCCTCACAGAATGTTTCTTGTCAAAATTCCATTCACAAAGAGTCTTTGCTCTAGCATAGAAGACTAGGAAATTTTAATATACAATCTCTTAGGAATTTAACTAGAAAAGGCTTAGTTAAAGAATTATCCAAATTAGAGTATCTAGATAATAAAGTATATAAACCTTGTCAAAAAGGAAAGCACCATAAAATCTACTTCAAACCAAAGAAAGAGGTAACTACTTCTCAACCTCTCGGGTTGGTTCACGTCGACTTGTTTGGACCTTCTAGTGTTTCAAGTCTCAATGGGAAGAACTATGTTTATATTCTTGTAGATGATTTCTCTAGGTACACCTGGACCTTTTTCATAGGTCATAAAAGTGAAGCCTATTCTCAGTTTACCAATTATGCTAGTAACGTAGAGAATCTCAGTAGACTTAAGATTAAATCCTTAAGAAGTGATCATGGCCATGAGTTTGAGAATCAGGATTTTGAAGCCTTCCTCTCAAAAAATGGCTATAATCATAACTTATCTGCACCTAGAACACCACAATAGAAATATGTGATAGAAAGAAAGAATAGAACCTTACAAGAAATTTCCTAAACTATGCTCAATGAATATGATCAACACATTTATTTGTGGGTTGAAGCTGTTAATACAGCTTACTACATAATAAATAGAGCCTTAATTAGAATCATTCTTAAGAAAACTCTTTAAGAGTTGTGGAAGAATATGAAACCAAAATTGCGTTACTTAAAAAATGTTTGGATGTAAAGTTTATATCCTAAATACTAAAGATAATTTAGAAACATTTGCCTCGAAAATCAATGAAGGAATATTTCATGGATATTCTACATCAAGTAAATCCAATAGAGTCATTAACAAGAAGACCAAGTGTGTAGAAGAATTTGTACACATCAAGTTTGATGAAGAAGATCCACGTGTGTCCAAGACCTCACCGAGAAATGTTGAAGAGGATATGTCCAATATGGAAATTAATGATAAAATCAAAAATCATCATGTGTAGGAATCTGGGAAAACATACAGTTCTGAAAGTTTTCCACATCCTAACCATGGTGAACCAGATCAATCTGACACACTTGAAATATCAAGTCCTACTTTCTCAAGACCAACTAAAACCCTTAAGAATCATCCCTTAGATTATATTGTTTTAGATTTAGATATAGGAACACAAACCATAGATTCCATGAGAAACCAAGTTGAACATCAATATTTCTTATTATGGCTTGAACCTAAAAATTTAAATGATGCTATCAATGATGAATTTTCGGTAATGGGCATACAAGAAGAACTTAATCAGTTTGAAAGAAATAATGTTTGGAAACATGTTGATAGACCTAAGGATACATTGACTATTTGAACCAAATTGTTGTTTATAAATAAGGTAGATGAAAATAGAAATATTTTTATAAACAAATCTAGACTAGTTGCACAAGGATATAATTAAGAAGAAGGAATTGATTATGAAGAGACCTTTGCACCAGTATCTAGACTTGAAGAAATTAGGATCATACTTGCCTATGCAGCACACTTGGATTTTAAACTTTATCAAATGGATGTCAAAAGTGCATTCCTAAAAGGTTATATAATTGAGGATTTTTTTGTTGAAAAACCCCTACGTTTTAGAAATCCACATTTTCCAAATCACGTGTCTAAATTATCAGAAGCTTTATAGAGATTGAAACAAGCTCCAACAGCTTGGTATGAAAGGTTGAGTAAATTTATTATTTCTAAAGTCTTTTAAAAAGGACTTACAGATCCCACTTTATTTATAAAAATAATTTCAAAAAAAGTTTTAATAGCCCAAATATATTTAGATGATATTATTTTTGGATCTTCTAAAAATTCTTTATGTAATGACTTTTCAAACATAATGCCAAGTGAGTTAGAAATTAGTTTAATTGGTGAACTTAAATATTTTCTGGGATTTCAAATATTTCAAAATAAAGAAGGTATTATCATAAATCAAAGTAAGTATAAAAAATATATTGTGAAAAGATATGGATTTGATAGAATTAAGAGTAGTGAAACTCCTATGAGTTCTATATGTAATTTAGATCTTGATGAAAATAGAAAATCAATTGATCAAACTACTTACAGAGGAATGATTGAGAGTTTGTTGTAATTAACTAATATTAGGCCTGATATTATGTTTAGTCTAAGTATGTGTGTGGTATTTCATGAAAACCCAAAGGTGTCACACCTAAATAATGTTAAAAGAATTTTCAAATTCATCAAGTATACAAATAATTTTGGATTGTTCTATCCTAAAAGAAAAACCTTTTTATTTAGTAAGCTATTCATATGCTGATTTTGGTTGATATAAATTAGATAGAAAGAGTACCTCTGAAACATGCCACTTTTTGGTAAAGTCATTAATATCATGGTGTAGTAAAAAATAAAAATTTAGTTGCATTATCAACTGCTGAAGCAGAATACATTCCAGCTGGTATTTTTTGTGCAAAAATTCTGTGGATGAAACAAACCTTATTATACTATGGATTTCAATTCAAACATATCCCCATAAATTGTGACAACACAAGTACTATTAATATTTATATGAATCCAATTTCTCATTCTACAACAAAACATATTGATGTAAGACATCACTTTTTGATAGATCATTATTAAAAATGTGATATAACTTTTGAGTTTATTGGGACTAAACATCAACTTGCTGATATATTCACTAAACCCTTAAATTATGAGAGAACGAATTTCATCAGTCATGAACTAGGAATGATAAATCAATAGGAGATCCTTAAAACTGAACATTCTAAAACTGATATTTCAAAAATTGATCTTTCTAAAATCGTTCATTCTAAAACCGATCTTACAAAAACCGATCTTCTTGAAACCGATTCTTTGACACCGATATATTTAAGGGTTATTTTGTAAATTCTATCTACTTTAAATAAAACAAATTTGTTTTATCTCTTTTAACTTTCCACACTAAAATTTTTTGTTTTACGATTTACAACCCCTAAATGATATTTTTGGTACAATCTATTCGGACCTTTCACCTTCTCCTCTACTATAAAGCCTTCTACCTTTTGTCACACTGTCTCTATACTCTCTAACTCTCAACACAATTGGAATTATAAGCTTCTTCATGGCTACGATTAAGCGTGTAATGGAATAACCTAGAAAATCTCCTTCTGCTGAGTGTTAGAAAGGTGAGACCAGTGGGACTACGAAACCGTGCTTAGAAAGCTGAGTATTTATAACTAAAAATGAGGTGTCTGCTGAGTGGATTCTACCAAGAAAATTGTTTTAATTAAAGGTAATAGAATCTCAAGAGTGGATTAGTTGGTTCCCCAACAATGAAATACCCGATTATCCCTAGCTTGTTCACGAATTCTATCAATATTTGAGTATATCACTGGATAAACTAGAGGAAACAAATATGAAATCTATGGTAAAGGGAAAGGAATTGGTTTTTTTGTCTAAGGATTTGGCTAAATGCTTAGAGGTGCCTCATGAATGGGTCTATATTGACTATCCTGGTGATATTCAGCCTTATTCAAACTTGTTTCCCTATGATGATGCTCCAAAGGAGCTGACTCAAAATAAAGAATCTAGGAGGATTGTTTCAAATGAATTTTAAAGAGACGTAAGACTTCTTCTTATGTTCATACAATATCAAATCTTCCCAAGGAAGGGAGATTTATCTACTGTGAAATATCAGGATGTTTTCTTGATCTTTTTGTTGAAACATGGAATAAAAATGAATCTATTCAAATATCTTATGGTGCATATCTCTGATTTGATTAACACATCCAAGATGGAAACCTGTTTATATTATTAGAGGATAATTTTTACCATGTTGAATAAAATAGATTGTGTAGAAGATGTAGATGAAGTGATAAGTGCCTGCAGTAGCTTTTGTTTATAGAAAGACATTTTTAAAAGAATGAAAATCTTCTGGAACCCATGGAAAAGATGTTGGGTGGGAGATGAAGAAAGTATGTATGAAAATTTCAATTCAGATAACCATCCTTATATACCATAGGACCAAGTTGATCCAGGTCTCAAACCATGAGATGTTCTAGTTTATTCTGATGAGGATTCTGAACCTGAAGTGTAAAGGGAAGAAGGATCTCCTTTTGATGATTGGAGTGATCCTGATATTGCTGAAAGCCCAAAAAATACGACTTATGGACCTCCTATTCCACATTTGGACTTAACAACAAGATAAAGTATTCTATATGATGAAGAAGATGATGAAACTAAAGATACTCAAGTTGAACTCTATGTATGTAAATCTGATGGGGAGTCTAATAATGATTCTAATAATGATGAAGGAGGAGGAAATGATGAGCTTGTGAGTGAATCTCTAAAAGTGGGACAATATGTGGTTGATAGATCCAGTGAGGAATCTGTACATGGGGATGGTGATGGTGTTGAGCATGTTGATCAACAGGCTAATGGTCATAGAGATTCTGAACATGAGGATAGACCACACCATCGTAATGCGGAAAAAATAGCTCAATAATGAATTGAATGATGTTATGGATACTGGCCAAGAGGAAGAAGATTTAGTTCCAGTGCCTCAAATTGAGGAAGTATCTGGTTAATCTGATGTATCAGGAGCTCAGGCAGAACCTGAAGTTTAGTTGGTTCTTGTTCCTAAACAAGTTGTTATGGCTAGAGACCAGGATAAAGTAGTTAATGATATTAATGTTATTTCTGAGCCTCAGGGAAGAAGGGTAAGAATTGATAATTTTGAGCCATGAAATTGGACTTATACTAGAGAGTGGAATGTTGATCCAAGATACATTATTTTCAGTTTAGAATATGACTCAGATGAGTAAAGGGTACCTCCTCCTCCAATTACACAAGTCCATGATGAACCAGAAAATATTGAACAGATATCTCTAGCTGAACCTCCACCACTGGAACCTATAGCTCAGTCAGTTCCTAGTCACTATATCACTAAGGCTGATTTAGAAAAGTTTAAGAATGAGCTATGTGATTCTGTGATATCTTCAGTGGGATCCATAAATGAAGACTCCACCTCCATAAGTATCTCATATGTTGATGTAACAAAGATTTCAAGAATAGTAATCTTGAAGATTCAACCGAATCTTATTACTATAGCATAAACCATTATTAGACACAACACCTTGTTGAGAGAAGAAGTAAGAAAGATGAGAAAAGAGTTGAATTCCCTAACCTCTGACGTCAAAACCTCCTTTAGTGGTGTTTTGGAAGTTCTTAGGAACTTGGTAACTCATCTACTCAGTGTTGATCTGAAAAATTTGAAAGAAGAGATTAAAAAAATGTTGGTTGACCCATCTAGTTATAGGAGTTAGAGAAGTTTTACTGCTGATTTGGAGTCTCTCAAGGCTGTGATGAGAGAGGAAATTCAAATACACAAGGGTGTTTCAGACACAAAAACCCTTGAAAAAGTACATTGAAATACTGATCTAGTACGCAATATGGTCATTCAGTGCACAAATGAAGCACATATAGCTGAGAAAGAAAATCGAGAAAAGCTGGATAAGTAATTCACTAATATTTAGACCAAGCATGACCCCATCAATAGTTTCAAGTTTCTAGCAGAAAATCCTAGAATTCCACCAGTCACAGAAGCATTCAAAAGCAAGTTCTCCAATTGAAATAGTTTACACCTTTGCTGAGTAAATTTATGGAGAATAAGGATGACTTCGAGAAGGCAATTCAATATGGTGGTGAAATCATTCAATACATTATCAACCTGCTCAAACCTTATCTACATGTTCAGACCGAGGCTATTGTGGTCCATCCCACTGCTTCAATTGGTACTACCTCTCGACCTCCTGCTCCGGTGATTGTTTCTCAGGCTCTTTCCTAGATTCGACCGATCATTACTAAGCAGTCTCCAAGTCGAGTGTTTTCAGAGAGAACTCCTAGCCTTGAATCTACTTTCCTTACTGGTGTTGCCCTACCTAGTGTTATCCTCAAACCACCTCCTTCCTCTGCCACTCTCAAACCTTCTCCTCCTCCCTTAGATCCTTCTGAAAAAGGAAACGCTTCTTAGCATCCAAAATCCATAGTGATTGATTGTTTCTTTTTTGTAGGGATTTGGTCATTTTGTTTTTATTGTCCTCTTATTCATTTTACTGAAAATTATTATGGTTTCTTTCTTTTATAATATTTCTTCTTAATGCTTTTCTCTTTTTTAATCCCAAAAGGGGAGAAAATAATGATTTCATATACTCTTCCTAGTCCATTTATTGAGGGGGATATTTTTTTAACTAAATTCTAGAAATGGAAAACTTTAGTAATATCGGGAAATTACATTCACCTATGTCAAAGCTATATTTATTCTATATATTTGTATGAATGAAATAATTTGTGATTATAAAAAAGGGGGCGATTGTTGGAACCTACAAGATATTGTAGTTTTCATAATCACAAATAATGTCAATATACAGATTATACACTTTCATGCCAATTTAATATCTCACACTAAATCAATTATGTCATACAGAAACATATAATTAAATAAGTCAATAACCTATATTCATGAATAAATAAGTTTAAAACTATACTTTTACATGTACTTTTGATTAACACGTCATTTGTAATGTTATATGGAAGGCAGACTCTTCATAAGCTTTTTGGATTCCCTGACATAGAAGTCGACACACCGAAACCAAAGTCAACACACCAAAACTGAAGTCAACACACTGAAACCGAAGTATGACTCACCGAAGATTGATAGACTGAATTTTGACTCACCAATGTCGATAAACCGAAGTCAGACTCACTGAAGTTAGAAAGACCAGAGTTTGACACACCGAAGTCGACACACCGTAGTTTGACACATGAAAGTTCGACAGACCGAATTCAACACATCGAAGATGATACACCTAAGATGACAGACTGATGTTATCAAACCAAATAAAACAGATCGAAGATGACTCACCGATTGTTATAAATAACTGTTTCAAGTTTATTAATTCAAATTTATTTCTAACGGTCATATTTAGACAAATTAATGTTTCTGACATTTTTTTAATGTTGTCTGTAGGACAATCCGTATAAAGTATGAGGTACATGCACGTGACGAGATCTTAATGCCTAGTGGATATTGAAGTATAAAAAGGATATAATCACTATGTAAAAGGTGGATCTATTTTTTGATATAAAAAAGAAACGAAGTACATGCTGAGACATAGAGTGTGCGAATATGAAAAGAGAGGAACTAAGTTCTTGAGATTAATATAAAGTTGTAACTAGAAACTTTATCCTAAAGCTCAGTGTACATAGAGACCTTGAAGAGCTAAATCTTTTCACTCCTCAAAACTGGATTACAGAAACTGCGATACTCTATTCTGAAGACAACCTCCAAAAGAGGGCTCAAATACCATTTTCTCAAAATTCAATGAGTCTAGAGCTTTATTTCACAACACACAAAGATTCCTAAACTCTTTTCTTTTTAATAGCTATATTGTGTTCTTATGTTACTATTTGAGTAGTTTGTATGTCTGTTTGTCTCACACACACTATCTCCTGAGCATAACTAGAGGATATCAAATATCCTCACTCTTAGTTCTCTACAACACTTTTATCCCATGTAGAACTGTGGAAGAAATCACGTGTGATCTATTTATTTGTTCTTCCCACGAATAATTATTGTAGAGGTCAAGTGTGACTTGCACAGTCTTTATGTTGTTGTGAACCCAGATCCTGGGTTTGGATCAAACGTTTATCAATGTAAACTTCTTGGTGGAATGTGACCACCTTGTGGAGGGGAATAAGTCTCTGCTTGAGACTAAACCACTTGTCTTATCCACTATGCTATTTATCTTATATTTTTGTGTACTATGTATTTCCTGCTTTAAGATAAACTGATCTTTGATAGCTAGTTTAGCAAGTGTTTACATCTGTTTTGGATCAGTAGGTTTGTTTCAAAAGTTTTTATAATATTTATATTGGTAAAGATAAGAACTAATCAATCTTCTGAGAACCAAATTGAACCTTCAAGAAATTTATAAATTCACTAAAACTGACTTTGTGTTTCTTTTTATAGGGGGATTTTATTTTGTAAAGAATACTTTTAACAGAAATTTTTATAGATACTCAATTCAACCTCCCCCTCTTGAATCATCTACTCTGACCAAAAATATAATTAATATATATAAATATATATGATAATATCATTATTAACATTCTATAGATGATGTAACCATGATCAATTTATAGGGTCCTAAAACACATAACTAAAACATCCATAAAAATGAAATATTTAACACCAACAAACGATGAATTAAATACTGAATTATTAGTAAATGTGTGTTGAAATGTTATAACTGGATCATATATGACATTATTAGGTTCTTATTATTATAGTATAGAATTATAAAAAAATTATATTTATTATATAAATGTTTTCAGTTCTTTTGAATCAATGCAAGCTTAAGGTAAGTGGTTTCTTAACTCAATTTTCATTCATTAGGCTATACTTATACTTAATTTCCTATGTCATTCAATTATTATGTGTGAAATTTCCTATGATATTATTATTTTGAAATTAATATTTTTTTGTATCTATATTTTTTACATATAATAAAATCATTTATTTTTCCTCTCTTCAATGATACGGTCTCTGTAATGGATTTCATTACAATTTCCATTCTAATGAGACATATTTGGTATCATAAAAATATTTAACTTTATATGGTGTGAATATTACCCATTTTATATGTTATAATAATTGTGGGAGGGGATTTATATATTTAACATGAATATATAGTTATTCATGACTATTAATGATTGAATACAATATTACTCATTTATGGGTTTAGAATATAAATGTTAACAAGTAGGTAATAATTTATTTTACAATTTCATTTTCTAAGAGTGATTTTATTTTTCATTGAAGGGATCTTATAATCATTACTCAAAAAATCCATCTATTTTCTTATCCTAGGAATGTTAAATGATTTACCATATTTTGTTCTAATTTTTTGACTCTCTACATATTTTATTAAGTGATAAAAATTTTAAATTAAAATACTAATCTTACTTTCCATTTAGATCTCATATATTTTATAATAGAATAGAACCCACACCCTGTGATCCTATATTCAAATCATTAACTTTATTGTGAAACCATGACCTGGGTTCCACTCAATAGTGCCTTAAACCTAGTTGGCCACATGGCTTCAAGTGTACCTTCTCTTACACAAGAGGTTGCTGACTTGTAGTGAGGGTATTGGGTGTATTTGTGGGAAAACAATTCCCATATTACTAGAGTGTAGCATAAAGGATTTATTAAAAAGGTAAGCAGTGGAATAAGTATAATGAATAATTAAAACTGGCAGTGTAAGGTTGGCATAACATATAAGCAAATAAGAATAATACTCAAAGATGAAACTAAAAGATATAAAATGATGTTGTTAAATTTCATGTCTCTAGAAAGATTCAAAACAAGTATACATAGAAACATGAGATACATGATATAAAAAAAGAAAAAAGAAAAAAAAATACTATCCAGCGTCCTGAGCACTGGACCGACTATCCACTACCAATATCCATCCAATATCAATCAAGAATGAGTAGGTGTCCAAAGTAGTAGGATTACCATTATCAGCACCTGCATACATATAATATACATGGGTACCATCATTTTATAAGATAGGGTGTGAGATAAATCTTATTAGGTGACCACCAACATCATCTATACCAACAATTCATTGTAATATAAATTTAAATAGTGTGCATAAACACATATATAAAACTAATACATCACAGTAATTTAAATACCATGATACTTACTTCATCCTCAGCTGGAAATGTCTCTGAACATGATATCATTTAATTAATTAATTATGTTCTAGTTTATACAAGTATCTCATTTGAGTTACATCCATCACTGACATCATTTCATGATAATAATATTTAAGGATCCAATTTATAATAATTTTTCTTTTTAAGATGATAATTGTAATATGATCCAAGGTAATGAACAATTAATCTTTCACCTTATGGGTTGAGCCAACTTAATAATAACATGCATCCTGGATATAAGGGGTATGAGTGTAATCCAAAGGTCATTTCCCAAGGCATTAAACAATAATATGATTCCAAGCGGGTTTAAGGATCTCATCCAAGAAAAAATGAGCTGAGCATGATGAAGCCCAATTGGTTATATCCATGGTGACACGTGTCTGAAGACATTACCCTAGATCCAAGCAGTGTATCCAAGGCATCCTAATATCCGTAATATAGTCAAGGGATACTATAATGTCATTCTAGTCTTCTACTAGAAGACTCAGGCTATATTATAATGTGGGTATCTCCCTTGGAAACTAGTTCCTTGAATCATAATGGAACCCTCTGAGTTCTTAAAGAATTCCCTCAATAATCCAAGGCATAGCTTAAGTATTACCATTCATATAAATAAAAAATTAATATATAAAATATTCACATTATATGTAAATCATTCTTTAATTAATTAAATGTAATTCACATGACTTTTTAAAATCCACTGGGTTCATTCCCCTACCTCCCTAATGAGTGGAAAGTATATGAAGAAAATGACACAATTTATCAGTTTAATTACTTAATAATTAATAAGGTTTGCTCATTTTCCTTCCATTAATCTTGGAAAGGTGTACAACAAATGTGAAACCAAGTTTATCAATTCTATAAAATTATTCCAAGTGATACATATATTATAATTTCAAATTAAAATTGATATTTATTTATTATATTGAAAAAATTACCTTAGAAGTTTCAAGTGGTAAATTATTATTCTAGCCATTATAATATTTTAAATCATTTAACTAAAGTGGTATTACCATTATTAGGGTCAATCCACACCCGGACAGTGGTTTAGATAGTCATAACCAGACATTATATGCCTAACTAGGGTAGAAACCCTACTAGGGATGGTCAACATTGAGGTCACAACCTCCAAACATAGATAATATATGTAGAATGAGATCTTGAATATGATCATGATGATTATAATCATGACATATGAATTAAATAGGTAGCACATATTTTATCGAATTGGGCACAATTATGACAGTTTATAAAATGGAGAGACTTGGGTGATGAGTTATAAAACACCTACATTAGACCTATAACACTCTCATCATCCAGTATCATCCCTTAGTTTAGCCAAGATCCCAATAAAACTAAATAATGGGTCAATACCTTAAAAATAGTGCATATGAGCCTACATCAAAACAATGTCATTGATAGGAAGAGGAATTAAGAGATGAGTTAAAGGGGTGTATCACTTACCAGCATGCTTCCACAATGACAGATAGATTTGAAATCGATGGTTGGTTGGTGGAATGAAATTAAATCCAAGATTATGGATTCCTTGGGTGCTCTTATGTGAGAGAGAGGGAGGTGTGAGGTTCTATATGAGAAAATGGGATTCCCTACCTCCTTTTTTAAAAATTGAAGTTTTACATTTATACGATGTGTAATTTCTTTACACATCATGTAAATATTGGGGTCTCCCCCTAGAAAAATGCTTTACATGAATTGAAAGGTTATTCCTAGACCATTACACATTGTGTACTTGACACACATCTTGTATCCCAATTAAATCTAACGAAGTTGGCCTCAATACAACCTACAGATTCCTGCATCTTCCATTCAAAAAACAATACAATCATCCCATGAACTGACTTAGGTTTTAAGACAAAAATATAACTTAACAGGGGTTCAACCATGAATTAAAAAGATCCATAACTGAAAAACAAGGTTCTTATAGTATTCCCCCTTAAAGTAAATCATACCTGAGTTCATTTTCCAAGGGAATAAAAACACTGTCTTAGAATATATCCATCCACCGAGCATGTATATCAGCCTTCCATTACCACGTCTTGTCCTATACCCAACGAAACTACAATAGAAATTGTTCTAATGGGGAACATTGGCCTCATATATCCTTTTTTCTCGGGTTAAAGATTCATATTGGATACTTTTCAAAAGAAGCATTAGCATCTAACTCAAACTCCTTGGGACCAAGAGTATGAGATTTATCAGATTACTGACAACAATATTGTGAATCGTTGAAGATGTTGTGCATGGAATAATACCTATGAGGTAATATAAACTAATAGGATACTGACCAAAATCTACCCAAGATCTCTAACAAAACTACATAATGAGATGAAAACTTATGCGGCCTCTATATCCGTCTATGCCCAAGCCTGGGTGATACTCATAGGAAAACATGATCCATGAACTCAAACTCTAGAGGTCATCGCTGATGATCAACCTAGGATTTATTTCTAGATTGATTAGAAAAAAATACTCTTCATGATTATCTGAACCAACTCCAAATTATCCTACATGGAACAAGGACTCAAAAGATCATATTCTCCTTCCTCTAACTAGAACAGTGGTGAATGACATATTCTACCATATAAGGCCTCAAAAGGATCCATCTGAATCATTTCTTAAAAGCTATTATTGTAGGTGAACTCAACTAGAGGGATATGAATCTCCTAATAACCATAAAAATTATTGATACAAGATTGGATCATGTCCTCTAACACCTATATCATCCATTCTAATTGGCCATCAGTTTGAGGGTGAAAAGATGTGATAAAAAGAACCTATGTACCCATTGAATTTGGTAATCCCATCTAGAACCGTGAAGTGAAACATGAATATATATCTATAATGATATTATGATGAAGCCCATGTAGCTATATAACCTTACAAACATAAATTATTTCCAACTCATCAACTGAGAATGTCTCCCAAATAGGAAGAATGTTGGATAATTTCATCAGTTGATCCGTAACTATCCAAACTGCATCACTACCTTTAGAGAACCTTAATAGGCTGACTAAAAAGTCTATAGAAACACATTTACATTCCCATTCTAGGAATAGAAGTATCTATAAACCCCCAAATGGTAATGAATGCTCTACCATTGATGATATGTGGAACAACTAGTGATAAAACCTATTATTTGATGTTTCATCATAGTCCATCAATACTGGCATCATATATCTCAATATATCTTGGAGATTACTTGATGAAATTTCCACTGAGAAGTGTGGGAGTCACACATAATTTTACATCTCATATATTTAGTAATGCCTAAATTCCCATGTATACATAGAATATCACCTCTATCCATAGACAAATCCAGAGGTGGTTCATCTCCTATAATACTCTCCCGGAGGACCAAACCTTCAAGATCTGAAAACTGCCTGCTCCTCACATTATCAATGAAGTAAGATGTAACGGCTATGTATGAGATATAAGACTAATCATTAATCCCATGAAACTCTAAACATATTTCAAAAAAGAGGGAAATTATTTTCCATTCAACATTGGCTTCCTGAAAGGCCTGTGTCTGAGTTTTCCAAAACATCAAATCTTCTACCACATTGTTTTTTCATAGAATATAGAGAAGATCAAAATCATTGGAATAAAGATATTTGACCCATCTTCATTGTCTAATATTCAGGTCATGTTTTGAAAATATATATGATATGATCTTTTGGTTTATATAAACCACAAAATTCTCTTCTATCAGATAGTGTCTCTAGAAACATAAGGCATGGAAAAAAATTTCAAGATCAAGGTCATGCATTGGGTAATTTATCTCATTGGGATTCAACTTTTGAGATCCTTATGCAATGAATCTTTCCTCATAAATTAGCATAGATCCCAGGCTGATGCCTGATTCATCACAAAACACTATATAGCCTCTACCAGGCTATGGAAAAATCAGAATAGGTGTCGAAACAAGCTTTCCATTCATCTCCCGAAAGCCTTTATCACACTCTTTGGACCACAAGAAAATGACAATCTTCTTTTTAAGACCTATAATAGGTTCATAAAGGCCTGATAATTCCTATATGAAATTACTTCAATATCCATCCAAACATATGAAACTTTGTATATCAAACACATTTTTGGTCTAAACCCCAAAGAACACAACATTCACCTTATTGTGGTATACATAAACTCCTGATTTTGAGATAATATTACACATTATGGTAAGTTTTTAGATTTAGAAGATTTACTAAGAAGTTTTTCTATAAATATGATTCTATTTTGATGTACTCAAAACAATATCATGAGATGAATGGAATGGTCATTCTGAGTATGAGAATAGACCAATATTTCCTCCACAAAAACAATGAAATAATAATCTAGATAGGGATGGAAACCCCTATTCATCATGGCTATGAAAATGGAGTGTGTGTTTGTGAGACAAAAAAACATAATTAGATACTCATACAGACCATAATTGCTATTAAAAGTTATACTATGTATGTCTAAATGTCTGACTCACACCTGATGATAGTCCAATCTCAGGTCGGTCTTCAAGAACAACTGATCTCCTAGGATCTAGTAAAAAAAGATAATCTATATAAGGTAGTGGATGCTGGTTCTTAACCACAGGCTGGTTCAACCATTTTTAATACATTCATATACGAAGGGTCTCATCCTCTTTTTTCGAAAAAGACATGGGTGAACCCCAAGAGAAAGTACTGGGCCATCAAAATCCTTTGGCCTATAAGTCCTCCTACTTTCTCTTGAGATTCTAGAGCTCAGTAGGTGACATCCTATAAGGTTTAATGGACATTGGATCTCTTCCTAGAATAAGATCAATAATAAACACAACCTATCTCTTAGGATGTTATCTAGAAAATTCATTGGGAAAAACATCCCTAAGACGATCTATTATGGGAGGATAATCTTCTAGGTGTACTCCCTACTCCTTTAAGAGGGGACTAGAAATATGGGAAGTAACTCCACTTTTCCCATGATTCTCTAGTCCGTCTCTACCATCCTAGACATCCCACTCACCCTTGTGAAGATAACTATCTCCCTATGGTGATGTAAACAACACCTATTGGTGATATCAGTCTGCATTGGCATTATATGAAACCAACTAATCCATACCAAGAATGAAAAAAAGTCTGTAATCTTGGGAAAAATAGGTTATATAACAAGGGATTACAAAATACCTCATGTGAAATTCTCTTCTTTGGGGTATGACCTCTGACGGCAATCCCAATGGTGTGTTAAAGTTTATAACATCACAAGCAGCACATGTATATGAAAGTATTGAAATGAACTTTTATGGAATGAAATATGCATAACAAGTTATTACTAGGTTCCTATAATGATGCATGTAAATATGATTTCTTACCCTCATCTCATTGGTCTAAGGATGAATATAAATAATGTATATAAAATATCACAACTCAAGTGAATCACTCAATGGTGAATGGATGTCAAATACAGTAAGCTGAATACATAACAAAAACTATGATTTCAGGAAACTCAGAATTTTCCCAAAGCGTGGGTTAGATAATCCCAAGAATGACTTATATAACTAAGTTACAAAATAATTCATCATCTCCAATATAATATCTCAAAATAGAAAAGTATGAAAAAGAACCACTCGTATACCACTTTGTGATGTCCCGACCTGGGTTCCATTAAAAGGTACCTCGAAACTGGTTGTCCAAAAGGCCAAAAGTATGCCTCTCTATACGAAAAAGACTCCTTAATAGAGATAGGTCCTAGGGTGTGTCTGTGGGGAGACCATTTCCTCATTGCTTGAGTGTATCATAGTGGATGTAATAACAAATTAAATAGTGGAAGCAATATAATGAATAAATAAAAGTCGTAATGGAAGAAAATAAAAACATATAAGAAACTTAGAATAATACTCAATGATGAAACTAAATTATAAACAATAATTTTGGTACATTAAATGTCCCTAGAAATATATAAATCATGTATAAATGGTTGCAGGAAATAGATTCTATACAAAATAATCAAAAAGAAACCAAAAAATATCCAGCATCATGAGAACTGGCCCAGTCATTTCCTACTAAATTCCACCATAAATCAAGAAATATTGATCAGGTGTCTAAAGAGGTATGATTCCCCTTATTAAAACCTTTATACATATAATATTCTAGGATACCCTCTATTTACTAGATACTTAATCAGATAAATCTCATTAGGCTACCACCAACAATGTCTACACAATTCAATCACCATAACATAAACTGAAACAGTGTTCAGGAATTCATATATAAAATTAAAACAGTATGGTAATGTAAATACCCAAATAATTGATTCAACCTTAGCTGGTAATGTCTTAGAACATGATACAATTTAATTAGTTAATTATGTTCCAGATTATATAAGTATTGAAAGTGAGGTACAACCATCACTAGCGTCATATCATGATAATAATATTTAAGGTTCTAAGGTGTAATACGGCATCCTATATGGGTGATAATAATAAGAGGATACAAGGTAATGACCAAGGAATCATTGACCTTGTCGGTCTAGCCAATGTAGCATCCTATCTATAAGTGGTATGAGTGTAATCCAAAGGGAATATCCTAATCAATTACACTATAATATGATTATAACCAAGTCCAATGATCTCATCCAATATAAAACGGGATACACATGACTTGTCCCAATGAGGTGTATCCATGGAACCACATGTCTGATGACATCACACTGGATCCAAGGTGTGTATCCATGGCATCCTAATTTCAGGAAGATAGTGATGGGATCCAATGATGTTTGTAGAG
Source organism: Viscum album (assembly GCA_963277665.1). NCBI lineage: Eukaryota > Viridiplantae > Streptophyta > Magnoliopsida > Santalales > Viscaceae > Viscum > Viscum album. The sequence goes on along the minus strand of OY728166.1, from coordinate 1,357,600,566 downwards.
AATTTACTAGTAGACAAGTACCACATTCCAACATTTGTATCTCCCTTGGAAATTGACTCCTTTAATTAGAATGGAATCATCTGAGTGATCAAGGCATTCCCTCAATAATCCAATTCATAATAAAGTTTTAACCAATCTTATAAAGATAATAATCTCTATATGCAATATGCACTTTATATTTAATTCATTATGTAATTAAGGTCACGTAATACTAATGCCTTTAAATAATTCATTAGGTTCATTCCCCAACCTTCCTTACTAAGTTGAAATTCCAAGAAGAACATGAAACCATTTAGTGGTTTAATTACTTAATTTTGAATATGGTTCACTCTACTACCTTCCATTAATCATAAAATGGTGTTCTACAGGCATGGAACAAAGTTGATCAATTCCATTCAATTCGGCCAAGTGATATATATATATTATAATTTCCAATTACTATTTATTTTCATTTATTATATTGAAACACTTACCTTATAAGGTTCAAGTGGTAACAACTCATTATATTCATTAGAAATTATTAAATCATTTAACTAAATATGTCTTTTGATTAGCAGGGTAAAGCCACACACCTAAATAGTGGTGCAGACAGTAATAATAATCCACTATAGGTATAACTAAGGTAATCACCCTACATAGTTTGGTCATCTTTGAGGTCACAACATCGTACAATGGATAATATATATAAGAGTCTCTACAATATTTTCATGATTATTATAGGCATTGCATGTGAATTAAATTGGCAATGCCTGATGAAATTGGTGTGTTCACAATGATGATATTTTATAAAATAGTAAGACATTAGGGATGAGTCATAAAACACCTATCTTAGCTATGTATCACTCTACTCATACCATATAAACCTTTATTTTTCCCTAGATTAAATAAAATCTGACAAATGTATCAATGCCCTAAAAATAGGGCATATAATACTATATGAAAACATTGTTTCTGATAAGAAGATGAATGAAAAAAGAGTTAATAGACCTAATCGCTTACATTCACGATTCCAACATTATAGATAGATCTTAAATCATAGTTTAGATAATATAATGATACCAAATCCTATCAGGGGGATTCCTTGGGTGCTCTTGTACATGAATGAGGGATGGGTGAGGTTTTGTTTGAAAACATTGGAGGCCTTGTATCCTTTTAAAAAAATGAATTTGGGAATTTACATGATGTTTAAATGATTTACACGTCATGTAAACCTCAGGGTATCCCCCTTGGAAAAACCATTACATTAAAATAATGTTTCTTCCCATACCATTTAAATTTTTGGAATTGATACATGTCATATATCCCAATTACACAGTGTGTAATTGAACTATACCCAACCTAGATCCACCTACCTCTTACTTTATAAAATCAACCCAACCTTCCCATGACTTAGCTTAGGGTCTAAGGAAAGAAATAGATATTTACAATTGTTAAACCACGAATTAAAAGGATTTGTACCAGAAAGAAAAAATTGTTTTATTATATTTAAATTTCTTTCTTTAATGACGATAAATGTGACCTAAATTTTCCCATCTGAACATTACAATATCAAATAGAAAACATGTAAAAATTATATTCTCTATGAACATTTATATTTTTATTTTTATAAAATTTTCACAATCTCAAATATAAAAAATTATGATGACGTTAAAATAGATTTTATTTCCATTAACCTAGATTTTCTTATTTCACATTATTTAATCAACATCATCCTTCTAAAATAATTCATGAACATAAATAGTTCAACCTAATTCTTAATAAATAGGGGAAAAGGAAGCATAAGAAAGGTTAATTCAAATGATCAGTAAGGGTAAACATAATCATTAACAATTGAATGTAATCAATGAGCATTAAAGGGAATAATTGTATGATGAAATAATAAAATTTGATGAGAGAATCATAAAATAATTCATACTCATAAATACCTAGATTATAAAATATGAAAAATGGAAAAGTCAAGAGTCACAATAATGAATAATCACATGCTATGTGAGATCAATCTCGATTATAACAAGTATTATAAACCCATAAAAATAATAATGAAAACATTTTTGTAACTTTGGACATCATTTTACCTTCACTTTTACAAACACTCTTGAAATTGTTATAACAATATGGTTAAATTCAATACCCAATGTATTTGAGGGAAATCACGGACACACCCAAGCTTGTTTTACCAAGGAACCACCGGTCATTTCTTTATAACACAACCACCCGTTAAATTTCCATGTAACATTGAAATAATAACAAATAAAATATTTAATTTCATTATAAAATCATAGGAAAAAAAATTATCCCTTTAATTAAATGATTTATCATTGGAAAAGAAATTTATTCCACAATAATATATTTAAAATATTATTAACTCATGGAAATGAAATAGGTTTAATAACTATATCTTTGAAACTATCTTAGTTCATCTAGAAAATAAAGAGGATGGTATCAAAGAAAAATATCCCTAGTAGAGGATATGTAAAAAAAAGGGTTATTGATTTTGATTAATATAAATACAATTAAAATATTATTAAAAACATTCTTGTGGAAAATTTCATTTTCATTTTGGAAAAATACTTTTTAAAATAAAAAACATTTTGAAAATATTTTTCTTTAACAACAACATTGGAAAAATATAAAGAAATTTTTAAAAATCTTTTAAAACACTTTTTAGAACATGAACAATTTTAAAATCATTTCTATTAAAAATTATCTTAAAATATCATTTAAAATTAGTCTAAAAACATTTTTTAATTCATTATTTTGAAAAACACTAATTTCTGACCGAAGTGTGAAATGAAGTCAGATTTTCATAATAACACTTTATATAAAAAAATTACTAAAAAATAGTGGAATAAAATGTGAAAATACCTAGAAGTATGATGAATAACCATAGGATAAAAGAATTTATGATAATTAAAATAATTCAACATCATAGACTTAATCATTCATAATCCTGATAAACAATGATATTGTAACAAAAAATCTTACCGCTTCAGAAAATTTGAATCATAACCCCATGAAAGAATTAATTTAAGTTAATATTATAATATCATTAAAATAAGTAGATCCATAAGATAACATGTTAGTGGTTTAGTATATACACCTCATAAAAGAATATAAGTTCATAACATGACACAATTCAAAAAGAAGGTAAATTGTGACAAAAATACGTTACCACTTTGGTAACTTTGAAACCATAAACCCAAAGAAAGAGAGATCATAAAATGGATATTTAAATACCTATAAATTTATTTATATGAATAAAAAAATACCTCCATCGTCATTATATACTCTAAATAACAAAAATAAGTGGTGAATATGTCATAGATCTCACAAAAATAAAAGTGAGATGCGAAAAACACTTACCTTGAGTCTAATTCATCATGATTTTCCTTCATCGTGGTGAATAATAACAATTTGCTAATTATTTACATGTTTTATAACCTTTTACAGGTTTATTACTACTTTTATTTAACTTATAACAATGTTATATATAATTACATAATCAATTAAGTTTACATAGGATATGTTGACCATATTTAGAATATGTGTCCAAATCAATTTTTGTAGGTTACCTATTGTCAAAGTGATCATTATATAAAAATATAAAGAATAATAATAATGATATTATTATCATATTTATACATAAATTATTCTTTTAAAACCTATCATAAAATATGGTTATGGAAAATGAATCGACATTACAATCATGCAGACGGTAGGTTGTATGTACACATGAGTAACGTTTCAATTTTTCAATGGCCATTATAGAGAGATGGTAAGTGATATTTTATCTCTAAATAATGATAATTATATAATAAATTAAATTATTTTTAATTTTATATACTTATATATTTCATTATTTTTATGTCAAAGGTATCACATCACTTCGAGGAGGCGATAGTCTTCACATCCACAAATGACGTTATCACTTTTACTCTATGTAAAATAGTAGGAAAAATGATATATTATATTTACATAAATATAATAATTTCCATAATATAATAATTATTTCATTTATATAATATATATTAGTTATATTTACCCTTATTAACTTCCATTTAACATGTTAGTGAAAAATGTCTCATATCCCTTTGTGAGGCAACAGTATGGCGTAGACACTGGCATTGTTATCGTGTCCCTTACGGAATGGAATAGAAAAAATATATAAGATATAATGACTCCATAAGTAGATTAATGTAATTAATATAAAAAATATCACATATAAATTATATTTCTATCATTAGTCCCATCTATGATATGTTGTAATGGAAGAACGAATGATATTGCTTCATGAGGTGTTAATCCACTGTACACACGAATGATGATTTCATTAACCATTTGATGTAATTTTGTGTTATTTTAAGTTATAAAAATAACATAAAAATAACATAACAATATCTATTTATATTTAGTAAAATTATTATATGATATAATTTTGGTGTAAGAATAATTGAAGGAGGTGGAGAAGAAAATAAAATAAAAAACTTTTGGAAAACAATACCTCAACATCGAGTATCCTTCATTTGTTTGCACTAAAACCGTGATTGTTGTGTTTTAATCCCAAACTAAGTATTCTAGTATGATTTTAGTAATGTTTTTAGGTGATTTATTCAGTATTTGTACCATCTAAAATGCTTTATAGGTATTAAAATGCTAGGAGAGTGAGTTTCCTTTTATAATTGAGGAGTTGAATTCTTATAAATAACAAAAAGAAAACACTATTGGGATATCTCCCACACATTATGTGTCTACAGTAATGATCTATGTTTTCTAAAAGAGAGTGTATTTTCTAAATAATACCATTAAATGGGTTTTTACAAGTTTTTAGGTCTATTGGACCCTCAATATTAAATTTTAACCACTAACTAATGTTTTTTACCTTAATTAAAGTAATTAATTCAATTTTATTTCACTAATAATGTTGGTAAAAGGACTATGTTAACCATACTAGAAATTATATGTTATTTAGATTATAAATTTTCACTCAATTTTTAAAAATTAAATTTACATAAGGGGTAGAAATTAATTTAAAATTAATCCTGTAGACGGGATGAAGCAATGAGTTTTTTAAAACAAATGTTCAAAAGTTTGAAATATTTTTATATAAAAATTCAGTAAGAAAATTATTACAATGAAATAAATTTTATTAATATATTTATAATTTTACCATTTTTACTTTAAAATGAATTCATAATATAATTTAACATTATAAATTATTTAGATGAAAAAGAAATTTCTAATTAAAATCTACAATTTTTCGTTATTCATCAAACAATGTTACTTATCAGAAAAGTACCAAAAATTATAACTAAGATAAATTTGACATTATTCTTTAAAAAATTAATTTTTCCCAAATAAATTTTATAAAAGTGTAAAAATTTTCTTTCAAAACAAGTGCTCTTTTAAAAACTAGCAAAACATCTTTTAGAAAAATATAGCTCTTTATGAGTGAAATTTGATTTTTCCTTATCATATGAATATAATATATATTATATGAATGTAGAAATATACTTATTCAATATATATATATAATACATTAATATCATTCAATAATAGTAATTAATTTAATTTTTTTTGATGATATTCCTTTGGCACATAACAATATTTTTTTATAAAAACACATAATTTATATTCAATTGGTTTTTAAATTCATTCCAAATAAATTGGTAACTAATGAAATCTTTTTATAAACTTGTTGAAACCATGTTTTCATAATTTATTTAAAATTATTTATTCCTTCTATTCTAATTGCTTGGTGATGACTATCATGTTAGATAATTATACTAATAAAATATTGGTGTTCTGTAAAACACAGTCTTACATGTAACACACTTTATCGAAGATGCTAAATGTTGTGTGTAATGAAAGATAAAAATGTAGTGTATTATAATGCAAGAGAAAATATAAATTTTATGTAACTCATTCTATCAAATAAATTTAATTATGTTAAAATAATATATTTCATAAATTATTGGGATGTTATATCCTACCCCCCCCCCCAAGATAAATTTCACCCTCAAAATTCATCTTGGATATCAAAGGATTTACTTTTTTAGAATTACTTTGTTGAAACCCACATCATATAATGGGTTTATAAAACATAATATTAATACTTTATAAGGGTAGGTACAAATTTTATATTTAATAACACATAATTAGGTTTCCAAATAGAAGAAAATATGAGGGAATGGAAAAAAAGAATTAATAATTATAGATAGTGATTGTAACGCCCTGACCCTAGTTACCGAGAGTCGGTGCATTATTAAATTACATAGGCATGATCACAAAAGATCATGTCTTGAAAGATCAACAAGTTTAATATCCTTGTAATTACTAGATACATATATAAGTTTTACATTAAATTATAAAATAAAAAACAAAAACATTGTCTCCTTTAACACATTCATATCCCTTAGACTATCCCTATAGGTCAGACATAATATACTTCTTCGCATCGAGGGAAAAATAAAACATAGAAAGGCGTGAGCTCAGATTCTCAGTAAGGATAAAAATATAATGGAAACTATCATAAATAAGCATAAACACTTAATGTAATATATAAGACTAAAACACAAGCCTTTTAAACATAAAATTCGCATAATATAGAAAAGATAAATAAAATAATGTCATTTACATATTCACATGGATATTCTACTAGTCAAATAATCAAATGTAATATCAATATTCAGTTTTATAATGATGGAATGCATAATGTCAGACATCATAACCACATATTCAAGGCCTAGTTCAAAGACTACAAATAAATTTTTTTTCAAGGCCTTGTGCCAATACACAATTTTGTATCATGAGACCTATTGATGCATCGAGGAGCTATAGTGGGCTCCACCAGTCACTTACTAAGTCCAATGCATTCCTCATATGAAAAGGGGGAAACATAACATAAATATTCATATAAAAACTAACATACGAAATGTTAATACTTTAACCATATACCATGAATGGTATTAAAATAACACATCCACAATCAAACATATCACAAAACCTTGAATACAATATGGAATATTGTATCATAACAAATCAACTAAAAACAAGCATAAAATCCATGAAATGATGTTGATATAAATGAAATCAAAAGTATTTTAGAGAAATATCTCTTTCTATTTTGAAATCATTGAAATTTCACATAATTATAAAAGAAAGCATTTATTTCGAAAATATTCTTATAAGATTGAAAGGGAAGATTCAAAGGTGTTATAATAGTGGAAAATAGTTGTACTTGTCGTATAAGTTAACAAAAATATTCTTTCCTTAATTTTTTTAAAAAAATCATAAAGGACCTTGTTTGGAAAATGAAGAAAATATTCCTTTATAAAAAATTTATAAAAATTATAAAAAGGGTATGAATGAATTTAACCCATAGTCTAAGAACTAGTAAAAATGTTTTGAAATACATTTTTAAGAAACACGGATATGGATGATGAAGAGGTCCCCGTAGATATGTATAAACAACCTCAGATAAAGATGAGATTGTAGAATTAACCCTTACCTTGTAATTTTCTTTGGTCAAGGGTACGTTAACCTCTTGTATAATAGTTAAATCATTTTTATTAAATTCTACAAGAACCATATACATAAATATGATATTATATATGATCTTCTAATATTGTTTTGTTAATAATATTCAGTAGTATCATTGTTTCAGGTGTTAAGTAATTTTTTTTCCTTTACATGTTTCATTATGTAAGAAATGTTTGAGATGGATAAGATTTATTTGATTCATATCCAGAATGATATTAAGTTCTTAAACATTATTTTTAATCATAAAATGAAAATTATTCTTGATTGATTACGATGGGGGATGAATCTCATCACGTTCTTGGAGATGGTAATAATTACATACAATGATGTACAAATGGGTATTATGGAGGATATTTGAGAAGGGTTTGGCCAAGAAAAATGTCTTTGGTGGTGTGATTTTGAAAGAAGGGGAAGTACCCTTTTATAAGAGATGTGCGGGTCACTTTAGGAAATTCTTGAAATATTATTTTATTATACAAACATATTCTATTTATAATGGCTCCAAAATGATTTATTTCGAGGCTAATGTGGGGATGGGTCGAAAAAATCTCAAACAATAGGTTTTAGATAGGTTTAGGTCACTATATTAACATTATATTTTAGATTTAACTATTAGTTAAATAGTTTAACTTTTACAATGTATTCTGGTATTATTATAATAAATGGTTAATAAACTTAAAATAAAAATCCAAGCAAACCCCAAGTGGTTCATTATTGATATATCTAACCTTATCTGAGTCCTTTGTCCTATATTTAGATTTTTAGGAATATTATATCTATTATTAATATAGTATTTTTTTTTAAAACTCATTTATATCAATTTTGACACTATTTTGTATTTGGTTTTGTAAAAGTCATAACAACTTTATCACTTTGAAAAAAAATATTTATTCAACCCTAACATGTCATATTAACCTAGAAAATTCATAAAATACATCAAAAGTCAAAATTTGAAATTATATTAATGTTTATAATATCAATTATTTTAATCCTTCAAAAATAAGGTAATTACTGGATTATCATTGTGTCAAAAAAAAGTAATTATTTAATGTCTAAAATTTATAAATAAAATACCGTTATGTAGGAAATATTTTTATATTTCTAATGAATATTTATAGTCAAATTACTATATTAAAAATGGGTTAGTTATTAAACATTGAATTTAACACTTTTAACTCTCTTTTAAATAAAATAATAATAAAGGTCCTAATCTAATCCAAGTGGACCAAAAGGATCATATATTATTCCTAAGGTGGATTTTGGTCGAAATACACTTATCAAATAGAATTAGGACATGTTTTAGGTTATTTATAATATCATTTTTACCTTTAATTACCCTGTTTACTTTTAACCGTGGTAAATAAAATTCAAAAGTTACTATTCACCAAAAATTATTTTCATCCCATTGAACCACATTTTACGTACTGATGTCAATCGTGTCTCTTAGATTTTTGAAATTCAATTCAGAAAAGTATTAAAATTACGATTTATATACATCTAATTTTTTTGTAAAATGATTCCAATTAATTACATTAAACTTATATATGTATTATTTATTTATTTTTACCTAAAATACATTTAAATAAAATTATAAAAATTAGGTTTTAAACAATAACGCAGTGTTTTTCACTATTCATCAAAAATTGAAATTTTTCAAAAAAAAAATCACCTTAAGATAATTTTGATATTCTGATTCCAAAAATGAAGTCCATTTTGAAAAATAAAATTTATAAAATTTCAAAAAGTGGGTATTACTATTCATAATGGCTAGTTTGATTGGTCGTGGGGTGCTAGAACTAGAAGTTGCGTATAACGCAAGTTATTGCATTATTCAAAGAGAAATGTACCATGGAAGCTTGGGGTGTTACAGTGATTGAGGAATTGATCACAAAAAATTGAATGATCAATGGAAAGTTAAGGGCTAAAAAAATGTAAATTTATGAGGATAAAAAATATCATCAGTTTATCTAACATGAAGGTACAAGGATAAATGGTTTTCTTCAAGATCCTTTTTCCTAGAGTTAAGTAATTTTCTTACCAACTAGACTAAGAGAACATGTAAATATACTTACTTGATGAGTATAATTTAATCATTTAGTTAATTTTCATCAAAATATAAACTTTTTCTCCAAATTGTGAGTATTTACGATGAATTTTTCATGCCCCAAGAACTAAAATATACTTTTAAAGATGACACTATAATAAAAGGTATAACAAGATATTACTCTAATGTTTAGGAATTAACCAAAAATAAAATGGTCATCACATGGAAAGATAATTCAAAAAATGAATAAAAAATGATACATTAAGCAACACTTTTAAATATTAATACCCAGTGTTAAAACCAAATCCTTCCATAAATATTTATCCTCAAAATTATTCAATCATTTACAAACAAATTTTGAAAGCCATAATTTTAGCATATATTCTTCCAAGATAAATAAATTATTATTCTTCAAAAAAATCCCATATGTTTCTGATATAAACTTAATAATTACCTATACCAATATTTCATACAAACCAAGCATGTAGGCCAATGGTCGATATAAAAACCCTTATCTTCTTTCGACCGTGAGTTCAAACCCCACAGCCTTGCTGGATCTAACAGGTTGTCATCGATTATATAGGTTGTCCTTATATAACTTGAAAATTAATTTATACATAAATGTAACTTCATTCTTATAAAAGGGGTTACAAATACACTATCCCAAAAATATGTCTCCCAAAATTTCTTTAATCACTTTAAGTCTTCTTCACTTAAAATCTCACGAGGTGTCTTAGTCATTAGAAATAAGATCATTCTTAGTCTTATATACCTATGATGGTATCCATAACTCTTAATATAACCTCAAAATAAAAAATACCAATCTCCAATGTCATCTAAACAACCATTTTATACTAACTATAAGAACCAATAACCCGTACTCCAAAATCATATGATTAAATCATAAACATTTCATTTTCGGCTTTAATACTAATAATTGTGACCCAAATTATTCAATACAAACCATAAAACATCAAAATGAAAACACATATCACATACATTCATGTGGAACATTTAGGTTTATAGATTTAGATAATTAGTAAAAACTCCTACATAAATAATTCACTTGACTTTAAATGGGAATTTATCCCACTTAACCCATATTTTCTTATTTCATATCAAGCCATCAACATCATCCTTAATAAATCCTCTATATAAATAAATTGTTCAATATAAATCATTATAACTTGGGGAAAGTAATAATAAGAAGAGTGAGGTGAAATTATCGGTAAGGGTAAACATAACATTAATAATTGAATGTAATCAATGAGTGTAATAGTGCATAAGGGTATGATAATATAATAAAAATGCATGCTAAAATCATAAAATAATTCATAACAATAAATACATGGATCATAAAATATGGAAACATAGAAAATGAAGGAGTTACCAGAATTAGTAATCATAATCCACGTGATATCAATCTCGATCATGAGAAGCATTATAAACCCATAACAAGCATAAAACAATATGTACGATACTTGGGATAATATTTTCCTTTCGTCTTTATAATCACTATTACAAAACAATAACCACATGGTTAAATTCCATACCGAATTCATTGGTGGGTTATCACTGAAAAACCCATCCTTGGTTTATCATGGAACCACCTATCATGGGTGAATATGTCATATATCTCATAGAAAAAATAGAGATGATAAAGACCCTAAATTTGAGTCTGATTCATCATGATTTTACGTTATCTTCTTGAATAATAAACATCTTCTAATTATTTAGTTTCATTAAAACCTTTTCTAAATTTATTATTACTTTTATTTAAATTATAAAAAAATTATATATAATTACTTAATCAAATAAGATTATATCATATGTTTTAAACCTATTTTCCTTATGTTTCAAAGTGGATATTGGTTGATTTATTATGGTCAAAGAGATCATTATATAAAAATCTAAATAATCATAATAGTTAATTAATTATCATATTTATAGATCAATTATACTTTTAAAACCAATCAAAAAATATTTTTATGAAAAATGAACTATGGTTTTGAACAAGGAGATGATAGGTCATACGTACGCATGAGTAATATTTTCATTTATCAATGATCATTATGGAATGAAGGAAAGTAATATTTTATCATTAACTAATGATAATTATATAATAAATATCATTATAGTTAATTATATATATATAATATTTTTTATGTAAAGGGAATCACGCCGCTTCGAGGAGGTCGTAGTCCACACATACACAAATTATGCTATCACTTTTTCAGTGTGTGAGATGGTAAGAAGAAAATGTTATATTATATTTCCAAAAAGATAATAATTTATTTAATAAAATAATTATTTCATTTATATCATATATATTCATTATATTTACCATGATTACCTATAATGTAACACATTTTTGAAAAAATATTCACATCCCTTCATGTGGCAGTAGTCTGTCGTACACACGAGCGATTTTATCATACCCCTTATGAAATGGAATATAAAAATAGTGTATGTTATATAATTAAAAAAATGTGGTATTATGTTATAAATCTCATAAATATCATATAGAAATATCATTTCCATCATTATTCTCAACCATAAGTTGTGGTAATGGAAAAAATGAACAAAATCATTTCACGAGGTGGTAGTCCACCATAAACACAAATGATGATTTTGTAACTGGTTTTATGGAAATGTGTGTGGTTTTAGGAAAAAAATATACATAAAAAAATATAATTATATTTCATATACTGAATATATTAAATAAACAAGGTTTAAGAATAATTTATGGTGGTTGTTAAGGAAATAAATAAAAACTCTTTTTGAAGAACATTACCTCTTCTTCATGTATCCTCCTTAGGATTCCACAGAAAACATGAAAATTTCTTTATTGAAAATATAAGGATTAAATTAATAGGTGATGGATTTTTTAGGTGATTTTATTAGTACTTTGTTGAACCAAAAGTGTTGAGTGGTGTGAAGAAGTTGGAAGAGTGAGTGCCCTTTTATAATTGAGGAGTGGCATTCTTGTAAATACAAAAAATAAAAAACTATTGGTAGGTTTTCCTTATATAATGTGCCTAAAAAATGAAAAATAATTATCAAAGAGGTTATATAGTCAAAATAATTCCATAAAATGGGTTTTAGACATGTTAATTATTCATTTAGAACCTTAAGATTAGATTTTAACCACTAAGTAAATTTTTTTTACCTTAATTACTATAATTAATTACAATTAATTTCAATAGTATTTTTGGTCAAAAACAAAGTCGAAAATACTAGTCATTTTATATTATTATTATTCAAAAAATAATAATCCATTTTAACATATTAAATTCTAATAAGTGGTAGAAAATAAGTTAAAATTAATCCCAATGGTGAGATGAAACAACATGTTTTTTAAGTAAAAATGTTCAAATGTTTGAAATGTTTTTATATCCCAATTCATTATGAAAATGAATAAAATTATATAAATTGGAGTAATATATGTTTAATATAACTAGATTTACTTTAAATCCAATTATAATTATAATTTAAAATTATAAATTATTTAGTTGAAAATGTTCTTTTCAATTAAAATCCAATATTTTCACTATTCATGAAAAAATGAAACTTCTTTTAAAAATACCAAAAAAAATCACTAAGATAACTTTTTTTAAAAAATATTTCTAAGATGAAGTTTATTTTTTCTAATAAAATTTATAAAAGTGTCAAAATTTAGTTTTAATACATGTACTCTACTAAAATACGACAAAACTAACTCTAGAAAAATAGAATATTTTATGCATAAAATTGGATTTCACTTTATCTTATGCCTATAAAAAATATTATATGAATTTAAAAATATTTGTTTGAATATATAATACATATATTCAATTAATATAATTAATTTATAGCAATTAATTTAATGTATTAATATAATATTCCTTTATCGCAAAAAATGTTTTTTATAAAAACAATTCTTTTATATTTAATTGGTTTTTATATTCATTTATAATTAATTATTACCCAATGTATACATTTTATAAAAAATGTTTAAAATGTATTTTCAAAATTTATTTAAACTTATTCATTCCCTTTAATCCAATGACTATGTGATGGCTATCATATTAAATAATAATAGTAATTGTAAATTATTATTGTGTAAAACTCAGTCTTGCGTGTAACATATGTTATTGAAGAAAATCAATATTTTGTTCAACAGAGGAGAAAAATGTTGTTTTTTATAATACAAGATAAATTTTTCATTGCGTGTAACTCAAGAAATCAATGAATATAAATTAATTTCAAGGAATATATTTCTCTAAATCATGGGATGTTACATATTTCTCACCCATATCCATATTTTTAAAAGAAAATTAAAATTTTCTTTTTTATTTACTTAATTCATATAATAATAATTTTTTATGCTTTTAACATCCTAGACTACGAGCCAAGAAACGGAGCCCCGATTTGGTTCACCATTTGACCTCATGCACACCTCTATGTATGCTAGAGGCTACCGACTACTAGTGAGGGTATGGTAAGTCATTAATGGGGAGACTATAACCTCATTTTTTAGAGTAAAACACCATCAGAAATAAATAAATAAAAAGAAGAATCATATATAACCAAAAAAATAGTCATGTCACAAGATAAACAAATAAAAAATAAAATATAATACTAAAAGGGAAAACATTATATTCCAATATAATTGTCAAGTGTCAACAATGTAATTGAAATTAAAAACACCATGACTCCTCAAACAGGACTATAACCTTGTTCGGTTCTCTCTACCAAGATCGATCCCCAAATCAGCCACTCATCCAAGGGCCTTTTCACTTATCCAATCTTAATACAATATAATCTATTTGGGTATTAATCAATAATCCCAAATAGGGTGTGAGTATGACTCAGTAGGCCACTACAAACAGTGTCAAAAACAAATCCAGTGAAAAGATAGTGCATGCAGTTCTATAAGGAAATAAGCACAATGCAATAATAAATAGTTTATTACATTTTCATGTATTATTATCTAACTACATTAACTATAGGGTTCTTGAGGATACCCATACCTCAATACTAACTTCATCTCATAACAGGTCCCGATGTTTTCCCTACGTAATATCATATCATAATACCCACTTCTCACTGAAGCTCTAAGAATTCAAGGTGCTGTGATATCTCAATACCAGATCCGACTCAGGACGGAGTTCAAATATTCTCATGAGAGGCCATAACTCATAGTTCCATTATTTACATTCCTTAATTTCACATTTGGGATCAACATTTCCAAAATTACCAATATCACAAATGTATGTAAGATGAAAATGTTACCATTCTTACCCCTCAATAGAATGACCATGTTCCCATTCTCTTTACTCATAAGTATAATGAAAATGTTACCATGTATACTTCACATTAGAACTATCATGTTCCAATTCCCTTACCCAAAAAAATAATAACCATTTAACCTTTTATACTTCTCAATTTATAATGACCATGCTCCCATTCATAAACACATAATTAATTAATCTATTAATTTTCCACAACAATTCCATCACTAATTCCATAATTAGTTAAACACGTCAAATACATTTGTTAAAACAACAATTAACTAAATATCTCAATCCCATTTATTAATTAATTAATTCATTAACCAATATCAAAATTCATATCCAATAATTATTTTTATATAATTAATTATATCATTATAATACTCAATATTCCATAATTAATCCCACAATTAATTATCTAGATGATAATCGGGAAAACCAAAATTAATTCACAATTAATTATCTCAACATTTCCAATTCAATATTTCATAATAAATACTATGATTAATTATGTAGATTAAAACACATATCTCTTATAAATAATTTCCCGAAATTAATTATATAATTTGGATTCCCCTTATTCTCATGATTAACTCCCTAATTAATTACATATTTCAACCAAACTTTAATAACTCAATTGGTCAATATAATTAACCCAATTCAAGAAAATAAATTTCTAAAGGATTCAAGAAATTATATGATATTGCATATAAATATAAAATTCACAATTGTTGGAATTAGATTTATACCACCCACCTCGGTTTGTTGACGGCTATTTCGCCAATGGAAATCCCAAAAATCCGAGTAGCCCAACGATGTTGAAAAAAAGTTCCAGATCTAAATCCCCAAACTGAAAACAACGTCCAAGGCATCTAGATATCATAAATCTAGATCTAGATCTTCAATCCTAGATCTATATCCCACCAAATAATTTTAAATTAATGGAAATTTAGGATATCTTCCATGAAAAGATTAGGGATATATAGAATAAATAACGAGAGAGGCATTAGAATGAAATCCACCTACTTGGAGAAGATATAATCGTCAATTCGGGATTTAGATCTCAATGAATGGTGTTCTTATGTCCTTATAATCCCTCTAGTTCAATGTTATAAAATTTATTTACCTTATGAAAGTAAAATACCATGTTAGGGATGCATAGGAGGTGAAACAACATATTAAATCATGAACACTATTGTGATCTGCAATTTTAGGATCTCACAGTTGGAACACGCACAATTTAGTCACACAGTTAGACAAATAATGCAATAACTATACGTTATCCACTGCTTTAAGGGGAACTTATCATGACTACCTTGAATGGATTCTCAAACTGTTCACTAACTATGCCGAAGCTACTACCTCAAAAACAAGAGGGCACATAATTTATCCTAAGCATCTGACCGGTTTGTTCAAACGGTGCACCAACCGTGCACATCCTATTTTCTCAAATATTTTATTAGTCTTCACCCAACGCATCCCAAATCGTAATTCCAAACAAAATTACATAATAAAAAAAGTACCTAAAATTTCACCTGAGATAATCTCCAGAAATGGTTGGGATCTTATAATCTCCCCACCATACAATAGATCATCCTCAAGATTCATTTCCAAGTATTTCTAAGATTATAAGACAAAAATATTGGTTCATTGATCTCTCATATTTGATTCTCAATCCAACATTTCATCTAGTATGCATTCATGTTTCCATGACACATGAACTATCATCATAGTCTTTCCCCTCAATAGTTTCTCACTACCATCCAACAAAAGTATCAGATACTCCTCAAAGCACACATCTATCTTGAGGCCAACCTCATCCATATCAATCACATGAGAAGGGTCAGGATGATACCTTTATAGTTCTGATACATGGAAAACATCATGCACTTCATTTTATCTCTATGGAATATCCAACTGATATGTCACCAGCTCAATTCTCTCTTTTATCCCAAATGGTCCCACAATCATGGGAGCCAACTTTCACAGCCTATGTATCCTCTGGTGACCCAACCTAGGTGACACCAAAAGGAATACATGATCACCCTATTTTAACTCTAGGGCCATATCCATCTTTCATCATAATAATTTTGTCTACTATGAGCCATTTCTATACATTTCCAAATCAATTGTACATGTTCCGATGTCTCCTACACAAGACTCGGTCCCAATAACTCTAACTCACAAGACTCCATCTAGCATAGTACTGATATATATGGACTACCATAGAGATACTAGTATGGTTCCATATGTATATTTTCTTAATAACTCTTATTATAGGATAAATCCACTAAATCCAATTGATTTTCCCAATATCCACTGAAGTCAAGGACACATGCTCATAACATATCCTCATGCATTTGTATAGTTTTTCCTATTTTCTATCTGTCTGTGGGTTGAAAGATGTACTCAATAAGACTTGTGTGCCAATAATTTTCTACAATCCCTACCAAGAGTGTGATGTAACGTGTAAATCATGGTCTGAAAATATAGTTCATGGTACTCCATTCAGATAGACTATCTCCTGAACGTACATTTCTCCCAACTATTCTACTGTAAAGGTTTCTCTTATTGGTAAGGAATGTGCTAACTTTATCAGTTGATCCACAATGACTCAAATAGATTCATTCTTCCTACGTGTATTAAGAGTACCTACAAAAAATTCTATGGTCACATAATCCCACTTCCATTCTATAATTGACAACGGTTGTAGTAACCCTCCAGGTCGTTGATGATCCGCCTTCACCTGTTGATAAGTTAAGAATATTTTCACAAACCCTGATATCTCCTTTTTCAGGCATGGCCACCAAAACTATCATCATAGGTCACGGTAAATTTTTCCCAATATTACATTCCCCACCCACCTCGAGTCATGAAATTCCAACATAAGCTTCTATCGCATACTCGTACATACCACAACTCAAATTTCACATAGATGATCTCATCTTTATATATCATCTAGTCTGAAGATGTATCCCCACATTTAAATCATTCCCTTAAGTCTAAGCACTCTTGATCTTCATACTATCTATACATGATCTATCTCAAAAGCATAGACTCTATTTCAACTGAAACCAATGTCATCTACCCCTAAATCTCATGAACCACCACATGCATTTCATCCAGAAAGGTCAATATCTTCCACTTTGCACTCGACTCCAGAACCATATGAGTCTTAGTTTTCCTAATTAAGGCATCAGACACATGATTACATTTCCCAAGAATATATTCCAGTTCAAAATCAAAGGACTACATGTACTCTACCAATATCCATTGCTGAATATTTTAATCATGATGAGAAAAATATATACATTATTCTCTTGTGATATGTATAAACGGTAAACATTTTTCCCAAATGATAGTCTCATAAACTTAAGAGAATGAACTATTTCTTCCAAAATGAGGTCATGTGTCGGGTAATTCTGCTCATGAGGCCTTAACTGATGAGACCCATACACCAAAAATTGATCTTCCTTCATTAGTACAGCTCCAAGTTCGATCCACGAAGAGTCATAATAAACCGCATACTCCTCACCTGACTTAGGTAGGATCAATATTAGTGCATATGTCAAGCACTTATTCAACTCCTGAAAAGATCTCTCACAAGACTATGTCAATTAAAGATTTCCTCCCTTTTTAACCAAGCCTATAGGTAGAACTACTAAATGGGAAGATTCTTGGATGAATCTCCTATAATATCCTGCTAATCCTATGAAGCTTTGAATATTGAAAAAATTCTTGGAATACTCCCAAGAAACCACTACTTGAAACTTCTCTGGATCCATTGGCCCACCATTATTCAAGGATGATGTACCTCAAAAAGTGTACCCGGTAAATCCCAAACTAACTCTTAGATAGCTTGGTGTATAATAGATGATCTCACAGTGTACTCCAGATGATGGCAAGATGTTGGGAATGATCATCATGAGTCTTTGTGTACACCAAGATTTCATCCACAAACACAACTACAAACTAATCCAAATATAGATGAAAGATCTTGTTCATCAAGGCCATAAACATTTCTCCTGAATTTGTCAACCCAAATGGAAATACAAAAAACTCATAAAGGCCATACCGACTTCTAAAGAATTCCTTAGTATGTTAGAAGTCTGTACTCTCAACTGATGATACACTGATCTCAAATCAATCGTTGAGAACACATTGGCTCTCTTAAACTAATCAAACAGATCATCACTATACAGAAGGGGATATCATTTCTTTGCAGTTATTTTGTTCAACTTCTAGTAATTGACACACAAGCGTAAAATCCTATCAGTATTCTTTGTGAACAGAACAGGTGATCCCCAAGGGAACATACTTGGATGGATAAATCCCTTATCCTCCAATTATTCCAACTATGTCTTGAGATCTTGAAACTCAATTGGTGCCATTCTATATGGTAGAATAGATACTGGATCCACCCTTTTCATGAGATCAATAGTGAATTCCACATCACTCTTAAGTGGTAACCCAAAGAAGTATTCAGGAGAGACATCCTGAAATAGTTACACTACTGTTGAAAGGACATATTTCCAAACATCTTCATCATCTAACAAAAGACTATAAAATTGGGTTATAAGTTATCCTAGTTGCTGAGTAATTGGCCCTACTCGGTCTGCCTGGATGTCCCACTCTCTACAATGAATATACCTTTCATATTAAAATATGTAAACATAAACCTCCTATAGTAATAGTTGATGTGGGATCAGTATGAAACTAGCTAGTCCATTCCAATAAATAGGTCAAAGCCTGTCATATCAATAACATAGATATCCCATAGTAAATAATTTCCTTGATCTCTAGTGAACTTCCATTACAAATATATATATCTCTAGATTGCACTCCCAACAGTGTATCTATAGGCATTACCCCTATCACAAACTCCCCAGTCAGTATCAAACCCTCAGAAAATGGGAAGATATAAAGGAATGAGAGGAGCCATTATCAAAAAAATGAAGAAGTGAAAGTAGAATATATTAAAATAGTACCTCTCACTATCGATGGTCTAGCCTCTCTATCAATGAGTGTAGGCTATACTTCTTGTAACTATGTTTCCCCTCTCCCCTGTGATGTTGTCTAACTCCACTGAGTAGCACCACTCTGTTGATGAAGGCGCTCTTTCCCAAAAGCACCATGTCCAGTACCCCTACAACCTAGGTAAGTAGAACTCCAAAAAATAGCTCGATATGGTTTAAGAGTCCTTCTCCCACACTCTAAATTATCCAAGTTTCCCCTTCAGTACCAGTCTTTCACTACGAACTGCTAAACTTTTGTAGATATCCCATATTTCCAGAAGATCAACATTCTACTATTTTTTAGAAGAATTGTTGATGATAGTGTCCCAGCCTTCCACACTGATGATAAACCACCCATGTAAGGTCTTTTCCTACCAACCCTTCTATCTGTGCACTCATCTTCCCACTACCTTACCTAAAATTGTCATAACAGCGCTTCCTACTCTCGGAAGTCACACCTCATGATTATCCAGTAATAACTACCTATCTAGCACTGGAATCATCCCTTAGGTTCCCTTCAACTATAATATCCTAATCAACCACTTTCAAAAACATCTTTAACCTAAATACATTCACCTAGGACTTAATATCACACTTATTTCCATCCTAAAAACATTTCACCATAGCTGCCTCATATCCTACTAACGCTGGGGAAAAGAATTAAAGATCTGTGTAAAGTACATCATAGTTCATCACCAACATTCTCCAATTTTTCATATGCATGAACTCAGTAGCATTATCTTTTCTCAGTGTCTCTGGATAATAGTGTTCTAAGAACCTCTCAAAGAAGTCCTTCCATAGAATATCATTAGTCTATCTAGTTCATGCATGAATATCCCACCAGTGCTTCGTTGATCCCCATAAAATATAAGTAGCCAATTTGACTCTCCTCTAATTCTATGTCTCTAAATGGTCATGTATTGTCTCTATGGACTCAACCAAAAATTATGCTCCCTTAGGTCCACCCACTCTAGTGAAAGTTGAAGGGTGATACAACTAAAATTCTCTTGTTAACTCAGACATACTTTTCAAAACCCACCCTAAGTCTCATTCTATGAATTACATGAAGCGAGTTAGGTTCTTTCAAAATGGTTCCCCTTAATCTTTAGTTGAAATGATCAGTTCCTCAAGTTCCCAAAATAGAAAAACATTCTAGGCACACCCCTAGGTCGTCCCCTTAACAAGTTTCATGGAGGCATACTCTATACAAGGACAAACACACGCCTTAGGTATCATAACACAACATCATAATATTTATTTAAGATGAAAATAATCACAACAATCCATTTTCCCCACCTCTCCACATGGTCAAAACCAAGGTGATATCTATAACTTTGACCATCCTACTCCTAGGATTAGGTTAACAAGGAAAAAATACTATGACAATCAAGTATCCTATTTAGACAACCAATTTATCTCATTTTGTATCATTTTACATCATTCTCAATTAATTTAAGGAACCATTGTTTATTATAATATCCCAACCAGGAAAATAGTTCAAGTTCAAAAATATACCCATAACTTGTTTCTCCAAGCATGCCAAAAATGATGCATGTTACAATAACCCTGAGTTCGTTGATTGATGCATGAAGACTCAAATCTAGTTCCATTATTTGACATGAATCAATACTAAAAACTTCTTAGAAATAATAATCACATCACACCATAATTGTGTCACCCAATGTGAAATAACATTCAATTGTAAAAGAAAATATCAATAATAGTAATCCCACACTGATTACTTTTGTTTCCACCCATACATGGGTTTGAAAATCTAATACATGATCTCTTTATGAATCCCATACTCTTCTTAGTCTCCTATCAACCTTTCCCAAAATAGTAAGAAGAGGAAAGAAATAAATAAAATCCTATGATACCGATTTGTAACAGCCCGACCTGGGTGACATGTAACAGTGCCCTAATTCAGTTCTCCACATGTACTCAAGCGTGTCTCCCTATACACTAGAGGATTCTTACTACCAGTGAGGGTCTAGTAAGTAATTTATGGGGAGACTATAATCTCATTTATTAGGGTAATATGATAGTAGAAATTAAAAGTGAAGAATCATAAATAACCAAAAAAATACTCATTTCATAAGATAACCAAACTGGATATACAATACTCAACTGAAAGGGAAAAAATTCTATGCCAAAACAAGTGTCAAGTTTCAATAATGAAACTGAATGTAAAGACACTGAGACTCCCCAAACGGGTCCTGAACCATGTCTGGTTCACTTCTCCAAGATACATCCCCAAATCAACCACTTATCCCAGGACTTTTCCCTTATCTAGTCCTGCAAAAAAATAATATATTCGGGTACTGATCGAGCTGCCTAAAAAGTGTGTGATTACGACTCATTATGCCACCACAAATGGTGTCCAAAACAAGTACAATTAGAATATAGTGATAGTTTTTTATATAAGGAAATAAGTACAATGAAATAATAAATAGTTTATCACATTTTTATTTTTTCTTATCTAACTACATTTACTCCAGGGTTCCGAAGGATACCCGTACCTCAATACTAAATTCATCTCGTACCAGATCTGGAAGTGTTCCCTAGGTAATATCATATCTGAATACCTATTTCTTGCTGAAGCTCAAAGTATTCAAGGTTCTATGATATCTCAATACCTAATTTGACTCATACTGATGTTCAAATATTCTCGTGTGAGGCCATAACTTGGACTTCCTTTATTTTCATTCTTTAATTTAACATTTATATGACAGATTTACAAAATTACCAATATCACAAATGTAAGTAATATGACCATGTTACCATGCTTACCCTAACCAGAATGATCGTGTTCCCATTCTCTTTACTTATAAGTATAATTACCATGTTACCATGTATACTTCACATTAGAATGAACATCTTCCCATTCTCTTACTCATAAGTTGAATGACCATATTACCATTTATAATTCTCAATTAAGAATGACCATGTTCCTTTTTTTAATGAAAAGAATAAATAAATCAAAAGAATGTTTACAGGAGTCTAATGTACGGGATCATATTAAAATCTTTTTCATGTAAGGAAATAAGATCAATGGGGTGGTCTTCGAACCAGGTAATGTATTGATTTACTCCAATGTTGGTCAGGCCATCAGTAACCATATTTTCTTCTCGATAAACATGAGTGATGATATAGTTGATATCTATAATCTAATGAGTGCAATACATTCAATGGGTATTAATTGGCCAATAAATATGAATAATGTCATTCCAAATTTCTTGCATGATGGTCATCGAGTCACTTTCGATCTAGAGATTGTTCTAACCAACGAGCTTTGTGAAGGTGATGGCATGAATTAAGATCATCATCTCAGCTTCAAGGGAGGTGGAAATGCCACAACTACCCATGAAGCAACCAAGGATCTGACCGAGATGATTCCTGAAGATAGAACCACATCCCACAAGTCTTGGATTTCCTTTAGAGGTGCCATCAATATAGATTTTTCTCTATCCAGGAAGAGTATTTCTCTAGAAAACCTCCAGAGTGTGGAGAGGTTGACTAAAACTTCCATTAATCCGAAGAAGTAGCAAGATTCCGATGTCATGAACAGTGTTGTGGTAGTGTCCCTTTTGCATTAGAGCAGCATCATGTAAGGTAGTTAGGATCTACACCAAACCTGCATTTTGATTGTATGAGTAATTCATATAAATAATTGCATTCTAATCATACCAGATCACATGGTGGAGCTCAGCAACTGTAGCTAGTAAAAGTTTCTTGATTTTTTGTGAGCCCTCCATTTCTGTGCCTTTCTTTAGTTGAACTTCGACGGAGTCATAATTTAACCATCCCCAGTCAAAAATGTCAAGAATATATTTCCAAATAGCAGACGAAGTGGCGCAATAAAAAAAGAGGTGGTTGGTATCTACCCATTCTTAAACACATATTTAATTCATCCATATATTATGTGCATCAATTCCTTCACTAATTAAATAATTAGTTAAATACATAAAATTCATTAGTTAACACCACAATTAACAACATGTCTTAATACAATTAATTAATTCATTAATTAATTAACCAATATCATAATTCATATCCCATAATTAATTTAAATAAAATAATTATCTCATTCTAAAACCCAACTTTCCATAATTAATTCCACAATTTATTATCTAGATCATAATCTCAAAACCCATAATTAATTCACAATTAATTATATCAATATAGACAATTAAATATTTCATAATCAATCCCCCAATTAATTATGTATATTACACCCCTATATCGTATAACTTGTTTCCCCAAATTAATTATCTAATAATGAATCCCCTTGGTCTCATGATTAAATACATAATTAATCACATATTTCAACAAAACATTAATAGATCAATTGTTCAATCTAATTAACCCAATTCAAGGAAAATAAATTGGTAAAGGATACTAGCAATTATAAAATATTTAATATACATATCAAATTCATGAATATTGGAATTATATTTAGACCACCCACCTTGGTTCGTTGACGAATGTTTTCCCAACATAAATCCCCAAAATTTGAGCAGTATAATAACGTTGAAAAAAAGCTCCAGATATGAATATCTAAATCTAAAACAATATCAATGGAATACAGATCTCATAAATCTAGATCTAGATCTTCAATCCTAGATCTTGATCCCACCAGAAAGGTTTAGATCTAAGAAAACAGAAGATATCTTCCATGAAAAGATTATGGAAAGATAGAATAAAGAATGGGAGAAGCATCAGAATGAAATCCACTTATCAGGATAAGAGTGGATCTTCAATTCGATATTTCGATCTTAATTAATGGTGTTTGTAAGGCCTTGGAATCCCTCTGGGTCAATGGGAGAACCTTCCTTTACCCTTATGAAATTAAAATTTAGAGTTTGGGCTTCATAAAAGGTGAAACAACATATTAAAACTTAAAAACTAGTGAGATCCACAATTTTAGGATCTCAAAGTTGGAACACACGTGGTTTAGTCACACAGTTTGAAAATTCATGCAATAATAGTGTGGTAGCCACTTATTCAAGTGGAACTTAGCACAAATACCTTGAATGGCCTCTCAAACCATTCACCAACCGTGCTGAAGCAACTACCTCAAAAACAAGAGGGCACGCAATTTATTATAAGTAGCTACACGGTTTATTCAAAGGGTGCACCAACCGTGCACAACATCTTTTCTCCAAGATTTTATTAGACTTCACCCAAACACACCACAAGTCATAACTACAACCAAAATTACTTAAGTAAAACTAAACAATATGTGAAATTACACCTGAGATAATCTCCAGAAAATTTGGGATCCTACAATCTCCCAACCTTACAACAGAGCATCTTCAAGATGCATTTACAAGCCCTTTTTAAGATTCCAAGCCAAATATATTGGTTCATGGGTCTCTTCTATATACTTCTCTTTCCCAAATTTACATTTTTACGCATACATGTTTAATGACACATGAACTATCAACACAGTATTTCCCCACAACACTTTGTTACTACGATCTGACACACGTATCAGATGCTTCTCAAAGTAAGCACTATCTTGAGGCCAACCTCATCCATATCGATCACATGAGAAGAGTCAGGATGATACCATCATAGTTTGGATACATGGAAAACCTCATGCATAGCATTGTATCTCTGTTAAAGTGCCAATCGAGATCTTACCGGCCTGATTGTCTCTATTATCCCAAAGGGTCCATCAAACATGGTATCCAACATGCCCGACCTCTGTATCCTGTGGTGACCCAACCTAGGTGACAACCAAAGGAATATAAAATCACCCTATTTAAACTCTAGGGGGCATATTTGTTTGTCAGTAGAGGAATTTTTTCTACTCTGAGCCATAGCCATGTGTTTCAAAATTAATTGTACCTGCTCGGATGTCTCCTACATGAGACTCAGTCCCAACAACTTTAACTCACCAGCCTCTATCCAGCATAATAGGGATCTATATGGCTTACCATAGAGAGCATCGTATGGTGCCATCTCTATAGTTTCCTAATAACACTTTTTATAGGAAAACTCAAATAAATACAAATTCTTTCCCCATGATCTACCAATGTCAAGGACACGTTCTCATAGAATATCCTCAAGCACCTGTATAGTAAGTTCTAATTTTCCATCTTTCAATGGGTGGAAAGACATAATCAATAGTATTTGTGTTCCAAGTGTTTTATACAATCCCTACCATAAGTTTGAAGTAAATCATGAATCATGTTCTGAAAATATTGTTTGTGGTACACTATACAGATGAACTATCTCCTTAACGTACAGTTCTACCAATTTTTCTACTATAAAGGTCTCTATTATTGGCAAGAAATGTGCTATTTTTATCATTCAATCCACAATGACCCTAATAGAATCATTCTTCCTAAGAGTCTTAATAAGACCTACCACAATGTCCATGGTCACATCATTCCACTTATTTTCCGAAATAGAAAACAGTTGTAGTAATCCTCCAAGTCATTGATTCTATGCCTTCACCTGTTGATGAGTGAAGCATCTGGTCACAAACCCTGATATCTCCATTTTCATGCGTGGACACCAAAACTATCTTTATAGGTCATGGTTCATTTTTCCACTCCTATATGCACCGCCCACCTCGAGGCATGAAATTCCCACATGAGCTCCTCTCACATGCTCATAGCTACCACAATTCGACTCTTCACATAGATGATATCATCCTCATCTATCATCTAGTTTGAATATGTGTCCCCACCATCAAATAATTACGTCAAGTCTATGTACTTTGGATATTCATTCTATATATCCTTGATTTGTCTCAAAAGTGTATACTCCATTGCAACTGAAAACAGATTCATCTTCCCCAGACTCTCTTGAACCACCACATGCATTTCAGCCAGCAAGGTCAATATCCTACACTATTCACTCGACTCCAAAACCATATGAGTATAATTTTTTCTACTCAAGGCATCAGAGACGCTATTTACTTTCCCAAGCATATATTCCAGTTCAAAATCAAAGTACTACATGTACTCTAACTATCTCTGTTTCCAAATATTTAAATCATAATGTGAAATATATACTTTTTTGTTGGAAAAATCCTCAAAACCTGATGATCTCCCTTTTCCTTCTCAGGGTTTGGCCGCGATCAGTTGGGTCTATGGCCCGCGAGTCCGACGGCGGTCGGTTCTTCGGTCGAGGATCGCTTGAGACCGTCTTTTAAGAAGATCCATTTTGGTGTGTCATCTTCTTCAATCTCTTCCGGTGGTAAAGCGCCAGTGAGGAGGGTTTTCATCCCTGCTATTGTGGTTGCCCCCAAAGATCCAGGCAGGGTTGATGATCTTCTTATAGTTGAATTGATAGAGGCAGAGCTTCTAGATGCGAATTCCATCCTTGTTCTCTTTCTGGTTTCCTGTTTCGGTTTCGACAAACAATCGCTGGTCTTCCTTCATAACTTCGTTGATTCTTGGGGTCTACAGCTTTCGGTGATGGTGTCTGAGCTATGAAAAGCGTCTTTCTACATCCAATACTCTTGTAAGGAAGATTTTGTGTGGGCCTGGACCAGGGTGGATCAGCGATGTTGCTCCTGGCAGTTTTCTCTATTGCACTGGTCGTGGGACCACCATTATGGCAGGGAATCCTCTACGGCAGCGGTCTGGGTGCATTTTCCAGGACATCCTCTCCCCTTGCAAAACCCGTCAATTCTCAAAGTTGTTGGTGACTCTTTTGGATCGTTTCTTTGTTTGAATGATCACACCTCTTCTCTTATGAGGGTGGCGTGCCCTCGCATCTGTTAAGGGATGGATCTGTCTAAGAAGTTACCACCTCAGGTACTGGTTTGAATGGGGAGTGACCTACAGTGGTGGCAGCGGGTTCTCTATATTTCTCCTTCGAGGTTATGTGCATCATGCGGGCTCCAAGGGCACTCAATCAACTTCTGTAGGAAGAGTCGATTGGCTCCAGGCTCCTCTGGCAAGGAGCCCTGGGATGGGCCATTGGATGACCCCCTTGCCCTGAAAGCGCGATCGGGTGGTGGGGGTTTTAGTCGCTGCATCCCTTATTCTTAGAATTATGGGTCTTCTGGGCCTGGGGAGGCTACGGGTGAGGGGGCTGGCAAGCAGACGTCTGCGATGGGGTTGTCTCGACCGGAGGCCCGAGTGGTTCAAAAGGTGGTTTCCTAGTCACGGCGACCCCGGCAAGGGGAAATGTTATCGTTGGTCTTCCCGTTTCAATTTTTAATTGTGGGTCCTATAGGCCCACGACACTTCCTGATGAAGATCATTGTCTGGGGATTGCGGCACCAGACTCTGACACCTTGGTATCAGATCTGATCTCATCGTCCCCCTTGTCATCCAGATCCTTCCCTGTTCTTAGTAGGGTATCTATCGGCAGTCGTACAGAAGCAAAGTCATGGAACAATCTTGATCTATTTTCCATCTCCCTACCTCCACCTTATGGAGCTTTGTCTCCACCTTCAGCATAGGTTCATTTTTCTTCTCAATTCTCTCTGTTGTCACTGCCATTCTACCTTCATACTAATCTGACATCGGTGTCCTCCACAGTGCCTCAGGAACCTCTGGTTCCGGAAGGCGTGTCAAAGGAGGTAGAGTCCCAACGTGTTTCTCCCCAGAGGGCATTCCTGCTCTCAATTCTCTATAGGTATGCTGAGTTATGTATGGAAGGACCACCTTCTATGGTGAAATTGTGTCTTCTCAATGATGAGGAGGGATCCTTCAAGAAGAATATCATCCTTCATAAAATGAGCGCGGTATCATAAGGAAGTGTGGGTCCTCTCACTCGGTCCAAAGAAAAGGAAGTCGCTACTAGGTATATGTTCTCCTCCCTGGGTGTCCCCAGTATCAAGGCTAGGTTTTCCAAGGTGTAATGTTTTCCCTGATTATTTGGAATGCAAGAGGAATGGGGGAGTAGGATAAGCGGACCCTTCTATACTCAAAAGCTAAGAAGTATTCTGCTTCCATTATTGTCATTCTCGAGCTGAAACAAGATCATGGTAAACTTTAGGGTCTGTCGAGGAAGCTCCACTTTCAATAATTTGTGCATGGGTGCCCGGATAACTCCCATATTTGGATCTGGTGGAAGAAGTATATTAAGGTGGAGGTGATCGTCATGAAGTCGCAGTGTATCAACATAAAAATATCATGTCCGAAGGGTGAGGTGTTGTGGTCATTCTTCTATGCGAGCACTGAGGTACGCACGGGTATGGAGCTTTGGCACTTTCTCAATGCATTTCAGACATATTCAATGCCTTGGTTTGTGGGAGGCAACTTCAACTCCATCATTGATCCATCTAAAAAGAAGTGTGGATACCATATGATCTCCGGTGGGATGGAGGACTTTAGGGACTTTATTGCCTCTATGGGCCTCTTAAATTTGGGGTTCAGGGGTAGCCGCTTTACCTGGTGCAAAAACTGGAATGTTGCTAATCGTATTTGGAGAAGGCTGGATAGGTGCCTTGAGAATCTCCAGGAACTTGACTCCTTCGGTCTCACATCAGTTACTCACCTCCCATGATCACTCTCGGACCATGCTTCATTGCTGGTGGAACTGTGTGCACGCGGAAGTCATCAGGGAAACTGGGCCTTCCTTTACTCCAACAGCTAGCATCAGTTTCCAGATTTCTGGCCATTGGTGAGGAGCTCGTGGGAGGGTAGGGAGGAAGGGGGCCCTTGGTATGGGTTTTCCAACTGACTCAAATGCCTCAAGGAGTATATCCTGGTTTGGCTCGTCAATAGACCAAACGACAACATGGGGGTCGAATCGATTCAGAAAGACATTGATCGGATGGAGAAGGATGTGTTGTTGGCATTGAATGAGGATACGTTTACCTCTCTTTGTGACAAACATGTTTTCTTGGAAGAAAAGCTGGTGGAGATCTAGAGGGACCTCAGACAAAGGGCACACATCCAATGGATTAAGGAGGGTGACCACAATTGTGGATTTTTCATGTATGCCTAAAGGAGAGAGAAACCTTGAGGATTAATATTAATATGGATAACGGTGACTATACGAATGATGTAGAGGTTTATGGGGGTATGGCGCTCGATCATTTTGAAAGGTTACTGGCTGGAATGAGGGTAGAAAGGCCTGGGAGTCATGGTAGCAGCAAGGAAGTGGATGAATTTATGGATTGTATTCCAAGACTGGTGGGGGCATCCGAAAATGAGTGCTTATCAATGATTTTGGAGGAGGAAGAGATCAAGAAGATAGTGATGAAAATGCCAAGGTATAGCGCCCCTAGACCGGATGGTTTCCCAACATGTTTTTACGTGAAAACGTGGTATATTTTTTAGCTAAGAGGTGGTGGAAGTAGTCTAGGAAATCTTCCAGGGGGATCTTTTGGAAAGGGTGTGAGCGTTTCTAGAGTTGTGCTCATTCCGAAGACTAAAGACCCCACAAACAACAGCCAATTCAGGCCAATTTTATTATGCAAGGTGTCTTATAAAATCCTTGAGAGCCTCATAGCTAGGAGGATGGGTGGTATAATTCCAAATCTTATTTCCATGGAACAACACGGGTTCTTTTAGGGGTGAAGCATCCAAGGCGCGGTGGGTATAGCGAGCGATATGGTTAATGATATCAACCGATGCTCGGTGGGATCCAATGTCATTTGGAAAGATGATATGGACAAGGCCTATGATAATTTGGAGTGGTCTTTTATCCTGAGGGTGATACACATGTTCATCTTCCAAGAATATACATGTGACCTCTATTTCTGGTGTTTTTCATCACCTTGGTTGTCCATCTCTTTCAGAGGGAAATGTTTTGGATTCTTTAAGACGATATAAGGAGTGAGACAAGGAGACATCCTGTCTCATAGTCTCTTCATTTTGGTGCTGGAGGATCTTTTTAGGAATCTCTAGAGGAGAGCAGAGGATGGAATACTGAGGTCGTATGTTGGGCGGCGGGGCAGGGAAGCCATTTCGCATCTCATGCTGGCAGATGATGTTTTAATTTTCACCAACAGTAGTTGACGGTCCATGCTCAATATTATAGAGGTGTTCTCCCGGTATGGAAGAGCCATCAGACATTTCATCAGCACAGCCAAGAGCTAGGTTTACATCTCTTCTAAATTCCTTTCTAGGAGATGCAGGAATATTCAATCCATATTAGGCTGCCAACAGAAAAACTTTCCCATGAGCTACCTCAGGGTTCCTCTCTATTATGGTCAGATCAAGAGAGCTATATTTGAGGGAGTTACAGATCGAATGCTGGGAAGAATCAACAACTGGAAAACTAGGTTTCTTTCCTTCGGTGGGAGAGTAACCATGATCAGAAATGTCCTATCTTCGATTCCAATGCATACTTTCTCTATCATCCAACCTCTAAAGGAAACTGTGGAAAAGATGGAGAAGGCCCTCATGGCCTTCATGTGGGATGTCAATCATGCCGGTCCCTGCCATTGGGATTCTTGGGCTAGACTGGCTAAATCAACTGAGGATGGGGGAGTGGGGTTACGCGATCTCACGATCACCATGTAGTGAATGCAGGCACGTTTAAGATGGGATATTGTGGCAGGTAATTCATTATAGTCCACGTTCATCAAAGGGAGATAAAAGGATCTGGAGATGAGAAATAATGAGTGCAGGGTTCGGCCCTCTCGACTAGGCAAGAGCATGCTAGAATTCCCGGATGAGCTACGCGACTCGGAGAGGAGGATAATTTGCATAGGGGACGTCAGAATTTTGAAGGACAATTGGGTTGGGGAGCGCTTGTTTATTCCTGTATTCCCTACACTGGATATCACCTTTAGGGAGGCCTATGAACATCCAGCATTCATCAGTTCAGTACTTAGCCAATAACAGAGGAAGGTGTTTCATAGTATCTGCCTTAATGAGGAAGACGATCGATGCTGCTTTATGGGTTCAAGCTCCGGCCGGTTCTCCATTCGGAGCTTTAGGGAGTGGAAGAGCGTGGAGGTCATCTCTTGGAATGGGTCAGAGAGAATCTGGTGTAAGGAGACCCCAACCAAAATGAGCATTCTAGTCTGGCATGTCCAAAACAGAGTCCTCCCGATAGAGGAAAATGTCCAT
Organism: Viscum album; assembly: GCA_963277665.1. Taxonomy (NCBI): domain Eukaryota; kingdom Viridiplantae; phylum Streptophyta; class Magnoliopsida; order Santalales; family Viscaceae; genus Viscum; species Viscum album. Next base: position 1,357,568,699 of record OY728166.1, on the reverse strand, counting down.
AGTAGGTGAATATCCCTGGCATCCCACTGCTTCTATTGCAGTACACCGAAGAGTGAATCAACTACTCATCTATTTTTTCAGAGTGACTGGGCAGCGGCTGTTTAGAATATATTCATCCCTTAGGTTTGCGCTAGTTTCGAGAATCTATGCTTTTAGGATCTCCTCTCCTTATGGTTTACTAGAAGGCCTATCAGTAACTCAGAAGGCAAGGTACGTGCATGCATACTTGCTGCAATATGATGGGTCATTTGGGAGGCTAGGAACAATGAACACTTGGGTTCCCGAAGTTCGATCTATGTGCTCTAGTTAAGAGTTAAGTCGTTGGTTTATGAGATGGTCTCCTTGTTGAGAATTGATCAGCGTTCAAATACGGCGTGAAATATCTTGGGTATACCTCATGGTCCAGAGCATTTTGGAGGGTGATGGGTTAGATGGAAACCTCCTTTCAGTGGGCTCAAATTAAATGTATATGGGTCCTACATGCATGGCACGATGCGAGGCGGTGGGGTTTTATGTGATTCAGGAGGCTCGGTTCATCTGGCCTTTAGTGCCACCTTTGGGTTAGGCAATTCATTTGGGGTGGAGGCTCGGGCCCTCCTTACAGGGATTTGGGTATGTAGGAGAAGTGGATTCCAAGTGTTAGAGGTGGATACAGATTCAGAAGTCTTGGTTAATCATGTTCAGGGTGGGACAAACGCACCTTGGGAGCTAGCTTATATCATCAGGAAGTGGAGCATGGAAACCAACCAAGGACGGATCATGCAACATAGCAAGAGGGAGAAAAATTTTGTTGCAGATGCATTATCAAATATTGGAAGTCCCAAGGAAGAGCCCTTTATTTATAGAATAATGGGCTCTATTCCTATTGAGTGTAGGTCTTTTGTGATGAGGGATGAATTTGGGATACACTATTGTTGGCCTCCTTGAAGGATGGGGTTGTAAGTGTCTTTGTAAGTTTCTTTGGACTTGACATTTTTCCACTTATAATAAAAATTAATATTACTACTACTACTGAAAATATATACTTTATGCTCTTGTGATCTATATAAACTCTAAATATTTTCCCCAAAAGATAGTGTCCCCATCACTTAAGAGCGTGAACTGCTTCTTCTAACTTGATGCCATGCGTAGGGTAATTATGTTCATGAGGCCTTAACTACCATGACCCATATGCCAAAACTCGATATACCAACATTATTACAACTCCATGTTCGATCCCAAAAGCATCATAATAAATTGTATACTTCTCACTTGACTCAAGTATGATCAATATTGGTTCAAATTTATATCACTTATTCAACTCATGAAAATATCCCTTACATGACTATGTCCATTCAAGCTTTACTCCCTTTTTAGACAACCCTGAATGTGGCACTGCCAAACGATAAGAGTCTTGGATGAATCTCTTATAATATCCTACTAATCCAACGAATCTTCTGATATTGAAAACATTATTGGGATGCTCAAAAGAAACCACTGTTTGAACCTTCTCGGGGTCTATTGACACACTATTCTCAGAGATGATGTGCCCCAATAAGTGTACCTGGTCAATCCAAAACTTACACTTAGATAGCTTGGTGTATAACTGATGATCTCTTAGTGTACTCAGGATGATGTCAATATGTTGTGCATGATCATCATGAGTCTTGAAGTACACCAATATTTCATCCACAAACACCACCACAAACTGATCTAGATACAGATGAATGATATTGTTCATCAAGGCAATAAACACTACCGGTGCATTTGTCAAACCAAACAGCATTATGAAAAACTCATAAAGGTCATAACTGCTTTTGAAATAAGTCATCGGTATATCAGAATTTTGTACTCTCAACTGATGATACCCTTATCTGAAATCGATCTTTTATAATATACCGCCTAACTTCAACTAATTAAACAGATCATCAATATGAAGTGGAGGATATATGTTCTTCAAAATCATTTTTTTCATCTTCTATTAATCGACACATATGTGTAAACTCTTGTCGGCATTCATTGGAAACAAAAAAGGTGATCCCCAAGGTGGAATACTTGGATGGATAAATTCTTTATCCTCTAATTATTCCAAATAATTCTTGAGATATTGAATCTCAGTCAGTGACATTCTGTTTGGAAGAATAGAGACTAGATCCTCCCCTAGAATGAGCTCAATAGTGAATTTCACATCTCCCTTAGGTGGTAACCCTAATAAGTCTTTAGGAAGGAAATCCCGAAACAGTTCCACTAATAGTGGAAGGACAAATAACCTAACACCTTCATCATCCAACAAAAGACTAGAAACTTTGGTTGTGTGTTCTCCCAGTTGTTGAGCAATTGGTCCTACTCAACTTCTTGGATATCCTACTCTCCATGATGAATATACTGGTCACCCTTGGGAGATATAAACGTAAACCTCCTATGGTAACAGTGGATGTGGGGTCAGTATGAAACTAGCCAATCCATACCCATAAATAGGTTGAATCCTATCATATAAAGAACATAGATATCCCATAGGAAATGATTTTCCCTGATCTCTAGTTAACATCCCTTGTAAAGATAGATATCTCTAGACCGCACTCCCATTGATGTATCTATAGTCATTACCCCTCTCACAAACTCCACTGTCAGGATCAAACCCTCAACAAAATTGGAAAATATAAAGGAATGAGAGGATACATTATCAAAAAAGGAACTAGATAAAGTAGAAGCTACTAGAATAGTACCTCTAACTATTGATGGTCCATCCTTTCTAACAACAAGTGTAGGTTGTAATTCTTCTAGATATACTTCCCCTCTCCCCTGTGATGATGGATGACTCCACTAGGTAGCACCACTCTACTGATGCAGGTGCTCTTTCCCAAAAGAACCACATCCAGTACCCCTACCACCTAGGTTATTAGAACTAAAACTACCATCTTGATATGGTTTATAAGATCATTTTCCCATACTCTAAATTCTCCCAGCTGCTCCTTCAGTACCAATCTACCGCTACGACCTGTTGAACTTCTGTAGATATCCCATCTTGATAGAATATTGACACTCTAATAGTGGTCATAATCAATGTCAATGACAGTTTCTCGGCCTTCCACATTGATGACAGACCACCCCGGTAAGTTCCTTTCCAACTAACCCTCCTATCTGTATACTCAGCTTCCCACTACCTTGGCTAAAGTTGTCATAACAGTGCTTCCTACTCTTGGAAGTCACACCTCCTAATCATCTAGTAACAACTGTCTATCTAGCACTGGAAGCCTCCCTTAGGTTCCCTTCAACTATAACAGCTTGATATAATACTTTTGAAAACTTCTTTAACCTAAATATATTCATTCGTGATACAATCTAACAATTAAGTCCATCCAGAAAAAATTTCACTGTAGTTGTCTCATATCCTACCAACACTAGGGAAAAGTATTGCAGATCTATGAAGTGTACAACATAGTTCATCACTGACATTCTCCCATGTTTTATATGCATGAACTCAGTAGCTTTCTTTTGTCTTAGCATCTCTGGATAAAGTGTTCCAAGAACCTCTCTAAGTAGTCCTTCCATAACATATCATTAGTCTATCCTATTTGTGCATGAATATCCCACAAGTGCTTCACTAATCTCCATAACATATAAGTATCCAATTTGACTCTTATCTTTTCCGAAGTCTCCAAATGGTCAATTATTTCCTCCATGGACTCAACCATGAATAATTCTCCCTTAGGCCCACCCTCTCCAGTGAAAGTCAAAGGGTTATACAACTGAAATTCCCCTGCCAACTCAGATATACTTTTCACAACCTACCCTGAGTCTCTTTCCATGAATCCCATGAAGCATGTGAAGTTCTCTCAAAACTTTTCCCCTTCATCGTCAGTTGGAATGATCGGTTACTCAAGTTCCCTTATTGGAAAAACATTCCTAGGCACACCCCTTGGTCGTCCCCTCAATAAGAGTCATAGAGACATACTCTCTAAAAGACCAGACACATGTCTCTGGTCTCATAACCGAACCTCATAATATTTATGTAAGAGGAAAAAAATCACAACAAACCATTTTTCCCACCTTTCAACATGGTCAAAATTAACGTGCTATTAGTAACCTTAACCATCATACTCCTATGTTTTGGTTAACAAGGGTAAAAACACTATCATAATTGAGTCTCACATTTAGACACCCAATTTCTCTCATTTTTTGTCATTTTACATCTTTATTAATTCATCTTAGGCAGTATTTTTCATTAAAATCTCTCAACCAAGAAAACCATTCGAGTTCAACAACATACCCATAACATGTTTCCACATGCATGCCTTAAATGATTCATGTTACAATAACCATGAGTTCCAAGAATGATACATGAAGACTCAAATTTGGTACCATTATTGGCCATGAATCAATACTCATAAATTCTCAGAAACAATAATCACATCACACCACAAGTGTGCCAGAAAATGTGAATTAACATTCAATAATAAAAGAAAACAGCTATAATAACAATCCTAGCCTTAGTACTTGGGTTTCCCCCCATAGATGGATTTGAAACTCTAATGCACCAGCTCATTATCAAGCCCTTACTCTTCTTAGTCTTCTATAGACATTTCCTAAAATAGTAAGAAGATAAAAGAATTAATGAAAACATCCTCTAATACCAATTTGTTACATCCGGACCTGGGTGCCACACAACAGTGCCCCGATTCGGTTCTCCACAAGATATCAAGTGTGTCTCCCTATATTCTAGAGGCTTCAGACAAGTAGAGAGGGTATGGTTAGTCATTAATGGGGAGACTATACTCTTATTTAATAGATTAAAATGCCAATGGAAATAAATAAACAAAATTTGTATCTTATACAACCAAAATAATACTAATTTCATAATATAACAAAACTGGAAATAAATTACTCAACTAAAAAAAGAAAACATGTTATTTCAATACAAGTGTTAAGTGTTAATAATGAAAATGAAAGTAAAGACACTAAGACTCCCCAAATGGGTCCTGAACCATGTCTGGTTACCTTCACCAAGCTTCATCCCCAAATCATCCACCGATCCTAGGACTTTTCCATTATCCATTCCTACAACAATATAATATATTTGAGTACTGATCAGGCATCCCAAATACGGTTTGAATATGACTCAGTAGGCCCCACCAATAGTGTCTATAAAAAGTCCAATAAAAATATATTTCAAGCAGTTTTGAAAAGGAAATATGTACTATGAAATAATAAATAGTTGAATATATTTTCATTTTTTTCTTATCTAACTACATTAACTCCAGGGTTCCCAAGGATACTCGTACCTCAATACTAAATTCATCTCATTCTAGAGCCCAAAGTGTTCCTTTGGTAATATCATATCTTAATACCTATTTCTTGATAAATTTCAAAGTATTCAAAGTTCTATGATATCTTAATACCTTATTTGACTCATGTCGGTGTTCTAATATTCTTGTTAGAGGCCATAACTCAGAGTTCCATTATTTCCATTATTTAATTTCACATTTATAATCAAAACATCCAAAATTACCAATATAAAAAATGTAAGTAAGATAACCATGATACCTTGATTACCCCTCAAAAGAATGACCATGTTCCTATTCTCATTACTCATAAGTATAATTACCATATTACCCTATATACATTACATTAGAATGACCATGTTCCCATTCTCTTACTCATAAGTATAATAACCATGTTACCATGTATACTTATCAATATAGAATGACCATGTTCCCATTCTTAATCACATAATTAATTCATCCATTAATTATCCATATCAATTCCCTCACTAATTCAACAATTAGTTAAATACATCAAATCCATTAGTTAACACTACAATTAATAGAATGTCTCAATCCAATTAATTAATTAATTAATTAATAAACCAATCTCACAATTAATATCCCAGAATTAATTTTCTAGAATTAATTATCTAATTCAAAAATTCAACTTTCCATAATTAATCGCACAATTAATTATCTAGATCATAATCCGAAAAACCCATAATTAATTCACAATTAATTATCTCAACATATCCAATTCAATATTTCATAATCAATCCCCTGATTAATTATATAGATTACAAACCCTATATATTATAACTAATTTACCCAAATTAATTCTCTAATAATTCATCCACTTATTCTCATGATTAGCTCCCTAATTAATTACATATTTCAACGAAACTTTAATAACTCAATTCGTTAATCTAAAAAACCCAATTCATAGAAAATCAATAGCTAAAGAATGCTAGAAATACTATGATCATTCATATACATATAAAATTCATGACTATGGTAATTATATTTAGACCACCCACCTTGGTTTGTTGACGAATGTTTTCCCAATAGAAATCTCCAAAATCCAAGCAGCATAATGAAGTTGAAAAAAATTTCCATATCTAAATACCTAAACCAAAAACAAAATCGAAGGCATCAATATCTCATAAATATAGATATTGATCATCAATCCTAGATCTTAATCCCACCACATAGGTTTAGATCCAAGAAATAGAGGATATATTCTATGAAAAGATCAAGGAAAGATAGAATAAAGAATGGAAGAAGCATCGAAATGAAATCCACTTATTGGGAGAAGAGAAGATCATTAATTTGGGATTTCTATCTTGAAGAACAGTGTTCTAAAGGCCTTATAATCCTTATGAGTTGATGGAATATTGATAAATTAAACTTTTGAAATTAAAATACTGAGTTTGGGATGAATAAGAGGTGAAATAACTTATTAAAACTAGGAAACAAGTAAGATCCATAATTTTAGGATATCACAGTTCTCATGCTCACAATTTAGTCGCACTGTTAGACAAATAGTACGCTAAACCTGCATTAGACACTGCTTCAAGGGGGCACTTTTCATGGCTAGCTCACATGACCTCTCAAACCGTGCACCAACAGTGTCGAATCTACTGCCTCAAGAACAAGAAGGCCAATAGTTTTTCTTAACCAGGTGCACAGTGTGTTCAAACCATGTTCCCACCATGCACAACCTCTTTTCTCCAAAAGTTTCTTAGAATTTACCTAAATTCACCCCAAGTTATAACTCCAACAAAAAGTACTTAAGTAAAAAAAATTACTTAAAATTGCACCTAAGATATTCTTCATAAAAGTTCGGGATATTATAATGTTATCCTTGAATTTCTATAGGGATTAAAATGAATCATTCTATTTTTTTCCAAATGGGTCATTTTCGACATTATATTAAAATAAATCAAAGGGAATGTTTATTTTTAACATATACGGTGTTAATATATTTTCTCATCTCTAAAACTATTTTACATTATATCGCCTATTTTACACGATTTAAATAGTTTTACAAGGAAAACTCTTTAATTAATTATTATTATTATTATTTATCTTCTTTTTTCAACATTTCTCCCATGGAAGAAATATTATTTCAAAAAATATATTTTTTATGAACTAATGGACATATTTCATCTATTATTCATTTTATTGTAACATTCATTTTATCATGAGCATTGGACATAAATTTTTTTCATAAATATCTATATTTTTTATATCGTTGATATGATTTTTTCATTACCATATACCATTTCTATATATTTTTTTTACATTGAATGCCATTTGATGGACCATGAAAATACTGATAGTCAATATTATTTAATTAATACAGATAATTATTGATAATTAATAGTATTTAATCATTAAATTGATCATTTGATATATAAAGAAGGCTTTTGACATGAATTAACAAGTGTGTCCCATAATTATAATGCCCCTCAATGCATCGAAATGTCTCATGAGACACACTGATCTGTTAACATTATTAAATGGGATATTCGTATATACCTACCCATCAATTAAACAGAATAGACATAATGCATTGATATAATATATATCATTATGTATGAGATCATGATATTTAATATTAATCATTTCCTTAACTAAGAATTTAGTTCTTATTATCCATAAGATTACTCCATTGATTTTAACCAGGGATGACTTTTTTGATGAAGATAATAATTAAATTTCATGTCTTTTCAATAATTTAAATTTATGTATTGATTATAAATTATTAAATAATGATATATTCTACTCTATGCAACCCTTATTTAGAATTTTATCTCATCATTATTTTATTTCCTTTCCCCAGGATACTAGGATATGTACTATGATTGATATGCAAGGATACTCAAGGGAGAATAACTATTTTATGAAACAAATTATTGTATTTTATGTTTCCAAAAGTATGTGAGATTCAAGTATGTGTCCATATTACCAGGAATACTATACTATTCATTCCATTGTGATGAGATCTCTTGTATCTATTTCCAATGTAATAAAGTTACCATTGACTCTGGGCTACTGGTGTTATGTTTTTTATAGATGGTATAAATGAAAGATTGGTTCAAACCCTATGATATAGAATTATTAATACATATTTTGGAGAATATATAAATATGAGATAATTTGAGAATATTTCTAATTGTAGGGAAATATCATAATAGATTTTCTAAGGAAGTGATTATGTTGTTTTCATAGAAATAAATCCTTATTTAGTTAATACAAGTGGATATAGTTTTGGAACATGTTAATCATGGCGTAATAACCCTAAAAAGAGTTGGTTAAGTATATATTTACCATTATTTCGATGCATGATGATTGTAACCTTATTAAAAACCTAATTTCACTTTCATGGGGTATGTTCTTGGGGAAAATTATATTTTATTTATCATCTATTATGATGGATTTTAATGTATGGGGACCATTAATGACCATGCCTACACCTAATGCATCTTGGGTTGATAAGTAAAAGGTTTATCATATGATTAATTTCATGGATACTCATTTTTATGTTATATTTTTTTAGAGTTTAACATGATTAAAGATATTTTGGGAGAAATTTAGGAGAATAAAATCCTTTACTTTATTATATGTTTTAGTGAGAAGCTTATTTTAATAATAATTATTTTATATTTTTCGGATATCATATTATAGTTTTTTATAACATTTAGGGAAAATATTATAATTAATGTTATGGTAGTAATATTAAATTGAGATAACATTATTTTAAAATAATTTGTTTAAGAAACCTTAGTGTATAAAAACTGATTTAATGATAAGTTATATTTTTTAAGAGGTTTATTATTTTTTATAACATTATATTAATTATAATAATATTGTTTTTGAAAACCAATAAGACATAGGTTATGTGGTAACCTATCGTATATAAAAAGGAGATAGCACTTGAACCCACATTTGAATGCTGACAAGGGTTCAATGCTTATCACTACCATAACAGATGTCCTTATTAGTATGAATTTTTGGTTTTACATAAAAAATTGGCACAAAAAGGAAATTTTTAATTCGGGAAGCATATTATAGGAACAAATATTTTTGAATTTCATGGATTTTGAGGTGAGTAATGATATTTTAGGAGACATTAAACTATTTAGTGGTGTATAGAATGGTTACATCTAAAATAAAGTTTTATATAGGAATAATTTTGTTATGTTTCTAGAGATGTATCCTAAAGGGAATATAATAAACTTTTATGTAAAAATATTCTTTAATATTGATGATATTGGGGTTTTTTGGAAATAATATTATTTTTCTCTATTATTATACATGTAAAACATTTGTTTTAATTATAGAAAGATAGAGAATAATGTATTATTTACTCATATGAAGGTTTATTCATTTTGGGTATTATTTTATATTCTGATAACCATTATTATTTTTTTAAATATAGGAATAATAACTTGTCAATCGTTTTTGTATTATTTTATCTATTATATGTTGATTTTTAGTGATTCAATAATGAAAAATGCATCTTGAACACTCATCATTCATATCAAAATATGAGATTGTTGTGGAAATTGATTAATGGATGAAATTATAATTTTCAAGTTAGTATATTTCCTTATTTTTTAGTGTGGATGGTAAAATAATTCATCAAATATATAAAAATGATCATGAAATAAAAAATTTATGACATTACCTTCATTTATGATGAATCAATGGTATTTTCCAAACAATATTGATTTATTGTTTTGTGGTTGTTAAATTTCTTATGGCCATGTTATTTGTAACCCTCTTTTACTTACTACTTTGACATTTGTATTTTTCTCCATGTCTATATTTAAACTTAATATCAATTTTCTCATAATCTAAGAACCTCAATATGTGGTATTTAATGTAACCTTAATGTTTCCCAATTTCCCATTAAAAAATATGTTCTATTAACCATATGTATGATGTGGGTTATCAAAAAATATATTTTTAAATATTGAACTTTTGATGACCAAGATAAAATTGTGAGGGCATAATTAATTTATGTGGATTATAATTCAATACCCTAATATTTTAGAATGTATTCTAAATTAAATAATTTAATTTCTTTTATAACTTCTAATAAACACAACACAGAGTTTAATTGAACAATTATATAACATTAAAAATTACTATTAAAAATGTGACCATTATAACCTAGATGTTAAAATTAGTAGTATGGAAAAAAGCATCCACCAATTAATTACAATTTAAAATGATTTTGGGGGAATAATGTATATATTAATAAAGCTAAAATTTTCTTTGAAAATATTGTTTTTACTCAAACGGTTTTTTGTTTCATTTTTTGAACATATAATAACATTATTTTGTACCACTTTTAGAAAATATATATTAAAAATTAACATATTTTTTTTAAATTCATCATTTAATAATTAAATTATAGTGATTTATTTTATTTTTATGAAAATATTTATTTTACACTGAATAGTGAAAAAATATATATTTGTATTGAAAATTGTCTTATCATTTAATATATTTACAAAGGTCTATTTTGTTTTAAATGGTTTAATAATTAAATATTATTCATATTTTATTCATAATAGTTTAATTTAGTTCATTGGTATCAATTTTATGATTTATTTTGGAATAAAAAAAATTACACAAAAGAATACTTTTATTCGGGATGACTTCTTTTTATCTCATTTTGTTGCATTAATTTCAAATTAAAATATTTTTCTTATTTCAATTGAACATTAAAAAATATATTTCATAATTGAAATAATTATAATTAATATAATTTATTAGGGTTAACATAATTTTTCAAATTATAAAAAGTAACCATGGTAAATATTTTCCACCTAGGTAAGGGTAAAATGGTAAAATAGGTATAATACTATGAGATAAAACATTAAAATATCATTAACACTTGAAATTATCCAAATTTATTAGTGGTTTTCAATGAAAGATATATTAATTAAGTTAAATAATTTATTTTAAAATTTTATTTTGAATTTGTGAGATTAAGATTGAATTTTGTGATATATAAATTATATTTTATTCAAATTCGAAATAATTTATTAGTATTTTAAATTAGTGGCATGGTTGGAAGACACAATTCAGTTATGTATTACTCCAAAGGTCTAAAAAATCATTTTTTAGTACTTATCAAAATAAATTTATGGAAACTAGTTTATTACTTTAGATGAAGGTGATATTATTTTTACTCTTCAATTGGTAATTTTACTAAAAATAGTTATTATATGTTGCATGTTAAAAGATTAAAAGTAATTTATTCTACTATTATAAATTAAATCTGATAAAATTGAGTCCATTTTATTATCCTCATTTAAAAAAATTTATTATAACTTCTCTTTTTTTTTGTTCATATAATTATGTTATCATCGTAAATGATAACTTATCATAATTAAGGTTAAAATGGGTTTATTTTGGTCTAACTATAAGATAAATCATAAAATGTATCAAAAACATTCTGACTTGTTATTTTATGAGTTTATTTCGATCTAATAATATTCTATACTTGAATTTGGGTTGACTTGGTGGCATTTTTATTTTATTATGACAATTATATTATTTTAATAAATTAATAAATTCCAAATGTTACTCAATTGACATTAACATGTATAATATTTTTTCATAAAGATAAAAAAATGTTTTATTAGGTTATACAAATTTCTTTCAAATATAAATTAATTTTTTATCATAGTAAATTATTTTTAATTTTTTTGGATTTAATAATTACCTTAAATTTGTATGCAACGCATACACAATATTAATTTTGTTAATAGAAATATAATATAAATGATATTAAAAATAATAAATGTAATACACTTTAGGTGAATTATTGTTTTCCAAAAAAATAGACAAAAATAAAATATTATGGATGTTTTAAAGTTATATATTCTAATTCCATGAATATATTTATGACTTCAATGTCAAATAAAATAAATAGTTTTATAAGTTACATTAATAATATTTTATAATAAATAGTATTTCATTAAATAATTTAAAATTCAAAAAAATGTTATCCATGGACAAGGGGATGTGATACGGTATATCATATAATCCATGGTCTATTTATGTTTTTCTTATCAACTTATGGTAATATTCTTGACCCTTAAAGAGTAATAAAATATTGATATTGTGGTAATTTTCAAAAGGATTAATGAAGGTTAAAACAAATAGGTAAGGGTGAAAAAATCACCCAAACATGTCCAAATTTTATTATATTAGGTTATTTGGAGATAACATCATCGTATTTTAGAAATATTTTTATTTAGAGTAAAATTATTGCAAAAAAAATTTATATTAATTTTATATATTATGTAATTCCAAGAGAATCCCTCCCTTTTCGTAAAAAGGGCTCTTCTCATATCTTCCTAAAACCTTTTTAGACTTCTATATTGGAAAATCCACTACATAGTACCTTACTATATTCCTAAAACTCATCCCGGATATTTTTTATTTCAAATATTCCATTCATTGAGGACATAATATATAATCCAAGAGAGTTTTCTCATCAAATAGGTATAACTCTTAACCGAGCATTTTTTATTTTATTTCTTCTTATACATCTAATAAAAACCCAGTATCCAATATAAAATAATCAATTAATTACCATAAATTTTTAGAGTTATTATTATCATTATTTAATAACCATTATCCACCTTCTTTCCATCATATAAAAAGTAAAAACATCGCTCATGTGTATATAGGACTTATCATCTCTTCATTGTGTTGTAATTCGTTTTTTCATCAAAAAATTACATGGGTTGTTTTAATGACGTATTTTATAAATATATACATTATTTATGATATTATTATTATTCTAGAAATTTTAATTTTATCTACCTTTCTCTCATTCAATCCATCAAAAAATGGAAACAACATTCATGATTATGTAAAACCTATCATCTCAGTGAATGAGGTAATTACATTTTTTTATCACTAGACTTTATGGATGAATATAGATATATATATATATATAATGTATATCAGTGACAATTATACCATTTTTTCTTTTATTATATTATATAACAATGAATATAATATAAGGATTGGAACTATAGAACTGAAACTTCCATAAAAAGTGCAACAGTTAACGCTGTTAAAATACGATTATAATAATTAATAATTAATAAATTTTTATTGATATTTTATAAGTGGATAATATATGATATAATCTGGATATTTATAATTCATATATATTACTATAAAAAATTCAAATTTATTAAATATGATGTTACATTTCTTTCAAATAAAGTGGATTTTGAGATAAGGTGTTTCTTAACTCAATTTCCATTCATTGGATTCAACTTCTACATCACTGACTATGTTTTTTATGTGATTATGCGGGAAATTAAATCTAATTTTATAATTTTTAATTCCTAATTTTTGTGTGTTAATTTACATTTGTTACACATAATCACTTCACTTATTAATTCTCTCTTCAATTATTCAATAATTTCACAGGGTTTCATCTCAATTTACACTCCATTAAAACACATTTTTTCATTCCACTTTTTACTTTTATGTGTTCTATATACAACCTATTTTATGTATTCAAATATAATATCTATTTGTTCATAGTGATTATTTTTTCTGTTCAAGGATACTCATTCAAGGGGCTACAACATAAAATTTATAGATAATGTTATATTTTTTATAATTTATTTTGCTGGGAATGATTATATTTTTTGTTTAAGGAATATTATAATATATCCTTCATAAACACAATAAATTTTCATATCCTATAAATATTTAAGTATTTTCATGTTTTCCCCCAAATTTCATCTCTTTATGAAAATAATCAAGTAATGTAATTTATTAATGGATATTTGTTATTTTATCTCCTTTTTATTAGGTATATTTTTCATTCATATCTATATTTTTAAAAAATATTATAAAAAATCCTTTTATTTACTAAAATTATTTATTATGTAAATTTTATGATATCATTGAATTTAAAAAAAAATTGATAGGAATCTTTTTAATTCTTTCTAATAGGGTAATTTTTTAATTTCTTATACAAGATGTAAAAATGAAATCTTTCTTTCTAACATCTTTGGTGTTAACCAATTTTTACATCGTCATCGTTATTTAACACTATTTAGTATCATCTATATGTTTTCAATGATTTTAGGAAGAAAAATCATTAATGAAATCTTATTTTAATATTTCAATTAATTTTATTTATTTTCACAAATGGAATTATTTTATTTCAAAAACTATATTCATGATGAACTGCTGTTCATCATTCATCTCATATTAATTTTTTCACGATCAAATTTCTCTTAGAACATTTAATTTCTTATGATCATTTGAAATTATCTTTCTCCTAAATATCCATATTTTTTTATATTATTATTTCTTAAACTATATACCATTTCAATATATAGTATTTAACTTTGAATGATATTTTATTAACTGAGGACATATTGATTAAACATATTCTTTACAAAATATGGACATTTTTTCTAAGGAATATTGTTTCTGAATTAGTTTTATCATTCAATATATGAGGAACAAATTGTAAATGTATTATTGGGTGGGTCCCTAAATTATATACCCCCTTGATGAATTGATATGTTTCATGGAATAAACTCGTAGGGTAGCCTTATTAAATGTGATTTTGGAATATAAATACTCATTGGTTAAACTACCTTTGTATAAGGAAATGAAAGTGAAGATATAATGATGTCATCCATCGTGATGTTCATCATTTGGTATTTCCTTCATAAAAAATTTAGCTATTATAATCCATGAGATAAGTATATTTGTATTATTCTTGTATGTAATTCATGCTCAAATTATTGATTAAATAAAATTTGATATCAATTATTTATATCTGTATTAATTATAATTAATTTTCTCATTAAATCTTCTGTTGAATGTCACCCTTACCGAGAATTTGATCTTAGAATTATTTTCAATTATTTCATCTGGATTCCAGTATGTTTACATTGATTAATGTGTAAAGATATTATAGGTTGAATAATTATGTTCTCCAGAATGTAATTTATTGTATTTTATGTTTTCAAATGAATGTGAGATTCAATTTTGTATCTATTTTACCAAAAATAATATAATATTCAGTCCTTTTGGATGTGATTTCTAGTATCTAGGTATAATGTAACAAATTAACCACCAACTCTAGGATATATGGGTTGCGGTTTTCCATGACTCATGTTCTAATGCAATCATTATCCAATGAGGTTTATATAGATAAATTTCATAGTGGTCATATCATATGTAAGTATTATTTTACATTTTATATATTTGAAAACAAATCGCTGGAATTTATTATCATATAGATTTGACTGAGATGGTGGGGAATAAAATCATTACGGAAATATCTAAGAATAACCCTATGTGAAAGGAGAATCCATTTCCAATACAAAATGACTTATAAGAGGGATATTATTTTTGTATTCATGAATCTAAAACTTATTGTGCCATGTGGTTTAGGGTTATGTGATATGGGAAGACCAAAAGGTCAAGTATGGAATGTTGTATCCCGATATTGAATTTGAGGATGATGCAAAGATGGTTGACAATGAGGGTATATAATAAACAAAAGTAACTGAATTATAGAATGTGTAAATCGTGGATCAAGTAGTTTGAATTGGAAATGATATGATGGGACATGTTTACTAATGATGACCATTGACCATATAAAAATTATTGGTTCCCCAATAAGATTATTATGGTTTAAATATAATATAGTACCTTCATTCATAAGATGAAAACATGACACTAGTTTGTATGAAATATCAGGGGTGGTTATGTAGATCCATATTATGTTCATGTATACATAGTAGAACATATGTGTCTTTGCTGACACTATGTTCTATGAAAGTGTCTAAAAAATGACAACTGGAAATACTTTAGAGAAGAGAGGATAAAACACATGAAGAAAATCAATATTTGAAAAGGCATGAATTTTTGATCACCCTAGTCAGGACAAGAGGCCTCCGATGTGCATCTTACTTGCACGCCCCCATATGTCGTGCAACCTACTTGCGCGCCCAATTTCATTTTCGCCCAAGGTTACTTATTTGCCTATAAATTGACCCTTGGGGACTTAAATTGTATGGACGAATTTCCCTAAAGCCCAATTTTTTCTCTGGTTTCCTTAGTGCTTCAACCAAATCCACCAAAAATTTCAAGGTTGTTCTTTAACACCTAAAGTGGTGGAATTGAGGGAGGATTGTAGGTCTTAATTCTTTTTAGTGTATGAAGTCAATATGACTTGCGTGCCTGAAGTGCCCAACCTCCCTAAAATTAAAAACTCTTGCGCGCCACCTATTCCTTTCGCAGTAACTTGAGCACTCTACTTATGTGATCACCTGTGAATACTACTAATGTCTTGAGTCAGGTCTCTCCCAAGTATTACCATACAGGTTGTTCATCGCTTAAGTGAATATTAGATCGCCCAAGTCTACTTGCACGTCTATACTAGAACGCCCTTACCTAGTTGAGTTCCCCTCTATGATTAACTTCATCTCCTCAGTTTAAAATCCATTAAGACCTATTTAAAGCCATCCATGGAAAATATTGTTCTTCATTGGATCCCCTTTTTTAAAGGGATTCTATTGAGAGCTCCACCAAAACCTCCTAATTTATCAAACCTTTGGGAAAGGCACATCAACATGTCTCTTATTTGAGTTTGTATATCTGCAATCCTAGGTTTCCCACATTTGTTCCATAGTGGGGTTAGGATTCATGGAGTGTCTGTGGGTTTGTATATATATAGTCACATGAAACATTCTCCCATGAACAGTGTTGGGATGTTCTAGGTTTTGAGAATTAGGGTTTAGGTCTCGACCTATCCCTACTCAAGGACTTGGATCCTCATATCTTTGGTAGGGAAGGTAAAGTTCACACTTTCGATTTCATTCAAGTGAATGTAAAGTCTCCCTCACCTACCAGGATCAGTTTTAGGGTAGCCATCCTGGTATATTCCCCTATCCTTCATCCCTTATTCCTTTCATTGGATCCTTCTCCAATGTAAAGAGAACCGAGTAAAGACTTGTCGCATCTCCCTCATCAACCCTCACTGCCGTAGGTGTTCCCTCTTCTACCAGTGGAGGAGGAAAAGTGTGCATCATTGTTGAATCTTTCACATCCTATTTTTTCTCACACTGAGCATGACTCACATGTTATTAGAGATTAGTGATGATTACAATATTTTCAAAAACACCCACAATTGAATGAAATACGAAAACTATGATTCTAGCATAATCGGGATACGTAGGAAGCCTTTTCAGGGCTTGAGATCATTGGATATATTCCTTAGTAATCCAACCCTAATTCCCTTAATCTGGGCGTACTCGTTAGGGATAATCCCCAAATTAAACCTGACACCAGGCATCCTTTTTAGGAAGTAATCCCAAAATCATTTCTCTCAAAAGTCTATACTCTCCTATGATACTTTTCGAACTATGTGGGATTTGATTCCCATCCACAAGGGATACATAGGAAGCCACCTTGAGGTTCAAACCCAACACTTCAAATCAACTATATCCTCCTTGGGACATATTCTTAATAGGGTCTAATCTTACTTGGAAACCCATATTCTTTCCATGTTCCTTAGGCTTTTTAGGAATAATTCCCACACCAAAATTTGACTAAACACCTTTTTCATAGATGTTCATGCCACATGACATTAAACTATACGTCTAGCTCCTTATCACATGACCTTAAAAGGTATGATGTGTCCCATTATGTGACACTGAACAATGAGGGTTCTGATTCATTTCACAAGGATATGTAGGTAGCCCATTTCATGGGTACAATCCTAATATCAAAACAAATCTTCCTCTCCCTGGATGAAAATAAATTCCAGAGTTCCCCACTGAGTGGCTTAAAAACCAATATCATCAAAATGATGATTAAAAAAATCTCTAAATAGTATATAAGAGGATACCTTGATGGAGAACCATGCATACATATAAATATCTCCATTAATGAAGAACCATGAATACATACTGATGATTCTAAATTTTACACATGTTAATAAGTGATTGAAAATTCAAAGTGAAACGTAAGTTATAATTGGTAAATTAATAAGTATTAATGAAAATATCTTAAATTTAAAAATAGAGTCCTGGAGTAGACAATAATTACCCCCAAAAGGGTGTGATGGGTCTGACCTCCCATCCTCTCAACCAATGCATGTTCCTAAGTATCGTAAAGTTCAAACTTAACAAACACCAGCCTTTGGAAGGTAGGATACTTTTGGATAGAGAACTATTGGAAGTTTCATGTTCTATGAAAAATCCAATGGAAACTGATTAGAAGTAGTGATTCTTAAATCTAGAACACACGTTTCAAGGAGCTATGAAACAAAAATGGTGAACCCGACGTGAATCCTAAACCAAGTTAATATTGTTACCCACCTGTCAGGACCCTATCAATTGATAATGGAAGGCCATAAAAATGAATCAATCATGCATGTATCAATCGAAAAGATGTCTCTTTGATGGATTTTATTGTTGTGTTCAACTTTTTCTCAGAACACCTTTCAGTCCAAAATGGCTTCTTTCAAGATGACATCTATGAACTTCCCGACCACTACTCTAGCTAGATCCTTATCCATGGGAAGGAAGTTATCACCCACCCAGTGTCTTCAATTGTTGGGTCTCCACCGTGCTGGTAAAGGAGTACCGTCATCACATACCAATACCAACTTTGGAGGCTACTCGATAGGCTCTCCAGGTTAATAACAATCCTTGATCGTCCGACCAATGATGGCTGATGATCAAGAAGTAGACAGTTCCAATCAACATCTTCAACCATTTTGGGTCCTTATCCCTAGAACCCAACAACTAGTCCCTCCCATACTATATGGAGGAGGATAAATAGCTCACTTTGGGCCCCAATTCAAGGATGCAGAGGTCCTTCTTGAGGACCACCACCAACAATCACCTCCAGTAGAATCATGTGGTAGTGAACCCCCAACAAGATGCAGATGTTTCCTTTAGAATTTCATCCCAGGACTCTCAAACCCTGGTATACAAAAAAAACCACCAGGGGTAACATCCGGTCAAAAATGTTAAGGTTCTTACATCTTCCCCCTCTAGAGATGTCCATCAACCAAACTTGATGGAGAACAATGTGCGGGCACATACACCCGTCTGTCCTAAATTTGTTGTCCAGAAGACTCGTTTAGAAGAAATCAACCAATACCACCAGAAAAATATAGTGGAGTACTATGAATAGGCACATACCCCTATTTACAAATTATTATCCAGTCAACAAGCTCATCTTGCTACATTTAAAGAAGCATGGAAATCCAATGTGGTGGAAACTGGTAAACAGAAATATACACCTTCTTATAATCCCCAATTCTGCAGGCAGTCTCGTCTGCCAGTATTGAAGGAAGTCCATCAACCATACTTGAAAGAAAACTGGAAGCAAGCACATACAACTTCCAGCGTTAATCAATCCTACCAACCATCTCATTTGGCAACACCCGAAGAAGTCAATTTGAAAGCTTCGATGACAAATCTGGGGTAGACCCAAATCTCTGCCCCCATGCATGAGTACTGTCAATACCCATTGATAGGAAAAGGAGGAAAGGACTAGGCACATACACCTAGTACCAATATGGAATGGATGTATATTCTTGTTTCGCTTGATGAAGTTAACACACACATCTTATCAATGGTGAAAGGGAAGACACAAATTCCTACCCATATTCTAGAAGCATGCCAAGATATTATAACAACTGCTTTAGCATTACTAGGGGAACCGACACATAATTATGTCACAACACAGGGGATGACACATCGACATGCCATTCTAGAGCAGATACACACCTTTTTTCCAGTCCAGGAGGGTCAAGCGGAATACACCACCATATCATATATACAACATGATCATGAAGATGCATCCTTTCAAATTGAATGTAATTAGTCCATTCTGGTGACCACTCTAAGGAAATCACATACACCTACCTATGATAACCACTTCTCCCAGAAAGTGGGCCCAACTAAGTGTAACAGAACATCCATGAAGAAGTCCCGCCAATCACGGTTGGAAAATCAAGAGTCATGCTACAATTTTTCTCCACTTAATACTGGAGTTCTTGAATCCCTCATACATTTATCTATTTTATCTCAAGATCCTACCCTCTCATTACTAAATTATTGGATTAGTAGTAATAATTCTGATGTTCACCATTGGAAACATCATTTTGAAGGCTTACTTCATGAAATTTTGGTCAATCCAGCGAGCCTATCTCTAGATGAGAGAAATGAGAACCCTCGGTGTGGCCAAAAGACCAAGGAGTAAAAGGATTTATCCCTTGCTTTAATCCACCATTGTTTTCCTCCCCATGATGGAATTCATTGTGAAAGTTCTCTCCATAGTATTATTTCTCATTTCCAAGATAATTCTATAATTGAAAATGTAGTGATGAGAAATCACTCCTATCTTAAGGAACATTCCAACACAAATCAAGTCATGTCTGAGGCCTTTTCATTAACGAGTGAAATACTTTCCCAACCAGAAGAAATCCTAAGGGAATGGTCTTTATTCGAACCTCCCTTGGTTAATTTGTCTTCTAATACAGTGCATCCACTTTGGTCAGACCCAGTAGAGTAACCTCTAGTAAAATACAATGAAGATATGTTAAACATGAGAAAAAAATTGGCTAAATGAGAAATACCAGTCATGTTCTGGACTTTGGAAAATTCTCAATATATCATTCCTGAATTTATGGTAGAGGATTTCATCCATGATATATGCCTCAACTTGTGGAAGATTATTTTTCATTTTAAAACAAAAGTGTTGGACTCCTCTTGTGTTAATCATGTTTTAATGATCACAAATACTATTACCGTTAACTAATCTCAGTCTTCATTGCACATCTTGCTAATTCTCTTCAATATCAATAATAACTACACATCATGTTTGAATACTAACAAATCATATGGATGCTGATTACTCCCTTTATTATTTACAAGTCTTATGCATGATAACAAATCTCACATATATTATCACATCTTTATATTTATGATTCAAGCTCCTTTACTCTCTAATGATTAAAATTAATCCATATTCTACATATTATTGTCTAAGTCAAAAATACAGATATTTTTCTATGTATGGAGACACCATGAAGCACTCACCGTGACCAGACACCCTGAAGGACTCACCATGACCAGACACCGTGAAGGACTCACCGAGACCAGACACCGTGAAGCACTCACCGTGACCAGACACCGTGAAGGACTCACCTTGACCAGACACCATGAAGGACTTACTGTGAGCCACATACCATGAACTACAGACCGTGACATGGACATACCATGAAGCTCATACCGTGATCTATGTACCGTGAAGAAGACACCGTTTACATAATCACTGACACCGTTTCTTAACTTTTGGTCAATATTATTTAAATAATTAGAACAGTCATATTTTATGTTTTTAATGAAATTAATGTTATTTAATGATAGTCGTTGGCATGTCAGGAAACTGTATCTCGTACCTATAAAAAGTGAATCATTTCTACTGCCAGCACTACTGGAAAAAATACATATACCCACGGTTCAAAACCATGGGTATAGCCCCCAAAACCGTGGGTATAGGCTATACCCACAGTTTTGGGAACCGTGGGGCTGAGTGGTGTCGGTATAGGGGTCTTAACCTATACGCACAGTTTTTTCAACCGTGGGTATTTTTTTTCCACCGTGTCAAGGCCTCATCTGCGCTGGATGAGTGTTATACCCACAGTTTTTAAACCGTGGGTAAAAATATATAAATTCTGTAGCCAGTAGGTCTTGAACCCACACTGTCCCGTATCATGCACGCTAATTTCATCGCACTTCACCACTCCAGCTATTCAATTTATATTAATATATATCTATATTATTAAATATATATTAATCTATGACTGTATTATGAAAAAAAAGAAGGAAACAAGTTTCTATCCCACGTCTAACGTAAAAAATTCCTAGCAACTAACCAATGCAACAAACATTTTTACGTAAATATGTATCTACATTTATATTAATATATCAATATTATTCACTGTTTTAGAAAAAAACATGTTGCCAGGATTCGATCCTGCGTCGATTCAGAACATCAACAGACGCCGCACCAACTCATCTATGGGAATTTTATTAGTTTTTATTTGTATAAATCTATATATATTAATCATACCCGTGTTCCCGCCAATGCTTTTTTCATTGTACAACGTAATTTTTATTCCCACCTTATGGCCAGAAATCTATACCCACGTTTCTCTAAAACCGTGGGTATAGGTCTTCCAAACAAAATCACAATACCCACGGTTTTGATGAACCTTGGGTATAGGCCTTCCGAAAAAACTCTATACCCACAGTTTGGCCAAAACCGTGGGTATACGTCTTCATAAAAATTACCTATACACACGATTTTGCAGAACCATGGGTATTGGTCTTAAAAAATAATCTATACCCACGGTTTTCTAAAACTGTGGGTATAGGTCACCATATTATCCATATACCCACGGTTCTCAAAAATGGTAGGTATAGGGGTACCCTATACCTACGGTTTTTTGCAAAACCGTGGGTATAGGCCCGTTTTCCAGTAGTGCAGAACTTGTGGAATATAAAGATTATTAAGATGAAGTACACGCAGCATAAGTGGTGTGCAAGTGTGAATATACAACAAGAAGAACTTACATACATCCGAGTGCACTGTAATGAACAAGTAGAACAATCCTGAATAAGAAGGAGATTGAAAGTCTTTCATAGAACTCTCATGAATGAAATCCAACACCTCTGAAGAACACATGTAGAATCAAGAGATCATTCTCACTCATGAAGAAGACAAGCTGACTACAACACTCGGTTGTTTAATAGAAAAACCAGAGAAGGACTCAGAAGCTTTCATGCTAAATCCAACGAGTCCAGAGCTGCATTCATAATCAATAGAGCTTTCTAAACTCTCATCTATCATCCCTATGTGATTTATTTATTAACATTCAAGTAGTGTGGTGTACTCTGCATTTCTTATACACACATTGTCTGTTGTATTGAATTGGAGGATATCAAATCCTCACTCCAAATCTCTTACCTCTTGTTTACCCACATCAACTGTGGAAGCGGTCCTTGTGTGACCTAGTCTTTGCTTTGTTTTCCACGTAGAACAGTGGTGGAGGTCCCTGTGTGGCCTAGACAGTTTTTTAAACTGTTGTTAACCCCGATCCAGGGTTTGGATCAAATTTATATAAATTTGAGAGGACTAACTCTTGGCTTGAGACTGAACCTCTTGTTATATATGTTGTGCATCTATAATTTAAGTTCAAACTATACTACATAAATCTTATTTATTCCGTTGCTATTGCTTTGAAATACAAAACTATTTTAGAGATACTTTGATAGTTAAATTAGAAAGTGTTTACACTTATTGTAAATTAGTAGATTAGTTTCAAAAGTTAGTTTGATATTGAGGTTAAATTAACTGAGACCTAATAAATCTTGGAGAAGCTAAGTGAACATTTACAATTTGTATAAATTAACTATATTTTTACTTATTTTTTAAATTGGGGGATTTTAAATAGACATTATTTTAACATAAATTTTAATTGGAACTCAATTCACCCCCCCCCCCTCTTGAGTGTCCACTCCAACCAACATTTGGTATCATAGGATTAAAATATTTTTGAAATTCCCTATTTTTTCAACTGTGATTTTAGTTGTATTTTAAAGGTCATAAAATTTATGTTATTTCTAAATTTTTATCTCTTTGAACTATCTTTCTAAAATCAAGTTATGGATAATAGACTAGAAGGTACTGCTACTAACAGGACACCTTTCTTCAATGGTACAAATTATGCTCAATGGAAGCTAAAAATGAAAATTCATTTAGAAAGCATGGGTTTTGATATTTGGACGGCCATAGAATCAGAATATAAAATTCCCACTACTGTTAGATCCACTTGGGATGAACCTACAAAGACTACTTAAAATAATAATTTTAAATCTATGAATGCCCTGTATTTTTCTTTAGGAGATGAAGAGTTTAACAGAATTTCTGCTTGTAAAACTGCTTTTGAAATTTGGGATACTTTGGGTGTTTCTCATGAAGGAACAACCAATGTTAAAGAAATGATATTAAATACTTATACTATTAAATATGATAATTTTCAAATGAAGACTGATGAACCTATTTCTGATATGTATCTCAGGTTTAATGATATATTCAATACAATGAACTCACTTGGTAAGGTTGTTCCAGTAAAGGAACAAATTATGAGAATCTTGAGATGTTTACCAGACCGATGGAGAGGCACATCTGTTTCAATCAGAGAGTCATGTGACATTGCTACTATACCTATCAAAAACTCATTGGTAAGCTTATGATGTATGAGGAGAAACTCAAAGTGAATAAAGAGGAAGATGATGAACCTAAGAGGAAATCAGTGGCTTTCAAGACTACTACTTCAAGGACCAAAGACAAAGATAAAGCTCAAATACCTACTGACAGTTCAACCAGTGAAAATTTAGACTCTGATAGTATGAAAATAAGGGACATTGGAAGAAGGATTGGAAAAAGCCAAATAAAAGTGATGAAGTTATTTTCTATGAGTGAAAAAATAAAGGACACATTAAAGCAGACTGCCCAAAGCTAAAATTCAAGACGAAATATGATTACAAGGACAGTAAGTACAAAAAAGATATGAAGGCTAATTGAAGTGCTTATGAAGATAGTACAAGTGAATCTGAAATGTCTGATTCTGAAAAGAATTGTGCCAACATGTGTTTCATGACAAATACAACTAAGTTAACCTTAGATACTCCTGTTTTAAATTCTTATTATTATGGAGATGATGCAGAATCTGACTCTGATTCTGAAAAAATGACTAGAGAGGAATTATTTGAATATTGTAATATGCTGGAAGAGACATGCAATGAACTTAAGGATAAATACAAATCATTAAAGAAACATCATTCTCTCACTTCTATTGTTAAAACTGAACTTATTAATGAAAAAGAGAAAAATTCTCAATTGTTAAAGGAGAATACAAAATTGAAAATGTCAATTGAGAAACTTAGAAAAGACTTAGAGAAGTTCACAAATGGAGAGGATACACTAACTCAGATGCTATGAAATAATGTTTCACCAAAATACACTACTGGAATAGGCTACAAACCTAGACAGAGACATATTACTAAGAATAGATTTATTCCTAAATCTGGACAGAATACTGCTAGTTCTAGCTCTGGACATTCATATGATTCAACTAGTTATTCACATAGTTATAAATCAAATAGAGTTTATCTTTCACAATCTTTTTATTCTGTAAATTATATGAGACCCATAAGACAAATTTGGGTACCGAAATCTTTGATTGCTAACCTGTCTGGACCCAAGAAGATCTGGGTACCAAAATCATTTCCTATCTAAATCTGTTTAGTAGGAAACCTGCTTGAAGAGTTCCCACAAGAAGACATGATATTTGGACAGTGGATGTTAAAGACATATGTTTGGTGATTACTCATGCTTCAAGAGTTTAATAAAGGTTGATGGGGGTCATCTCACCTTTGGTGATAATTCTAAAGGAAAGATCATCGGCCTATGCCAAATTGGTAACACTATTTCAGTTTTAATTTCTAAAGTTTTATTTGTTGATGGAATTAAATATAATATGCTATTTATTTCTCAATTATTTGATGATGGATTTAATGTGAAGTTTGAAAATGATTCTTGCAATGTTTTTAATTCTAAAAATGTTTTAGTCTTTTCTGCTTTAAGAAATTAAAATGTTTATGCAGTTAATTTAAATTATTTAGCCTGGAAAAATGTTACCTATTTAAATTATTTTCGAAAAGAGTCATGGATTTGGCACAGAAGATTAGGACACTGCAATATACACACACTTAGAAAACTAACTAGGAAAAACATAGTTAGAGACCTACCTAAACTTGAGTTTTCTAATGATAAAGTTTGTAATCCATGTCAAAAGGGAAAGCAACATAAGGTTTCTTTTAAATCAAAGAAATAAGTTTCAACTTCTCAACCTCTCAAGTTGGTTCACATGGATTTGTTTGGACCATCTAGAGTTTCTAGCTTAAATGGGAAGCACTAGGTCTATGTCCTAGTAGATGACTTTTCTAGATATACTTGGGTAAACGTCTTAGCTCACAAAAGTGAAGATTGTTCTTACTTTGTTAAATACTCCAAATCTATAGAAAATATTAGTGGACTTAAGATTAAAACTCTAAGAAGTGATCATGGCCATGAGTTTGAAAATCATGAATTTGAATCCTATTGCTCACACAATGGCTACAGTCATAACTTTTCTGCTCCTAGGACACCTCATAAGAATGGTGTAGTAGAAAGAAGAAATAGAACCCTGCAAGAAATTTCTAGAAATATGCATAATGAATATGACCTGCCTATTTATTTTTAGGCTGAATCTGTCAATACAGCTTGTTCTATTATCAATAGATTCTTGATCAGACTTGTTCTTAAGAGGACCCCTTACAAGTTGTGGAACCATAAGAAACCTAATGTTAACTACTTCAGAGTTTTTGGTTACAAAGTCTTTATTCCTAATACCAAAGATAATCTTGACAAGTTTGCATCCAAGAGCGATGAAGGAATTTTCCTAGGTTACTCTATTTCTAGTAAAGCCTATAGAGTTTTAAATAAGAGAACCAAATGTGCAGAAGAATCAGTTCACATCAAGTTTAATGAAACTGATCCACATGAGCCTAAAACCTCTCTTGAAAATATTGAAGAAGATTTATCTATTATAGACCTTAATGATAAAATCAATGAACCTTCTATAAAGGCAACCAGTTCTAGAATTATTCCAGAATCTGCCTCATATGAACCCGAACCTAGAGAAGAACCTGAAATTTCTAGTCCAAACTTTACTAGATCAACTATAATTCTAAAGGATCATCATTTAGATGTTGTTGTAGGAAATCTTGATAGAGGGACACAGACTATAGCTTCTCTTAGAAATCAGGTTGAACATCAAGCCTTATTGTCACAGCTTGAACCGAAAAACATTGATGATGCTATTAATGATGAATTTTGGGTAATTTATATGCAAGAATAACTCAATCAGTTTAAAGTAAATAAAGTTTGGAATCTTGTTGAAATACCTAAGGACACTTTCACAATAGGCACAAAATGGATTTTTAGAAATAAAGTAGATGAATCTGGAAACATAGTTAGAAGTAAAGCTAGGCTAGTTTCACAAGGCTATATTCAAGAAGAAGGTATTGACTATGAGGAGACTTTTTCTCCAGTATCCAGATTAGAAGCCATTAGGATTTTACTTTCTTATGCTGCACATCTAAATTTCAAACAATATCAAATGGATGTCAAGAGTGCATTCTTGAATGGATATATTGTTGAGGATGTTTTTGTTGAACAACCACCTGGTTTTTCAAACCCTCATTTTCCAAATCATATTTTCAAATTATCAAAAGCATTATATGGTTTAAACCAAGCTCCAAGAGCTTGGTATGATAGATTAAGTACTTTTTGAATTTCCAAAGGTTTTACAAAAGGAATATCTGATCCTAATCTGTTTATAAAACGAATTTATAAAGATGTTTTAGTTGTACAAATTTATGTAGATGATATTATTTTTGGATCTTCAAAAACTGCATTATGTACTGATTTTTCTAAAATGATGCAAAATGAATTTGAAATGAGTTTAATTGGTGAAGTTAAATTCATCCTTGGATTTAAATTTTTTCAAAATGATGATGGAATTATTTTAACTCAAAGTAAATATACAAGAGATCTTTTAAAACATTTTGGATTGGATAGCACAAAAGGTAGTGACACTCCCATGAGTACAACCTATAAGATGTATCTTGATGAAAATGGTAAATCTGTTGATCAAACCACTTATAGAGGAATGATTGGAAGTCTACTCTACCTGACTGCTAGTCATCCTGATATTATGTTTAGTGTGTGTATGTGTGCTCGTTTTCAAGAAAACCCTAAAGAGTCACATTTAAATGTTGTAAAGAGAATTTTCAAATACCTTAAGAATACTCCCAATTTAGGACTATTCTATCCCCATGGTCAGTCTTTTAAATTGGTTAGTTATTCTGATGCTGATTTTTCTGGATGTAATTTAAATAGAAAAAGCACCTCTGGAATATGTCACCTTTTAGGCAAGTCACTAGTATCATGGTGTATTAAGAAACAAAATTTGGTTGCATTATCTACTGCAGAAGCTGAATACATAGCTGTTGGCAGTTGTTGTGCACAAATTTTGTGGATGAAACACACATTACTAGACTATGGATATCAATTTAGACATGTCCCAATAAATTTTGACAACCCAAGTTATATTAACATTTCTAAGAATCATATTTCTCATTCAAGAACAAAGCATATTGATGTAAGACACCACTTTTTGAGGGATCATTATCAAAAAGGTGATATCACTTTGGAATTCATTTGTACTGAATATCAACTTGCTGATATATTCACTAAACCATTAAATTTTGAAAGATTAGACTACATCATACATGATCATGGTATAATTAATCATAAAGGAATATCTTACTGATCTTAATGTTTAATACTTTACTATACTATACTTTACGGTTACATACTCACAGTTTCTAAGTTACTATTTTATGCTCACAGTCTGTCAACTCACTGTCTCGTCGTGACTATACAGAATGCTCACTATCTCACCGTGACGACTACCAACTCTCTCACCATGATGACTATTTTTCATCTCACTGTAATGCCTACTCACGGTCTCACCATGAAGATTTATTTATATTCTTATTTTAACCTGTATCGCCGTAATTTTTATTTCACCACTATTTGTTTTCCCGTGTTTGTTTTAGTGACGTTTGACATTCCCAAATTATAAAACATAAGGGTTTCATTCGATTCCTTACCTGAAATCTCTCCTGAACCTTCTCTTCCCTCTTGCCCAAACCTTCCATGAATGCCAAAGATGAAGCGTGCATCCTCACCTTCATCTGATAAGCACCGCTCTAAGAAACAGAAGAGGATACCGAGGATAGATCCTGAAGGAACTCTAAACCCAAACCTGGTAAGTCGTAAAGTTGTACCTGAAAAGGAGGTTTTCCCAGAGTGGTTGTTGTCTAGCATATCTTTAGTTTTGAAAGTTTTAAGAAAACAAGGATGGATTGAATGGTTCACTGGATAGAATAGACCAATTTTCCCGAGACTGGTATCACAATTTTATCACTATGTGAAGTTCTCCTTTGAGTTTGGAGAAAGATATATGGTGACAAGATGGATAAATGGTCAGAAGTGCTCTTTATCTTCAAGGTTGTGGGCTGCATGCCTAAGAATTCCACATTAAGGAGTTTGTGAAGATTACCAGAGAGACCCTCCTCCAACAACCGACATCTTTGACCTGGAAAATGCTTTGGAGATCCTGATTGGAAATGGCACCAAGTGAGGGGCCATAGCTGCTGAATTAGATGGGGAGACTAGACTTCTGTTCAAGTTTGTTCAGAATTTGATTAGTCCTAGAAAAGGAGACCTTGTTGTGATGAAGTATCAGGATGTGTTCATGATCCACCTATTGAAGAATGTCCATAAGATCAATCTTTGTAAGTATGTTATCAACTATATTTGTGAGCTAATCGAAGTCACTTCCAAATCCACCTCCTTGTTTTACTTAAGGATGATCTCAGCTATGTTAGTTGAAAAAGGGATGGTTGGACCAAATGAAGAAAAGTTAGAGGACCTTGATTACTGCCTATCAATGTCTATCATCATAAGGATGAAGATTAGCTGGAACCCGTAGAAGAAGCAGTGGGTTGAGGATAATGATCAATTGTATAAAAAGTTTGATCCTATTGACTGTCCAAGAAGGCCTAAAAATGTATTTGATCCTGGTTTAGAACCATATGAAGTGGCTGAGTATTCAGAAGAAGAAGAAAAAGAAGAGGAAGTAATAGCTGAAGTATCTCCTAGAGAAGAAGCTAGAAGACCTCCAATGGAAACAGCTCCTGTTGAAAAAGAAAATATTGTTGTCCTTGTTTTTATCCCTACTGAAATACCTCATGGAGAGGAAGGTGGTGTTAGTTTGAGAGAAGAGGAAGCTCCTGCTTCTACTGCAGATGTAAATCCAGAATCTCATCCTAATGTTGCAAGGAAGTTGGTTTTTCCTAATTCAAAACAGAAAACAACCTTAGAGGCAAATCCTATTGAAGATGATCTTTCTGTTGAGAAAGAAGCATGTCTGGAAGCTCAACCAGTGGAACAGTCGGTTCCTAAGATTATTTCCTCTCCTAAAGATAGGATGGAAATTTCCTTTCAGCTGGCAAGGCAAGAGTTTGTTGAAGATATTAGGGATGATCCTAAGGATCTTTTCCATGTTCCTGAGCCTCACAAATCTGGAAAAGAAGCACAAGTTGAGGGGGAGGGACCTCAAAACCTTGATATTTTGGAAGCTGGATCTGCTGAAGCTTCTCAACCATCTGTCACATATTCATTGTACACTCGGTATGAATTCCCAAACTTTTATGATGTGAATGAGTCACGACAAGTGACTGCAACTAGAATGGATCTTTCTTCTCTGTTTCAACTAAAGTCTTTAGCACATCCAGGACTAGTACCAGACCCAGAACCCCAACCTCAATCTGAATCAGAATCTGAGTCTGAGGATGACTCTGAACCTCAACCAGAATCTGAACCACTACCTTTACCTATACCCTTACCTGAGCATCACTCCATTGTGACCAAAGATGATCTGAAAATTTTTGGAGAGACTTCGTTAGCTGGAGTTGAGAAAATTGTCTCCACTCAACCTCATCCAGTGACTCAGTTAAGTCAAGAAGATTCATCAATTCTATTGGAAAATATTATCTTGCATATTCAACCAAGGATGATCTGAGAAATTCAAGAAGTCAGAGTATAGAATAAGTTGTTGAGTGCTGATGTTGCAAATCTGAAAAGTATGGTAGCAAGTTTGCAGAATGAGTTATCTTTGAGAATAGAGTCTGGTCTTGTTTCTGCACCTGCACCTGTTGATTCTTCTCCTAAGACATCTGATTCCCTCCTTGCTAGGGAGATTTTGTCTCAAGTTCATCCATATCTACTCTCTTTTGATGAGAATATTGGAAAAAGACACACCAAGATGCTGGAACGCATGAGAGAGCTTGTGGAAAATCTGAATAAGCTTGCAAATGAATACACTGGATGCCTGCAAAAAGTTCTGAAACAGCTCAAAGTTCTAACTGAAGCTTTCAAAGCTTCACCTGCTTCTGGTCAGCCCTCCACACCTTCTTTGGATGATTCTATAATGAGATCCATAATTAAGGAAGAAATTCAGAGTGCCTTCAGTTGCTTGGATCTATCCTCTTTGACATAAGTGATTCAGAATAGTGATAGAGCATTGGACTTGGTTAGAATTCATTCTATGATAGTCAATGATGCTCAACAAGAGATCACCAAGAAAATAGATTTGCATCTCTCATGGATTTTCTCTAAAAGTGATATGACTGATCACTTTAGATATCTTGTGGAAAATTTGAGAATCCCTCTGGTGACTCAAGCTTTTAAAGCTCAAGTTCAGAAACTTACAGAGTTCACCAGATTGTTGGATAGATTTCTGGAGAATAAGGATGATTTTGAAAAGGCTATGAAATATGGTGGTGAAATCATTACTAATTTCATCAATCTTTTGAAGTCGTATCTTTATGTGTAGAGCACTGCTATAGTTGCTCCAGCTCCTGCACCCCTTAGACCTGGTATACCTACCTTAGCCTCAAATTCCATGACAGTTAGCCAAGATCTTTCTCAGATCCGGCCAGTCATTCTTGACCAACCATAGCCTAGATCTTCTACTACTCCCACATTGTCTCCATCTGTTTTTGAAGGTCTACCCTTACCCTCTTTGTCTACCACATCCATACCTTCTTTTACTTCAGCACCATCTCCTGCTGTTGATAAAGGAAAAGACAAGGTGGATCCATGAAGGGTCCAAGGACTATTTTTCTTTTTGATGGGATGTCATTTCTTATTTACTGTTTTTACTTCCCCTGTATGTTCTATTCTGAACCCTTTTTAATGCCAAATGTAGTGTTTCAATTCATTTTCTCTCCTTTTTTATAATCCCAAAAGGGGGAGAAAAACTACATGATCAAAACTACAAGTGTCAGTACTATAATGATTTTTGCTACTCTAATATGATAGTTTCTGTAATGTTACATTTCATTTATATTTTGACTATATATGATTTGTGATCATCAAAAAGGGGGAGATTGTTGGACACCTCATGTGTTAATCATGTTTTAATGATCACAAATCCTATTACTGTTAACTAATCTCAATCTTCATTGCACATCTTGCTAATTCTCTTCAATCTCAATAATAACTACACATCATGTTTTAATACTAACAATATTATGGATGCTGATTACTCTTTTTATTATTTACACGTCTTAGGCATGATCACAAATCTCATATATAATATCACATATTTATATTTATGATTCAATCTCTTTTACTCTCTAATGATTAAACTTAATCCATATTCTGCATATTACTGTCTAAGTCCAAAATACAGATATTTTTCTAAGTATGGAGACACCGTGAAGCACTCACCGTGACCAGACACCATGAAGGACCCACCGTGACCAGACACCGTGAAGGACTCACCGTGACCAGATACCGTGAAGCACTCACCGTGACCAGACACCATGAAGGACTCACTGTGACCAGACACTGTAAAGGACTTACTGTGAGCCACATACCGTGAACTGCACACCGTGACATGGACATACCGTGAAGCTCATACCGTGATTCACGTACCATGAAGAAGACACCGTTTACATAATAATTATGACACCGTTTCTTAAATTTTTGTCAGTATTATTTAAATAATAATAACGGTCATATTTGATGTATTTAATGCAATTAATGTTATTTAATGATAGTTGTTGGAATGTCAGGAAACCGTATCTCGTACCTATGAAAAGAGAATCATTCCTACTGCCAGAACTTTTGGAATATAAGGATGATTAAGATGCAGTACACGTGTGTGAATATACAACAAGAAGAACTTACATACATCCAAGTTCACTGTACTGAACAAGTAGAACAATCCTAAAGAAGAAGAAGAATTCAAGTCTTTCATAGAACTCTCATGAATGCAATCCAACACATCTGAAGAACACACATCGAATCAAGAGATCATTCTCGCACCAGAAGAAGACAAGCTGACTACGACACTCTGTTTTTCAACAGAAAAACTAGCGAAGGACTCAGAAGCTTTCCTGATGAATCCAATGAGTCTAGAGCTTCATTGATAATCACTAGAGATTTCTAAACTCTCATATATCTTCTCTACATGATTTATTTATTAACTTTCGAGCAGTGTGGTGTACTCTGCATTTCTTATACACACATTGTCTCATGTACTGAACTGGAGGATATCAAATCCTCACTCCAAATCTCTTAACTCTTGTTTACCCACGTCAATTGTGGAAGAGGTCCTTGTGTGGCCTGGTCTTTGCTTTGTTTCCCACGTAGAACTGTGGTGGAGGTCCCTATGTGGCCTAGACAGTTTTGTAAACCGTTGTTAACCTCGATCCAGGGTGTGGATCAAATTTATATAAATTTGAGAGGACTAAGTCTCGGCTTGAGACTGAACCTCTTTTTATATCTGTTGTGCATCTATAATTTAAGTTCAAATTATACTACATAAATATTTTTTATTCTGCTACTATTACTTTGAAATACAAAACTATTTTAAAGCTACTTTGATAGTAAAATTAGCAAGTGTTTACACTTATTGTAAATCAGTAGATTAGATTCAAAAGTCAGTTTGATCTTGTGGTTAAATTAACTGAGACCTAATCAATCTTGGGGAAGCTAAGTGAACATTTATAATCTATATAAATTCACTATATTTTAACTTATTTTTTAAATCCGGGGATTTTAAATAGACATTATTTTAACAAAAAATTTAATTGTAACTCAATTCACCCTCCCTCCTCTTGAGTGTCCACTCCGACCAACAAAAAGTATTACCATATGATGAATATAAAAATCATGTAAACATAATAGAAGGGTTGCAACACCAAATTAACTTGGAATCTCACTCAGTTTTACAATATCCAAGAGTTGAAAAGAAGTAGAGAACCCTTCAGTGTGCATGCCTCAATGATCTAAAGAGGCTACACCAATTAATTTCCAATTCCCCATCTAGTGTTCATATCAGCGGATGTGGTGCACATGGAGCATAGAATTTCACTACACTCCAGAATCCGAAAAGTACACCAAAAGTGGTCTCATGCAATTTTATTGTCCACAGTTGGTCACAATCAATAGATTTTGTATGTAATCAAATGTACACTCAAGAATAGGCCTCCACTAGATCTCATCAGAGTCAGGACCAAAGAAAAAAATTTGTTGAGCTACTTTTACATCAAGAATCTAAGAGTCTTGAGTAGGCCTCCTTCGTAGAGGATGTTAGTCTTCAGATAACGAAAATGTCTGAAATATCACAATGATCTTCTGAAACATGTGATTTGATTGGTTGTTGGATAATTCACCCAGCTAGTGTCTAAAACAAATTTCATAAAATCAGAAGAGAAACTGTGTGAATCTCATCCACAGTAGTTCAAGAGCCACCCTAGCTTGCAGGGTTGGGGGCTCATTTAATTCAACCTTTAAATTCATTAAACAAAGTTTAATGGTTTGATGAAAAAGAATAGGAACAACCCTAGCCTATAGGGATGGGGGTATTTCACATATACAATCCCCTCCTCAATGGATGTTAGTTTATCCTAATTAGGGAAGAAACCACAAAGAGAGTGCACAACTGAACTATCCAAAGATTCCCTTTAGATTATTGTCTGCTAAATAGTTCCCAAGATTCCATCATATAGGAGATAAGATTCTCAGGGAAGATACATAGAGAGACGATCTTACAAATAAACCGATAGAATTCCAACAATGCATTATACGTTATTAAATGTCATTAACATCATTACAAAAGATCTTCTAGAAAATGAGTCTAGTTCAAGGGAATCAGAAGATGAAGTTCTTATCCATAATATGGTACATCAAGGAAAATGAAAATGGTGTACATACCCAAAATTAGAGGCTTACCTAGAATCTAGGTATGCCTTCAAATGACCAACTCCCACCCCTCTGAAAAGAATCCAGTAAAGGGAAAGGTAAAAGTCAGATTGCATCTCACTTTTCCACTGGAGAAGTTCAATATTTCTTTTGAAGAGATATTTTGATAGCAAGAAGAGGAAATGAAAGAGTTGAAAATACTCAATATAGAGTTTCTTCAATGCAACATTTCTTCTATACGTACTCCCCAGGTAGATCCTCAACTTGCACATCCTATAGGATCCCCTCAGCAAAGAGGATTTGTGGTAACTAAATTTGTGGATAAAAAATTCCCTCCATTGGGTACATATCCTGGGCAAGATCAAACACGTCCTTATTGGCTTGTTCTTATGGGTTATCCAAGGAAAATACCAGCACCACCACCAGTTTTTTTTCCAGTTGTTGCACTAGATCAAGCTCCAATTAATGTACCTACATAGGTTCGAGCTCATGCAAATATTCCCCAAATTCCTATGAACACAATTGAGGCATTAATTACTTGATTTGAAGCTATGGAGTAATGATGTTCACCAATTCAGCCAAAAAAAGAGCTTACCCAGAATGGGTGGATCCAATCCCTCCACATCAAAATTTTTTGAATACCACATTCCAAATCTTTAATGGTTTGAAAGATCCGAAAAAAAACTTAACACATTTTGTTTCTTATTTTGATCCTATAATGGGGACTCTTCAACAATAAGAAGCAATAAATCATAGGTTTTTTGTGTAGTAATTATAGGGACCATCTTTTTTCTAGTATACAAGTTTGCAATCTCTATCAATTACTAGATTGTAAGATCTCTGTCAAATGTTTTTTCTTCAATTCAACTCAACACTACTGAAGATGACAGTTTTTTATCTCAAAAATTATAAACAAATAGAAAATAAAAGAGTCTCATATTTAATTGCTTTATGGTAAGGATTAACATATTCCTCAAATATGGCTCTCCCTTAGGAAGATTTTATGCCAATTTGTGTGGGAAATATGCATGATGAATTACATACACCACTTATCCCTCTGAAATATACAGGAGGGTTTAGAGACCTGGATCCAATTACCCAGTAGGTGGAGGATTCCATTGTGGAAGATAAATCCAAATCTCATGTAATTACATCAACTCTGGGAAGGAGAACCATGAAATCAGAGGCTGCTACAGTTACACTTAATCAATAACTTGTACCTGATTCCACTTCAAAACCTTCATCGTATCAAAGGGTTCCGCCTCCATAGAATCAACAGTAATGATCGCCTCATCAATATTATCAAAGAGATCATTGGAAAAAATATTTTTAGGAGTTAAAGAATAAAATTTATTCCTTCCAGAATGAAAACGTTTCTGGTTACTTCATCTCAACTTTGGAAAATAACTTGGTTATGTTGCCAAGGCCAAAGAAATCGAAAAAAGAAATAGATGAATATCTTCTATACTATTTCCCCTTTCACTAGATGTTAGGGAATCCCATTCAAGAGTGTTTTTTTTTTCAAGTACCTCATGTAAAAAATTCTATACATTGGACAAGTTAAACTAAAAAGTTCGTCATCTCAAGTAGCTTGTGTTATTTCTACTAATCGAGAAGAAGAAGGCGAATGGAAAGAAGTCAAGAGTAAAAATGTGCAGAAATATGATGATTGGATGATAAGTAAAATGATCAACCAAACTTATGCCATTATACAAACATATTTTAATCAACCAATTGTGTCTTCTGC
Organism: Viscum album; assembly: GCA_963277665.1. Taxonomy (NCBI): domain Eukaryota; kingdom Viridiplantae; phylum Streptophyta; class Magnoliopsida; order Santalales; family Viscaceae; genus Viscum; species Viscum album. The sequence continues at coordinate 1,357,531,652 of OY728166.1, read as the reverse complement.
CACTCCTGCCACAGCAAAACCACCTTCATAAAAAGGACAATCCTCAAAGAAGCGTTGTGATTAGAAGGACAAAGAGTAGTTAGAAGAAGAAGAGATCATATCAAGGCCAATTTTGTCCTTGAACCTGGTAGATTTCATTCCATCTACTTCAAAATCACGGGCACCGCCCTGCCAAACGGTACAACTAAAACTAACCTATCAAGAAGAATCTTCAACAGATGAAAAATTGATCGTTGGTTTTGTCAATGTTATCCACTAAACAAATCTTTTTCACCATGGTGATTCTGATTATAATGATCTGGATTTCCTTCTATCTAACTAAGGAACTAGAGGAATAGTCCAAGGTAGAGGATACATGGGAAGAGGTGGGAATTCAAGAAGCCGCTATTTTAAGTCTACCCCTGCTCAACTTGTATATGCGGCAGAAACGTGTGGGAGAGCCCTTCAGTGATCCCAACAAGAACAAAGATATTCTTACATGCAAGACAGGTTCGGTCCTGACATAATTATTTTGGAGGACCAATTAAAAGTCACACCATCTTCCTCTCAGCATGTAGATAGTCCTAGTCAGTCGAATTACCAAATCTAAGAGTATTTCCAGCTTATTCTCTGACATAGGGTACATCTACATCCGGAGTGTCAACTTCCAAGGTACCTACAAAACCGCATTTCCATTTTGTGAAACGCAGACCTCTATACCAAAAGTATGATGTTTTGAAACAGTCGGCCCATGTACTAGCCAATATTTTGATTTTTGATGCCTTAAATTTTCCAAATATCTTTGAGAAGCACTTATTGAGGCATTATTAAGTCTTTAAGTGTTTGAAACGAAAGTTGATGTTGCTAAGGATTACTGTATAGAGAATGATCCTACAGAATGTCATGTAGTCATATCTTTTATGGATGAAGATGAAAATGATGTTGTACATGGAAATATTAGGCCCCTGTATCTATCTGGAAAGGTCAATGATATAAACATCCAATGAGACTTTATTGTTACTGGCTCTAGAGTCAACCTCCTTCTCGTTCGTACACTTCATCGATTTTGATTTGCTGAATCTGACTTATCCCCTTCTACTTTAATGTTTCAAGGATGTGACAAGAATGAGAAATAACCTCTGGACGACATTACACTTAGAACTTAGTTTGGATATCTTGTGTCTAATTAGTATTTCATGGTTGTTCGTCAAGACACAACCTTCAACATTATTCTTGGAAGGCATTGGTTACATCAACATGCAGCCATACCTTGGTCATACCACCAATGTCTCAAGTACTATTTCAATGGTCAAATCGGTACATTTTATAGTGACATGGATCTGTTCCAAATGTGTGAATCTGAGGAAGAGGTTTATAATACAAATGGATTGAGGTCCATGACAAAGGGGGTAACTAGAATTAATGCTCTGAATGGTTTGGAAAAGATCCCAGCAAACCCATTCATAAATTTGAGTACAGATTATGTGTTACCTATCAATCAAATTTAAAGGGTAAATCCAAATCCAATCACTCATCCAATAACTTCTATAATTCCAATTGTAGTAATCTATCCTGAAAAAATGAGTGAAATTTTTGAATCACCAAGAAGTGATGGAATCTTAAATAGAGATGTCTTCATTTCATATGCTGAACTACAGAAAGCCTCTAATTCATTAATCAGAATAGATGATTTGTATAAATGATCGAGGAAGAAAAATATGTTGATTACCAATCTATCATCTCACTATTATTACCCCAGGAATACCCTTCATCATTAGTATGGTTAGAAATGGTGGCCTCTTCTTCAGGATGTTTAAATACTGACTCCCCCTAACTCTCTAAGTTTTCTTCATTATCTACTATAAAAGTAGAAATAGAAGATGTAACATGCAATAAATAAGAAGAGTAAGATCTCAAGGATTCTCTTCCAGCATTTGAAGAATGTGTCACTACCACTATGGATGAGCTCAGAGAAATAAATTTGGTTATAGATAAAGATCCACACCCCACTATAATTAGTGTGGCCATGACTTCTGAAGAGAAAGAGGTGTATAATTCATTTCTAAAGCAACATAGAGATATATTTTCTTAGAATTATATAGAAATTCTAGGACCAAATCCTGATGTATCTACTCATCATTTGGGTTTTCCAGAAGAACATCAAGGATTCAAGTAGGTGGTAAAATAACACACCTAACTCGTGCCTCTAAAATTGATGCTGATGTTGATAAGAATCTAAAGGATAACTTTTTAATGGATGTACAATATCCGAAATGGTTGGACAATATTGTCCCAGTGAAAAATAAGAATGGGAAAATCAGAGTTTTCATTGATTTCAGAGATCTTAAATGGAATTTACCTAAAGATGACTTTCCAGTTTCGATCACATAACTTTTAATTGTTGAAACAGTTAGCTATGAAGCTCTTTACTTCATGTATGGTTACTATGGGTATAATAAAATATGTATGGCCCTAGAGGATGAAGAATTTATAGCCTTCAGAGCTCATCAAGGTGTGTTTTTCTATTAGGTAATTCCTTTTGTCTTAAAGAATGCAGGTACAACATATCGACATGCCATGCACCATATCTTCAACCCCTTCTTAGGGAAATTTTTCAAATGTTATGTAGACGATTTGGTGGTCAAATCCATAAAACGTTCCAATCACTTGGATGATCTGGAGACTATATTCAATAAACATTGAAAACACATTTTGAAGATGAACCCCTTGAATGTGCATTCGGGGTAACCATAGGAAAGTTCCTTAGCTTCATTATATGACATTACTGTATCGAAGTTGATCCTAAGGAAGAAAAAGAAAACCTTGACATGTCACCTCCTCAAAATTTGAATGAATTAAGAGGACTCCAAGGACACATGGCCTATATTTGTCACTTTATTTCCACTTTGGAAGGGAAGTGTTTTCCTTTCAACATATTAATGAATATGGGGTTCACCTATCAATAGACTAAAGGCTACCAAGAATTATTTGATACCCTCCAGAAATATCTCTTGATTCCATCGGTATTAATTCTACTTGTTGAAGTAAGACCACTTATTCTTTATGTGAAAACATTAGAACAATCACGGGGTGACTTCCATGCCCAAAAGAATGATGATGGGAATAAAAAAAACATTAATAACTTAGAAGAACTATGCTTGATACAAAAACTCACTATTCATGTATTGAAATGTGATTCCTAGAATTAATCTTTGCAGTTCAGAAATTTAGGCATTACCTACAACATCATGAGGTCTAATTGGTATTTTGTAATAATCCACTCAAATTTATCCTTAGTCTTCCTATGCTTAAAGGGTCTCTGGCATGGTGGGCAGTTACTTTGCAATAGTTAGATATCTAGTTTTTTCCTTAGAAGGTAATAAAGGTCCATGCTCTAGCCTAGATCCTTGCTGAACACCCATGTGAGGAAGATACATCATTGAATATTGAACATCCTGATGAAGAGGTCTTCTCTAATCATGATAATCCCCAAAAAATGAGATATTTACTTTAATGGTTCCTCCATAAGTCCAACATGGAAGAGAATGGAAGACCCTTAACTCAACAATTTTGGATTAGGAATTGTACTTATCTCCCCAAAAAAGGTAGTTTGGCCTTATTCCTTCCTATTATTTGAAGGCGGTACCAACAATGATGTAGAATGTCATGATCTCATCATAGGCTTGGAATTGAAACTTCAGGTGAAAATGAGTCACTTGAAAGTAAAATGTGACTCAGAATTGGTAATCAAATAAATCAATAGGGAATATTCTTTCAGAAAAGAATAGTTAATCCCTTTGTGTGATTGCATCAGAGGATTAATGGACGAATTTCCCTAAAATAAGACATTGTATTATGTCCCGCAATCAAAAAATTCCCATGCAGATGCACTGGATAGTGCAGCTACAGTCCTGTAAGATCCAAATCGGGATGAGACAATCATCACCATAGATTATAATCGTGTGGTATCACCTTTTTTCAAACTAGAATGAAGTAAATTAATGAAATTAGCCCTATTTTTGATCCATATGGTCATACCACGGGATGGAGAATACCCATCATGGAATACATTCAAAATAGAGTACTTCTACTGGATAGAGATGAAAAAGAATAGATCCAGTGATGAGTGACCAATTTTACTCTTTGTCACAGCCCAGATCACTAGAATATCCTCTACAAGAAAAGAATTGATGGAATCCCCTTCAGATGTATTGATGGAGAAGAAATTGCAGTTGTCGTGAAAGAATTACATTCAGGTGCTTGTGGTACTCACCAGTCTGGGCATAGACTTTTTGATCAAATCCAAAAGCTTGGATAATTTTGGACTTCAATGATGTATGATTGCACAGATTTCACTAAGAAATGTCATCCCTGCCATGTTCATTCCAACTTCATTCATCAACCCCCGAAGTTGCTACATAAAACTAAATACTTCTAACCATTTTCCACATGGGGAATGGATGTAGTAGGACCTTATACTCCAACTATGGCTAAGAAGTTCAAGTATATTCTTACTTCTACTAACGTTTTCTCTAAATGGGATGAGGCAATTCCTCTCAAATAAGTTAGAGCCAAAATCATTGTTAGTTTTGTCAAAACTAACATCATCACCAGATTTGGTGTCACTCATACTATATTGATGGACAATGGCACCAATTTCTATTTTTTTGAGGTAAAGAAGTTATATTAGGAGCACGATATCAATTCCAACCATTCATATCGCTACATTGTGGTAGCCAATGGAAAGTTAGAGGCTTCCAATAAGACCCTATCAAATAAACTCTAGACGATAGTGGATAAAGATAAGAAATCTTATACTGATAAACTTTTTCATGATTTATGGGATTATTGGACTACTACCTATACTACCACCCATGAAACTCCTTTTTCATTGGTTTATGGAAAAGAATAAGTTTTTCCAATTGAAATTAAATTTTCTTCGCTCAGAGTTGCAATCTGTGATCAGTTGTCTACAGATGATAGGTCTCATAAATGGTTTGATGAGTTGGAATGATTAGATGAGAAATGATTGGATATTTTTCATCATTTAGAAGTCTGTTAGAACAGAATAGCATAAGAATTTAACAAGAATGTTTTCATCCATTCATTTATTCAAGGAGAATTGGTATTAGTACTTAGGAATCCACTGATACCAGGAAAGAAACCTCCAAAGCTTGATCCAAAGTGCGAAAAACCTTATTACATACATAAGGTCTACTCGAAAGGAGCTTATGCCTTAATCTCAATGGATTGAGAGCTTATTACAACTCTAACCAATGCCAAATTCTTGAATAAATACTTTTTACAATTTCACACATTCTTCCTTTCTGCAAGACATAAAACTGTATAGTAAAAAGACCTAGATTCATGATGTTAAACTGTGTAACAATTATAAATGTCTATGCTGCTTGATGTTGAAATGTGTAGCACAGTTTTTCCTCATTATAAGACATTAAACTATATGGCTAACATATTCTCTACTTAACATTAGGAGCTTCCATAAGCAAGAATCATTGACATCATTGCTACTCGTTAGTGGAACATGAGTCACTCTCTTCCCGATGTCTGAGTCATATCTTCATAGGGACCTTGTTTCAAGAACTACATGTGGTTTGATTCTCATCTATTTGGGATATGTAAAGATGCCTAGATCTCCAATCTTGGGACCAGCCACAAACATAAAAAAAATTATTTCCTTTTTCTACTCTTGTATATGGATCAGATATATACATAGTGTTCTCTTAAGATACCTGGTCTGATCTTTTTACCATTTAGTGTCTTAAGTTTCACCATTCTTCTAGAACGTGTCAAAAAACCCTTGTCTCCTATATCAATCTCAATTGGTGTGTGAAATTATTGTTTAATGAACTACGTGTGGCTTGAGTCTCATTTATATGAGATATATAGAGATGCCAAGATATCCAATCTTGGGCCCAGCCATGATATAAGAAAATCCCTTTATTCCTTATATAAGAATCAAACATGCATAAGGAATGTTTAATGAACAACATATGGCTTGATTCTTTCCCCCAGTAAGACATGTAGTGACAATTATGTTTTATCCCATAGTACAGTTACAATATGTCTTTCTTTTCATATTGGTTCATCTTTTTCCTTGCCGCATGATGTTAAACTACATGGAAATCTAATACCCATTTTCTTCACCTGTGTGGCCTTTTTGTTAAAGAAGAAACCTTTACTCCACCTTGTTTCTCACATCGAGCATATCTCACGTGGGATTAGGAATTGGGTAAAATAATTCTCTATATAAATAAGGTGTCTCAATTCTTTTTAAGGATAACAATGTCCCCATTTAATGACTTAAAATGGAATAGTACCATGTCCTCATTGCATGACTTAATACTACAGAGTACCATGTCCTCACTGCATGACTTAAAACTGCATAGTACAATGTCATCACTGCATGACATAAAACTGCATAGTACCATGTCCTAACTACATGACATAAAACTACATTGTACAATGTCTTCAATGCATGAATTAAAACTAAACAGTACCATGTCCTCACTACATGACTAAAACTTCATAGTACAATATCCTCACTTCATGAATTAAAACTCCACAACATAATATTGATTCAAAGGAAAAAAAGAAATTATTCATTTTAAATATGAGTTAGATCTATATAAAGGACTTCAAACTCATGTACAATATTGATTCAAATATTTATCATGTGAATTGAGAATAACCCCTTCTATATTTCACACTCTTAATCTTGAATATTTCCAGATCCTTATAATCTTTCTTATGATTTCAGTTGACTGAATTTATAATATCTAAGGACTCTTTTTCTTGACTATGCAGTGCATTCCCTTAGGTGACCTTGAATTAGTTACCTACATAATGGGCCCGTCAGTAGAAATATTCCACTATTTAGATATGCAGCATATTCCCTAGTTGGATCTGTATAATATAGCCCCCATAACGGGTTGATCAAATGATGTTAATTTCGTTCTTGGTTATAGTGACTTTTCCCCTTCAAACTTTTATGACAATATAAATGAATATTTATTTTAAAATAGTCCTTCAAGTATATTTGTCCCATTATCTTTCTCTTGGTCTGAAAGGCTTCAAGACCATGGTTTACAAATCTCTCTCTCCATGTGTTCAAATTAATAGGAGGTATCCTTGGATCACATGACCACATATCATATATTGTTTCCATTTCTGGTATTAGTTGTATGTATTAAAACTACAAAACATCATACTCCCTACATTTGGGTCAAACCTTCGTAGAAACCCTATTCCTCTAATTCTTTAGAAATCATGATTGTAAATACCCTCTCCATATTCAGGTACCTTTTTCTATAAACCAAACTTTATGCTTCGAAAAATCTAAATCTTCATAAAATTTCTTCAGATTTTAGAAATAGAATGTCAAATTTCTAAGAGCTCTTTTTCTTGACTATGTAGTACGTGCCCTTAGGTGGCCTTGCATAATTTTCTACATAAAAGACATGTCGGTCAAAATATTCCATTTTTTGGCTATGTAGTATATTTCCTAGTTAACCCTGCATAATATAGTCCAAATAATGGGTTTGTTAAATAATGGTAACTTCATTTTTTTGGAAAAGACTTCCTCTAATGCCTTTAGCCCTTTTTTCCATATCATTCTTCAGATCTAGAAATTAACAAACCATAATTTACAATTTTCCCTTCCATACCTGAATATGGTAGTATGTTTCCAAATATATTATCTAGAAGTTGGGATAATCTAATACCATTGCTCAAATATAAAGACCTTAAATTAAATCTATACAATTTCCTCACTACATGACTTAAAACTGCATAGTACAATGTCCTCACTGCATGACTTAGAACTGCATAGTACAATGTCCTCACTCCATGACTTAAAACTGCATAGTACTATATCCTAAAAACATGACTTAAAACTACACAATATGATCTCATAAATTCCCCTTTCTGATAAATTTTAATCATTCCTCATACACAAAATTTGTATTGAAATGGTTTTCCTATTCATGACATATGTTGGTATAAATACCCCTTTTTATTCATAAAATTCCTTTCCTTGGAAAAACCACCATTTGTGGTATTGAGTCATCCAAATCATATTTTCCCTTTTATATCAGCTATAAAATGAAAAATTTCTAAGATCTATTTTTCTTTACTATGTATTATGTTCCCTTAGGTGTCCTTGCATAAAGTTTTGCCTTCATAATGGGCCTGTTAGTCAAAAGATGCCACTACTTGGGCTATGCATGATATGCCCCAATTGGCCCTGCATAACAAAATTCCCATAAAGGATTTTTCAAATAATTGTAACTTCGTTCTGGGAAGAGACATCCCTTTTCTTGATACTAGTTTTAGATTTGGTGACCATAAAAACCATGGGTCACGGTTCTCCTTGGAAATATTTAATGGATATTAAATCAATTCTTACCTGGTTAGTTTTTTTGCGATATAATTTCAAAATTTATGTCCAAATATATTCAACCTTAAACATTAGACCTTCATAGTCTAACATTCATGACTCTAAACTTCCAATAACAAGAGACGTGGTACTCACCAGATTGGGAACCTGCAAAGGCTACTCTGGAAAAAAGTAAAATTATATCTCACTAAACATACATTTTTTTAGTTTAGATAATATTTAGAAATGAAAATTCAAAATATAAAATGTTTTTGGGGTTTTCCATATATCCCTAAAAAAAATCAAACTATACTTACTAGGCTCAATGGCTTAGTTAAAACAAAAGCACCAAGCGAGAATGAAAACATAGATGATTGAAGAAAAAATTCTTTTCATTTATAAATAACTTTTCACAAAGGAGAATCCACAAATTGAAGTCTCTCTCTTATAAAAAAATCATAAATGGTTTTCTATATAAATCCTTATTTTGTTAACAACCTCTTGAGCCCCATCAGCTGCCCATTGAAGCTTGTTTTGTTGATCAAATCTACTCTCTTCAACATGAAGATGTGATTCTATTGCATCTACAATGGATTTTTCACCATCCTTATGGACTTCTCCTAATAATCTATGAAGCTTTCAAGATCCCCTATAATGACATCTAATTCCTATTGAAGATGAAACTGCTGAATAGTCTTTTCTTTGATCTTCTTATTCAGTTCCATCAACTTTGTAATATGATTATCCTCTACTCGGGATGGTGCCACTTGGAATTATTTGGTGTTGATCAATATTTTAGCTTTTATCAAGTCTTTCCGTAGATTTTTCTCTTAATCCCTCCTTTGAATAATCTCTTTCAATGTGGTATGAATTTCACGGTATTCAAAACTACCAAGTCATACCATGATAAAAAAATATGGGAGTCGTAGAATTATTGAAGGAAGTTCCCCAAGGGGAATATCATATATTATCTTCCAAATATTCTTCCATGCTTTGTGACATGCAAGACAAAGAGTCTTTTTCAATTCTAGGTTTGATTCAGAATCACTATCCTAAGGAGGGATGTATTCTAGGATTAATTCACTTAATGAAGTTCCATGTTTTTCTCCTTCCTGAGCAATGGCGTCTTTACCTTCTAGTATTGTTTAGGTTGATGTAGAGGCTTCACCTCTAGACCTAGCCATCGAAGTTGATAGCCCTATATGGTAAATCAAAAATTATGGGTGTGGTTATCTTCAACGAATAACAAAAGTGAGTACAATCACAATATCAGTATCTCTTAGATAATAGTAGTTAAACAACCTGAGAAGACACCTCCCCAATATTCTCAGTTTCAACATTTCTGTTTGATTTCTTTGGGTGGGGAGTGATATCTTTAATTGGCTCAGGATCTTCAATATGAATCTTAGGATGTTTTGATGTCTCAAGATTCACAAGATCCAATGTCTCCACAATGATGGAATTGACATTAATATAAATACTTCCTTTAAGTATCATTACAAAAACGGTTTCTTTAGATGTAACTACATATTTAAACAATCCATGGTTACAAATTCAATCATAATAAGATTAATAGGATGAATAATTAAAACTCACATCCAGTTAATTATATACAAGGAAATCCAAAATCTTATAAATCAATTGGTATATTAACATGTTCTAATACTTCTTAAAAAGACATTCCAAGGTTCATCATATCATCCAATGATATCTCAGATCCCAAATTATTCATACCAGTGGGATTACTTAGCATGTTTTCTTCACAACCTTTCTCGGAAAACATTTGACCCAGAATAACTTCCTTATAAAAAGTTGTGGGGTCATCATTAGTCATTGTCGGATGTTCTGTTGTATGTGATGAACCAAAATTACCATAGGATGGAAGTCAATTGTTGTTACATTGGATTTACTATAAATAATTGTTGATTTACTAAATGTCTTTTCCCCACATGTCATGCAGCCTAATTTCATGCCCAATTTCATTTTCTCCTACGGTCACTTATTTTCTTATAAATACACCCTTGGGTCCTTCATTTGTATGTAAGAATTTCCTCAAATCCCAATTGCTTCTCTGGTTGGCCTAGTGCTTTTCCAAAGTCCTCTGAAACTTTAAAGTTAGTTATTTAACACCTAAAGCAGAGGAATTGAGGGAGGATCATAGGACTTAACTACTTTTAGTGTTTTAAATCTGTATCACTTTCATGCCTGAAGTTCCTAACCTCCCTAAAATCAGAAACACTTGCGCACCACCTTTTATTTTCACAAGCACTTGAGAGCCCTACTTCTGGGATCACATGTGAATACTCCTGAAGTCTTGAGCCAGGTATCGCCCAAGTATTACCACAACGATTTTTTGTCGCTTAAGTGAATATCAGATCTCTCAAGTCTACTTGGGAATCCATACTTTTATGCCCTTACCTACTTGGGCACCCCTCTTTGATTAACTTCTTCTACTCAGTCTACAAGCCATCTAGACCTCTTCAAATCCATTCATGGTAAGGATTCTTCTTCATTGTCTCCCTTGTTTGAAAGGGATTCTATTGAGACCTCCACTAAAACCTTTTGAGTTGTCAAACCTTTTGGAAGGGCACGTCGGGAAGTCTTATATTTGGGTTTGTATATCTATAGTCATAGGTTTCCCATATTTTTCATAATGGGGTTAGGATTCATGGAGTGTCTATGGGTTTTTATATCTTCGGACACATGGACCTTTCTCCTAGTAACAATGTTGGGAAGTTCCCAGTTTGGAGAATTAGGGTTTAGGTCTTTACCTCTCCCTTATCAAGGACCTGAAACCTCATATATTTGGTAGGTAAGGTAAGGTTAATGCTTGATTTTTCATTCAAGTGAATGAAAAGTCTCCCTCCCCTACTAGGATCAATTTTATGGTAGCCATCCTAGTATAATCCCATAACCTTTATCCCTTCTTAATTTCATTGGACCCTTGTCCAATGTAAAGAGAATAGAGGAAAGGCATGACGCCTCACCCTCGTCCACCCTTACTGTCGTAGGTGTGCCCTCTTCCACCAGTGGAGGAGGAAAAGTGTGTTTCATTGTTGAATTGTTCAAATCCTCTTGTTTCTCACACCGAGCATGACTCTTGTGGGCTTAGGGATTCATGATGATTACAAAATTTTCACCAAAACCAACAATTTAATGAACTATGAGAACTCGGATTCCCACAATAATCGGGATACATAGGAATCCTTTTCAGGGTTTGAGCTCATTTGATATCTTCTTCTGGAATCCAACCCTAATTCCCTTAATTCGGGAATCCTTATTATGAATAATCCCCAAATTAAACCTGACACCATGAATCCATTTCATGAAGTAATCCCAAAATCATTTCTCTCAAAGGACTATACTCTCTTATGAGACTTATCAAACTACGTGGTATTTGATTCGCATCCACATGGGATACGTAGGAAGACTCCTTGAGGTTCAAACCCAACACTTTAAATGAACCCTGTTCTCCACGGGACATATTCCAAACAAGGTATAATCTTACATGGAAACCCATATTCATTCCAAGTTCCTTGGTCTGCTTAGGTATAAGTCACACACCAAACTTTGACTAAGCACCTTTTGCTTAGATGCATGTACCACATGAAATTTAACTTTATGGCTAGGTCTTTATCACATGACCTTAAAAGGTATGATGTGTCCCCTTAGGAGTCATCGAACTATGAGGGTTTTGATTCATTTTTGACGGATACATAGGTAGCCTATTTCATGGGCATGATCCCAATATAAAGAAAGCCTCTGTCTCCCTGGATGAAAATAAATTCTAGAGTGCCCCACTGAGTGGCTTAAAAACCAGTAACATCATAATGATGATAAAAAGAATATATAAATAGAATATAAGAGGATACCATTGATGGATAAATTTGAATACATATGGATATATCCATTAATGAAGAACATTGAATACATTCAGATGATTCTAAATTCTACACATGTTAATAAGTGATTGCAAATTACAACGGAAACTTATGTTATACTTGGTAAATTCATGAAAATATCTTAAATTTACAAAGAGAGTCACAAAGTAGAAATTAACCCCCCCCCCAAAGGGTGTGATGAGTCCGACCTCCCATCCTCTAGACCAATTCACATTCCTAAGTATCATAAATTTCAAACATAATGAATGTATTCCTTTGGAAAGAAGATTCCTTTTGGATAAAGAACTGTTTGAAGTTTTCAGTTCTATAAAAAAATCCAATGGAAACTGCTTGGAAAAAGTTATTCTTAAAAAAATAATCCATGTTTCAAAGAACAATGAAATGGACTTTTTGAGATAGATTCACTGTTTATTTATATTCATGGAAGGGAAACAATAATCAGCACACTTCTACAATGAAGTATTCCTAGAGTGGGAAATCATATAGGGTTCTAGTGTCAAAAAAATTATGAAGTTGTGTATTGAATAAATTATCAGGGAGAATAGATATGATATATCATTTATATACCTTTTTCCTAAACCAGTGGGTTTGGTAAACATAGCTTAATTTTTCTAGGGATATAAAGTGGGACCATAAGCATTGGTACTTTAATATTAATCCATGATTTTTTTTAACCACTGAAAATGTTAATATGAGTTGTAAGTGAGATAAATATATCTTAAACCACACTTTACAATTTATCAACCCAATAAATTTTATATCTCATTCAATAGAATTTTAAGGTCTTCAAATTTATAGAATTGATGGATAAATATTACAGTCATATCAATTTCACAAAAACAAATTATTCTATATTCATCAAACATTGACCAAGGACAACATATTTTCCATTAACAGTACCTAGAATAAAGGGTTTTATGGTTTATTTAACAATTGTATGGTAATATCCAACATGAATGAATATATCAATTATGACATAGACTATCTCAAAGTGGTGTGTATAAATTAATTTCATGAATCAAATAAAAATGGGGGTTAGAAAATTTGTCTAGTAGTGGAAATTTAACACATGCAATTAATGAAGAGATTAATTATTATATATATTATATCTCATATTAGGGGAAAATGTTTAAGGTAATAGTGCATGGAATAATGGGTTTAGGGGAGGCATGAAACAATAATATAATTTGGTTGCAAGGGCCATGAATGTCCCATCACATAATGAATAAATATTTATTTAAAATCATAATTCAAGTTTTCCAGAAATGGAGTGTTGATGTGGGAGAGGTACACAAGAGATACCAATTGAACATTTTTTAATGGTAGTTTCTACTTTGGTGTTTTAGGCTATATATATATACATATATGAGGACCTTTTAGGAAAAAATTCTCAAGATGGTAGTCATATTTAGGAATTCATGAATGGGATTATTGGGGAATGTATGCATAAAAATTGAAGTTCCACTTGATGCATGATACACTCGTTACTGATTGACATGAATTTCTAGGAAAATATAGGACACTATAGTCATGAATTGTGTCTTAATATAGGTTATATTCATGAATGTTGATGGAGAAATTCATGAACTACATTTATCATCATTAGGATATTATGTTCTATTGGAAATGAGTGAAAATGTATGAATTGTAGTTGAATCTCAAATATATGATTTGGATGTCTCTGCATATATGAAATTAATAATAATTAATAAACATGTAGTGAATAAGTATGATAAGACGGTTTCATACATGAAACATGGATAATATTTAATTGTTTTTATCATCATATTATGTGGATGCAGTTTTCATACAGTTTAATAGAATTTAACAAGGACTCACACGACATATTTTAACATCATTTAGAATGGATGTAGTTGAGGGTGCTTTATGAATATTTGAATTGTGAATAAGGTGAGACAACCTCGTCAATTTTTCAAGTCTACAAGTTCCTTATTATCATATAAACCTTATGATGGGCCATAGATATGGGATTTATTTTTTAAGATGTTTACCATAAGGGTATAAATCACACCACATGTTTTTATTATGAAGGAATTTTTTTCTTTACTAGTGTAGGTGAACCAATTTATTTTACTTTACCATCATTTTCATATCCACCCAAGTTGTACATTGAATAAAAAATAAACCCTGTGAATATTCTTATCATTCATAGTAGGAGGAAATTTTTTTGAACAAATTAATGGTTTGTGCTAGGATAGGAAATTATAAACTTACTAAATATCCTTTTATTATATGAATCAGGCCACAAAAATTACATATAATCCCATTGGATTGATATTTTTCATGTTAAAAGAAAATAAATTTGGGTTTCCTACCCTACATTAATATGATTATCTAAAACCTGACATGAATGAAAAGAAAAACTAGTTTCTAGGAAAATGACTACTGAGGATTCTTCTGCACCTAATAAAATTGATCTTGGAATTAATACATATATTATGAGGGTAATAATCAAAGACACATGTATTTATTGTGTAGGCTCCCACAGAGGTCTATCTCATGCATAAGAGAGGATAATTTTGGATGAAATAATTTAGATTTGGGACTATTATTAGGGATTTTAGCATCATTATGTATTCTTAATGATGTGAACAAATCCAAACATATTTTTCAATTGATCTTATATAGATATTAAGATCATGTTCATGGGGATAGAATAAATTTTCACTTAAACAACATATCATTGAAAATGTTTGGTAATGATGGATTGACCTGATAATTAAGGTGAAATGAGACATTATACATTGATTTAATTTGAGGAGTCATGTACGGTGAAATATATATATTTTTGTATAATTTCATGATAATAGGTCATTATTACTTAATTTTAAATCTATTACACCTCAATAAATCTTGTCACAATCATTTACTATGACCTCTACTCTCACAATAGTTATTCACAATGTGAGAAATATGAGATAATTGGGAGATTTCATGAACTGAATGAGAATATATGAAACATGGAATATGGGTATCATTTAAATCATGATGATAGAATGATAAGACTATAAAGGATTAGCTCTGGTGCAGGGGGTAGGATGAGAGTCATGAAAAACCATAGTTGGTCCTATCCTTGAAAGTATAAGCATCAATATGTATCTTATGATGGTAGGTATCAATCCATGTGTAGTAATTATGTATATATGGGAGTGTTTTTACCATAGTGTTTGTCCTATAGTGGTTGAAATCCATATAATTAGGATCCATACATATATCTTTCCTTTGTGTAAGGGAGGAAATTCAGACTAAGTAGGCCTCTCTATGATGTTTTATGTTATTCAATGTTGGAAAAAATATTGATAAATTTTACAACATGTGACTATAATATAATGGGGAACATTATCTTTGATGTTGGATATAATATGTGTAAAAATGTTCATCCATTATCCCATGTTGATCAACGTCTCAAATGGGGTAATGTCCATTTCTATATACCATTCTGGTTAGTCTAACATCACCATGGTGGAATCATTGTCAATTATTTTAATTTAACATGAAGAGGTCCTCTACCAAGCTATTTAGTTCAATAAAGAAAAAACATTTTCAATATTATAGTGAATATGGGCTCTAAAATGTTTACAATATTGTGTAATGGATTAGTATAATTAATTTAAGGTCATGTGATAAGGATATTTACTGTGTTGATTAGAATAATTTGATAGGGTTGTTTGTTACACAATTTAATTTTTTGTAGTGTGAATGTGTTCTATATAGTTAAGAGTCATGTGGAATGATACATCACTATGAATTTTAATTTATTATATCTTTTAATATGTGATACAATGTTATACTATACAAAATAATTTTTTATAAAATATCTATTGGTCTAGGGGTGTGATGTAATCCCCACACATTGTGCCTAAGGTGTATGATATGTTGAAGTATAAAATGTTTGTGACTTATAGTCACCCAAATATTTTAGGTTTCAAGGGATTTTTCTGCAGTTATATAGTAGTTTTTAATAGTTTTACTACCTATCCATTGGGAAATATGTGGATGTGATCATTCTTATTGACAGATCATGAATCATTGTTTTGATGGAACTCTATGTTTTGTAGATTGCGGAATAATTTCACATCAAGTAATTCTAAAAATTCCATTCACTTCAAAGACTATTCATCATTAGAAAACTGGTTATAATTGGAAATGAACATTTTAGGTTTCTTTCACAATGGTTCATGTATTTGTCTGATAATCCCACAAGTAATGCATTTGTTTTCCTAGATACAACATCTTACATTTTTTCATTATATTTTGTAGTATATTTGATAGAGTTTTATTTAAAGACTCAATAATTTTATTTTGTATTGCATCATAGAATGATGTGTAGTTTTTATCAATTTGGTATTCCTTATAGAGCCTTGTTAACTACAAAGAATAATTTTTTTGTTGTTGTTTTCTATCAATATAGATTGAGGATAAACCATATCAATTTAAGATATTTGAAGTCAAAATATTGATCTTTTCCTTTTTCTTGACCTCATTAAGGCATATAACCTTGAAAATTTGTAGAATATGCTAGTGGATATAAGGATATAATTGAAAAAACCTAGTATAACTAAGGGATATGGACCCATGTAATTTTTTTATCATTACGGGGAGACCAATAATAATTGTTTTCATGAAAAAGTTAAATAAGTTTATGAATGAACATTCTATGTATTTAGTAGGAATGAAGTTATATGGAAAACTCTATAAAATCTATTATTGTTGATAGAAAAAAGTACCCAAACATCTTGATCTTCTAAGAGATCCTAATTCATGAATAGTGAACACTGGATGTACCTAAATAGAAATCTTACAATAAATTAATGAAGATCTTCTGATCAATTTATTTGAGGAGAATACCATGAGTTCCTTAATTATAGAGGATCTTTTAGAAATATGTTTCACCATAGAGGGAGTTGTGAAACATGAAATAATGAATATTCTCTTTCATGGATCACTCTAGTGGAAGTATGTGGTCTCAAAAATAGAACATAATTGGGGAAATCCATTCAGTGGTTGAATTAGGTGTAGAAGATATATGTTCATCCTAAATGAGGGAAATATTAACATTTTTGGTATCACCAGGGTTGTTTATGATAATAGAGGATACCATCATATATTGTGCAATATAGATGACCATCTTAGCTTCCTCTAGATATAACATTTTAATTGCTACAATATCTAGGGAATCAACTCAAGAATTCCATAAATGTTGAATGTTTTCTAGAGATGAATCATAAGGGAACTCTTCCCTCATATCTCAAATATAATGATGGTCATTGACCAATTCTTAATTATTGATGTTATATTCTCCATTAATATTTTTATCATCAGTTCGAAATCACATTTTATGATGTTTTGTGTACTAATATTTATACGGATAATAAAAATATAGTTATGAGGGATTGATAATTTGCTTCATTTTTGTGAAAAATATTAATATCATCAATTATTAGGGAAAGACTAACTTGGTCGGTGAAATATTAAAAACCCTTATGTTAACCCAGTTATATTTCGAGTTGTTTATTCATAATCTTATTGGGATTTTTGAGGAATGATCAAAGTAAATAATACATGCATGGGGTTTATCTTTTACTAAGAAATATTCTTTATCAAGGATATCAATACATAATTACCCACTATCTAGAGTAGGTTTTGTAGTATTAAAATTTGATAATGCCTACCCATTAGTTTTCGTAGTTATTAAGAAATTTTAAATTTGTTTTTGGATTACAAATAATCATTCTAGACATCCTTTCAGTATTGTGAGGATCAGTACATACATGAGTGTGTCAACGCAAGATACCAAATAGATGTTATGATGTTATGGATAGTGTCTGATGTTCTACATCATAGTTTAATACCAACCATTTATTCTCAATATTAGAATACTAAATCTCAATATCCATAATGGATGTGATAAGATAATAATAAACATTTTATTTAATCATTTCTTTATTATGAGATATCTGTACACAGTTGAATGCTCCTCATTCACCACATTCAAGGCGAGCAGGTTTCCTACAATTAGTAGGATCAGGTTTGGTGGGATGGGATGTTACTACTTCAGGCTATCAAAGGCTCTCTAGCTATCTTTATCCTACTAGTAACCCAACCATTCATTCAATAATCAAGTTGTGGGTAAGAATTAACCAATATGATTGGTATATAATTTCATAATAAAGTAATGATTCCCTTAGAGTCTACTAAATTACTTGAGGTTATGGGATAAGGAATATAAATAACAATCTTGTTTTTTTCAGTGTTGAATTTTGAACCATGAATTTTCACCAAAATGATAAGAAATTGTCATGATTTTACCCCAAAAGCACACTTTAAGGACACTACCAAAAAATAGGACAAGGGAAGCACTGTCCTTTATCAGCGCTAAACAGAGAGCACTGATAATAGGGTATTCCTTTATCAGCGCTCATTAAAAGTTCTGATAAAGGTATCTCTTTATCAGCTCTAAAAAAGTGCTGATAAAGGAGTGTTTTATCAGCGCTTTTATTTTAGCACTGAAAAAACATACCTTTATCAGTGCTTTTAATGAGAGTTGATAAATGTTGCATCGATTTTTATTTAATAACCCTAACATGCCATCCTCTCTTGCACACGGTCAAGATTTTCTGAAAGTTGAACCAGACCCCTCTTCCGCTGCGACCTCATCCTTCTCGTCGTCGTCCTCCTCCTCCTCCTCATCCTCCTCATCCTCCTCCTCCTCCACTGCCGATGCCACCTCCACCCCCGCCCCCACTGCTAAGACCACCACTGCCTCTGTCACCGCAGCCGCGGCCTTCACCCCTGCTACTGTGACTGTCGCCGCCTCTACCGCCGCCACCACCTCTGCCGCCGCCGCTACCTCTGCCTCCGGCGCTGCCTCCGCCACCACCACTACCATTATTGATATTTATTTTCAGTTAATGTTTTTTTATATCGTGTTAATTGAACATGTGAAATCCTAACATGAGGTGTTATTGCAAGACTCAATGGATGATATAGTTGATAACAGTTTTGGATTCATGGTTCCTTACATATTAAAGAATTATGGAGGAGCACTAGAGACCTATGTGGTTGTTTTATCCATTAACATTCTAGTATATAAGTGGAATTATATTTTCATTAATGTTTTATTGGTTTTCCAAAAACACCTTGCAAGAAGGTTGTGATTTGGGTGGTTGTTGATCAACTCAAAAAATATGTGTAGTTCCTTCATATTAATGAGGCGATGGAAGTGGAACAACTCACAAACTTGTATGTTTTAGTTTTTTTGAGACTTCATGAGGTTCCCTCTATAATTGTTTTAGTAAGTGATCTGAGGTTGAAATCTAGGTTTTGGAAATCATTATAGGTTTCACTAGTTTTCCAGGGTAAATTATGAACACATTATAATCTATTGATGG
Source organism: Viscum album (assembly GCA_963277665.1). Lineage (NCBI taxonomy): Eukaryota > Viridiplantae > Streptophyta > Magnoliopsida > Santalales > Viscaceae > Viscum > Viscum album. The sequence goes on along the minus strand of OY728166.1, from coordinate 1,357,511,964 downwards.
ATATATATACAGAGAGGGAAGTCAATGTTCTAGAGGTTACACTCCAGAATCATGCACATGATTTCATTGGATATTGGGAAATGAATTTTGCTTTTGTTGATTTCCCCTATAACAATTGTTATCAGGATGTGATGAAGACGAATACCTACATTTCTTTATATGGGAATTAATATAGATATCCCTAGTACTGGGAAGAGTTGAGATAGTGGTCCATAGTTGGTTCGAGTGTTGTTCAAGAGATGAAAGAGATGGTGTGGTTGATCTAGAAGGATTTAATCATTACACAGAGTCATAATAAATTCCATATGAACCATTGGAATCAACTGTGGGTGTTTTAGGTTAGTGATTAGGTCTTTATTGTAGTTTTACATCACTTGGGACCTCAGCGACTAGGTTATCAATGTCTGTTTGCACTGTGTAATGGGATAAACATTATGATTTTTGGTCACTATGGAGTATTTCTTATTGGTTTCAGTTACCATCTGGATTGATAGCTATCCATCAGGTGTTTAATATTTTCTATTTGAGTAGGTATATACCAGATCATTTACATGTGATTTGATGGGGGATGTTGATCTTGATCCTGATAATACTTTGTTTCCCCAACCTATTCAGATTATGAATTTGGAGTATAAGGTACTATATGATTAAATGACCCTGAGTCTAGTTAATGTGGTAGTTTAGAAAATATATCCATGATACATAGGTGAATGACTTGTTGATGAGGTAGTAGTGTCCTTCTTCATTAGAGGATACATGATCTTGAGGGGTTTTGGGGGGAAAATCTTTTATGGTCAGGAGATTATAAAGTCTCATTACATTTTATGTGAGGTATGTTTTAACATTTTTTTTGGATTTTTTTTATTGAGGAATGCTGAGAAAGGATTTTGAGGACAGATGTATTGGAAAGGTTTGTGATCTTTAAGGAATTTTTATAAACAAAATAGCATTTTTTACTATATTCTGAGAAATTACATGATGTGTAAATAGAGTACATGACATGTAATGACTGCCAAAAATGACACATTAATTGGATGCACAATGTGACAATTTTAAAAACTTTGTAATGGTTACATATCATTTAAATAAAAAAAATATTATGCTTCAAACAAAAAGTCACTTGTTTTTTAGTGTATCTAAGTCAAGAGGATTAAAGACGTGTAAATGTCTTACATGTAGTGTCAATCTCCCAGAAAAGGTTTTTTGGGATCCAAAGAGTTCTTGATGCTTCATATTTTTTACAAAATTATCCTCTTCGATTGATATTTATCCTAATGATATTTTGGTTCACTCCCTCCCATATAGTTCACATTGTTCTATGCTTGATCACTATTATAGTTGGATTTCTTTTCTCGAGGTATGTGATCCTTCTGATTCCTATTTGGATTTGTTTGCACCTATGGTTTGGATAAAATTTAGTGATCAGATAGTGATTTCTATCAATAAATTTAAATTTATTTTCACTAATTGTCTTTTGGGGATTATGGGATTTGGTAAATGGTGTACTCGGTATTAGATTATTTTATACTTATGGGTTTCCCCTATTTTATTTTTTATTTTTAGTTGGTAATATCCTCTGCTGTACGCCTTTCCTCTGCCATGAACACACCTCTGTTGTGTGCTTAACGACACCTTCACAGTGATTTTTCTCCTGTTACTCATTGGTTTCCTCTTTTTCGCATGTTATTACTGTTTAATATTGATGGTTATAATGTGAAATGTACTGGATAAACGCCCCAATAAAAATCATGCCTGTTGGTGGTCCTTGTTTGCGCACTAAGTGAATTGAATGTTGGTTGGTTCTTGTTGAACATTGTAATATAAAAATTGGTAATTTATGTATGCTTGACTTATGAATGAACACCCTAGGATGATAAAACTTCTGTGATATCCCCTTAATTAACAAACAAAATTAAATCAGGGATTCTTTGTAAAATCTAAAAATTTGATTTTTTAGTTTGTATGGTGTTGCGATTGTGATCACGATTGTGTTTTTTTTATGGTGTTTCAGTTGTTGGAATGATTGATATGCCATTTTTTCCATGTTGTATTTCTTCCACCATTAAATATCAATCCAAACATTACCCATTTCAATGGAACCACCACTTTATTACTAGTGCAATTCCACTGAATCCTAGAAAACAACTTCTAGAGGACTCTACGAGACACTTTAAAATACATGGTATGTAGTCTTGTTAAATGGAACATGCTTCAACATACATGGATATCATATAGATTTTAATGCCACACAACATTTATCTCCAAAATTTACACCACATGACAAATCTTCTGACTCAAACTTGGAATAAGTTTCATTTTAAATGTTACATGTCATGTGAACCTAGGTCACACACAATGTATCTCCAAGACAAATACTTCAGCATGAAACGATGTACATTCCATGAAATAATGGTAGAACCATATGACATGTGTTTTACATCACTCACACCATGTATAGATACCATAGAATCTTGATGTGTATAGACTATACACCCCTAGTGGTCATGTAAAAACTACACATCGTGTATTCCACAAACATGTGATGCATAGCTGGTGAGGTGACTCAATATGTATCTAAAGTACATGCCTTTAGCTCAACTTTCTCTAAATGTCATGTATTTTCAAAGGCATAATTCAGTCTTTGTATGACTAACTTGGAATAAATTTGATATATGTCAGATTAAATTAGGTATCTTATACATAGACGATGCTCACCCTACTGGACACACCATGTATATGGATTTCACATGAGTTTAAAAGAATTTTCACCATGATTTGTTTTTATAAAACCCAAACAATGGTACCTGATTAATTAAAACATAATATTAGGAAAGTTTGAGATCGAACCCATAAAGATGATGAATATGAATAAAGAATGGATGAATGCCAATCGGTTGACAAAATAGTATGAAGATGGAATGAAAGAGATTATCATGTTTGCATAAAATCATTCATGTGACCCTTATCAAATCATTTTTTTGTGTTTACGCTATTGTTATTCAAGAAAAATCAGTCCAAAGGAGTTGGAAGAACACCTGATCTGTCACAGAATAGATCAAAGTTATACATGTTGGAATAAACATGGGGAGAAAACAAATGTTGGTAGTGGCTCAGATAACACGACATTTTATAGATCATCTGATATGATTAGAAGGGTGAAAATTGAAGATGATCATATGGAGGGTGTGATTACAGATGTGAATGATGATGAAGATCGTATTGAGGAAATGACAAGGACAGTTGAAGATGAACTTTGTGATTTCCCAAAATTGTTTGAGAAGTTAAAAAGTTGTGCAAAAACGACATTGTATACTGGTTTCACTAAATATATAGCATTGTCAGCCGTATTGAAGCTATATAATTTGAAAGCAGGAAATGGGTGGAGTGACGCCAGTTTTACGGAACTACTTGCTCCCCTGAATGACATACTCCCAGAAGATAATAAACTCCCAAGCTGAACATACGATGTCAAATGAATGCTACGATCGATGGGTATGATCTCTGAAAGAATTCATGCCAGCCCAAATGACTGTATATTATTTCTCAAAGACCTCAAATCACTTAAAGAATTCCCAAAGTGTGGTGCTTATCGATACAAGAAAGATGATTCTAGTCCTGTGAAATTTTTATGGTACGTTCCAATCATTCATAGGTTTAGGCACCTATATGGAACTGAGGAGACTGTAGGACAATTGACATGGCATGTAGATACAAGAATTAAATATGGGAAACAACATCACATAACATACTCTCCTCATTTTAAGAGAATTGATCACGAGTATCCTGAATTTGGCAATGATCCGAGAAACCTTCATCTGACATTATCAACAGATGGGGTGAATCCTTTTGGTTTTCAAAGAAGCATTCACAGTACATGTCTGGTTATGTTGGTAAACTATAACTTACCATTTTGGTTATGCATGAAAAGAAAATACATCATATTATATATGCTTATATCAGGACCAAAACAACCGGGTAATGATATTGATGTTTATTTGGCCCCATTGATCGAGGATTTGAAAATATTATAACAACCCACACTTTACATACATTGTTAATACTTCAAAATTGAAGCACACTTATTTCAAAACCACAAAGGACCGTATAGGTATAGTGTCTTTAGAAACTGGGAAACATAAACAACTGGTTCATAAATCTTCTACAGTGTATCCCATTTATTTCATCATATCTAGGGTCCCTTTTAGCATATTCTACTTAATATCCATCTTCCTGACCTGGGGAAAAGAAAACATAAAAGGGTGAGCTCAAATGCTCCGCAAGGGCAAATAAAGGAAATAAAAATCATATCATATCTTTTTGAAAATCAAAACCTGCAAAAGAGATCATAATATCTTATCATGGAATAAATCATAGAAGTGAAAATGAGATCCCCATAATCATAACATAAGACTTGAAGCTTTGTGGCATGCACACATAATCATGGAAAATCATTTCTTGTTAGTCATGACTCATTTCCAAGACTATCTTAGTGGACAAAGTCCCTTTCTGAACCGAGTTTACTCCTCGTTTCAGTCCTGTATCACTGAACCGAAATAACCTTCCGTTCCAGCCATGTCTATCTCATGAGATATAAAATCTTTACCCAATGCATTGGAGGGAGATATAGGTCCCACCCATCTTATAATGAATCCTTTCTTATGTGTGCCACATAATCATAAACCATACATCATAGTGTAACCCATGTAATAAAAATGGGATTCTTAAACAACATGACATCATAAAACAATTCATATAAGATAAAGGAATTCATAAAAATGTTTCCATCACAACATAATCAAATCCATGTAATAATAGGGATAAAAACAGAACCCTTTATTATCTTATATGGAAAATAATTTTGATAAAACACTTGAACTTCATTCTTGAGGAAAATATCCTTTCTTCTTCAAAAACATTTTTCCTTTCATAACATGTCATACAACTTTAAAATAAAAGAAGTTGATTAAAAATAAACTTGAAAACTTGTAAAGGAAGTTTCTTGGAAATAATGTTTTAAAAATCCATTCATGCCGTATAAGTTAAAAAAACATTCTTCGTACTTTTGTCGGAAAAGTCAAAAAGTACCTCGTACGACAAAAGATTCCTTTCATAGATATTACTAAAAACTCACCGAAGGGTAAAAATGGATTTAAACAATTGTAGGTGGATGGAAATAATATTACATATTGATGAAACATGGATGTGGATGATAAAATACACCCCAGTAAATACTTACGAATAAACAATCTCGGATAAAAATGAGATTGTGATATTTCCCTTACCTTAGGTCCGATTTTCTTTGTTCATGTCCGAAGCTCCTGTATAATGGTTTAAATAATGTTATTGACTTATTCCAGAATCATACATATTGATATTATATCATATATGGTCATATTATTAGCTTCTTGTTAGTAATATTTCATTGTTACTTGTTACTCGGGTCTTTATAACTTTTTGTTCTTATGTGTGTTTTGTCGAATAAATTCTTATTCTTATCTTTAGGTTATAGATAATTTATTTACAGAATGGTATTAGTGTAGTATATACCATATTCATCCATTCAATTCATTTATATAATCATTATGAAATGAAGATCATGTAGAACGAGTCGCATCACATCGTGGAGACGGTATTCCGTACGTACGCACAAGTGATGATATCGTTCCTATGATCGTGGAATTGTATTGGAGTATATATATATTATTTCAGTATCAATATTACTTCATAATAATCATATATAGTTACTCATTACACCATTATACTCATCCTTGTAAGGTGATGGTGGAAAATAGATTACACCACGGCGTGGAGACGGTATTCCGTACGTACGCACGCGCGGTGATTTCATTTTTCCATAGGATGGATAGAAGGTGAATTAGGGTTGTTTAATATTTATAATAACATATCAGTATGTAAGTAATACTGATGTTATTACTTTATCATGAAACAACTAAAAAAGAAGAAGTTGAAGAAGAAAGAAATTGAAAAGGTCGGTAATGGATATTACCTCTTCTTTGGAACGCCTCTTTGAATCCTCTACTTAAGGAACTAAGATTGGTCTTTGAAGAAGACCAGGACCTCTAGGATTATTCTAGGGAAGTGGAGAGGAGAAAATGGCAGGGTTTGGCCGAGCTTTAGTGCTCAAAATTTGTGTGAGGAGGAGGGGGAGGAGGTGCCCTTTTATAAGGGAGGAGAGGGGCACCTTAGGAATATCTCAAAATATTATTTTATATTAAAGTCAAAATCGGTTTATAATGGTTCCAAAGGGTCTTATTTCGAAGCTAAAGTGGGGATGGGTCGAAATCCTATCAACCAATAGGATTTAGACAAGTTTAGGGTATTATTTTAACCTTATCAATTAGATTTAACTCTAAGTTAATTAATTTAACTTTTATCGTGTCTTTTTGTTTTCTTTCACTATATGGTTAATAAACATACTATAACATGCCAAAAGAACCCCAAATTGTTTATTATTAATATATATATCCTTATCTAATTCATTTGGCCGAACCTTAGATTTTTAGGAATAAAATAACAATTAATAATATAATATTTGATTTAAAAACTATTTTGTGTCAATTTTGACACTATTTGATATATGATTTTTTTGAAAGTCATAACAGAATTATATGTTCGAACAAAGTTGATTAAATCAACACTAATATATCATAGTAACCTAGAAAATTAGTGGAATTCATAAAAAGTCTCAAATTACATTTATTTTGGTGTTTATAACATCAATTATGTCAATATTTCTTTAATAAGATAATTACTGCATTATCTTTGTGTCATAAATAAATTAAATTATTTGATGTCTAAAAATTACAAATAAAATACCATCATGTAGGAAATCTTTTTAGATTTCTAATGAATATTTACAATCGAATTTATCTTATGTATAACCCCATATTAAAAATGATTTACTTATTAAACTTTGATTTTAACTATTTTAACCCTTCTTTAAATAAATTAATAATAAATGTCCTAATCTAATCCAAGTGGGCCTAAATGGTCATATGTTATTCCTAAGTTTGTTTTTGGTCGAATTACACTTGTCCAATAGAATTAGGACATGTGTTAGGGTAATATTAATATCATATTTACCCTTAGTTACCCTATTTACTATTAACCGCGGTAAAAATAGTAAAAAGTTACTATTCACCAAAAAATTATTTTCATCTCATTGAACCACATTTTAGTCCTTGATATTAACCGTGTCTCTCGGATTTTCGAAATTCCATTCACAGAAGCGGTAAAATTACGTTTTATGCAAAATTCAGTTTTTAACCTACCACTTAGTGATTTCACTATTCATCAATAATTGAAAGTTTTCAAAAAAATACCAAAATTTCACCCTAGGCTAATTTCGATATTCTGAGTCCAAAAATGAAGTCCATTTTGAAAAATAAAATTTATAAAATTTCAAAAAGTGGTTATTACTATTCATAACGGCTAGTTTTAATAGCATATTGTTGTTTAGTGAAACTCGGTATTGCGTACGACGCAAGCTATCGAGGAAGGTCGCGATTGCGTGTAAAGCAAGCCAAGCAAGTGTTGTGTAGAAAAAGATTCCTTTGATGATTTATATAACATAAAAGTCTCGGGTGTTACATTCTACCCCCCTTAAAAAGAATTTCGCCCTCGAAATTCGTCACTTTGTAACAAACAGATGAGGATAATTCTCCCTCATCATATCCTCAAGCTCCCATGTAGATTCTTCAAGTTGGTGGTTCCTCCATAAAACTTTCACCAAGCGAGTGGTCTTGTTTCGTAGGACTTTTTCGCTACGATCCAGAATCTCTATCGGCTGTTCTTCATAAGAAAGATCTTGCTCCAGCGGTACAACTTCTGAGCTGAGTACATGTGAAGGATCTGGTATGTACTTTCTCAGGAGAGATACATGGAACACATCGTGAACTTGAGAGAGATTCGGTAGAAGCGCCAATCGGTAAGCTACCTTCCCAACACGATCCAGTATTTCGAAAGGACCGATATATCTAGGGCTCAACTTCCCCTTCTTTCCAAATCTCATAACCCTCTTCCAGGGAGATATTCGTAAGAACACTTTATCGCCCACTTCAAACTCTAGGTCTTTTCTTCGGTTGTCGGCATAACTTTTCTGTCGACTCTGAGCTGCTCTTATGTGTTGTTGAATAGATCTGACCTTTTCTGCCATTTCATCAACGAGATCAGGTCCTAATAGCTTTCTTTCCCCAACTTCATCCCAGCAAGTTGGAGTCCTACATTTCCTTCCATAGAGAGCTTCATAAGGAGCCATCTTAATACTGGAGTGAAAGCTATTATTATAAGAAAATTCCACCAAAGGTAGGTGTTGATCCCAACCTCCTTTGAAATCCATAGAGCAAGCTCTCAACATATCTTCTAGGGTTTGAATTGTTCTCTCAGACTGACCGTCTGTCTGGGGATGATAAGCAGTGCTGAAACTCAACTATGTATCCAGAGTATGCCGAAGATTTTGCCAGAACTTCGAGGTAAATCTCGGATCCCGATCAGATATAATAGAAAGTGGTACTCCATGAAATCTTACCACTTCCTTTACATATATCCTGGCAAGCTGATCTAGAGAGAAATCCTCTCTAATAGCAATGAAGTGTGCAGACTTTGTAAGACGATCAACTATGACCCAGATTGCATTATTGCCTTTGGATGTTTTAGGAAGTCCTGTGACAAAGTCCATAGTGATGTTTTCCCATTTCCATTCGGGTATGGGTAATGGTTGTAACATCCCCTTAGACTTCTGTCTCTCAGCTTTAACTTGTTGACAAACCAAGCATCGAGAGACATATTCAGCAACATCTCTTTTCATGCCATCCCACCAGAAGTACTCTTTCAGGTCCCTATACATCTTCATGCTTCTAGGATGAATAGAGAATGATGAACTATGAGCCTCATCCAGCAGCTCATTCTTTAATTCTTGGATGGGAGGAACGCAAACCCGATTCCTGAACTTTATTATCCCATCACAATCAAGGTTGAATTCAGGAACATTTCTCACCTTCTTGTGTAACTCGACATCTTCTTTCTGTGCCTCTTTAATCTTCACATGTATAGATGGTTGAACATTTATTTGAGAAAGATAAGATTTTTCCCCTTCCATTATAATTCCAAGATCCATCCTTTGTAAATCCATAAATATTGGATCTTTTATGATCCTCATCATGGATAAACTAGCATGGTCTTGTCGACTTAATGCATCTGCCACCTTGTTTGCTTTCCCAGGGTGGTAATGGATTGAGCAGTCATAATCCTTAATCAGCTCCAACCATCTTCTTTGACGCATATTCAACTCCTTTTGTGTGAAAATATACTTTAAACTTTTATGATCAGTATAAATATCACACCTTTCACCATAAAGGTAATGCCTCCAAATCTTTAATGCAATGATTACCGCAGCCAACTCCAAATCATGTGTTGGGTAATTTTGCTCATGGATTTTCAACTGTCGTGAGGCATAAGCTATCACCATATCATTTTGCATAAGAACACACCCCAATCCCTTCTTGGATGCATCACTGTAGATCACAAACCTTTCTCCACTACAAGGCAGTGTGAGCACAGGTGCACTGGATAACCTTCTTTTCAACTCCTTGAAATTCTCTTCACATTCCTCTGTCCAGACAAACTTAACTCCTTTCCGAGTCAACTTGGTGAGTGGATTAGATAATCGTGAAAAATCTTTTACAAAACGTCAATAATATCCAGCCAAACCAAGAAATCTTCGGATCTCAGTTACTGTTGTTGGTCTTGACCATCTTTCGATAACCTCTGTTTTTTCTGGATCCACAGATATCCCCTCTTTTGAGATTATATGACCCAAAAATGCAACTTTTTGAAGCCAAAATTCACACTTGGTAAATTTGGCATAAAGCTTCTCCTTTCTCAGGGTCTTCAATATAATTCTCAAGTGATCTTCATGCTCTTCCTTGCTCTTTGAATAGACAAGAATATCGTCTATAAAGACTACCACAAATTGATCAAGATAGTCTCTAAAGACTCTATTCATTAGATCCATGAAGATAGCAGGGGCATTAGTAAGACCAAATGGTATCACTATAAATTCATAGTGTCCATACCTTGTACGGAAAGCCGTCTTTGGTATATCCTCCCTTTTGACCCTTAATTGATGATACCCTGAACGAAGATCAATATTGGAAATGTATTGAGCTCCGCGTAGTTGGTCAAATAAGTCATCAATGCGTGGGAGAGGATATTTGTTCTTGATAGTGATCTTGTTAAGTTCTCGATAGTCAATGCAGAGTCTCATTGATCCATCTTTCTTCTTAACAAATAGAACAGGTGCTCCCCAAGGTGACGCACTAGGGCGTATGAATCCCTTATCAAGATTCTCTTGGAGTTGCTTCTTCAATTCCTGCAACTCAATTGGGGCCATTCTATAAGGTGTCTTTGAAATAGGCAAAGCACCCAGTACGAGTTCTATTGAAAACTCAACTTCACGATTTGGTGGAAGACCTGGTAATTCCTCTGGAAAGACATCATCAAACTCCCGTACAATGGGCATATTCTTAATCGTGAGTTTTTCACCAACCATTTGAGATAAATAACCTTCATTTAGTGGAATCAATACCCATAAGATGGAAGAAATTTCCACTGGAAGGTTATGTTCATCCTTGTATTGGTATACGATCGTAGATTGATCTGGAATATGAAATGTGACTTCCCTTCTTTGGCAATTGATATGAGCTCCATGTAGAGAAAGCCAATCCATGCCAAGAATCACATCAAATTCCACTAAAGGAAGGATCACAAGATTTTCAGGAAGCACTTTCCCACAAACTTCGATCGGAGAAGAATTATAAACTTTTGATGCGATTGATGTGCCATTAGGTGTTGTCACAGCTAACTCAACATCTAATTGTTGAGGTAATATGGTGATACCCTTAGAAAAGTCTTCAGAAATAAAAGAGTGGGTGGATCCAGAATCAAATAAAACATTTGCTACTTTAGAGTGGATGGTAAGTGTACCTTTCACCACATCGTTATCGTACTCCACATCGCTGATAGAAATTGCATGTGACTTTCCTTTGTCTTTAGCCTTAAGAGTTTGTTGACGTCGACCATCATCATCAACCTTTGGATTTGGGCATTGATTGGCATAATGCCCCATCTCCTTGCACTTGAAACATTGAAGTGTAGTAGGTTCATTCTGTGTATCCCTTCCTTTGTTTGCGTCATTAGACATCTTCTTCCCATTATCATGGCATTCAAATGCCCGATGACCTTCTTTTCCACATTTAAAACATTTACTTGTCCTTTTAAGACAACTCCCTCCATGTTTCTTTCCACACTTTGAGCATAAGGAAAAGCTCATCTTCTTTTCCGTGTGCTCTTTAGATTTTTCTTTGAATTCCATCTTCCTCTTCTTATCAAACCCATGTGACTGATGGGTTACTCCAATCTCCATCTCGACTTTGAGAGCACATCGAACGATTTCCTCGTAGCTATTGAAGTCCCTTATGGCTAACGCCCTTCGAAGACTTGGTTTTAAGCCACTAAAGAATCGATCGATCTTACTCTCAGGTTGGATAATAATACCAGAAGCGTACCTTGCAAGTCTTGTAAAATTTGCTTCATAGGTACCAACAGATTCATCATCTCTTTGCTTCAGTTCAAGAAACTCTTTCTCCATCTTTGTTTGGAGAATACGAGGGAAGTACTTATTGAAAAATAAGTTCTTGAACTCGTCCCATTCCATAGACTCAATTTCATCCCTTTGCCTCGTATTCTTAACAAGATTCCACCATTGATCAGCATCTCCTTCCAAACGATACACTGCTAGGATGACTTTATCATGTTCAGAACATTGAAGAACTGAAAATATCTTTTCAGTAGTACTAATCCATTGTTCAGCAACTAATGGATCAGTAGACCCGCTGAAAGAAGGTGGACGCTGCCTCATGAAGGATTCAACAGAATGTTGCTCCCTCCTTTGCTCGTTTGGAAATCCTGCATGATTCATAGCTTGAGAAAGTTGTGTGAGCATGGCTACAAGATTTTGCATTCCAGCTCCCATATCGTTTGGTTGCTCAGGGGGACAATCATTGCATTGCCCATCGCATTCCGCATTAACACGGTTCCTTCGAGTTCCAGCCATTGACTAAAACCAAGAAGAATAGTTTGAGCAACACTAATTATAATAGGAAACCACATAATTCAAGAATAAAATTTTCATGCTTATGGTCTTATCCTTGGTTATTCATGGCCATTTCTAAGATTGTGTTCTATGCTTAGACTTATCCTTAGGGTTCTTACTAAGGCTTTCACATCCTAGTTTCCAAAGGTTGACTATACCTTTCCTCTGATACCAACTATAACAACCCACACTTTACATACATTGTTAATACTTCAAAATTGAAGCACACTTATTACAAAACCACAAAGGACCGTATAGGTATAGTGTCTTTAGAAACTGGGAAACATAAACAACTGGTTCATAAATCTTCTATAGTGTCTCCCATTTATTTCATCATATCTAGGGTCCCTTTTAGCATATTCTACTTAATATCCATCTTCCTGACCTGGGGAAAAGAAAACATAAAAGGGTGAGCTCAAATGCTCAGCAAGGGCAAATAAAGGAAATAAAAATCATATCATATCTTTTTGAAAATCAAAACCTGCAAAAGAGATCATAATATCTTATCATGGAATAAATCATAGAAGTGAAAATGAGATCCCCATAATCATAACATAAGACTTGAAGCTTTGTGGCATGCACACATAATCATGGAAAATCATTTCTTGTTAGTCATGACTCATTGCCAAGACTATCTTAGTGGACAAAGTCCCTTTCTAAACCGAGTTCACTCCTCGTTTCAGTCCTGTATCACCGAACCGAAATAACCTTCCGTTCCATCCATGTCTATCTCATGAGATATAAAATCTTTACCCAATGCATTGGAGGGAGATATAGGTCCCACCCATCTTATAATGAATCCTTTCTTATGTGTGCCACATAATCATAAACCATACATCATAGCGTAACCCATGTAATAAAAATGGGATTCTTAAACAACATGATATCATAAAACAATTCATATAAGATAAAGGAATTCATAAAAATGTTTCCATCACAACATAATCAAATCCATGTAATAATAGGGATAAAAACAGAACCCTTTATTATCTTTGATGGAAAATAATTTTGATAAAACACTTGAACTTCATTCTTGAGGAAAATATCATTTCTTCTTCAAAAACACTTTTCCTTTCATAACATGTAATACAACTTTAAAATAAAAGAAGTTGATTAAAAATAAACTTGAAAACTTGTAAAGGAAGTTTCTTGGAAATAATGTTTTAAAAATCCATTCATGCCGTATAAGTTAAAAAAACATTCTTCGTACTTTTGTCGGAAAAGTCAAAAAGTACCTCGTACGACAAAAGATTCCTTTCATAGATATTACTAAAAACTCACCGAAGGGTAAAAATGGATTTAAACAATTGTAGGTGGATGGAAATAATATTACATATTGATGAAACATGGATGTGGATGATAAAATACACCCCAGTAAATACTTACGAATAAACAATCTCGGATAAAAATGAGATTGTGATATTTCCCTTACCTTAGGTCCGATTTGCTTTGTTCGTGTCCGAAGCTCCTGTATAATGGTTTAAATAATGTTATTGACTTATTCCAGAATCATACATATTGATATGATATCATATATGGTCATATTATTAGCTTCTTGTTAGTAATATTTCATTGTTACTTGTTACTCGGGTCTTTATAACTTTTTGTTCTTATGCGTGTTTTGTCGAATAAATTCTTATTCTTATCTTTAGGTTATTGATAATTCATTTACAGAATGGTATTAGTGTATTATATACCATATTCATTCATTCAATTCATTTATATAATCATTATGAAATTAAGATCATGTAGAACGAGTCGCATCACATCGTGGAGATGGTATTCCGTACGTACGCACAAGTGATGTTATCGTTCCTATGATCGTGGAATTGTATTGGAGTATATATATATTATCTCAGTATCAATATTACTTCATAATAATCATATATAGTTACTCATTACACCATTATACCCATCCTTGTAAGGTGATGGTGGAAAATAGATTACACCACGGCGTGGAGACGGTATTCCGTACGTACGCACGCGCGGTGATTTCATTTTTCCGTAGGATGGATAGAAGGTGAATTAGGGTTGTTTCATATTTATAATAACATATCAGTATGTAAGTAATACTGATGTTATTACTTTATCATGAAACAACTAAAGAAGAATAAGTTGAAGAAGAATGAAATTGAAAAGGTCGGTAATGGATATTACCTCTTCTTTGGAACGCCTCTTTGAATCCTCCACTTAAGGAACTAAGATTGGTCTTTGGAGAAGACCAGGACCTCTAGGATTATTCTAGGGAAGTTGAGAGGAGAAAATGGCAGGGGTTGGCCGAGCTTGAGTGCTCAAAATTGGTGTGAGGAGGAGGGGGAGAAGGTGCCCTTTTATAAGGGAGGAGAGGGGCACCTTAGGAATATCTCAAAATATTATTTTATATTAAAGTCAAAATCGGTTTATAATGGTTCCAAAGGGTCTTATTTCGAAGCTAAAGTGGGGATGGGTCGAAATCCTATCAACCAATAGGATTTAGACAATTTTAGGGTATTATTTTAACCTTATCAATTAGATTTAACTCTAAGTTAATTAATTTAACTTTTACCGTGTCTTTTTGTTTTCTTTCACTATATGGTTAATAAACATACTATAACATGCCAAACGAACCCCAAATTGTTTATTATTAATATATATATCCTTATCTAAGTCATTGGACCGAACCTTAGATTTTTAGGAATAAAATAACAATTAATAATATAATATTTGATTTAAAAACTATTTTGTGTCAATTTTGACACTATTTGATATATGATTTTTGTGAAAGTCATAACAGAATTATATGTTCGAACCAAGTTTATTAAATCAACACTAATATATCATAGTAACCTATAAAATTAGTGGAATTCATAAAAAGTCTCAAATTACATTTATTTTGGTGTTTATAACATCAATTATGTCAATATTTCTTTAATAAGATAATTACTGCATTATCTTTGTGTCATACATAAATTAAATTATTTGATGTCTAAAAATTACAAATAAAATACCATCATGTAGGAAATCATTTTAGATTTCTAATGAATATTTACAATCGAATGTATCTTATGTATAACCCCATATTAAAAATGATTTACTTATTAAACTTTGATTTTAACTATTTTAACCCTTCTTTAAATAAATTAATAATAAATGTCCTAATCTAATCCAAGTGGGCCTAAATGGTCATATTTTATTCCTAAGTTTGTTTTTGGTCGAATTACACTTGTCCAATAGAATTAGTACATGTGTTAGGGTAATATTAATATCATATTTACCCTTAGTTACCCTATTTACTATTAACCGCGGTAAAAATAGTAAAAAGTTACTATTCACCAAAAAATTATTTTCATCTCATTGAACCACATTTTAGTCCTTGATATTAACCGTGTCTCTCGGATTTTCGAAATTCCATTCACAGAAGCGGTAAAATTATGTTTTATGCAAAATTCAGTTTTTAACCTACCACTTAGTGGTTTCACTATTCATCAAAAATTGAAAGTTTTCAGAAAAATACCAAAATTTCACCCTAGGCTAATTTCGATATTCTGAGTCCAAAAATGAAGTCCATTTTGAAAAATAAAATTTATAAAATTTCAAAAAGTGGTTATTACTATTCATAACGGCTAGTTTTAATAGCATATTGTTGTTTAGTGAAACTCGGTATTGCGTACGACGCAAGCTATCGAGGAAGGTCGCGATTGCGTGTAAAGCAAGCCAAGCAAGTGTTGTGTAGAAAAAGATTCCTTTGATGATTTATATAACATAAAAGTCTCGGGTGTTACAAATATTGTGGGATTCAGGTGTTACGTTTTATGATGCTAACAAAAATGAATATTTCACTTTGAAATCCATGTTGTATGGGATGATAAATGACTTTCAAACTTATGGAAATTTGTCAGGATATAGCATTAAAGGAACTCAAGGGTGTCCCATTTGCGAACAAGGTACACAGTCAATTGGGTTGAAACATTCATCGAAAACCGTGTTTCTAGGACATCACAGATTTCTACCCTGACGACATAAGTACCGATCTTGGATGACATCATTTGATGGAAGTTCAGAAGAATGTACAACACCGTCTCCACTAATAGGTGATCAATATTTTGAGAAAGTAAAAGATTTGGACACTACTTTTGGTAAATCGTTGCTCAAAAACCTTACGAAAGCTGGATGGAAAAAGAGATCAGTTTTTTTTTAATTACCATACTGGAATTGCCTGTATGTCAGACATTTTTTTGATGTTATGCATGTTGAAACAAATGTATGTGATAGTGTCATTGGCACGTTTCTAAATGCACCTGGAAAAACAAAGGATGTAATTAAGGCTAGATTGGACATGGTTGAGATGGGAATACGAGAAGAGTTGGCACCAGTGAAGGGTGAAAAATGAACATTTATTCCTCCTACTGGTTACACTCTTTCCAGGCAAAAGAGATATCAGTTTTTCAACTTCTTGAATGACGTAAAGGTTCCAGAGGGGTATTCATCAAATATCAAGAACATCGTGTAAATGGGAGATTCAAAATTAAAGGGTATGAAATCACCTGACTACCATGTTTTGATGAAAGATCTATTTCCTATAGCTTTAATTTTCATTTTTTCCAAGAATTTCTTCCATACATTAACAAAGATCTATTTCTTCTTCAAAGCTATATGATGTAAAGTTATAGACTCGAAAAAATCGCCAACTAGGGAAAGAGAAATTGTTGTCATATTATGTGAATTGGAAATGTTCTTCCTGGTGACATTTTTTGATATGATAGTTCATTTGATGGTTCATTTGGTGAGAGAGATTCGACTATGTGGTCCTGTACATTATAGATGGATGTACCCCATTGAACGGTATATGAAGATTTTGAAAGGTTATGTCAAAAACCGAAGTCAGCCAGAGGGTTGTACTGTAGAGCAATATATTATTGATGAAGCCATTCAATTTTGTACTGAACACTTGCCCGGTGTGGAAATCGTTGGTCTACTGAAATCTCATCACACTGAGGGGCTTGAGGGTGAAGGAATTTCTAGAAGAGAGGTTGTCACAATAAATATTACAGATCAGGAGAAGGCCCACCTTTACATTTTTCATAACAGTTTCAATGTTGACCCATATGTTCAAACCCACAAAGAAATGCTTAGGCATTTAAATCATTCTTGGGATGAAAAATAGATATCATATACACATAATTGACAGTTTATAGAATGGTTTCGAGACCATATTTTTAAGCAATTGGATGAAAATACAGACTCAATTTTAGAACAACTTTGATGGCTAGCTGGAGGAGCAAGTGTGTATGTATTATCTTACAATGATTATGCAGTTAATGTTTATAGATCCTATACTAATGAATATGATTAAGATAGTACCATGCAGAATAGTGGGGTTACACTTGTAGCTGAGGCGATGCATGTTTCCGGTTTTAAGGAAAAAATCTAATTTATGTGAATATGTCATACATTGGCATCATCAAATGAATATGGATGTTGGATTATACGAAATTCAAAGTGTCGATTTTTCAATGCAAGTGGGTTGATAACAGGATTGCAGTTAAAAATAGATGAATTAGGATTCCTGAATGTTTATTTCAGTAAGGAAGGGGAGAAAGAGAACCATTTAAAATGGCATCATTGGGAGTACAAGTATTTTATGTTCCAACCCACAACCTGAAATTGGTCAATTGTTCTATTATCGACTAAAATAACTGAAGGGCCAGATGAAAGTTCAATGGAGGTTGACCCTCTTATAGGAACTTCATAATCATTTCATAGCGGTCCCAATGTAGATGGTGTTTTTTATGTCAGAGGATACCATAATTAAGGGATTTTCATAGTCAATAGAGAAGTCAAATCTCTTCATCCTTTAAAAAAAATAGAGTACAATAATCTGGTTATTTGTTTATGGTAATATACATTGTGTTACGTTATGTAATTATCTATTAGATGGTGTTTTTATGTAATCTAAATTAAATATTAAACCACTTTTGCAGATAATGACTTCTGCACCTGCTGATGCGCCCAATCTCGAGGCACAAAAGTTCTCTCTACCAGTATTTTGTGGTCCCCCTACAGAGAAACAACAGGTTTCTCAACGAGATGCTGGTGGTCCCAGTGCAGAGAAACAATAGGTTTCTCAACCTGTTGTCGCTGGTCCCAGTGCTGAGGTACAACAGGTTTCTCAACCAGTTTTTGCTGGTCCCAGTGTCGATGCTAGTGCTCCAGGGGAACATATTTATGCTACTTTTGAGAAAATGGTAGTAAATGAAACCCTGAAAGCACGAAAAAAACAAGATCATCATAGTTTGACAGTGTTATCCAAAATCCTTAAGGCAAAATCAAAAGGCATCAATTTTGAGGTGGGATGGAATAAGTGAGGAAAACATGTTAACCCCAACAGAGCCATCTTTAGTAGCTACATTAGAATCGTCACTCAGCAATGCGTGCGGATTGATGTACATTTGTGGCACCATGTTGTTACTGGGCTAAAGACACTAATGTGGGAACAGATTACTGTAACATTATGATATCATTTTTTAATTTATTAAAATAAAATAAAATACCAAACCATTGAATTACTCTTCATCATCCATTTCAGAGTGAGTTTACAATAGATGCCTCACACAAGGAATATGTATTAAGAGTTGCAGAAAGGATTCATAGAGGTTTCCACACAATTTTAACGAAATATTATCTTAAAGATGTAGAAGGGAAAATCAAGTCACACCCACCTCCTCTTTAGGCACACTTGATATCCCAAGGAGCATGGGATGCGTTTAGCAACCGTCGTGGAGAGCAGACTTTTCAGGTACATTGTGTGGGATAATATGTTGTTTGACATTTTCTTGTATTCATCACTCTGACTGACAGTATTTTATTTATGAAACAACAACTGAGTGCTAAAAATAAAAAAATACACAACAGAACCAGCGCACCCTTACCGTAAAGAAATGATGGGGTACGCTGCACTTGAGAAAAAAATGGTACGTCTTTTAATTATACCCTACTAATTGTATGTGACATAAAACAACACCATAACCATGTTTCTCTATTTATATGAAGATTAATGAATCGAAATCGAAATCCATATCTATCCCATTCCATGTGCTATGGAAGGAGGCTCGTGTAAATAAAGAGGGGATACTGATAGATGAAAACACACAAAAAGTGTGGGAAACATTTGTAAGTATGACATAATATAAATTTTATTTTCTTTAAATCGCTATTACATTACAATAACTACTTATTTTTCTATATTTTATATCTTACATAGTCACAAGAATCAACAACAACCGCACCAGATGCAGACATACTTTTAGCAGCCTTGAAGCAGCCAGAACAGTATGATCGCGTCAGAGGTGCGGGTTTTAGGGTGACACCCCAAACATATTTTCAAAAAAACAAGCATAGGATCAAAATGAAAAAATGTAAAATCTGAAAGAACAATTATTTATTTTTCAAGAATAATTACAATAACAAAGAGATATGATATAAAATTTGATGGGTGAGAGGCTAATAGAAGAAACAAGTCAACAACAACCCATGCATGACGATCCCGCCCTACCCCCACCAGCTTTGAGGTGAGCCATTCCCCTAAAAAACCTAACTTAGATGAGGTATTCAATGTTTTAATAATTGTTTCTGTGAAATGTGATTTACATAGACACTGATACCTTTCCTCTACTAATATTCCACAGGGTGAAAATGACTGTGATTTATATCTATAAACTCCCACCTATCACCTTGTAGCGAGGTATACAGTGTTCAATACGCAAAACGACATGCTACACAACAGACAGCTTCCAAAAGATCATCTCAGAGTGTCAACTGATGTAGCTAATGAGACGAGTGTCGAGCTACCTGTTCCAAATGACAATGATGACATTCATACAGTTGAACAAGTTTTTGGAACATTAATCTCATGGCCGACAGTTCATGTAAAAAAACATATCGACAAAAAGGTATCCATTTCTAATTTATTTTTCAAGATTCACATTTAACATTTAATGAAAAAAGGTATGAACCGATGAATGTTATTACAGAATGAACAAGAATGTAGGGCGAAATGAAATATTACCTCAAAACTATCTCAATGATCATCCAACCTATTGAAATGGTCTACTGAGAGCACCTTTACCCTGCCCGTCCTATATCCATAGTTAATATCATTGCAGGATCATGTGGATACAAAGTTGAAATACAGTAATACTCACACAGTTGATTTTGAAATAAATATGCATGGAGAGGAAAAATCAGATTTCACTAGTGATTAAAATGTAAATGAACTCGTCAAGTACGAATGGATATGAGACTTAGTTGTAAATGTATACATGAGGTATGTTTTCATGATTTGATTTTACAAAATCTAATAAACTATGATAATTATGACTAAATACATTTTATATTTGTCGCAGGCATATATATGAAAACAACTTGAAGTGATTTCCCCATGAACAAAAATTTGGACTCATTTTTTCTCACATCACCTCTTCAAAAGATAAAATAGATTCTAATAAAGAGGCTGCAATAATGTCATCCTTGTTCAAATCTTTTAAAAACAAAATTACGGATGACAGACTTGTTTTAATACCAACGATGCAGGGGTAAACCTCTACAATTTAATCATATCAACTATATTTTCATTTCTTTTTTAACTTATTCCTTTTTTTATTTTTAGGAACCATTGGATGCTGATTGCAGTCAATTTGGATTCTCCAAAGATTTATTTTCTGGATTCAATGCATGGATATCCAAAAAACAGACCACACATGAGGGCATTTGTTAATTTGTAGTACACTAGATGCAACATTTTAAAACTAATCATCTAGTTATACAATTAATGTTATATTTTAATGAGGATTTTTTTATGATAGGGCGGTGCATCAATATCGTCTAATGCATGGAATGAATCCAGGTCCTAAGGATAAGAACGCCTACAAGATCTACAACTGGAAAATTATCCTGGTTTATATACAAAAATTTCACTATCCAAACACATATCAGAACAAATTACTTATTGTTGTTGATGTTTCTGGAGTGTCCAAAACAAAAAAATGGAAAGGAATATGGTTAATATGTTTGTAAATTTATGAAAGAGGTCATATTTCATCAACAAACTAGCATCCCTGACGAGGTATTTTCGAAAATAATTACGAGTTCATTTAAAATATTTATTAATCCTTTGTGTATTTATATTTTTTCAATACTACCATGACTATCACAAAAACTCATATTCAGAAGATGATATAGATGTGTTTAGAAACGAATGGGCAACATACCTAATAGAATATTGTACACAAATAAGATAAAGGTTAATTCCTGCTACTTATGTTATCTATATATGATCATTGATTATCCTCCAACCTTCTTTGGTGAATAACCTTGGATGATGAAGAAATGGCATATTAGAGTATAAAGAGATACAATGAACACAATGACTTCCTTAAATCATTAGATAGCATGATTTTTGATGCAAAATGATCCAATATTTGAGTAGGAATCTTAAATTTTATGTTTACACCCTTGTTGATTAAATAGTTTGAGCAGATCGATCCTTTAGATGGATATGTACCAATTATGGATTGAGAATCCTCTGATGTATTGAAATATTAATTTATTACTCAATGTTTTCTATCCCCATATTAATATTATTGATCTTTGAACAAATCAATATTGAAGTAAGGCATGATGGTGTGCAGTGCGTATGGGGTGAACGAAGAAACCACCAAGGTGAAGATGTGTGGGGTATTCCACCGCCTTTTCAGAATCTGGCTATTATTTGCATGCTAGGTAATCTCGTAGGAAGGTATTTATGTTCTGATTCTTGAACGGAAGTTGTGTTTCACCCGGTTAATCCCCAGGTTTGTGTGGAATTGGATGCTTCCCAGAAACCTTTTGATCACGTATGGATTACAATTGGAGGAGTATAGGTGAAAACAGCAGGTGGTGTATGAGGACTGGATGGATTATTTTTCTGTTTGTCACTGCTTGGGTCATTCAGTGGTGGTTTTCAATAAGGGAGGGGCCTGGAACGGCAACTGGATGAGGACTGTAGAATAAAGGATGTGGATGGTCTTGGCTTTGTTCGAGGAGAAAGAGATGTCCTGAGTAAGGCGTTGGAGGTTGGTGGGAGGGTGGTACCTGTTCTAGAGGAAGAAAGACCATAAGGAAGTGGTATGGAGGCTCAACCTACAGTGGTGTCTGATCAGAGGGAGGAGAGGAGGTCAGTAGAGAGTTGTTCAAGGATGGCCAGGGAACTGTGGTGATTTTTGGCAGGGTGAATGCCTTGGAAGGGCCGGTGCTGGTTGCTTAAGGGGATCGCTTTGAGGAACACAATGAGTGGGAGGTGACTCTAGTTCAACCTGAGACAGGGGGGCTAGAGGTATTGATATATCATCCATACTTTTTATCCCTTTAAGCAACAAGTTTGAACCATCATAAATCATTTATTATGATCGAGGTGGTTCCCTTCCTAAATATCTCGGGGAGATTCTTCCCCTGGGAGATGATCTCCTAATAGGGATATGCATGTCACTCCGTACTTACCTAGGGCTTGTCTACTTAGGTAGACATAATAGAAAGAAAGGACATTAAACTCCTATATAGTGTAAAAATCCTATTTGAGAACCTGTTGATGGAAGGAAAGGATGATAGGTTGTTGTTGTTGACCTTAAATATGATCCTATTGTTGCTCAAAATAAGATTCAAAACAAAATATTGACCAAGATGAATATGTTATGCCTTAGAGTTTGGATAAACACTGACCTAAGTTTTTTTTGATGAAGTGATCATTAAAATAAACTAAGTCACTAAATAATATCTATTTAATCTAATTATGATTGAGGGGTAATGTGTGTACATTGTACCATATTTAAGAATATGATATTGAGTACCCTATTTTAAATAATTGAATTTGAGACTGAATTTCATTCACTAGTTTTCCCATGCATTATATTTAATGTTAGGTGGCCATGATACTCTATAGAACTATGGATAAAAGAATAGGCTTGTTTATAACCCAAGCGTGTAATGACCCACATCATTGTGGGTTAGAAATTACCAAGGGAAAATGAATTTTCATTTATTTATGGTTTTATTTTTTGAACCAGGTCTCGGGTTGGGTTTTAAAGAGTTTTAATGTCTCTAATAGGTGTTTTAGACATGTATTGGGGCTAGAGGGATGTCATTGGGTTTTGGGAGGATATCAAGGATGATTTGGGTAGTCATTCTATTGAAATGTAGTCGCATTAGGATACTCATAGTGTGAAAGGGTAATTCACAACATGAATGCATTTAATAGGGTGATAATGGTCATTAATGGGGAAAATGGGTGAAGTAAGGTTTTGGACCCTAAATATAGTGATGTCACCACTTGGTTCATTTCATGTAACATGATTTAAAACTTATTTTTATGTGGGTGATGGGTTTATAAAGTATAAAACTCATCAGGTTTCTTCATTTGGGCACCAAGTTATTAGGGGGTGGCCAAACCCCATTCCCATCATTCCTTCCCCTTAGACCTAAGTGGATTATCAGTTGTTCGTCATTTCGAATCAATGTGTTATCTTCTACTACATCATACTTGCTTCTCTAAATTCTTTCTCAAAGATTTTCATTCAGTTATTAGGGTTCTAGGTGTAATTATTATACCATAGTAGGGATAAATCATTATTCTTCATGGGAATTTTATATATGACTCTGTGAGCATGTCTCAAAATTTCATAAACTAGTAATCAATCATTATTTGATGCAGATTATATTTTTTCGAAGATTTATTTAGGGGTTTTCATAAATTTAGGCTTAATGTTTCATTAATTTAGTAATATAGATTGGGTATTTAGTGTTTTCTAGGCTTAGGGGTGTGTTAGGAGTGGATCACACCTAGTTTCTCAGTATTATGGCTTTGTTGGATTATAGGATGAGTTTGGAGCCTATTCTACCATGCAGGATTTTTGGTTAAAATTAACTAATATTGTAATTTAATGTTGTTGGACATTAATACATGTGATCATGGACTCAGTTGTGGTTGGTATGAACTGAAAATAGTTTATTGGACTTCTGGTTGAGGTAAGGACATTGACCTAATTGTGTCTCTTGGTTAATTGGTTATTTTATGTTTTGTGCCTCACTAGTATAATTACATTTAGCAAACCCATTATTTAACAAATATTATTAGATTATTTTTAACATAAACATACATTAATTACAACCTAAATATCTTGAGGCCTAGTGTCTTTGTGTATTTTTCATCCTAGAAGAGATCAACAACAACAACCTATCATCCTCCCTCTGGTCGCCTTCTCTTTTATAGTTTCTGAAGGTCTCTCTTATACATTGAAAATATAAATTTTTATATCCTCATTAGGTTAGGTAGTTTTTACATCCTGTAAGAAGATTAGAAAGGTTTATCTCTTTCATACCCTCCTATGGTTGGTCTAAAATCAGGTTCTAAAAGACCTCTTCCTTCTATAAGGGGTACGCCTTACAAAAGGCATAAATGGAGTCATTTTCTAGCTGGGTATCCTGATCGAGTATATTTACAAGAAGTATTATCCTCCAGAGGGAAATATCAATATAATTACGAGCATTATATCTGAGTCTATAACTACTTGTTTACAAGAAGAGGTATTTCCCCTCTGATCCCAACTGAGCTCCCCAAGTCCTCCCTCTCACACCGCTAGTTAGGAATAGAGTGAGGTGAATCTTGTATGTGTGCTAAGTGCTTCCCTTCCTATTATCTAGGTATCTAGCTATGGAGGTCATCCCCTACCCACCGATCTGAGTAATGAAAAGATTATGTAGGTAGCCTGGTGCTTCTTTCTCTATGTTATCTTTTATAGGCATTCATTAGTGAATTTCCTTTGTAGGACTTCTCCCCTAGTATCCACCACTCTTTTTATACAATCTCTTTTGGAATAGAATCTATTTTTGAGTCTAGTAGGATGTGCATATCCCATGATTAGCTAAAAGAAGGATGAAACCATCATTTAGGTATAACTAGAGTGAGTCCTATTCTATTATCAAGGCATCCCGGTAGTTTGCTAGCAATCTGAGTAAATAAGGTTCTCGTTTCATGAGTGTTTTTCATTTCTTATATAGACTAACATGAGCGCATATATCTTTGGAAGGTTCTTGGGTCCCCTATGTGTCATCATAGCCTGAAATCCTAATGAAATTCCCCACAATCCACAAATCATCCCACAAATATTTACCCACCCCGGTCATCACATCACAATGGGGAAGCAACTCTCACTCTATAGTCATCTCTCCTAGACCTATGAAATAATGAAAATAAATTTTGTAATAGGTAACAATTCACATTTTATTAATGTATTCCTTAATATTAATGTTTAATTTTTTTTCATTATTATATTACTAAAATAATATTTGTTTTCTTGTGTAGGTGAAATATTTTTCCTGAGTTCGAATGATTTGTTCGGAAACCACCGCCATGATTGACATTTTTTTAGAGCGGATGGTTGAAAAAAGTATGGAACATCAAAGTTTTTTAACTATTTGTTGGATAATTTTCATTGTAACCAAATTAAAAATTGTTTGAAATGTATATAGTAGTGTGTTGTTTTGTATTCAGGATTTTATGTAAAAGTATGTAGCATTTTTGTTCTTTTGTTCTTTGTGTGTGGGTGTTGTTTGTGTTGTGTGTAGGTGGTGTTTGTGTTGTGTGCAAGTGCTGTAATGTGTGCAGGTTCTGTGTAGGTTTTGGTATTTCATAGTATCATTGGCCTTTATCAGCGCAAGTCAAGTGCTGATAAATAGATAATATATCAGCGCTATTTTTAGCACTGATAAAGGTAGTTTTAATCAGCGCTCAAAATAGCGCTGATAAAGGTAGTGTTTATCATCGCTATTTTTAGCGCTGATAAAGACTAACTTTATAAGATCTTGCTTAGTGCTGATAAAGGGTCACTTTTATTAGTACTTTTTTTAGCACTGATAAAGGGGACCCCCCTTTATCTTCACTGAGATTAACAACACTTTTTTAGCACTGTTAAAGGAGGTTTTTAGTGCTATTATATGCCCTATTTTAGTAGTGGGAGTTCATTTACATACTATATTTCTAAAACATGATAAATACTACCTCAAGGTTATAGATATTGTTACATGGATATCAATATTTGATAAATAGATCATCCCCATATCAATAATTGGTTTCCCCCAAGAAGATCATGATGATATGATGAAAAGTGTGTTGATATATTGCAACGAAATTCCTCGAGATGAAGGGAATTGATTGAGATTAACATATAATATAGTTTTACCTAATTGAAGTAAAATTTCTTATCATATGGGGCTTCCCATATCTATGTTTAATTAAATTACACATCCCAAAATGGGTGGTAATCAATAACAATCATCACATTGGTGACTAAGTTTACTATTAATATGTGGAAGGTATATTTATGGAAATTTATTTTGAGGACGTAAATGATGAGGTAGATTTAGATATGAAAATATTTATTCTTGATAAGAATTATGTACTACAACCAGAATGGATAATGTACTTATCAAATGAATTATAATGTCATAATATTTTCATTTTCATATTTACCTTTTTCACCAAGAGTTAGAGGCATTCTTCTCATAGCTTTCATGTATTATGTTAGTATGAAATACTTAGGTGATGTATATCCACCTCTAGATTCCATAATGTAATTTTATTTTAGTTCCAAGTTAAAACATACCCATAAAAGTTTATAAATGAAATAGATTCATTACACTATATGACCAAAGTTACACTTATGATCATGGGTTATAAATCCTCTTTTAGACCATGATACACTATATTGAGGTCTACTAAAGTGATAGAGACACAATCCTCAATTGATGGTGGGGAATCTATCATGACCTAACCCAAGACCTAGCTCGAGTTGTAACTACCCTAAGCCTTCCTCCAAAACTAGGGGTGGTGACATGCGTCAAAAGGCATATCCTAAATAAGAGGACATTTCCTAGGTACTTGTACACACACACTCGACCATCTCAATGTAGATGTGTATATGAATAATAAATAAAATATACAATATATAGAAAGTAAAAAAATAGTAATGAAACCCCTCTAGGATGTACAAGACTATGACAGTCCAAACTAAAATGGAAAGGGGAAAATTAACAACCAACCAAAAATATGTCCCAACCAGACAAAACTAGAAATGTAAAACACTGAGAGAGCCCAGTTATTGATCTCTAATCTATGACCACCATATGTGGTCCAATGTATCAGGTATCCCTATGCTCCTTTGTCGTCACCACTGACCGATCCGTTGTCTATATAAGACACAACACATGTGGGAAAATCCCATGGAGTAGAGAGTATATACATGCCAAGTATGACACCCCAAAAGATGAAGGGGAAGCTATAATGGATACAACATGAAAGAAAATACATTTGATAGTAAACATCTATAGAAAAATCCAAATTAAGAGAGAGAGAGAGAGTAATCTCATCCAAGAATAGGGGGATTAACATGGTGAGTAGATGAACTACACATCAATTATTTTCCACCCATAGCATGAGAGTATGCTCATCCAACCATGAGAAGAAAAACACAAAAATCACATGGCATACCCCACTTGTCTTCACCTCCCATGGAACGAGAGAAAAAAATACAAAGGTTTGGATATATATATATAATTAGTCAAAAGAAACCCAAATGAGAGAGAAAGGGGACCCCTATATCACAAATATACCAGAAAGAAGAGTCACAAACTATTCCAATAGTCCATCAATGTGGCCCAGTATCTCACATGTCTACTATGAAGTAACAATACAACTCAATCCATGCCTCATCACTATGCTACACAGTAAAGGGGACACAATATCAAGCTATAGGACCCCTATCCTGGTACAACGGGAGGGTTCCAATCTTATAATCGATTGAGGACCCATACCCTACCGAGTAGGAGAGTTCCACTCCCAAATTTGTTGAGGACCCAAATATTAGGTCTATAGGTGGGTACCACTTGGAAAGTCATAAAGGACCTACTACCTAGCTCTGCAAGAGGGTACCACTCATAAAGTTATCAAGGACCTTCTTCCCAACTCTACTATAGGGTACCACTCGTAAATTTATCAAGGACCCACTACACAACTCTACTATTGGGTTCCACTAAAGAATGCTTCAAGGGACCACTTCCCAACTCTATTGGAGGGTACCACTCAAAAATTCATCGAGGACCCACTACCCAGTTCTGTTGGAGGGTACCACTTGGAAATTTATCATGTACCCACTACCAGTCCCTATTGGAGGGTTTCACTTAGGTAGCCATCAAGGACCAACTACTCTACTCTACTAGAGGGTATGACTGAGAATGTCATCGAGGACCCACTGCCCAGATCTACTAAAGGGTACCACTCGGAAAGTCATCGATGACCCACTAACCAACTCTACTAGAGGGAACCACTTGTAAATTCATCGAGGACCCACTACCCATCTCTACTAGAGGGTTGCACTCGGGATGCCTCTCGTGATTTTTGGCATGATCCTTAAGTGCGTGAAAATTTAATATTTATCTAACCTAACTACTACTAGAACTTTGGTAATAAGTATCAACCCACAAGAAGGTACTAAATATTTTTTGATCAAAAAAAATCTAAAACAATGAAATACACTAACAAAAACTAAAAGAAAAATAGTAAAATTGGAATTCATCATGAGATGGAGTGCATGAAATGATGTAGGGGAAACAAGAAATAGAATGCGAGACAATAAATTGATGAATTATGGTCTTTGATATTTTTTGACCTAATAAAAAATATTATACTATTATAATTAGATTGATTCAATCATATAGGGCTTGAGAAATTGTGTTAATCCATTGATTTGTTGGTTCAATGGATCAACACAACTTGGTTTACCTTCTGGATATTGTATCTTTCAATCTTAACCCTATAATTAATCCACTCAATATTGAGAAATGATGCATTGACCTTTTCAAATTTTTTATACTTCCAAAAATTATCCATGTTGAATTGATTCACTACTCCCACCTATTAGTTAATGGGCAGAAGAAATTGATACTCATAATTGAATGGAAAATAAAATAGAATATAAAAAACACACCGAACAACTGATTTAATTAAAAGGAATGGATAAAATGAATCACTTCATCACTACCCAAGAAACCTTATCAAATTAACTACACATGATCAAGAAAAAAAATGAAAAGAAAATAATGAATGATATGAAGAAGCATATCTTGCATTATTTCCCCCTCAAGCTTCAGCTCCAATCTCCACTTTAGCTCAATTTCCTCTCTACTGTCTATGTTATCCTAGTTAATGGTGAATGGATGGTTTTTTTATCTCTATGATGAATGATTGGGAGTAATCTATTGATGGAGGAGTGGGGTAAATGAAAATGGTCATGTAGTGAATGGAGATGGATGATTCTAGAATTCATGCAGAAGTATGAATGGTTCCTCACTTTGGAGAAGTCTCTAGAATGTATCTACTCTCACTCCTAGTTCTTCTTGATTCTTATAATCCAGATCACCACCTATTTTCAACACTTCATGATGACTTTTCTTGCCTTAGTGTGTCACTTTCATAGTGTCTCATCTTCCCTAGTGGTGACCGATGAAAAATCTCATGCAACAAAATGTGCACATGCCATGTAGTATGACCCCCCCTCCAAAAGACACAAGCAACAAAGATAACTAAACAAATACAAAATAAAAATAAATCACACAATTTAATAAAATTAGTACCTAAATTAAATTTATACACAAATAAATCTATTTTAATACTTACTTATAATTATTAATATATTTGTAAATCATACCATTAAAATATTTAAAATGAAATATATTACTTATATATAAATTTTATATCTATTATTAGAAACAAATTATAATTATAATAAAAAGAAATATAAATAATTATATTTATTTAAATATATACAAAAATATATTTATTTATAAATATATATACTATTATAATTAATCTATTTATATTTACTTTATTATTAATATATATTAATAATCAGTGATAATTATTAAAGAATTGTATATATAAAAATAAATAAAAATTAATTTGTATTGTAATAAAATATACGTAATTATTAAATACATTAAATGAGTTATTAAATATATATATTCTTATATGTTATTGTTTTTTTATTATATATTATAATTATATATTATATTACATTATATTATATTATATTATATAAAAATATATAAAGAAGAAAATAAATTGGAGGGGTGGTCGAGCGAACAGAGGAGGAGAGATGGGGCAGGTCAAGGTGGATTGCGTAGGGGAAAGGAGCGGTGCTCGGGTGGTCCAACAGTGGTGGAACTAGCTTCTATAAAAGTATAGGTGTGGGGATGATGGAAAGAGTTGGTTCTAGAGGGTCCGAGATCCAGTGCGGCACATTTCTAGTGGTTCAGAAAAGGGGGTTTTTTGTGGCCAGTAAAGAGGAGAAGGGGTGATCAGAATAGGTGCTGATGACATAGGGTGGCGACCTCAGTGTCTACGATAGTAGGGGATAAGGACTCAGCTATGAGAGGGGAGTGGTGACTGCTTCTAGTGTTCTTCATGGAGTTCTCCAGGTGGAATTTTGGTTTTCTGATTTATGAGATTTTTATTCTGAATCATCTTCTATAAATTGGTGTTGTGAATTTGGTTACTGGTGGTATATTGATTCTACTATTGTTGGAAAATTACTACTATAGATGTCAACTTCTTTTTTTAATGATGTTAGAATTTGGGGGTGATGGTGGGTCAGTGTTGGTGTAGTGGAGAGAAGATATGGTGGTGGGTTGGATGAACCTTGACTAGGGGAGATGGAAGTGAGTGCGGTAGTGAAGAGTGGGGAGAATGGGGGTTGTGGAGCCACCGTTTGGTACAAGGTAACTGCAGATCACTAAGAGTTGTTGGGATTTCTGATTTAAAATTTATATAAAGAAGAGAGAGAAAATATTAATGGAGGGATTTTCTCAACATTAATGGAGGATTTTCTCCCAACATTAATGAAGAGTTTTTTCCAATATTAATTGGTGGAATAATGATGGGATTATGAATGTTTACAGCATTAAATAGAAATATGGACATTATGTATATAAAAAACAATGTTGTAGCATGTTTTGGAATGTGGGATGGAAATGATGTAGCCACTAAGAGAGAGCGGTGAAGGGGTTTTCATGTTTGCGGTAACTGTTCTGAAGCAAAAATGGTGATAACGTCAACGATGGCGTGTCATTGGCGATTATTGAACACGGAAATGATGATGGTGCCATGTATCGAAAGTCCTCTTGGTTGCAGAGATACAGCGGCGTGTCCAGGTTGTGATGATCAGTGGTACAGACAAAAATGGTACATTCATGGGTGTCGTGTGTCGAGTGAAAAATCCTTCAGGTGCAATGTAAAAGGCCTTCGTGTGTTGTTAAAAAACCTTTGGGTGATGTGTATAAAATGCCTTTGGGTGATAAAAAGATTTCGGGTGAAATATTATCTTATTGTGTGTTTCTGCAACGATGTCTTCCACTGCGGCGCCAGGCTCCGCGCCCCAACAGTGGCATCAGAGGGATTGGTTGAAGTGCTCAGTTGTAGAACACGGTGACAAACATCTGGTGGAAAAACTTATCAGGGACTCAAGGACTTGGATGTCATCAGAAATGACAGTGGTATCAGTGGTGCTGCTGGAATATTAGAAGTCTTCTTGGCAGCAGGTGTCATGCGGCGTGTTCCATTAATTGGGTGAAATTCGAGGCTTGGTGGAGTGGGCAATAAAATTAACCCAGATGGTGGAGATGAGTGTGAAGTATTGCAATTTTAAATAATTATGGTGATTTTTGGGATTTCTGATTTAAAATTTAAATAATGAAGAGAGAGAAAATATTAATGGAGGTATTTTCACAACATTAATGGAGGATTTTCTCCCAACATTAATGAAGAGTTTTTCTCAATATTAATTGGTGGAATAATGTTGGGATTATGAATGTTGACAGCATTAAATGGAAATATCGACATGATGTCTATATAAGAGGATGTTGTAGAATGCTTTGGAATGTGGGTTGGCAATGATGTAGCCACCAAGAGAGAGCGGTGAAGGGGTTGCCACATTTATGGTAACCGATCCGAAGCGAAGATGGTGATCACATCAACGATGGTGTGTTAGTGGCAGATATTGAAGGTGATGATGTTGATGGTGCCATTTATCAAAAGTCCTCTTGGTTGTAGAGATCAAGCGGCGTGTCCCGGTTGTGATGATCGGCAGTACAAACAAAAATGGTACGTTCATGGGTGTCGTGTGTCGAGTGAAGAATCCTTCAGGTGCATTGTAAAAGGACTTTGGGCGTTGTTAAAAATCCTTCGGGTGATGTGTATAAAATTCCTTCAGGTGATAAAAAGCCTTTGGGTGAAATCTTCTCTTCGTGTGTGTTTCTGCAACGACGTCTTCCGCTGCGGCACCGGGCTCCACACCCCAACAAGTGTCACCATTGGAAAATTTACAACAATGGGTGGGAGGGCTTGCCATTAGCAGCAAAAGAAAAAAAGTGACGGCGACTCAATGAGTCACCCTTGAAGGAGCCAGCAGTGACTCATTTGAGTCACCGTTGATGCACCGATGGTGACCCAAAAGATTAACTGTTCTCTACTTCTGATGGTGGAAAAACAGGGGAGGATGGCGGCAAGTTGCAGTAAATGAAAAAAAACAAAAACAATTAATACAAATAAATTTAACTAAAAACTTAATCAATTAGATAAATTATAAATGAAATTTTTTAAATTTTTTAAATTTTTCAAAGTCAATTTAATTGGATTAATAATTATTCAAAAAATAATTTAATATAGTTGACAATTTATTGAAATAAATTAAATGGAAAAAACAAAAGAAATACATTTTCTTAAATTAATTAACTAATTAATTAATTAAAAAAATTAATAAATCAAAGAATTAAAATAAAATAAAATTTTACCAAGTAAAATTGAAATAAATAAAATTGTTAAGTATTATTTTATTATTTAATGTTTTTGAACCAAAAGCTTAAATTTCATTATTTAAAAATAAAAAATAATGAATTAATTAAATTGAAGAGTTAATATAAAAATAAATAAAATATAATAATCTAAAATTTATTTCTAAAAATAATGAAAATAATAAAATCAATTAAATAAAAATATTATCATATCTACATAAAGAGATTAATTAAATTTTGAAAAAAAATTAAATATTGAAATAAACAAATAAATGAATGAAGTTACATGATTAATGTTATTATTCATAAAATCAAAGAACAAAAAAATAGTAGTGACAATAGAATTGACTAATTCATTTAAAATTATTCAAAATGACAAAATTAAACACTAAAATAAATACTTTTAATACAAAATCTTATTTTGAACAATTTAAAATAAAAAATACAATAATTGTTAATTATTAACTAAAATACATTATTATTATAATAAAAAGAGAATTATTTAACAAAATTGATCTGGAAAAGAGAGATAAAAAAAGCCACATCAAACTCCCCCATGCTTAATGAATTGCACTTTAGAACAATTCAATGTGTTTTATTTATTTATAGAAAACTGAAATAAAGAAAAGGTCATTATGCATAAGTCCTTAGTAACGCTAAATCTAAGGAGATAGAAAATCCCTCCACTACATGAAAATCCATGCCTCCTGTGTGAATGTTACCAACTGCCTAATTTTCATTAAAAATGGGTTCCAATTTCATGGGTGTCAAATGTTAGATAAAATTAGAGTTAAACCTTAACAAGAGATCCCATTAATTTTCACTCTCCCCTAGGCTCCAAAAATTGAATATTATTATTATTATTTTTGTCCCTTCATTTAATCAACTCAAATGATAATTAAATAATTCAATTGTCTCCTTATTCATTTTTCTTCAATATTTCCCTCACCAAAATGATCTCATTATCGACAAGGAACTTTATTTATTTTTCCTAGAAAAAGTTATTATTCATCTCTCCAAGCATTACACTTATTGAATATGAAATTGAATTTTATTTATTTATATAAACACAACAAGATACCTTATTTAATAGACTCGACTTTGGATCTCATTTTCCAATTTTACTCTAGATTCAAAGGACTTATATGATTATCATTAGAGTTCACTCAGTAAAGTGTTTTCTTAAAAAGTTAGTATCACCTAAGTATAAATTCAAATTTCTGGTTTTTTCAGGTTAATATCAAAATTTGAAAAATGTCTCTCCCATCACAACCCCTTTCCCAGTTCCTAAAGTGAACTCCAAAAAATATATTATGCACAATCACTCATCCATCATGCATTTATACCAATTTTAGACTCCTTGAAACCCTCAACATAGAATACATTTATCACCTAAACCTGATGTAAAGGATGTTTTTTTAATATTTTGATTTTTCGTTCTATTTAAAAAAGTAGAGTTATTTGAATGTTGATCATAAGGAAATTCAAAATGAAATAAAGGGGTTTTTCATGTGTTAAAGTGAATCATAATGTGATCCCATTTAATTCCCCTCCCACACACATAATTCAGAGCATTGTCTACAATGTTGAGGCTCATGGTAGGATAAATTTTAAATGTTTGAAAAATATTTTATAAGTAGAACACATGAAAATTAATTTTGGAGGGGTTCTAGAATTGTTCAAATATTTATTTCCAAAAAAAATAGTAAAACAAAAATCATAAACAAAGGAAACAACTGACCACCACCAACAATCAAGGATAGAATTTTTTCTAATAGGTTGCATGCATTGTATGAGTTAATGAATGATTTTTAAAGGAACATGAATAACTAACCTGAAATATTTAGTAAAATAAATGGAAGTAGTAGAAACAATAAAATATAATTGAATAAATTAAAACTATTTAGTCCCGAGGTAAGTATAAGATCTTTTTAATTTTGAATAAAAAAATTTCATTTCCCTTTTAATTCAATGAAACTAGAATCTGGTTGAAAATATTAAGTTCCCTAAAAAATTAACATATTGAAATGATAAAAAAGAAAAGAAAAGAAGTGATGAAATTAAAAAAATTAATGCTGAGGTAAGTATAATCCAATGGTTTTTAAAACAGAAGCTTCCTTATGGCATGGATGCTGAAAATGAGGTTCCCACTAATACATAATTTACACAATCAACCGAGTCTGCCAAACCACTTTCACCTCAAGAAAACATGTAATAGGATCAATCTTGTGAAAAAATATGTTAATTAAATTCATCAATTATTGTTCACCAAATAAGTGTGACAAGCAACTAATCGAGAAGAAATTTTTGAAATAGAAATTAAAAACCAAAAACATGAAAACCATATGTTTACTCCCATGAAGTGCTAGGTTTAAATTCCCCAGACAGAATTTATTCCCTTATATGTTCTAACCATGGTCATTCAGTGGGAAATATTCACCGATACTTGAACCAAAAATAATTCCTTTTGACAATTCGGTAAGTTCACAAAACACCTCATACAGCCCAGCAGTATATAAAAGTCTTATAAAATTTTCTAGGATTTGAGTACTAAGCCTCCCTCCACCATTAGATTCAAAACTAAAAATCTCACTCAAAGAATGAGGTAGAACAAAAACAATTCAATAGGATATTTAAGGTGAACAACCTCACTCTGGATGGCCTCCCTCACATTCTCCCCCACACTTAAGTCATTAATAGGTTCAGAAATACGAACAACAACTGTTATATTGAGTCATTGTCAAGAATAAAAAGGCTAGAATAGGAATTTACATTCGGCTCCACAGGGGGATAATCATTATGTTTTTAAAATAATATCTCAAACCCATGGAAAAAAATTTCATCATTCAATTGGTGAAAATAAGTATGGAAGACCTACTGTCCAAATGTGAAAAAATTTGAGAAACACCTCTAGCTTACTCTTGACTAATCTAGAATAATCTCATTCAACTTCAAGCTAAACTGGGTTGACTCAAGGATTATCCTTAGATCCATCACTTTCACTCTCAATAGACAAATTACCAAGACCATAATGGATTCCCTCATATCTTTTAGAATATTAAGTAACAATCTAGTTTGGAATTTGGACTGGCTAAAAATTCTTAAATGTTTAAGAAAAACTATCAGCAAGATAGCTTAGTGTGGGAAGGGTCAACTCATGGTTTTGAGAAATGTAATTTATAATTTGTTTTTTAATTCTAACTTTCCTCTCTAGAACTTTTGTGGATTCAGAATCAGCAAAATAATCTTGATAACGTTCACTGACATATTTCGTGATTAAATCATCAAATGGATTATGATTTTCCCAATTAATCTCATCTCAAAAAACAAAATTAGAAACATCAATCAACATATATCTCACCAAAATTGGAGACTCTTTATAGACCTAAAATTCCTATTAATACTCACCAGTTGTAAGGGCCATCTTACCATTTGATTCATTAATGAAATCCCAAGAAGTGTCCAAGAATGGTCTACCAAAAATGAAGGGAATAGTGTGATCACACTCCATGTGCAGAATCTGAAAGTTAGTGGGGAATTAAAGTTTACCTACATCAATGAAAAAATCATTCACACTCTCATAATGGTAATTAAGTGATCGGTTAGGTATCTTTAGGGTCACTGAAGTTCGTTTCATCCCCTTAAAGGGAAAATTTTCATACAAGGGGTAGGGAATATGATTGATTCTAGCTCCTAGGTCACACAACCACCTAATCTTTTAACATTTACTGATTTTACAGGAAATGAAACAGCTTATATGTTCTTTCATTTTGGGAGGAATATTATTTTTAACTATAGCACTAAAATCCTAATTAAAAATAATTATGGATCTCTCACCCCAATACCTCTTGTTATCTAAGAACGTATTAAGAAATTTTAGGTATGAATGTATTTTTTCCAAAGCTTCCACAAAAGTTAATGTTGACATTGAAGCTTATAAACCCTTGAAGAAACTTGAGGTAATCATGTTCACTATTTTTTTAGCCTCT
The DNA here is from genome assembly GCA_963277665.1 of Viscum album. Classification (NCBI taxonomy): domain Eukaryota; kingdom Viridiplantae; phylum Streptophyta; class Magnoliopsida; order Santalales; family Viscaceae; genus Viscum; species Viscum album. The sequence continues at coordinate 1,357,474,896 of OY728166.1, read as the reverse complement.
GTGGAAAAGGAATGATAGTGGGTAATTTTTTAAAACTGGTGTTTTATTCCCATAATCCTAAAAACATACCTTCTTCTTTCCCTCTTTTATTAACTACTATATCATTTTCATATGTTCTGGGGTTTTCTCATGTGACTTGTCAAAATATTGCTCAGTTTCATCAGGTCTGTCCAAATTTATAGACATTGGATTTCATAATGAATATAAAATGCCTCTTGCCTAGATTTTTTCTGAACTAGTTCTTTATGTTTAATTCATGACCTAGTTGTTACTTCCATCACATTTTCATTTGGGTTTTATTCAATTGTTGGGGGAACTTTCCCATTATCTCTACCCCTAGGTCTCAAGTCATTTTCCCCATTTTAATTTTCAGACTATGAGTTATAGAGTTGTTTTCTTTTTTAAAATAATAAATTTCAACTAGAATTTTTTTCATCATTCCCTTAAGTTCACCTCGATAATTTGTAGATCCATCCCCAAATTGGTTTGAATTATATGTTCTAGGAAATTACTGGAAATTTCTGGCAGTGGACTATTTTACTAACCCTTGTTCTCTCCATGGAATATTTCCAGTGTTTTGTATCTTGGGTTATTATGAATTGAGAATGGATCGTTTTCCACTTGGTTCCTAACTCTAAAATCCAAAAACGGTGTATTTTCCTCATACTGTTCGTAGAGGAAAAAATTGGGACAATAATTCTATGTATGACGAAACATCCCTTAGTGACAACATTGATCCCTAATAACATGTTTATTAATAACAGTATCTTGGGTATTGGTTTCATCCCTATGGATGACTCTATTTCTATTTCAATTGTGTTGGGACTTCTAATACATCATATCAAATAGTTGTTTAAGTTCATCAGTATTGGAATCAGATAAGTCACCCCCACAAGATTGGTCCACTAGATGCTGATAGGGCATTGTAAAAAGTGTCCATGAGAAGATAGCGGGATAACTGATGATTGTTATTTTTCCTAAGAAGACATCAAAACATATCCCATGCTTTGTGAAAAATATATACCTCATCCTAGAATTTTTTTTTGATCTTGTGCCTAACCTCAATAGTGGTGTTCCTGGGAAATAATTTGGATACAAAGGCATTAAACACCTCATCCTAGGTTTGAAAGACTTCATAATCTAGATTTTGAAACCATATACTGTCCCTCACCATAATACAAAATGGGAATAACCTCAACCACAACTCCTCACTCAGATATCGCAAAGTCATTTACAAGACAAAACCATAAAAAATATAAATAATTCATTTGAATCCTATACTGGAATTCCATTGAAGGATGGTAGTTGATAAATATGATGCTTATTGACCTCATAGCTCTTAGAACTAGGGTAAACATAATACATGATGGGTTTCTTGACATAGTTTGAATTTGAATTTCTTAAGTATGGGTATCTCAGGGGGATGCACTAAAGGTTGTGGAACATCCAAAATTTATTTTTAGGTCATTTTTTAAAATTTTACAATTATGATTTTCATGGTTTTATAAGTGTAGAACATAGTTTGTTAATTTCAAAAATTCTATTTTAAAGTTTAGGATTATAAGTTCTAGTGTTCATGTAGGTTCAATGATATAATTGAATTTTTGTATAGGTTTTTTAGTTTTTTATTTTTTTAGATTTTATCTTTTATATTTTTTTTGTTAGGAGTTTATTTTTTCACTTTTTTACTTCGTTCCACGTGAATGTTTCGATGAAAACACCAAAATGTTATAGAAAAATCTTAGAGCATGCCAAAATTTAATATTTATATAACCTAATGACTAATAGTACTGGGGTAAGAAGGGTCGAACCATAGGTAAGGACTAAAGTTGTGGAGACCAAAAAAAATATAAAACAATTAACAAAACTAACAAAAACTAAAATAAAAATAGTAAAAATGGAGTGTAGTGTGAGGTGGAGTGTTTTTAATGATACTGGGGGGAACATGAAACAAAAAGGGAGACAATAAATTGATGAATTAGGGCATTAAAGCTACTTAGAACTGACAAAAAGATATTATCCTATTCTACTGAAATTGATTCAATCACCCAGAGCTTGATAAATGGTGGTAACACACTGATCTATCTCTTTAATGGATCAACACAACTTGATTAAGTTTCTTATTCTTCAATCTTTCTGTCTTAACCCTTGAATTGATCCATTCAATATGGAGAAAACATTCATTGTGATTTTCTAATTTTTGGTACTTCAGTCAATGAACCAAAGTGAATTGATTCACTACCCTCACCAGTCCGTTATTGCACATAATAAATTGACACTCATAATTGAAAATAAATAAAATCATAAATGAAAAATTGCACTAAACAATTTATTTAACTAAGTATAATGGATAAAAGGAATCATGATATCATTTCTAAAGTCCCCTAATCAAATTAACTGCACATGATTGAGAAAATATAAATGAAAAGAAAAAAAGAAAGAGATGAACAAGAATATTTGGTTAGATTCCTCCCTTAAGCTCCAAATCTAACTATCTACCCCTTCTCGATTGACTCTCTATTACCTCTGTTCTACCAGAGAATGCTGAATGTATGGTTTTTTGTATCTATAATGGATGATCTGTAGTAATCAATAGATAAAAGAGTGGGGTGAATGAAAATGGTCATGTAGTGAATGGTGATGGATTCATCTAGAATTTGTGAAAAACTATGAATGGTTCTCCCCTTACTACAAGTCTTTGGAAAGGATCAAGTCTCACTCATGGTGCTTTTGGAGTCTTCTAATCCACATCTCCAACTCTTTTCACCACTCCAGGATGACTTTTCGTCGCACTTCCGGGCACTTTCACAATGTCGCCTCCTCCCTTGTGGTGACCAAAGCACAAATTCATAAAAATGAATGTGCTCATGCCATGAAATACATTCCCCCAACACAATTACATGAGTGAAAAAAGATAATTGAAAAAATAAAAAATAAAAATAAATCACTTAATTTAATAAAATTAGCAGTAGAATTAAATTTGTACATAAATAAATATATTTTGATATTTACTTATAATTATTAATATATATGTAAATCATACCATAAAAATACTTATAATGAAATAAATTATTTATATATAACACTTATTTCTATTATTAGATATAAATTATATTATGTATAAAAAAATATAAAAAAATATATTTATTTAAACATATAAAATAATAAATGTATTCATAAATATATATACTATTATAATTAATCTCTTTATATTAACCTTATTTTTTTATTATTTTATATTAATTAAATAATAATAATTGTTGAATAAATTAATATATATACAAATAAAAAGTAATTAGTATTGTAATAAAATATATTAATTATTAAATACATTAAATTAGTTATTGAATATATATTATTATTATTATTTAATTATTTATTTTTATTGTTATTATTTTAGATTGTAATTGTATATTATATATTATATTATATTATATAAAAAATTATAAATAATAAGATAAGGGGGAGGGGTGGTTGAGTGAACAGTGGAGGGGAGATACGGAAGGGTCAAGGTGGCTCATGCAGAGGTTCGGTGCGGTTCTTAGGTGGTTCGATAGTGGTGGTGCAAACATATATAAAATAATAGGGGTGGTGATGATGGGGCAGGGTGGTTCTGGCAGGTTTGAGCTCCAGTTTGGAACACATCCACGGGTTTAGTGAGGGGGGTTCACGACAGCTGGTAAAGAGTAGAATGGGGCGTTCAGAATAGGTGCTAGCGATATTGGGTGGGGACCTCAGTTGATTCAGAAGAAGAGGAGGAGGAATCAACTGTAAGAGGGGATTGGTGGTGCTTCTAGTGTTCTTCATTGAGTTCTTAAAATGGGATTTTGGTTTTTTGAATTATGGGATTTTGTATTTGAATCTTCATCTATTAACCGATGATGTCAATTTGATTGTTGGTGATATATTTATACTATTTTTGTCATAATATTACTGCATCATATGTGAAATTTTCATTCTACTGATGTTGGCATTTGGGGGTGATGGTGGGTCCATGCTGGTGAGATGGAGAGAAGATATAGTGGTGGGTTGGATGAACCTTGATCATGGGAGATGGCGATGAGTGAGACAACAAAGAGTGGGGAGAGAGGTGGATGAGGATCCACCGTTGGGTAAAGGGAAACATTGACTCACTGAGTCACAAATGGAGAAGTCGAGTGAGGAGAGGGATTGATGACTAAAGGTTAGGGTTGGCAGTGAATCATTAGTCATGACTAAAAATTGATCATGGTAGTTGGGAAGGCTTGAAAGAAATGACAAAAGAAAAAAGTTCCAGTTACTTAATGAGTCAGTGTTGAAGGAGCCGGTGGTGACTCATTTGAGCTACTGTTGTTATTCTAGTAGTGACTCAAAAGGGTCACCATTCTCTACTTCTGATAGTGGAAAATAAGGGTGGTTGGTGGAAAGTTTCAATAGCTAAAAAATGTAAAAAAACAAAACGTTAAAAATAAATTAAATAAAATAATTTAACTAAAAATTAATCATTTAGCTAAATTTGCAATCAAAAATTTTAATTTGTTAAAAATCAAAATAATTGGGATAAAAATTATTCAGTAAATAATTTAAAAAAAATATTTTTTTACATATAAATTAATTTAACAAAAAATTATGTTTTGCTAAATTAATTAACTAATTAATTAATTAAATGAATTAATAAATAATAAAATAAAATTAAAATAAAATATTACTAAGTAAAATAGAAAATAATAAAATTAGGTACTTTTATTTATTTATTAAAAGTTTTTAAGAAAATTGTAAATTTATTTATTTACAAAAAAATGAATAAGTTTAAGAATTAATGTAAAAATAAATTAAATAGAAGAAAGTAAAATTAATTATAGAAAAATAATGAAAACAATAAATATAATTAAATAAAAATATTCTATGTCTATATATTTAGATTAATTAAATTAAGAAAAAAATTAAATATCGAATTAAAGACATAAATTAACAAAGTTTCATTATTGAAGTTATTATTTAGAAAATACAAGAATTTAAAAAATGTAGTTACAATAGAATTTATTAATTCATTTACAATTATTAAAAATGAAAAAATTAAACACCAAAACACAAAATTTTATTATTAAAATAATCTATTGTGATCATCATCTTTTTCTTCGCCTTAGAAGATTGTGACAGTGAATTCTTGTGAGTGAGAGTGCACCCTTAAACAGAAGAGGTCTACTACTTTCCGGCCTAATTTATTTTCAGATTAATTTCTAAATATCTCAAACTAACCAATTGAGTTGAGTTGTGTGATGTGACAAACTCATTGGTCCATTCTGGCTTGTGATATCTCTATGAGAATGAGTCAGTTGAGGGATTCATTTTGCAGTATGGATGAATGGTCAATCACTGAAGAACTTTAGGGTTTGATTGTTCAATATTTAGGTGAGAGAGATGTGTAATCTGAGGGTTCCATAACATTTTACATAGAAAAAACATAGGATAGGATAATAGTGAGCTAAAATATGAGTTAAGATAGAAATGATACAAGAGGTAGAAGATTCTCAATATGTACATGGAACATAAGGGACCCACATAGTGTGTGTTCCAACACCTATGTATGGTCATTTCCTCACCAGTGCATCACTCTTAATCATTGTAGAAGTACACAACCTGTGAGGGTATTATACAGTGTGTCTCCCACAAATGCATAACGAACACGTGATTCTTGTCGTCGATCTGAGGGAAAAACGTCATTCAACTCATATACCTTTGTAAACGGCCCAAATAACCAAACATATTACACCATTTTGATACTAAAAATATGAATGTGATAGCCTATTCACATGTCCGAATTGGACACCCGTTGAAAAAGCCACATTTCACCACATAATGCATGAATCGTTCCTTACGGGCCTAAGCCATGGGTCTGAATTAAATACTCGATATTGATCTTGAAATGTCCACCTCATATCAAGGTCTCAATTTCATAGATGGTTCATCATTATGACAACATATCAATAAGATATGTTAGAGACAATATTTAAGAACAATAATGATAATATTATTATTGGGTGCTTTGTAGACCCCAATTACGAGTCCAAAAAAGGTATCCAACATTAGCCTTAAAATGACCATCTCAATTCCAGGGTCATACTGCCATAGATGATTCATCAATCTGACACTGTATGAGGAATTTATATATCATATTTAAGGTTTTACAAGAAAAATAAATAATAATAATAATATATTGTTAATAATAATTATTTATCTTCTCTTAAAGCATACAATCAAGTAATTTCTCCCTTAATTCAAGGGAACCGCTCTACCTTAGGCACCACATATTATTAAGTCATCAATATAAAGTTATATTACAATGAATTAATGCCCCGAAAAATCTCTCCCTTATTATTCACACTGCACAACCCAAGGAAGGCATCCAACTATTCACAATTTTCTCAAATAATAAATACTATGAGATATTATTATTATCATAAAATAATAATTATTATTATATATTTATCTCAAGGTCAAAAAACTCCCTGTGAAGTTCTCTGTTCCACATCCTTCAATGGATAGCCTTTATTAAATTGAAACCATTTAATTTTAATATCAAAAACTAAAACCATTTATTTTTTCTAACCACACATATTTTTGAACATTATTATTATTAAAAATAATAATAAAATCCAACACGTTAAACATATGTGACCACCTTTTCAGAGTTTCACGACTAGTCTCCATCACCTCTTTGTTGAGAATCCTCCTCCATGAGACATCGCAAACAACCGTCACTTGGAACTGATTATGTCACATCGTACGTCATCACTGTGCATCAACTGGGAAAACAGGGATCACCAATCGGATCCCAAACCACCTTTGATTAAAAAACCCACATCCATGATACCGATTTGACCCATTCACAGAACACCATGTTGATTATTTATTAATATGTCCACAAATTGTTCATTTGTATGTTTTTCGTTCCACTATAATGAATCCAGGGTTTGAATCACACTCTAACCAACCCCAGAAATGATGAATTGTGACCCTGGGGTCCAACGATGAATAACAGGATGAACAATGGTGAAAAAACATAATAAAAAGTTATAAATATCATTGTTCCAACGTATAGTTGGAAAACCAAGGTGACAAACATTACATGGATAAGAAATAAATTGAAAGAATAATAAATGTGGATGTACGATCTCATGCGAAGGTTCATTTAAAAATAGATCAAGGAATCTAATTTTATCATGCTCGATATTTTAATAAAAAAGGGTTTAAATCACAATTGATGATCCCTACCTTTATTTTAGATTGATCATTGGTGAATAAGAAATTCTCTAGAGATGAAGATGATCAGCTCTATCTGTCGCAAGTCAATTCACCTTTATCTAATCACCAGTCATCATTCGGTCTATATCTGCTAATGAAGAATGGGTGAAAAGTCCTATCAACAACATCAGGGTTATAAAACTGACTATAGAGACTCTCCATAGCCTTTTCTTTATAGAGGAAAATGTTTTAGGTCATTTAATTCAGAATAAATATATATATATATATATATATATATATATATTAATTAAATGAATCTTCCAACAACTGTCTTTACTGGACAATGTGTGCCAACTAACTTTAGGTCACATCTATGGTTAAATCCACATTCAGACATAATGGTGGTCTCATAGTCCCTATCTAAGACACCTTTTGTGAGTTATTTTTGTTAGGGTTATTAAATAAATGAATTAAATTACTTAATTTATCAAATTCACCTGCCAACAACTTCTCCATATGAACGTCTCACAATGACCAACTTTAGGCTACCCCTAGGGTAAACCCCACATTCTGAATTAAAATGTGGTCCCATATTTATGATATAAGCCTTTATTTTGTAGATATTCCACTTTTTTAGTAAAACCATTGGCACATAACATTAAATATATTTAATATTTTTATAAAAGTAATTTCGGGATCATTGGGCCTCAGAATCGTGTGTTACCTTAGCACCTGGCTCTAAAAATGTTCTTAAGAATATTTCAAATACTTCCTCAAAAAATCAGAGTCTCTAAATTATCTCTTTTTCAAAACATTTCATACTAGAAAAGAACAAACTAAGGGAAAATATGGGGATACTGAGCCCACATCTCTCTCTCCTGTACATCTTCCCCACACCAGGATGTACCAAAATATATGTACGAAAATCCCTGATCACCTCCTCTCGTAACGTGACCAAAATCACTATCCATATATGAAAAAGGATTACATGATTCCCTTATTCAAAAAATACATCAGGTAAAACTCATAAGGATAACTAATTACACATGATCTCTCAATCAATATCCCTCGGGTGTGCCTCCCTAACTTGCCGATGAAGTGGAGCAGTAATAACCATTAACTGAAGGTATGTTAAACCATCATCACCCATAAGTGTTAACTACAAATAGGTCAACTAGTCCATCACCTCACTCGAAAAAAAATGGATGTAAAACCAATGCCCTGAGTATCTGATTCCTTTAGTACACCTTGGGTGGCCCTCATGTTCGTGTTGCCTCATCCTCTATAGGGTCCACTATCACTCCCATGTCTAAGAATACATTTCCTAAGAATTGGACCTTAGAATCTACAACTGACTCCAAGAGAGATGTCATATGACTAACACTCCTAGATAATTTTTAGCATCATCCTCATGTGCCTACATTATCCATCTCTGACACTGATGATATGAGGGTTCCATCATAGAATAAATCCATATACAGATCCAAGAAAAGTTAAGGATCTAGATCATAAGTCTTAATAACTCTACTGTGGAATTCAATATACCAAAGGGTATCACCAAGAACTCAAGAGACCACAATGGATCTAGGAATCCACACTAGCTACACCAACCTCTCAATCCTAGAGCTTTTGATAACCTAAACTAAGGTCAAAATCTGAGAACCACTTTACCCCAATCCACTGGTCAAAGAAATTATCTATTCACGGGGGTGGATACTCCTCTCTGGCAGTGAAATAGTTTGGGAAAATTCTATCCACACCAAACCTCATACTCTCAACATCATCTCAAGAAAAAATCATAGGGTTCCCCAGGTGAACTTATTGGGTCTTATGAATCCTATGCTCTATAGACCCTCCAACCACACCAATAGTTCTCATATCCTCACAGGGTCATTTGATATGCTAGTACAAACATAGAGTCATCCCTATAGGAAGTATATACATAGATCCTTATCATGGTGGGGAGGTAAACCCAACATGTCATCATACCCCACCATCATTGGGGGTAGAGGATATCATATAAAATCCATTAGTTTAGGGATAACACTAGAAAACTAATAAATTAGACGTAACCTCCCATGAATGAGATTATCCTCTTTTGTTTGGGGATCACTCCACAAGGAGGAAAACTCTATCCCACAACTCAGAAGAACTACTAATCACTGGTAGAAAATATCTGAGCATGGATAGATGATGACAAGTCCATATTATGGAAATCATCATAGGCTCTCACTACCACTACTGAAGAATCTAGTGTGAGGATTTCTCTCCTCATAGAGTAAGTTCTCCCCATAAATGAAAATGTGCAACTAAATATCCTATCTACAGGGACCTCAAACATGATGGTTGATAAAAAGGGCCTCCCTTTGTATCATTAGTCATCAAATAGGGGCTACACATAGGGAAATGTGGATTTATAATATTTTATAATAAATGTAGTTGAAGTTGTAGTGAGATAGGTCATACACTAAACCACACTCGAGCCTCTTGACTTGAAGCCCTATCATCTAAGAGCTCATCCTTTCCTATTTCCTTACTTATCTCCTCAAATGGGGCCTTCTTCAACACCCCATCACATCCAAACATCTCGAACATACAAGTCAATGGAACTCCTCTACAACACCTCAATACTATCATCATTAGGATGACATTGACTCTCCCACAATGTTTTGAATCACATGAAATTATATATCTTATTGCAGGAGTTGACTCTCTTCCTTATTCATCTCATTCCACACTAATAAATTTCTATCATATGAGTCTACAAATTCCCAGAATCATCCTAGAGAGGTCTCACCATGAGGAACACCATCAAGAGGAGTCCTGTTTGTTTGGGATATCCATACCATAGGATTAGGTATAACCTCTAACACTTGATAAGAGAGTCTAGATCAACATGAAACCTGGGTAATCTCTATCTAAAAATATTTCAATGCACACTCAACATGGGTTTTTAACCTTATGGTACCACCAAAATCAACTACTGCTCAATGAAGAGCACTAGTTTTGAGTGAAACCATTCGAGAGGTCTGGATCTGTATGAGCTTAAAAAATGGAATCACAGACTGAAGCCAAACCTTTGCTTCTGGGGGATCTAGATCATTACAAAACCTCAGTGGAATTTAGCACTGTAATTCATGGAATTATCTAATTTTACTTGAATCCTCATCCTATTCTTCTTGGGAAATATTTTTCTTGACATACAGGGGAGCTTCTACATGCCTGCATTAAGGAAAGATCTCATGGGATCGACCCTAAACTGAGGCCTCATCTCTTATCATATCTTCATAGAAATCTTGAAGATTATATCCTGGTTCCTTGTTTTCATAGTGGTATCTTGAAAGTGATTGAGACATACCACATACAAATGATCATATATATATATATATATATATAAACAATGTATAGGTGACTCAAGAGGGAAAATCAAACACTCAATCATATATGATGCATATACCGTTGATCACTACAACCAATGTCTCGGTATGCTGAGCCGACAACCAGGTATTCAAGGTCCTGGTGAATGGATATATTTTCATCCTATACCATCACCTGATTCTTGGGCATGAGAGCCGTACTTGAGACACTTTAACACTCTTTACCTAATCTCAAAAAAAATACTCATAAGTGGACTACTATATAAAATTTCATAAGGAATTAATAACAATAATACCAAATCTTTCATGACCCAACCCAAGACGGCGCTTAAGCCACAACTACTCCAAGCCCACCTCAGTAGGCTGTGGGTGGCGATATGCACTGAAAGTAATATCTTAAATGGGAGGCCTTTTCCTAAGTTCCTATACACACACAACTGACCATATGAATACAAATGTGAAGAGGAATAATAAATTGAAGATGAAATAACTATAAATTAAACCAAGCATGAAAAAACTCTAGGTTGTATAAGAGTATGAAAGTGAAAACTAGAATTTTAATGGGAGAAAACACACACCCAAACAAAAATATGTCCCAACCTGACAAAAATAGAAAAGTAAAATGTTGAGAGTACCCAACTTCTGATCACCAAGATGTGACCACAATACACATTCCAAAGAATTGGGTATCACTAAGATTTACTATAGTCACCTCAAAACTATATGGTGTCTATAAAAGAAAAGAAATGTGCTGGGTAAGCCCATGCATGGGTGAGTATATACATACCCAGTAGGATTCCTTTAAAACTAAAGGGGGATAAATAAGAGATATAACATGAATGAAAAGACAATAGATAGTAAACAGGTGCAGCTCAACCGAAATCAAGAGAAATATTAACCTCACCCAAGAATAGGGATCTTAACATGGTGAGTAGATTAACTACACATCATGTCTTTACTACCCAGAGTATTTTATTAAACTCATCCTACAACTAGAATATAAAAATAGAAATAATGTGGAATACCACACATGTCCTTGCCTCCCATGGTAAGATAGTAACAAAATCCAATGTTATGGATATATATATATATATAGTTAGTAAAAAAAGATAGATAAAGGGGATCTCAATATCATAGCTCATCCTAGGAAAATGAGTCACCAAAAGTTATAAAAGTCCATCAATTAATCCCAACATCTCACGCATCTAATAAGAAGTAATTGCCCAAGTTAATCCATCCCTCGTCACTATGCCTCACAGTCCAGGGGATAAAATATCTAGTTAGAGGACCCATGACATAGTATAACATGAGGGTTCCATGCTGTTAATCTATGAAGAACCCAAGACCTACCCATCTGAAGGGTTCCACTATGGATGTCATTAAGGACCTACTACTCAACTCTACTAGAGGGTACCACTCAGAATGTTGTCAAGGACTCACTGCCTAGCTCTACTGTCGGGTACCACTTAGTAAGTCGTTGAGGACACACTGCCCAGTTCTACTAGAGGGTACCACTCAAAAAATCATTGTGGATACACTACCTAACTCTACTATAGGGTTCCACATAATAAGTCATTGAGGACTCACTACCCAACTGTACTAAAAGGTACAACTCAGAAAGTCCTTGAGGACCCACTACCCAGCACTACTAGAGGGTTCCACATAGGAAGTCATCAAGGACCCACTGCCCAAATCTACTAAAGTGTACCACTCAAAAAGTCTTAAAGGAACCACTACTTATATCTACTATAGAGTACCACTTAAGAAGTCATTGAGGACCCACTATCCATCTCTACTAGTGTGTACCACTCCAAATGTCATTGAGGATACACTACCCAACTCTATTGGAGGGTTCCACTTAGGATACCTCTAGTTATCCTGTGTGATCATTTCCATCACCTGAGAAAGTATTGTTCTTATATCATTCCAAATCATATACCAAAATCCACAGTCATGCGAACCATCATGTTCTCCATGAAAAAAACTTAACATATGCTACTAATTGGCCAAAATCCGAGTTTAGATGAAAACAACATGATATGTAGAATATTCTCAATCAGTATAGGATGTGTAAGGGGTCCACATGAGGTACATGGTTGCATCTCTATCTAGTAATGTACTCTCCAACACATGGCTCCAAATCCATGTATAAGTACACAACATGTAATGGTACTACACAACATGTCTCAACCAAAAGCCTGAAGAACACACAAGGCTTGTCCTCAGTCTAAGGAAAAGATGTAATTGTAGTAATATTCCTCTTCAAAAGGTTAGAGATGACCAAAGGGATCACACCGTTGTGATCCTCATGAAAAAACAATCAGGATTGGATATTCAATTTTTTAAATAATATTCCCAGTTAAAAATTAAAATTTCACCACATAACGAATGAATGATGATTTTTGGTCCTAAGCCATGAGTCTGAATTAAATATCTAATATTTATCTGGAAACTTACACCTCAATATCAGGGTCACAATGCCACATATGTTTTGTCATTCTAACCCCGTATGAAGAAGGTATGTCAGATACAAGATTTCACAATAAAAATAAAAATATTATTATTATTTGGTGCTTCGTGGACCTAAGGCATGAGTCTGAGAAATGTATCCATCATTAGTCATACAATGACCATCTCAATTCTAGGGTCACACTACCACAGACAGTTCATCAATATGACATAATATGAGGAATTTATGTCTAATTTAATATTTGACAACCAAAATAAATAATAATATTTTTATATTATTATTATTAATTACTAATCATCATTTAAACCATATGCTCAAGGTAATTATCCCTTCATTCATACGCAAAACTCAACCTTAGGAGCCTTATTTTATTAAATCGTCATTATAATTAATATATTATTATGAAGTGAATCCTTGAAGACTCCCCCTCTATTATTCAAGCTGCAAACCCCCACGAAGGCACCCCACCATTCAATATTTTATTAAATAATAAAAATTATGGTATTATATTATTATCATAAAATCATAATATTTTTTATATATTTATCCCAAGATGGGAAAACTCCCTACGAAGTTCCTTGTGCCCCTGAATTTATTGATTATTCTTTATTAAATAAAAATCATTTAATTTTATTAACCAAAATTAAAAAAAATTATTTATGTTAAACACACTTTTTTTAAACGTTATTATTATTATTAAAAATAATAATGACATGAAACACATTGACCGCATATGACCACCTTGTTAAAGATCCAGTTCTGGCCACTTTTACAACCATGTCTAGTAGCCTCCACCATGATACCCCTCTCATAGAATCCACTCAGAACTAAATCTGTTAAACCTCATGTCCTCACCACATGCCAACTGGGAAAAAAGGGATCATTGATTTGGTATTGAATCACCTCTGATTACAAAAACTGCATTTGAAATACTTATCTGATCCATTCACAAAACACCATTACACTCGTTTATCAATTCATCCACACACCATAGATATGTGTGTCATTTGTGCCACCACAATGAATCTGGGGGTTCAATCTCATTCAAATCCACACCAAAAATGTTGAATCGTTCCCCTGTGGTCCAACGATGAATAATTAGATGAATGGTGGAGGAAAATCTCAATAAAAAACGTGATAAACATTATTGAACCAACATTCTTGTTCAATCATTTCATAGTTGGGAAACCTAGGTGAGAAACATGACATAGAGAAGTAATAAATTGAAATAATAATTTATTTCTATGCATTATCTCATGAGAGGATTCATTTAAATGAAATCAATGAAAAACAATTGATCATGCTCAATATTTTAATCATAAGGGGAGGAAACCACAATTGATGAGTTGTGGCCTAATTATGGATTGATCTTTGGCGGAAATTGCAGTTTCTTGGGATGAAGATGATCTGTTGTGTTAGCCACCCATCGATTCATCTTGATCCAATAACTAGTTATCATCTTATCTCTATCGACTAATGAATAATGGGTGGAAGATCCTCTCAATGACCACAAGGTTATGCAAAAAACCCTATAAATTTTCCATAGTAACTTATTTGAAGGGGAAAATGGTTTATCTCATTTAATTCAAAATAAATAAATAAATTATATCTTTTAACTAAACACACCATCCAATATATTCCTTTACCATACATCCCATGCTAACCAACTTTAGTTCATTCCTAGGGTAAATTCCATGTTGCAGACTCAACGATGCTCCTAGATTTCCCATCTGAGTCTCTTTTTGGGAGTTATTTGAGTTAGGGTTATTAAATAAATAGATTAAATTAATTAATGTATCCAATGCACCTCCCAATGGATTCTCTACCTAAACATCTTACATCGTCCAAATTTAGGTCCCTCATAGGGTAAACATCATGTCACATATTCAACCATGGTCTCATATTTATTATATGAGACTCCATTTTAGAGATACTATACTTTTTAAAGAAAACCACATGCATGTAGTATAAAATATATTTAATATTTTTATAAAATTAATTTCATCCTCACCCAGACTCTGAATTTCATGATGTCTCAGCACCTAGCTTCAAAAATAATTCTAGTAAAATCACAATGTCTAACATGTCAAAAATAGAGTCTCTGCAAATAAATTAGGTTAATTTCCTTCTCATAGACTACATCGGTATCATCAATTATGGATAATGATTGTATACTTTAATATATAGAAGATATCATGGGGATATCTTTATCTCCATTTAATATTGATGATATATCCCTAATCTTAGAGAGTAATGGTGAAATTACTTTTATATCATGAATTTTTTTTATATCTTCTCCCCCACCATTATATCATTGAGGGAAGTTGATTTATAGACATCCTGATGTCGTGTAGATAGTATGCCAGAATCCTTGGTTTCCTTGAGTGGTATAAAAGTTACTTATGATCTTGATGATGAATTATATATCTCATTTGGTCTCAATGGATTAGTGAATTTTTTTATGGAGGTATCATCACCTGTATTTTCATTCCCAAATGATAAATCATGATTACTATTTGAGATACCTTCAACGAATATAATATTTCTCTCTATATAGACTCCATAATACACACTCTTTGGACCGTTTAAATTATCATATATATTTTTTCTAGGTTAAATTTATTTAAATACATAATACCCATATAGTAGGATCTAGAATAATGATGGGGTGGCTCCAAAACTATTATAAGTAGTGACAAAAATTTCGTCTCTTATCATTTATTTTTTCATTCTCTTTTATAGAATAATACTTTGGTATAATGGGATTCAAAATATATAGTGGGAATAATCAAGACATAGTGCAACTAAAAGAACTAAATGATGAATCTTCATATATTCAAGGAACTCAAGTGTATGTATATATTCTATTTCATAAAATAGCTCATCAAGATGAATAAAAATAAAATAACTAAAATATGACTCCCAATTTGAAAAATATTCAATTTTATGGGGTGGTTCTCATTCTATGAATTAAAGGTTCATAAAATCCATGGGATAATTTGTTGTATTTTTATTTCATCAAAGATTCTCATCCTTTACTGTGTTTTTTTGTGTGGATTAAATCTCCCTTAAGAGGATGGATTTGATGGTGTGGATTTAGGTGGTATATAGGAAATTAGGGCCACAACATATTTAAAGAGTTTTGAAATGAGGTTATCATGATCTTGAATGAGTTTCATAAATATTATAAGATATCAAAACATATATTAAATCCTCATATGACTTACTACTAGAAATATTATTCCACTAACTGGGTGGTTTTATTCTTGTTGTTTCTTGATTTATGGAATCTATTGATTTAATTATTCTATGGGTTTTCACTAAAGTTATTGATAGTTCTTTATGTGTGGAAATGATAGTTCCCGCACTACTAGGCCTTTTCCCAAAAGAAGCAAATATAGACTATGATTTCTCATTTGTTAAACAAATGGTATCTAAAAAACATTATATCATGGATATAAACTACCATAATATCCGTAGTTTTTTCAACAATAATAACACAATATAAAAATAAAGATTTCTTATACAAATACCTATTTTTTATTCTTATGAGAGATTCATATTGATAGAATATGTCAATCCTTTTAAACTAGTAATGAATTTAATACAACAATCATATTTAAACTATTTTAAATTTTAAAGGTCAATAACTATTATCTTTCATATCATAGAGTTAAATTGATAGGGTAAATTTTAAGGAAGGACTTCCCTATTTGTGATAAACAAGACTAGAAACGTTTATAAGAGAAAAATGCTAGTATTTGAAGAGTTTACAGAAATAATCCAACTTTTCCTTCTTCTAATCATGTGTCTCAATTATGTTCCTAAACTAGGAAAGAAATTCCATCATGATATATTCTAGATATCCCGTGCAATTAATGGATGCGAAGGAGGGATTTTTTATTTTTAGTAGAGAAGAAGTGGAATCCACCAATTTGAGGTATGAATTCCATTTGGGAGACAGTAGGATGTGGCATTTTTTATGGATTCCTTCAAAATCATAATAGGAGATAAAGAGCTATGGAAATCAAGCAGTAATATTATATATGATTAATCCTAAACATGGGTGGATGAGAAGGATTAATATGGTTTCCCAAATTATATTGGATATTAACTATATATCTAAGGATAACCTAAGTGAAATTATTTAAATAAAGTTAGTTACTTCTATAATGGAGGAACCTCATAGTATTCATCAATATATATGATCTAGTAATTTGATATTTTTGATCTAGATATCTCTTAGTGGTATGAATCTACACTTATATAATGAGTAAACCCTTATAGATTAATGTTGGGAGATACATTTCCTTCTTCTTGAATAAATTAATCAATGGAAATGTTTTCCCTCAGAGTTTCATCATTTATTTTACCCTATTAGAGAGTAACATTATAATTCACTTCTAATACATTATCATAATAGTCTGTTTTGGCTTACATCCAATTTTGGGATTAATCATCATCATCTTACATTCCCCTATAAGAGATTCATGGATGGAGATGCAACTTGAGTTCCAAACCATCATTAATATGATTTATCCCATTGATTTGGGTTTATAAAATAAAATTAAAATATTTGGGGGTTGTGGATATGGGTGGTCACCAATCTTCTATGAAAATACTGACATCGTTAGAAGATGTGGTGATAATTCCCCTAACCTTGAGGTAAGGGGATGACTTGGTCATTTCACCATCGCTGCTCTATGTTGTTGAGTATTTAGTAATCCCTAGTGTGGTGGAATAGATATTACTTCCCTAAAACCTATAATTTATGAAAACTCCATGATGGATTCCATAGGGGCTACCCATGATATCATCGGTATTTGGAATTATTTCATGATTTCATGATCTAGGTGCAATTCATGTTTAGAAAACATACAATTCATCCCCAAATGTTTTCTCCTAATTTTTGAATTCACAGTTATCCATTAAGATTCCTATGTAAAAAAATTTCATTCATGGGGAAATATTATATCAATGGATTGTTCCCTTTATTTATACCATGTTTGGGCCTTATCGGTGATAAGAGATATAGGAATGACCAACTAGAATATGCATTTTTTGTGCTTGATACCTCTCTTACATCAATAATTTTATAGAATTACCTCTTTTGGGGACTTTTCTAACTAGGGAATGAAGTGATATGAATATTTATACACTCCTCAATCTATAGATATGTTCCTTGGAAGGATCATTATCGATTATTTGTGTAATTAAATTTGGTATTTGGAGAAGAATATAAAAAAGTTCACGAAATGCATCTTTGATCTCAGTATAGAAGCTACCAAGAAATATATTAATTCTATCTAATGATTGTATTTATTTACATCCTTAAAATGGATACTTATGAAAATTAATATATTTTAAAATTAACTGAAGGTTAGTCACCCATAACACCATGAAGCTAATTTCATGCACTCCTCATTCACCTCCCTTGGCATTACATATTAGGGAGTGTCCATGAGAGAAAACACAATTACATTGTTACCCTCATTAAATTAATTCTACATGTAAATTTCATCAGGATAACAACTTTGAGATAATTCTTCCAAATGATGTAACTTCCCTGGTTGTTTTCCATGTTTTTTATCAAAAATGGATGGGTTTTCAAAAGTACCTTTTTTTATTGTGGTGTAAATATGGAGTTAGGTAGGGGCTAAAAATGATTGTATCCTTAAAACATTTATTGTTTCTGATGGAATGTAATAAGGATGATTCATGGTTTTGGATATAACTGACCACAATCCTTTGGGTTTATCTTGGTATGAGTTCCTTATATAACTTGTTTGACAAGGTAATGAACATCATTTCGCAATGAACTATTACATTGGAGAGAACCTACATGGTGTCTAAGGGAATATATTTCAAGGGGATGGGTTTATTAATTATTGTTTAATGTGCTTGAAGGTGGAGGAACTTCTTTCCTACTGATCATATCATTATATAGAGGAAATTCACATTTATTATATTTATAAAATTATTAATTTTTAAAATTTATACTTCCATTGAGAGGACCTTTTGGAATTTGTTCATGGGAGGAACAATATAAATAATGTAAATAATATCAAATGGATAAACTATGTGACTAAAGATTATTTCACATTTGGGTAATGTGTAATAAGTCTCTTGGGCCACCATAGATAGATGTTAAGGGCCTTGAGAACATAATCTCAAATCAATATAGTTATATGTTCCATTTCATGAGGCATTATTTACATTTTGTGTGATCTTAAATTAGATTCTCATCTTGGGGGTGATTAATTAACTTATTGGATATAATTCATTTTTGTTAACTCCCATGTTATAAATGGAGATAGATGATGATATCCATGATGTTATAGAGAAATATGATCATTTCCCTTATTTTCATATTGTCTGTAGCTGGTAAGATATGTTAATGGTTTTCTTTAGACTAAAGGGGTGAAATGATGTAATCCTAATTTAGAGCATCTACTAAAACATAATGTTGTATATATTGTATAATTGTGGGATATAATCCCATTTCTATGCCTCTATAATACTATATAGATGGTTTACATGAAGGGGAGTAAGTACATGATCCTTAACTATAATAGATTCTATGATACATCGATAAACATAATCGAAATTGGTAGAGGATGGGATATGAACATCCTCTTAGGGGAATATTGATTTATGTAAACTATTACCTTCTTCTACCAATATTAGCATATTCTAAAAACTCTATAAGAGGTTTTATCTACTATTTTATTTTTAAAAATTCCATCAACATGTCCTCATGAGAATCTATAACAAGGATGAGAATAATGGCAGACTCTTAAATGGGTGTTGGGATATGTTCCCACTCTAATCCATCGGTAACTGATAGGTTATTTTCAAAGAATTCATAAGTCTAGAATATGGTTCTTCTCCCTAGTCACTTGGGGATTTCTTTTCGTTACCCTAAATCTTTTAGTGTGCAGTATAAGGCTTTTCAATTATGAATAAGTAAATATTATTACTCAAACTCCAATACGTACCAGCAGAAAGCATCTGTGGGAGTTGGAGTATGTGATTGTTTCTAGCTCCCTTGAGTCTGTTGTTCTAAGAAAGACCACTTCCAAAGTTCTATATCCTAGGTTCTTATGGATGAGATATCATTTTTACGATCCTTAGAGTATCTTTTAAAATCTAGGACTATACAACCTTATTGATAGTGATTATGAAGTTCATAATCCCACCTAGGAGACTCTTATTAAATAGTGAGCTCGCAACCAACCTCTTTATCTATTTCTCTAAGATATGAGAGGTAATGATTATTTTTCTATAATATGAGGCTCCTGATTATTTTTGAATATTTCAAAATAATCATTATCCCTGTCGTGTCTTTCCCTCTAATGGGGTGGGATACAAGACTACAATGATTGGAAGTTTTTTCCTATAGTTTTTGGGTTCAGCGTTCTATAGTGATGATGATAATACAATTCTAAAACATTCACCCCATTGCACTAACGGTCAGTGTGAGGGATTTTTAATTCTTGTATTCGGGGATTCAATGGTTATTACCACATATGTGTGTGTAATTTTTCATAAAGAGGATTCTAATACATTGGATAAAAAGGTATCTCCTTAGAGGGGTACCTAAAACACATACACACATGTATACGAACACAAATCAATGTATTATCTCATTTAATTTTAGTTTTGAACCATTTACATTATAATTAAATGATTCACATTGATTCCAATATTATAGATTTCATGGAATATGTGAAAAAATGGTTGGAATCATTGGGAAACTCTATATATTTTTTGGTTATTAAACAATTCACATCGGGTTTAATATATTTTTTCATGAATCATGAAAAAATAAAAGAACCAATTATCTAGTAAAATTAGTTATTTTTAATATTTTAGTTACTATATGATTCATGTTAGGTTCGCCATTTATTATTTTAGACGGAAACTTAGTACTCGAATTCGTAATGGCATTTTGAGTTTGTGCGGACATGCCTTCCATAGGTAGTCCTTTATTGGGAATTTTCCAAAGGCACTTTGGAATGTGTGTTGGTTAAGAGGATAAAATTTCAGTCTTATACACACATTTAATAGTGTAATTATTTATTACCATGGATATTTATAATAAATTTAAAATTTCATTTTGAATCCTTAAAAAAGACTGGTATGGGAATTCTTACACTCAAGTCAGAAATTATTCATTGACTTGCATTTATGTTAATATATATTACATATGAATGATCATTCATCAGTGGGAATATCTATATTTATCATTGGACCTAAATATTCCTCTTACTATATAGCTATTATTTCTTATCGGTTACTATTTTTTATAGGTATATAGATGAAAACATAAGAGTTTATCACCATACAGAATGGAAGTAAGTGGGGTTAGTATCAGGATTAGACCTATAAGAAGGAATTTCTACATATCCATATGATTGGAATAAAAAATATTTTAATTTAGTGCCACATAATGAGAAACACAATAAAATTTTAGGGCATGTGATAAGGATCAATTCTATAAAATTTAATGTTATATAGATTGGATGATGGAGACAATGGTTCCTAACAACAACTAGGGTGTGTCATACACAAGAGTGTTACCTTCTAGTTCTCCTCAATGGGAATGTTAACCAATGAATATGTGTATGTTTCATGTGAAATTTGGCTCCATGAGATATGTTTTTATCTTTGATAGTGGGGATATGGATCACTATGAAGGATATGTAATCGTCAATATTATGGACTAATGAGGATGGAAACCCAAGGAATATGAAATTTAAAAAAATAACTATGCTAATAGATACTAGGATTATGGGTTTCTATATGCTAGACATGATATCATTTATAATATCATCTAATGAATAGATGTATTTAGATATTAAATATTTTCTTTCAAGTATCTCAGATATAAAAAAATGTATCTTGGTTAATAGGAATCAAATCCTATGCTTTTTAGGCTTCAATATTTATTGTAATGTGAGAGGAAATCACCATATCATTTAACATTGGGTATTATACACTTATTATTATTATTTTATGTCATATGAATATGATATATGTTTCATGGAATAAGTAAAAATTGAGGATTGTCTGTGGATTATTCATTTGGGATACCCTTTAGAAGAATGTATTATTGGGAAAATCAAGGAGGTTTTCCTTGATGCTTCCACATATTTGGTTTATACCCATGAGGATACCGATATGTATCTAGGGAGTAAGGATAAATGATTTGGGATTATACAATATTATAAGATTATTATATGTTGGTGTTATGAGCTTGTTGATGATTCATGTTGATGAAAGAATCAATGGAATCATGGATTGGGATTAATACTTTTGAAAAAGACCAAAATCTTATGAATTCTTATGTACACTAGGACACTCACCAAGTACCCAGGATAATATGGATTGGACTTTTTTAATCCAAGTTTTAGTTAATGAGTTATTAATGTCTTCTTTGATGTACATACAATATGGATCATTGTTTTTTAGGGATACATGATTAAAAACCCTATTATGGTCATTTTAGTTAGTGGGGACAATGAGAGGCCATTTATCATGGGAATACATTATTTAAATAGAAACACTCTTCTCTGAATACCCTAACCCAATATAGCTAGTGTCATTAGAAAAATCCTTTAAAATATGATTAATAGGTATAAAAACAAGTAGATGGATATTATTTCCTACCAAAAGTATTCAATATTGGGAGGTCTCCTTTACCTTATGTGCCTCCAAAATTGTTTAATAATAGAGGGTAGGGTTTATTTAATCGATAAAATCTTCTTCCATACAAAAACAAACACATTTTCATAATGTTATTCCTTATTCATTATGTTTACTCAAATTTTCCCTTTTAGTTTTTATCATGAAAACTTCTATCTTTTTATTTACCTTGGTAATTTTCTCTTTAATAGTATCATTAAAATGATTTTAATTCGATAATTTTTACCTACTTATTATAAATATGATATCAAATTTATTAAATAAAAATAATATGTGTGTGTAAAAAATAATTTTTATATAAAATTTATGTAATGTGTGAAACCCTATTTTAACCTTATTTGCGGTAATTAATTTTTACTATTTATATAATAATAATGTTAAAAAACTAGGTTGAAATTATTATATAATTTAAGTTATGATTATTCAAAATATTGAATTAATATTTCCAAATTTAACTCAAAAGGTTGGGATAATTTAATTTTAAATTAAACGTACAAATGCGGCGAGATAGGGGTTTTTAAGAAGGGTGTTTTTTGAGCAAAAGATAAGTCTATAATAACTATGTGACTAATGATAATATTTCTATAAAATGGAATTAATATTTATTTATATATAATATATATTTCATTTAAGAAATTCCCCATTAGGTATTATTTTAATTAAATTTTAATTAAATACTATGATGAAACATTATGCATTTTATAACAATATTTTGAAAAACCCCATTTTTAAAACAAAAAAAACAAACTTATACTAAAAACAAATATAAATATGATTAAAAGTAATTAATTTTATTTAATATAAAAAATTTTAATTTAAAAAATATTCAAAACATATTGGGACTTTTAAATTACTTAACTTATTTAAAAGAAAATATTTTTTACAAAAATTATTATTTTCAATATTCAACGAAAAATCAATACTTTTCGAATAGTACAAATATTTTACCCAAAATAAATTTAAATATTTTTATTATAAAAATTAATTTTAATTGTTCAAATATATTTTATAAATGTGTAAAAATTAGTTTTAAAATAATTTCTCCATAAAATGGTGAGAAAAATGATTTTTTTAAAAAATATAATTTTATACATAAAATTGGATTTATTTTTTATTAAATTTTCAGAAAACACATAGGATGAATTTTAAACATTATATTGTGTATATAATTTAAAAATATCATTAGTATAATCCAAAAAGTGTGACTCTTTTAACTTATTATTATAAAATACACTAGTGCGCATTAAAATGGTTTTTCAGAAAATGATTTCTTTTTATTTTCTGAAGGGTTTTATTTTCATTTCTAATTAATTGGTCACCAAATAATAAATTTAAACAATATTTTGATAATTAAGGTAATCTAATTCATTCCATAAATTCAAAAATCTAGGTTTTTTTTAATATATATAATCATTTTTTATGTTCAGTGATTCCAATTAAAAACGTTATCGAACATAAAAATCATAGGGTTACGTATAACACAAGATAAATTGAGTGTTCCATGTAATTCATTCTGAAAATTTTGTTTGGTTTCATTTATGCTATCAAATATGATTTTCTTATTTTAAAATCATGGTGTATTACACCCTCCCCATTTAATAAATTGAGTCCTCTTAATTTGAAATTCGTCTGAGTAATCAAATGCTGGAAATTTGGAAATACTTTTTTTCTAAAATAAAATCATAAATTTAAAAACACTGGTCTTTATTTCACATTAATACCAAATTTATTACATAAAATTATACTTAATACAACTAAAAATATTGATATTTATAGTGTCTTTGGGAATTAGGTACATAGGATAACATCTTGAAAATGGGAAACGACAATACTGTTGAAAACTTACTTAACATGATTCTAAACTTCCATGGATTTTTAAAACTTTACAGGATAACCTGGGAAAAAATATATTAAAGGGGTGATCTATAAAGCCTATTAAGGGAATTAAAATAGAATAATATAATACATTTCAGACAATAGGAATATCAATGTGGCATAAAAATAATAGGAATCATAAACATGAACAATGAGACATGATATAACATGATAATCATAACATGGGAAATGTGACAATAACTTAAAACAATACATAATAAACATATTTTAATGATAAAAAAATATATCATGGTGTAAAAATTACCATAAATAAATTAGTTCCACTCCCTATATGAACATGACATATCATGATACTAAATATTACCCAAAACATTGGAGCACTATATAATTTCAGGCGCACCTATCACATTCATTTCAATCATAGGTTTATGTGTGCCACATAGATCATATAATAATGATTCATTCATAATTATAATATATTACATGATAAATATGTTTCGAATAAATACATTTAATTTCTAAATCAATAATTATATGTACATAAATGTGAATACTATTGATAGGAAATGTGTATGATATTCACTACACAATTATTTTGTCATAGAAAATTATGGTTAAAATTCAGCAGCATAATAAAACCACTTAAAGATTCATAAAAAAATAGGCTGATGAGTAAGAATATGTTATATAATCACATAGAAATAAAATGTTAAGTAATAGGAACATTTAGAAACATATCCCAACATTTGAAATTGGAAGAAGAAGGCATAAGATAATGAAGAAACATGAATTAATAAAAGAATCCTAACTATATTTCGTTATAGTAGCAGATGTACATAAAGGATCATGGGAGGCTTAATGAAAGTGAACGAGGGGATATCATCATTTATACATTAAATAGAAAATAATGGGAATATATTAGAACATTATTTAATATAAGAAAATTTAATTCAATAGACATAACATAAAATAGGTTCCTAAATAGAAATGACAATAGATAAATCCATTACAGAATTGTACCATAGTAACGACTTAGGTAGTCATCAAAATGAGAAAGGATAAATTATATATCATTAAAACAACAAAATTTTTAAAATAATATAATTTTTATAAATTAATTTCAATATAATAAATTGAAATAAAAAAGGACCCACTTCAAAAGAGGCACTTGAATTGAAAAGAGAAGAGAAGAATCCCTTACTTGAGTGTGTGACTAAAAATGTTTGGGAGGGGATTATTAAGAGATTTGGGGTGCCTATGGAGTACTTTAGAGACCGTAGGATAGTTTATGTATCTTATACAAGGAGTTTTAGTGAATAGAAATGGGAGATTGGGTGGGTTTATATAGTAAATTAGGTGGATTTATTTATTATTTAGGTTTTGTACTCTACATAATAAAATATCCAAAAACACAAACCATCCCAGGTTTTTTTCATAGTTTATTCCAAATGTGAGTGTTTTTATTATTTTCTAAGTCCAAGGGAAGAACTTATTAAAATATTACTTTTTCTTCTGTGTAGGTGAGTCACACTCTTAATGGAATAATTTTTAATCCTTAAAATATATTAATGGGTTTGGAGGATTCACAAAAGATTTATAAAATTAACCAAATAAACATGAAATAAAATTATTTAAATGGGAAAAAATATATTTGGTCCTTTATACCATTTATAGTATTTATTACATCACTTTATGGTAATTATGATGTCATAATACACAAAGTATATTTATATGATATTCTATTTTCACCAAAAAATCTGAATATCTCAAAATATTTTGAAAAATTAACCAATGGATAATTTTGACATTATGATTCCAAAAATAATATTCATTTTATCTAAATAATTTTCTAAATATTTGAATTTTCACTTTTAAAATAAAACCAGCATTTATTAAGAAATGATAGTTTTTTTACAATATCTTTTTTTGAACCCTTATAAAAAATCATTTGAATTCATAAAATTTATATAATTTATATTTAATAAAAATAATTTAATAAATTATTAAGATATTATTTATTTAAAAAATCCTTTAATTTCGGAAAATAAATTCCCTAATTGAATTTTTTTATTTCCCAAAAATACTATTTGTGTTTTATTATATCAAAATAAAAAGCATTTACAAAGTAAAAATAATACGCTGAAAATATATTCATTGTTATATCAAAAATAATTTAAACACTCATATTTCTAGGTACATGATACATATCACTTTAATTAGCCATAAAACACCCTAAGGATAATGTGTGTGATGGTGGGACTTTCATGGGGTGGTTCAGAAAACATGGTTTGGGTCGTGATCTGGATGAGCATGAACTTCTCCTATAAACTTTTTGGATCATGCAGAATTTATTGGATATCAAAAGGGAGTTTGTCAAGGAAAATTCCCAATGACGATATCTCCTTCTAAATCTTTGATAAATGGGCTTCATAGGGTATGATCCTACCGGTTGAGGCCATCGCTTCCTTTGTCTATTTCAATTGGATTTGTCAAAACCCTATATTTATACTATTCATGTAATCATTTCCCAATAGCTATATCACAATCGGTAATGATGATTAACGATCTTTTAAAATTCATAGGATATAATAATAAAAAAATAAGATCATGTAATTTTTATAACTATAATACATAAAAGTCAATTAATTAAATTATAAGGGGAATTTTATTTATAACAGCTTTCCTCACTACAATCTTCTACACTTTAGAAATTTATCCTTCAAAATTTTGTTTTACCAAACTAAAATAGATGAGGGAAAATATTCATTATCACTTCCTATGGTTCCCAAGATTCTTCCTCAAAATTTTTTTTTTCAACACAACACTTTTATAAGGTTCATTATTTTATTTTGTAGTACTTTTTATCTTCGATCTAATATCTTCATCAGTTGCTCTTCATAGGAACGATCATTCTTCAATGGTTCCACATCTAAATTGAGTACATGTGAGGGGATGGGTATGTACTTCCTTATGATGAATACATGGAATAAATCATTTACTTAAGATAGGTTTTGTGGTAGTTCTATTTGATAGGCCACCGCTCTAATGTGATCAAGGATCATATAAGGTCCGATGTATATTGGTCTATGGTTTCCCTTAGCCCCAAAACTAATCAGTTCCTTCCATAGAGATATATGGAGGAATTCCATGTTTCCAACATCTTATTATAGGTATCATTAGACTATTATAAACATAGATTTTCTTTTATCTATGAGAGTCCTTGATATAATACAAAATGGTCTAATCATTTTCCACCATTTACTTAACCATTTCAAGACCTATCTGTTTATGTTACCTAACATTATCCCAACATGCCAATGTTCTACACCTCTTCCCATAAAGGGATTCTTAGTGATACATTTTAATTCTCAAGTGGAAAGTGTTTTTGTAAGAGAACTTGACCAAATAAATATGTTGGTTCCATCCTCCTTTGAATTCCATAGAACATGGTCGCTATATGTATTCCAGTGTCTGAATAGTTCACTCAAATTAGACATCAGTTTGAGGATGATAGAATGTAATAAAGTTTATCTCAGTGTATAGATCATGTTAGAGTGTTCTATAGAACATAGAGGTGAATCATAGATCTCAATCAGATACAATTGATAGTGGTACTCCATGCATCCTTACCACTTCTCTAGTGTATATCCGAGCATTTTGCTCTAGTGAGAAGTCCTCTAAAATTGTGATAAATTGGGCTCTATTTTTAAGAAGATACACAAAAACCCAAATATAATTGTTTCCCATAGATGTACTCAAAAGTATGGTGATAGATTCCATTATGATTTTCTCTAATTTACATGTAGGTATGGGTAATGGTAGAATCATACCCTTAGAATTCTTCATTTTATCCTTCACTTGATGGAATACAAGGCACTTTGATATATATTCAATGATAGCCTTCTTAATATTTTCACAACAATAGAGCTAACAAAGATATTGATACATCTTTGTGATTCCAAGGTGAATAGATAAAGATTAACTATATGAATCCTCCAACAGTTCTTTATTTTACTTAGGGTTTGATAAGACACATAATATTGAACCAAAACTCAAAATTCCTTATTCATCAATTTTTAACTCTAAAGATTTAACATTTCTTATGGATTCCATATTCTTCTGAATGTCTATATAATTTATTTTAACATATTTTATTTTCTCCATGAGGTATGGTTGATAAATCTGTTGAGGAGGGATTGATGATTTTCAATCTTCAATGATTCCAATTTCCACCCTTTGCATATATTAGAAGATTAGATCCCTCTATATTTTCATCACTGATAAAGATGTAGGATCTTTTCTACTTAGACCATCTATCGCCTTATTTTATTTACTAGGACAGTAGTGGATTGAGAAATCATAATCCTTCATGATGTATAAGGATATTTGATAATGTATATTAATCACTTTCTATGTCAATATATATTTTAGGCTTTTGTGATCAGTATATATCTCAGACTTCTCCCCATAGAGATAATTCCCCCAGATTTTCAATGAAAAGATCACAACTTCCAACTCTAGATCATGCGTGGGATAATGTTTCTCAAGAAATTTCAATTACCTTGAGGAGTAGGCTATCAGGTTAACATTTCACATCAGTACACAACCTAAGCCATTATTTAAATATTTTTTATATACAACAAATAGTTCCCCACTTGTAAGTAGTGAGAGAACTAGTGAAATGATAAGAATCTTTTTAAGAACCTTTAATATTTCCTCACATTCTTGAATCGATGAAAACATCACTCCCTTTCGTGTTAGCATGGTTATATCATTTTACTATCATGATAAATTTCTCACAAATTTTCAATAATTCCCATCTAACCCAAGTAAAAAATAGATATATGTCATAGATGTTTCCCTCAACCATCCTTCAATTGCTTCCATCTAATAAGGTTACGTAGATATCCAATTTCTTATGATTATATTCCCTAAGAAAGATAATTCCTTTAAATAGAAATAACATTTACTGTACTTGGTGTAATGATTCTCCTTTCATAGGGTCTTTAGAACATTACATAGATGCTCCTCATGTTCTTCGTTTATTTTGGATTATATTAGTATATCATCTATAAAAAGTACCAAAACTTTGTAGAGGTAATCTCTAAAGACTAAATTTATCATTTACATAATGAATTTTGGAGCATTATTGAGTCTAAATGGTATCACTATGAACTATTAGTGCCCATACCTTGAATGAAAAGTGGTATTGGGTACATATTCATTCTTCACCCTAGATAATATCCCAACTGAAGATCCACATAGTTAATTATTGTTCTCCATGTATCATATCAATCGTGTCATCAATACGAAAAAGAGGATAATTTTTCTCTATCGTTATATTGTTGAGATCATAATAATCAAAGAAAAGGTGCATTGAACTTTCCTTCTTCTTGACGAAGAGGACTGGTGCACCCCATGGTGAAGCACTTGGGCATATGAACCCTTTATCTAGATTATTTTTTAGTTTTTTCTTCAGGTCCTCAAGTTCTTCAATATCCATTGTATATGGAGTCTTTCATAATAGAAACTCCCTAGGTATAGGTTATAATGAAAATTCAACCTCTCATCTATGAGGAAGACCAGAAAATTCCTCAGGAAACACATCAGTATATTCCCTCATAATAATAATTTCTTCAGGGGTGATTCTTTCCTAGACAAAATCATTTGAACTTGACACACTTACTTATAGGGAAATGATATCCATGCTTGAGAATTTTGTTCTAAAGAAGATCCATCATCCCCCTATTACTTGTATAGAATCTAATGAAATTTTAAGATAAAAAATAATGATTTACTTCTCATAGAAATTTATGTTTGCTCTATATAGGTAAAAATAATCCATGCTTATAATTGCATAAAATACCACCAAACTGAGCATAAAAAGGATCACTGGGATGTTTATCCCAAAAACATTGATAAATGGGGAGTAAAATACTTGGGATGCAATAATTTCCCCATTTTCCATTTTAATTAACTACTCTACTTCCATGAATTGTGTTGGTGTTTAGATAATTCTACTAAATTTTCATGATATGAAGGAATGTATAGAAACAAAATCAAAAATTACATTCAATGCTCTTGAATGAATAACTAGAATACCTATAACCACATAATTTTTAGGATCCACCTCAGTGGGTGGGATGGAAAAATCTCTCCTTTACTACTTTTGAGGTTTTGGGTTGTCTCCGAACAATCTTCAATTAGGAAATGGGTTTAAAAAGCTCCCCAATTCCTTATAGTTGAAGAAATGAACAATGAACTAAAGGTTGACCAGGGAATTCCTTTCCTCTGTAACATTATTGGGTTTATTGTATAGAAAATTTATGGATATGTTTCCGTCCTTCCCACACTTAAATATTTTACTCACTCCCCTTATAAAATTTATATAATGGTTTCTCTCACACCTTTGACAAGTGAGATGTTGAAATTTGTTAGCACTATTAGATTTATCCTTTAGACCACTATAATTTAAGTCCACTTTCCACTTGTTATCTCCATGATACCATTGATATTCGATGGTCTCCATTTCACCTTTGAGGGAAAATCAAAAACTTTCCTCATGGATATCAATGTCTCAAATCACCAATGATTTTCATATACTAGTTTTTCTCCCACAAAATAACCATTCAACCTTGCATTCAGCGGTATTGATGAATCCAGAGGCATATCATGAAAGTATTGTGAAGTTTTACTTGTACATCATGGTAGATTCATCAACCTTTTTCTTCAGGGAAATGAAATAACTTTCCATTTTAAGTCAGATAATGTGAGGAAAATATTTATCAAAAACATTTTATGGAATTCCTTCTACTTCATTGCTTCAATCTCTTCCTTGGGCTTCATATTCATGATTATTTTCCACCAATGATTTCCTTCTCCATCCATATAATAAACAACAAGTAGAACATTATATTTCTTAGAACATTTAAGTATGGATAAGATATCCTCAATGGAGTTGATCTATTTTTCCATGAGTAAGGGATAAAATGATCCACTGAACATTTAAGGTCATTGTCTCATAAAGATCTCAATCACGGATTTCTATTTCTTAGGGGGACTCGGATTCTCCTCCTGATCTAGGTTTTTATTTAAAACCTAATTTTTCTAAGAGATTATCATGACAATGTGTTTGATTTTTTATCCCATTTGGTTAAACATCTCATTGGGACAATCAGAATATTTCCCACCGTATTGATTGTTTACCTGATTCCTCCTATTTTGACCATTTCCTAGAATAAAAGGAAAATGAAGGTTGATTATTTTAAACTATTAATCACCTAAAGGGTTATCCAATGAAATAAAAGGGGTAACTTATAAATTATATTTATTTCCATAACTTATGAATTTCTAGGATTTAATCTATGTTATTTGTGATCTATTTCCTATCATATATTCTTATGGGATTTTTCCCTTAATAATGGTTCATAATGAGATTATGAATTTAACAAAGTATATTCCATGGGAGTGTCAAACTAGGTGTGAAGTAAAGATGATTTTCATGTACCATGTTACCCTAAGTCTGGCCTAGGACACCTTGTTAGAGTTGTTACCCCTAGGTACACATGTTCCAAAAACCACATCCACTTATAGTATCTAAACAGATATATATTTTATTGATAAACCAAATACTCTATACTTACCAAAATTTATGGATGTTTTCTTATATATAGTATTATCCCTAAGGTTTTTTATAGAGTCTTCTAATCCTAATATCAAAAATTACTAGACTTTGGATATGATAATAACTATAAAATACTAGTATTTATTTCACATTAATACACCATTTATTAAATAAAATTACACTTAATAAAATTAAAAAGACCAAGATGTCTAGAGTCTTTGGGAATCATGTACATAGAAAAACATATTGGACATTGAATACAACAACATTATCAAAAACTTACTTAACATGTTTCAAAAATTACATGTCCTGTTAAAACTACATGAGATAACCTAAGGACAAACCGATGAAAGGGGTGAGATATAAAGTCTAGTAAAGGAATAAACATTGAATATGATGATACATATTAGACAATATACATATCAATAGGGCATAAAAATAATATATATCATAAATTATCTCTCATTCAAAAAACAGAAATTGTACAGTAAGAGAATGTTCACAAATGAATTTCAATATAATCAATTGAAATTAAAAGGACTAATTTCAAACAAGGCGCTTGAATTGAAAGGATATGAGAGGAATTCATTACTTGAGTGTGTTAATCCAAATGATTGGGAGGGGATTCTTGAGAGTTCGGGGGTACCTAGGGAGGTCTCTTGAGAGTGGAGGTTAAAGTATGAACATACTCCAAGGAGTTTTAGTGAACTAAAATAGGTTTTTGGGTGGGTTTATATAAAAAATGAGTGGGATTTATTTATTATTTAGGTTTTGGACTCTACATAATAAATATCCTAAACCACGAACCATCCAATGGTTTTTACCATGGTTTCTACCAAATGGGATTGATTTTTATTTTTTTAAGTCCAAGAGAAGAACTTATTAATATAATGGACTTTCTTATGTGGAGGCGAGTCACACTCTTAAACAAATTATTTTAAAAACATAAAATATATTAATGGTTTTGAAGGATTCATAAAGGATTTATAAAATTTACCAAATAAACATAAAGTCAAATTTTATTAAAGAGAAAACAAATATTTTGTTGTGGATACCCTGAATAGTGTTTATTACATCACTTTTAGGTCATTATGATGTCATAATACCCAATGTATATTTATACGATAAACTATCTCAAAATTATTATGAAAAATTCAACATTGGATAATTTTGTTGTTATAATAATAAAAAAAATCATTTTATCTTAATAATTTTCTAAATAAGTGAATTTTAACTTATAAAATAAAATCAACATTTATTACGGAGTGATGTTATCTTTACGATAACACTTTTTGAACCATTATAAAAAATTACATTTGACATCATAAAAACATTGATTTATATTTAGTTAACATCATTTATTATTTTATTAATTTTTTTTTATTTCAAAAATCTATTAATTCATGAAAATAAATACCTTAATTGAATTTAATCATTACCCAAAAATACAATTTGTGTTTCATTGTTTCAAAAAAACAATTACTAAGTAACAATATTGGGATGAAAATATATTCATTATTCTATATAAAATATTGTACATAATCATACTGCTAGGTATCAATACATATCCATTTAATACACCTGAAAATAGACTAAGGGTATGGTATGTGATGGTGGGACATTCATGAGGTGGTTTGAAAAACATGGATTGGTCCATGATCTTAATGAGCTTGAACTTCTCTAGTAAATGGTTTCACTTATGCATAATTTTTTGGATCTTAGCTTGGGCTTGGTTAAGGGAAATACCAAGTATTGGTATCTCCCTAGTAATATCTAATAAATGGGATTTTTAGGATATTATACTACTATTTTAGGCCATCACTTCCTTTTTTATTTTGAATTGGATTTGTAAAAACCATATATTTATAGTAATCATGCGATAATTGTTCAATAGATATATCACCAACGGTAATAATTTTTAACACTCTTTTATAACTTTTGGGGTATGATAAAACCAAATAATTTCCTATGTTTTCTATAACCATAATAAATAATAAATCATTAAATTAAATAAGAATTTAAATGTTATTTATAATAGTTTGGTTTGTTACATTAAAAAGGGTTAATAAAAACTATCTTTGTAATTGATTAATGGAAGTTAAATTTTCATATAGAATAACACATATCTAGGTTTCCAAATATGATAATATTTGTGGGAATTCAGGAAAAGAGTATATAATTATAGAGAGTGATTAAGTTCATTGATCACAAGAAAATGAATGATTAATGAATAGTTAGTTGCCTCAAAACCAAACATTTGTGATCATCAATAGCACCATTGATTCATCATTATTTAAGGTACTAGAATAATAATTTATTTAAATATTTATTTCTTGGAGTTGAGGAATTATTTTACTATCTATACTAAAATAATAGTGGAATATACTTACTTAGAATGTTGAATTTCATCCTCTAGCAAATTTCCACTAAAATATCATCTCTTTCTCTAAACCATGAGTACTCAAGATAAAATTTTCATTCTTAAAATGCTAAAATAAAATATCAAAAACCATATAACCATAAAATTCATAATCATGTTATTCCACCTATATTTGAAATTAACCAAACCAATATGGTTAGAACATGGTATTATAATTTTTAGGAAAAATATAATACTTCATATAGTAATCACTAAATTTCAACAATAATACCCAATGTTCAATCCAAATCATTCCATAAATATATATCCTTAAAATTATCCAAACATTTCCTTACTATGATCGAAACCTAAATATTTAAAGGATTTTAATGTATATTCTTACAAGGTAAATAAAATATTATTTCTAAAATAAAATTCTACATGTTTCTGAAATAATATTAATCTTTACATGTAAAAAATTCATACTATATAGGAAATCATGTAGGTCAGTGATAGGTGTTACACACTTTTCATCCTTCGGTTATGGGTTTAGACCCCACAACCTTTCCGGATGTGATAGGATGTCATCTGACCTTTAGGTTGACCTATTTTTTGTTAAACATGAAAAAATAACTCCTCTCTAAATAAATATCCTTTTAGACCCTAAATATTAAAATTTCACCAACCCCATAAAACGTCTCCAAATATTTCATTAATAACCTCAAAATTTTATTACATAAAGCGTTCAAATATGTTGTCCAAGAATTTGAACATATGATCATACTTAATCTTATATACCTATGATGGCATCCAAAACACTTATGATATCCTCATATGAGAAAATCCTGATCTCCAACGTCATCTAAACATTTCCATTAATAATACCTATAAAACCCAAGAACCCTCACTCTCATCTCGGTGCCTAAATCATAAACATTACATTTATGGATTTGATGTTGATAATTATGGCCCAATTGTATCAATCTAAAACATAAAAAATAAAAATGAAAAATTGGATTACGTATATCCTCAAGAAGATTTAGGTTTTATAGTTTTATATAATTAGGAAAAATACCTACATAAACAAATCACATGACTTTAAATGAACATTTATCCCACTTATACAAGATTTTATTCTTTAATATTAGGTTATAAAAACAATCCATATGAATTCCCTTCTTTACAAATCACATTCAACCTCATTCTTTATAACATGTGGAAAATAAAACATAAGAAAATTGAGCTCAAATGCTTAGCAAGAGAAAATGTAAAAATTAACAAATGAATGTCGTTAGTGGGCATAAGAAGAGCATAAGGGTATCATGAAGTTGTCCTAGTACATGAGTATAACATAATAATGTTCATAAAAATAAATACATAGATCATAAAAAAAAGAAAACATGGAATAAGGATTTAATGAATTAAAAATTCATAGGAATCAATAATAATGATCCATATGATACAAATATTGATCAAATGAAACTTCACAAACCCATAAAAATCATAGATATAACATATTGGTATTATGGAACATCATCTCATAGAACCCTTACAGAATCCTTATAAATTGGAATAAAGATACAAAAAACATTAAATATAATTTGTGGGAGAACATTATAATTAATCAATGCATTAGAGAACTATCTAGATACACCCATAAATCAAGATATAATGGGATCACTTGAATCTATCTTGATGCACCAATAATATATAAATTCATATAACCACTACATGAATAATGTATATAAAGCTTAAATTTAATTATAAAACTCAAAGAATCAATCATTATTCAATTTATAACTTGATTATTCCTTCAAAATGAAAAGGGATTCATGTAAATATCTTTTAAACATGAATTAAACATGGAAATGAAATGGGTTCCATAACAATGTCTTTGAAACATGATTAACCCATATAAATGAAACAAATTTCATAATAATCTATTTGAAACATGATTTACTCATGAAAGAGAAATGAGTTTCAAACAATCACTATGAAACAATATTATTCCACCTAGAGAAAGAATACTGATGAAATCAGTACCAAATATCCCTAGTGGATGATAATTAACAAAAGAGTGTGGTTGAAATTTATGAATTCAAATAAAACATTATTTAAAAATATACATTTTATTTTTAAGATCAATTTTCAACACATAAAATATTTTGAAAATCCATTTCATTAAAAATCCCAGTTTCAAAAAAAATCCATAAAAAGAACCTCATAATATTATAAAAAATATTCAAAGAAATTATTCTCATAAAGGAGGTTAGTTTTGTACATTAAATAATATAAAAATCCTTTTTCACTATAACAAGTTAGGAAAGTTCCTTGTTCAAAAAATTACAAGAATAATACTTTCACATTTTTAGTAAATTATATATGGGAATTATTTTGGAACGATATAAGATTCCATTGACATTTTTTTATAAGGAATAAAAAGGGTAAAAATTAATTTGATAAATCATTTTTAAAATGATAAAAAAAATTAAAACATTTTTTGAAAACACTGTTTTTGTTGAAAACATATTTCTGACCGAAGATAAAAATGAAGTCGAATTTTATTTAAAATATTTTATCAATAATTTTAACTACGATAGAGTGGAAAAAAAGTTTTATTACTTTTAAATATCATTAATTACCATACTATAATAAAATTAATACGATTATTAAGATATATATCATAACATATCATCATTGGAAGCATAATCATAAACAATCATGATGAGATTGTAACAAAATAATCTTACCACTTTGGTAACATTGAATCATAATCCATGGGAAAGAATGGAAATAAATTAAAAATATAATATCATAAAATAATTATACACATGATATAACATATCAAAGGGGTAGTATATATACCTCATAAAATAAGAGAGGTTCGTAACACGACATAATCCTTAAAGAAGGAAAATTGTGGAAAAAATCAATTACCACTTTGGTAACTGTTAAAACGTAAACCTGATAAAAGATATATGATAAAATGGATATGTAAATCCAAATAAATTGAAGTAAAATAATCATAAATATATTAATGGGTATTATATACACCACAAAACAAAAATAAGTGCTTAATATAGCATATATCTCATAGTAATAAAAGTGAGATAAGAAAACCCTTACCATGAGTCTGACATGTCATGTGTGTCTTTATCTTCATGAATATTAAAAATATGCTAATTAATTAATTTCATTAAAAAAAATTAAATTTTATTATTTTCTTCATTTCACTTATTATCTTTTTATATACAATTACATAATTGAATATGTTTTCATTGGATGTTTTGACCATATTCTGCTTCTGTGTTAAAAACGAAGAAGCTAGGTTGACTATGTGAAATGTGGTTATTATTTAAACATATACAGAATAATAATCATGAAATAATTATAATATTTATAAATAAATTATAATTTTAAATAAAATATTGAATTCTGGTAATGAAAATTGAACTCATGTTATGATCCTAGAGACGGTTGGTCGTATGTACGCATGAGTAATGTTTTCAATTTCAATGATCTTTGTGAAAAGGTAACATTAATATTTCTATAATGGCCTCAATATCTTAAATACCATATTATTTAATTATATATTATTTTATATATGTCATTCTTCTGATGTGGTGATGAAAAAAAATTATATCAATTCAAGGATGCGGTTTTCCACACGTCCATGAAGGACTTTACCGTTATTTCAATGTGTGAAAAAGGTAAAGAAAAAGTGATATATTATATTTTAATAATGATAAATATATATATTTAATACCATATATATGTCATTTATATCAAATAAATTTATTATCTTCACCCATATTTCCTTTTTATTAACACATTAGAGGAAAATTAATCGCATCACTTTATAAGGCGGTAATATTTCGTACAAAGGAGAGAAATTATCGTATCCCTTGCAGAATGGAAAATAAAAGGGTATAAATGATATAATGAGTCTAAAAATATAATTATATTATAAATATCACATATATAATTTATATCCATAATCATTCCCAACCATGATAGGTGGTAATGGGAAAACAAATGACATCATTTTGTGGGGTAGTAGTCTGCCATACACACACATGATGATTTCCTAATGTATTTGATAGAAGTGTGTGTGTATGAATGTCATACCCTTAAAATAAATAAATAATAGTATATTTAGGATACTTATTTTATTATATCATCATATTATAATAATTATTAAATGGGGTTTAAGAAATGGATAAAAAATGATCATTAATAAACGTTACCCCTTCTTCAGGTAAGTCCTTTTGGTTTGCACCAAAGGCCTTCCTTGTTTGACTTTATGACCAAATTGAGCCTTCTATAATGAGATTAGTGATGTTAATTTTTTATTTTTATAATTATTAATCAATAAAAATGTATTCTAATGTTTGAATAAGTGGGGAGAGTTAATTCCCTTTTATAATTGAGGTGGAGTTATATTCTTGTAAATACCCAAAATTATTCTCTATTGGGAGGTATAACTCATCTAATGTTACTAAAAATATTAATAATAATAGAGGTTATGGTCTATGTGGTCAGAAAAAACCTCCACCAAAAAAATTAAACAAAATTTTATAATCCTATTCCTTAGTCTTTAAGTTTATTCAATTTTACCCTTTAGTTTTTTATCATGGTAAATTTTAACTTTAAATTTACCTAGGTAATTTACTCTTCAATAATAAAATTAAAATCATCTTTATTATTTAAATATGACCTATTTATTGGAAATATTAAATACTATTTATTAAATAAAAAGCCTATTTATGTGTAAAATTAATTTTAAAACTAACACGTGTAATGCACGAAACTCTATTTTAACATTAATCAGAGTAATTAATATTAATTATTTTCTCAAATTATTATGGTCCAAAATGAAGTTAAAATTACTAGATTATATAAATTATGGTTCTTCCTAATATTTAATACATTTTTTTAAATTATAGTCACCTAAGTGGCGTAATTTAATGTCAAATTAATATCATGGACGAGGAGAGACCACATGTTTTTAAGAAGAGTTTTTTCTTATCCAAAGAGGATTATATAATAAATTTATGAATAATAATAATATTTTTATAAAACTAAATTACTATTTATTTAAATATAATCTCAATGTTCCATTTAAAATAATAGCCATTCAAGTTTATTTTTATTAATTAAAATGGAGAAACATTATGCATTTTAAAACAGTTTTTAGAAAAAACCTTTTTAAACCAAAAAAAATAAACTAAAAGAAAATATAATGTTGATTATATGTAATTAATTAGATTTATTATAACTTATATAACTTTAAAAAACACATAAAACATATTGTTACTTTTAAAATACTTAATTTATTGAAATTAAACCGCTTTTTACAAAACTGGATATTTTCACAATTCACTAAAAAATCACTATTTTACAAAAAATCCCAATCATTCATCAAATTTAAATTATGATAATTAAATTTAAAAAATGAATTTTATTTTTTCAAATAAATATTATAAAATTTTAAAGCAAATTAAAATAACTAAGCCATAAAAAGGCGACAAAAATTTATTTTGAAAAAAATACCGTTTTTCAGTATAAAATTGGATTTTTCTTCTCATAACTATAAAATACATAGGAGGAATGTTAAATAATAGACTGAATATATAATATATATATATTTCATTAATATATTCCAAAAATATTTTTTTAAATTTATTATTATAAAACACACTTGTGTGAATTAAAATGGTTTTCTAGAAAAAGAGTTCATTTTATTTTTAAAGCGGGTTGTATTTTCATTTCAAATTAATTTGTCACCAAATAATAAATATAAACCATATTTTTATAAGTTATTTTTTTCTATTAATTCCCACAATTACAATGGATAGGTTATATTGGTAATATATATCATGGTTTCTTTATGTTTGGTGATGCATGTTGACTATGCCATCGAACATAAAAATATCGGGGGTTTCATGTAATGAATGCTAAAAATAATTCTCTATTTTATTTAAAATATTGAACACAATTTTATTCTTTTGAAATATCTGGGTGTTAAAATATAATTTTAAAACCATTCCATGTATATCATTGATTATAAACAATAGTTATGCAATAAGTCTTTATAGTTCGTGAGACATTAATAATAATTGAACCAAATAATATGATCCCCGAGAGCATAACATTGGTATAAGAAATAGATTTTTGTCATATGAATAAATATAGAAAATCATTTAATTAGTTTTCAAGCCATATATTGAAAAATATTATTTTGGCATGGTTTCACTCCCCAAACCATCAATGTATCCAAGGTTCACTTGCAAGACTATTATAGTGGACAATATCCCTTTCTGAATTGGGTTTACTACCCATTGAAGTACGGTTTATTTAATGTCATATAAATCATTAAAAAATTATCTAATGTAAGATATAGGTCCAACCCATAAAATATTCCACACTTTTTTGTATGAAAATATCATTAAATAATAATTAATTTGTAACCCATTAAAAGAAATGGGTTTCCCAATCATTTCTTTATATCATTATAGCATAACTCGTGGAAAATGAATAGGTTTCATAAAAATATTGTAATCATAAATATAAACTATATAGATAATTAATATGTAATGAATAATTAAAAAATATCTCTACTAATGTTTATGTAAATTCAAAAGAAGTAATCTTAGATTGAAAATGATTTTGAAATATCACATGGAAATTTTCTTGGAAAAATATCTTTCACATTTTTAAATCACATATTTAACATCTAATTTTTATGAAAATATAATTAAAAAATTTTCTATGAAAATAAAATTGGAATGTTTTAATTTAATATAAAAATATTTTATTTTTAATAACTGTAGAGAAAAATATTTTCATGTCGTGTATGTTAAAATAATGATTTATTTCCCTTTTGCGGTAAAAATCCAGAATTACCTCATTTGGAAAACAAAAAGAAGAGTCTATAAAAAAATATCCAAAAATTCAAAAATAGTTAAAAGTATATTTAAATAATCATTTTAAGGTAGTAAAAAATATTTCAATTTTTTCTAAAAACACAAAAATATAATAAAAAGGATTTTCGACTGAAGGGAGAAATAAAGTCCTTTTTTCATAAAAGCATCACATTTTTCAATTTAGTAATTAAATAGATTAAAATTAAATGAGATAATTTATTCTCCAAAGAAATAAAAATTATACGAAATTTAGTTATTTTATATAGAGATAGGTCATAGGATTTCGTAGTTGGAAACTTAATTATAAGCAATCCTTATAAACAATGAGATTATAACATAAAACTTTTATCACTATGGTATCTTTTGAGTCGTAATACCCATGAAATATAGAAAAATATATGGATGTTTATATTACATAATTTGATTAAATTAATCATAAAATACATTAATGGGATGTATATACACCACAAATAATAAATGAGTGATGAATATTGAATGTTTCCCACAAAAATAAAAGTGAGATGAAAATACTTTATCATAAGTCTCGATTTCCTACATACATATTTTACCATATTATATAATAAATATAAATTATTTTAAATTCTATTATATAACCATACTCATTTTTATCTCACCAAATATGATTTACCTATAACCTTTTATTACGAGTTTAATAACAGTTCCTTGTTAAAATCACGTTTCAGGTAAAAGATGATTTGTTTTTCTTGTCCATTTTTTCATTTTATATTTTCTATAATTTTACATTTATATGGTTCCATAATATTCAGAATTATAACCATTATATAATTGTCATATATATTAATTATATATTAATTTATGAAAATTAAATATAGAAAATTAATTATACTATTCATGGAGATGATAGGATGTACGTACGCAAGAACAAAGTTTCTATTTTCTTGAAAGATAGATAAAAAATAAGGTGCATAATATATCATCATTATAGATTCATTATTTTTTTCATATATATATCATATATATTCATTAAATTTACACTTATTTCCTTCCATGTGAAGCATGTGTTAGAAATTAATCAAATCGATTTTTGAGGCAATATTCTTCCGTACAAACGAGCGACATAAAAATTTTCAAATAGAATGGAAAGTAAAAAAAATGAATATGTGATACAATAATTATATAAGTATAGTTATTTAATCAAAATACTATTAATAATTTATATGAATCATTATAACCATCCTTGCGAGGTGGTGATGGAAAATGAATTATTTCGGTTAATGAGGTTGTAGTCCACTATAAAAAGGATCAATTGTATCATTTCCCACATAATGGAAGATGATATAGACTTAGGTCTTGACATTAAACTAATAAAATATTTGTATATTATATATATGGAAGTTTATTATATCATCGCATTTATATAATATTTTAAGGGGTTAGAGGAAGAAATTAAATGAAAACACATATTTATGATGTATAGCTCTTCTTTGGAGAACCCCTATTGAGTTTACACCTACAGCCTTCATAGGGGTTTTTTTTAAAACAAATAACGCCTCTAGGACTGGGGTAGGGATTTAATAAATATAATGGGGTAGTTACTGCATGATTTAAAGGGTTTTGAAATTTTTAATAGGGGAGGAGATGGGTGCCCATTTATAAGTGTAGGAGAGGACACACAAGGAATTTTTTAAATTAATAAATTATAACCCTATTTTTCACATGAAAAAAGACTAGAAAATGGATCCTTAATGAACCTTAAATGTTATTGGTTCAAATTGCGACCATTTAATGGGAATTAAAAAAAAATAATGTCACACTAAACCTTATATTTTTATTTTCAGGCCATATAAACCCTATTTTTACCATAACCCCGATAATTAATTTGTACTCTTTTTACTATTTAGTTTGAAAAAAAATTGTTTAACATATTATATAATTTTTACTATTATCATTCCAAATATATAATCAATTTTGACAAATTTCATTCAAATAAGTGAAAAAATTTAATTTAAAATTATTCCTGTAGACGTGATTAAAAAATAGATTTCCAAAGATAAACTCTTGATATATAAGGAATGTTTTAATATACAAAGTCCATATGAATTTTATTACAATGAATATAATTGGATTTTTAATAACATAATTAAATTATTTTTAATTCTAATTTTTTTTTCAAAATCGGATTCAACTTCGTAAATTACAGAAATGAAAAAGGAAGTTTTTAATTGAAATAAGTCTTTCTCAGTATTCAATGAAAAATTATAATTTTCAAAAAATTATAAAAATTTTACCCTAAGATTATTTTAAAATGTTAATCACAAAAATTATGTTAATTTTTTGTAATTTTTCTTCAAAAAAATTCAAAAAAAAATTTATAGTTTTTTCATAAAAGTAAATACAAATCATTTTTTTAGAATTTTTTTCGAATTATAAAAAGACTATACTAAAAAACATGTCCTTATTTAAAAATATATATTATTTATCTAAAAAATTATATATAATTTTAAAAATTTGTTTATTCCAAATCGAAATTTTATATATAATGGGTTGGTTATAATAATCAAATTTATATAACAATATTAATAGTATATTGTGGTTCTTTAAAATTTAGTGTTGTGTGAACACATGATATCAAAGTAATTAAAACATTAATATAAAAATATTTCATAAAAAAATCATGGTGTTACATCTAATCCTAAATAGAATGAATTTTAATGTCAAAATATTATCACTTTAGTATAGAAATATGAAGATAGTTCTACCTCATTATATCCTCAGGTTTCCACATAGCTTCCTCTAGATAGTGTTTTCACCAAAAGCATTGAACAATAGAGTGGTATTTTTTATAGAACATTATTAGTATGTTCAAGAATATCCACCCATTATTACTCAAAATAATGACCATTCCTCACCGGTATGACCTCTGAGTTT
Source organism: Viscum album (assembly GCA_963277665.1). Lineage (NCBI taxonomy): Eukaryota > Viridiplantae > Streptophyta > Magnoliopsida > Santalales > Viscaceae > Viscum > Viscum album. The sequence goes on along the minus strand of OY728166.1, from coordinate 1,357,430,462 downwards.
AGTATGTGTAATGGATCAATTATGTACTTCCTCAGTAGAGATATATGGAACAAAATGTGAACCTGAGAGAGGTTATGTGGAAGCGATGATAAATATGATACAATACCATTATGATAAATGTTTTAAAATGTTCTAATATACCTATGTTTTAGTTTTCACTTCATTCCAAATATCATAAACTTCTTCTATTTATAGATTCTTAGAAACACCTTGTTACTGTATTCGAATTACAAATCACACTAGTGATTGTCAGAATAACATTTATTCTAAATTTGTGATTCCCTTATGTGTTACTGAATGGATATAACTCCCTATAACATTTTCTCATCTATCATAGGCCAATGTGGCTTTGTTTATCCAACTATATCCTAGTATGTTGGAGTTCTTCACTTATTTCCATATTGGGCTTCATAAACATCCATGAGAGTTATTGATTGTAATATATTTTTTTAAAAAAATAAACAAGTGAATGTGTTTTATCCAAACCACCCTTGATATACATAGACAAAAGTTTTGAATGGTTCTATTAGACTGAACAACTTTCTGGGGATGATATATAGTTCTGAAACTCAACACTGTATTAAGAGATTATTGAAGACTTCAGCAAAACATTGGGGAAAATCTTTTATCATAATTAGATATAATTTCCTATGGTACTCTATGAAACCTTACCACTTCATTAACGTATATTTTATATATTTTATCTATTGATAAATAAACTCTTAAAATGATCAAGTTTTCTAAATTTGTTTGGTGGTCGACTATAACCCATAGAGAATTATTCTCTTTAGATGTTATGGAAATTCCAATGACAAAATCCATGGTTACATGTTCCCATTTCCATTATGGTATTGGTAATGGTTATTACATACTCCTAGAATTATTTATCTCAGCCTTTACTTGTTGATATACCAAGCACTGAGATACAAACTCAACAAATTCTCTCTTTATTCCTTCTCAAATGAAATACTCTTTTAGATCTCTATACACCATTTTATTTCCATGATGAATATAGAATGTGGAAGTATGGGATTTCTATAAGACATATTTCTTAAAATATGGTATGGATAGAATATATACATGGTTCTTAAACATTACCTCTCCATAAAAATCAATGTTAAACATAGGAACATTTAAAATCTTCTCATATAGCTCCAAAACAGCTTTATGTGCCACTTTAATCTTCAAATGGATAGATGGATGAATGGTTATTTTAGAAAGGTAATATTTCTCCTCTTTCTTCTAGAATTCATGATCTAACATTTTAACATTAATAAATATTTGAAAATTTTGAATCCTAATCATAAATATTATAGTATTATCCTTTCTATTATAAGAATCATCCACCTTATTCTCTTTCATAGGGTGGTAATGGATTGAGTAGTTGTAATATTTACTCACCTCCAACCATATTCTTAGGATCATATTCATCTCCTTATATGTGAATATATACTTTAATATTTTTTTAACAGTATATATTTCAATATTTTCTCCATAAATATAATTCCTCTATATCTTTAATGAAAAAAGTTCCAAATCTAACTCCAAATCATGAGTCGGGTAATTATTATCATAAACGTTTAATTTTTCTGAGGCATAATCTATAACCCTTTAATTATTCATGATAACAGATACTAATCCCATATTGTATGCATAAATATAGATTAGAAACCCTTATCAACTATAAGGTAATGTAAGTATAGGTGAGACATTTTTCTATTCAATTATTTAAAATTTTACTTTCAATCATTCATCTAGAGGAACATGGTTCCCTTCTGAGTTAACATGGTGAGTGGATTATATAATAATGATAAATTATCTATAAATTTTTAATAATATCTTTCTAAACCAAGAAAACTTCATATCTCTATTACCATGGTGTGTTTTTTCAATGTTAAATATATTCTGTCTTTGATGGATCCACCAATATACCCTCACAGGAGATTATATAACATTAAAATTAAAACTTTTTCAACCAAAATTCATACTTTTTTTTAATTTCTCGTACATTTTATCCTTCCATAGGATATTTTATTAAAATTATATAATAATATTCATGGTCTTACTTACTATTTGAATACATAAGAATATCATCTATAAATTAAACCACAAACTGGTCAAGGAAATATCTTAAAACTCTTTTTATAAAAATATGTGAATATAAAAGTTCCATTTGTAAGACTAAAATATATTACTATGTAATCATAGTTTCAATATCTTGTATGAAATGCTTTATTGGGTATATTATCCTTCTTGACCCCCAATTAATGATATCCAAAATGAAGTTCAATATTAAAAAGGTATTGATCTCTATGAAGTTGATCAAATATGTCATTAGTATAAGGTAGATGAGACTTATTCTTGATTTTGATCTTTATGAGTACATGGTAATCAATGCATTGTCGCATTGATCCACTATTCTTATTAAAAATGAGAATAAGTACACCATAAGGTGGCAGACTCATCTAAATGAATCCCTTATAAATCCTCTAATTGTTTTTCTTCTTAAATTCATACAACTCAATATGGGAAATTATATAGGGAATATTAGAAATAAGTTGGGAATCAAGTATGAGTTTTATTGGTAAATCAACATAAAATTTCCGTATAATACATGGAAACTATTATAGAAAGGAATAAAAAAACACCCTAGCATTAAGCATATCATCGATGTTGAGTTTCTTCCCAACCATACAAGATAAACAACCCTTTTAAATGGAATAAAGAACCATAAAATGGATGTGATATGATTTGAAAATTCATATAAATAATCACACTAATATATGATCATAAGTTATTTTTTAATACCAAATGTAACTACCCTTACTCAGAAATTAATGTGGTATTTATGTAGATAAAATGAACACAAACCTATGATAAGATCATATTCAACCAAAGGAAGAATAATTAGGCTCGAATGAAGAAAATTACCAAAAAAATAACATGGATAAAAATCAAAGACTATAGAAGTGATTAACATACCATTTAAGGTTTTCACTTCAAATTAAACATCTAATATTTGGGGTGGAATTTTGATACCATTTGAAAATACATTATATATAAATGAGAGGGTAGAATCATATTCAAATAAGACATTATTATTTCTAGAGTGGATGGTAGGTGTACCTTTCACCATGTCGTTATCACACCCCGCATTAGAAGTACTGATCATATGAGATTTCCCTTTGTCTCTTGACTTAAGAGGTTATTAACATCAATAAATGTAATTAACCTTCAAATCAAATAACTAGTTTTCATACTACCCATACTCATTGAATTTGAATCACATGATTGTGGGTGGTGCATTCTATAGAGATTTCTATCTATCTGCATAATTAGCTAACTTATTCCCATCACTTTGACTATTACTTTTTGGATGTCCTTCCTTTTGAGAAATAAAAAATATATATGTCCTTGTAAAACAATTTTTTCTTTGTTTCCTTCAAGAATATGATCATAATGGATAGCTCAACTTCATTACTCCCTAGTTTTTTTAGTTTTCGTTGAATTCCATCATTATTTTCTTATAAATGCATGATATTGATGGGTAATTCCAATTACCATTTCCACCTTGAAAACATTTAAAATTATTTTTTAATATCCACCAAGGTTCCTTATGGAAAATAACCATTGGAAAATTAGTGTTAATAAAAAAAATAATCAATAATCCTTACAATCATGATGGAAGATAATACTAGAAGCCTAATATGTTGGTACCTATGTGGTGAATCTTACAAGACTTTCAAGGTATTCTTAACCAAAAGACCAGGATATTTTCATATATATAGACTTATCCTTTTAGTTCTTAGTAAAGTGTTCTAATCTTAGGTTCAAATGGTTTAACTAAACCTTTATATGATACAAAATAAAATGACTGAAACTTTTCAAACATAAATATTACTTATTAATTAAAAAACATAATGATCTATACCAGAATCATTTATGCCTACTACCTTGGGAAACTTGGATTCACAAACATCAAGTTCATAGGTGAACTATATCATCCCCCACAAACTATCTCTCATATAGAACTATTCATATATATATATATATATCATAGAAAATACTATTCTTCATTACTAGAAAAGTGAACATAAGATAGGGTTATCTTAGGTGATTTATAAGGATAAAAAAGGGAGATATCAAAATAATGAGAGAATAAGTGTTTGATAATAATAAAATGAAATTTCAAAATAATACCCCGTATATCATGGATCATAACATCAGTCATGAAATAAATATTTATTGTTCATAACACATGACTGATAATGAAATCATAGAACATGATCCATGACAGAATAAAATTATCAAAACACATAGATTTTTAGAAGATAGATAATAATATAAATTCATTTTCTTGGTAGTAAAGGCTAATTTCTGAAACTATCATAGTTTAATGGATTCACTACACAAACATTCATAGTTTTCATGTTTTTCTCCTAAGACTATCAGAGCGGAAACAGTCTCTTACCTAACTAGGTTCACTCCCTATTCCATCCTATTTATCTAATGAGATATCAACATTTTACAATTAAATTATAGAGAGATGTAGGTCCTACCCATCACATAATCCCCACATATTTATTTCATAAGATCATAAAATCATAATCATATCATATCCCATGAAAATAAATGTGGTTCATAAAAATTTCATAATTTCATCATCACATAACCCATGGAAAAGGAATAGGTTCCATAAATATATTTTAATCATTAATATAAACCATCCAATTATAGAATAATGATTTTATCATTGGATCATATCCCAAGTAAAGATTAAGTGACATCAAAGGACATTATCTTAGAATGAAATTATTTTTGAAATATCACTTGAATATTAATTGATGAAAATATCCATTAATTTTTGAAATAAATTATTTAACAATTAAAAATTTTTGAAATTAAAATTAAAACATTTTATTTTCAAATAACCATGGAAAATTTTAAATTAATATTAAAATAATTTAGTGGTCAGGATGGCCAAAAATAATTTTCATGCATTTAACGTTAAAACAGTGATCTCTTTCACAATTTCGGTAAAAATTCAAAAGCACATCATTCAGAAAATGATAAAAAGATTCCATTAACATAATTTTTTTAAAAAAATAAAATTTTGGTAAAAACTTCAATAAAAAAAATTTAGAATAGTTAAAAAGATCTTTAATTTTTTTTATTAATCATGATCATTAAAGAAAATAGACTTTTGACCAAAGAGAGAAATAAAGTAAATTTTTCATAAAAAACTATTCTAAAACCATGAGTGCATAAAGAGGGGAAAATGAAAGTAAAATATTTATTTTTATGAAATAATCATTGGATAATTATATTCATGATTTTCACAAGATATATATCATAATATTTCATAATCTAAAAGTTAGTTATAAACAATCTGGATAAACAAAGAGATTGCAACATAAAACATTTACCACATTGGTATCTTTTAAATAATAAGACCTATGAATAATAGAAACATATTTGGATGCGTTGATATCATAATTTAAGGTAAATAATCATAAAATAAATTCATGATTAGTATATGCACCACACAATATCAATGAGTGGTGAATATAGCATGTGACCCCAGATATAAAAATAAGACAAAAATATGTAAGTCTCAAATTCCTTCATACACTTTTGAAGATAATATATAATAAATATATATTTATAATAAATATATTATAGAGTCATAATCATGTTTTTAATACTATTTATAATTAAATATAACCTTTTAGTAACTATTTAGAAACAATTCCATGTTAACATCATGTTTTGGGTAAAAACTGCTACATTTTTCATATATGTTTTCATTTGGTATTTCCAATAATTTTAATTTTATCTTTATTAAATCATAAATAGAATTTATAAAATGGTATAATTTTCATATATATTCATTATATTTCTATTTATAGTAATACATAAATGTTTTATATAGAAAATAAATTACACCGCTCTTGAAGATGGTAGACCGTATGTGCGTATGAACTCTATTTTCATTTTCATGATGGATTGAAAAAAAATGAAGGTAAAAAATATATAAAATTCATTGTAAATATTATTTCATATATATCAAATATATTAGTTAAATTTACCCATATTTTATTCCATGTAAATCATAATTGAAAAATGAATCACATCACCTTATGAGACGGTAGTCCGTTGTACAGACAATCAATGTTATTGTATTCCCATGGAATAGTAAGTAAGAATTTATATGTTATATTATAATTAAATAACTATAATTACATCATAAATATCATATAAATATTTTAAATCCATCATTATAACCATCCATAAGATGTTTTCATGGGAACAAATTACATTAGTTCATGAGGCCCCAGTCCATCGTACACACGATCGATGATTTGATTTCCCACTTAATGGAAGAGGAGATATATGTAAGTTATATAGTTAAAATAATTAAAAATAATTATAGGGTATATATTTATTTTTTATATGAGAATTACTATATAATATTTTAATTCATTAGAGTATGAAATAAAATGAAAATGCATAGTTCAGCTATATATCTCTACTTCAGAGAACACGTTTTGGTTTACACATAAAGCCTTCGATAAAGGGTTTAATAAAAAAAATAAGAAATATAGAATTTGGTGTAGGAATGAAGAAAGACTTTTGAGAAGTTATTGTTTGATAAAAATGGGTTTGGAAGTGCATGGAGAAGTGGAGTGGGGTTCCTTTTTAGAAGTTGTGGAGACGACAAACATTAAATTTTTGAATTGAACAAAGTGTTCTCATGTTTCTCACATGACAGAAGGCTCCCAAATAGTTCTTTATAGATCCTTAGATGATATGTCGTAAAAATAAGTCAATATAAAATTAATTGGATTATTTTTAGGTCATTTTTGACCTTATATTTTTTGGTTAATCCCTGGAAAACCCTTTTTATCATTATCCTCAATAATTAGTTTGCATTTTTTTCTATTCATTTTCACCAAAAAATAAGTTTATCATGTTATATTACATTAATTATTATTTTTTAGAATATTTAATCCATTTTCTGCATTCTATTTAGGTAATTGGAATAGTTCAATATGAAACTAATCCCAAAGATGTGATGAGAAAATGGTTACTAAAAGAGAAACATTCAAAAGTAGAGAATGTTTTAAAATAAAAAGTCGATATGAATTTGATTAAAATGATATAATTTTGTTTAATAAAAAAATAATTTAACTTATCTAATTTGAAAAAAAATATTAAAAAATATATAACTTTGTAATTTCTTTAAATGAAAAGGCTTTGTTTTAATTGAAATAACTATTTTCACTATTCATCAAAAGAAATTCATAGAAATATAAACAATTACCCTTATGATAATGTTGATAAGTTAATTCAAAAATTGAAATTATGCTTTCAAAATAAATTTTCTTAATATCAAAAAAATTAATTTCCTTATTTGTTCATAAAGATAAATAAAAATACTTTTTTGATAAAAACTATTTTTGAAGAATATAAGGACTTTAATAAAAATTATTTACCTATTTATAAATATATTTAATTTTTATAAAACATTATACATAGTTTATAAAATGTGTTTATTCCTATTCATACCACCAAATTTAGTACTTAGTTTATAAAAATCATGTTTAAATAATAATGTTAATTGTATATCATAGTTCATTAAAACTTAGTGTTTCATGTAACGCATGCTACAGAAAATATTAAATTATTCAAAAAATATATTTCAAAAAAACGTAAGGTGTTCCAAATATTCTAAAATGATCATTAATACCAATGGCTGAATAAGATTTAATTCTTATATAAACATTCATTCAATATGTGTATAGTGATATTTTTAACAATATTAAATGAATAATAATTTATATTTCTTAGTATAATATTTTTTCAAAGAGTTTATAAAATGTGAACTAACACATTTAATTTTTATTATTCAAGTGAAATGTTTTAGAAATATTATCTTCAAACTTGTCATTAGGTATTTATTGGATTCATTGAGGTGTGTTTCTATTCCAGATGATTCAGTTTTTTTATAGAGAGGGGCTACTGTGGTTGGATAAAATTATGTCCATTTTTATCACTAATATATGTTTTAATTTCTTGTATTTTTGTAATTTTCTTTATAGTTATATATGGTGAAATATCATTTCACCTTGGGTATTCATTGTAATATAATTTTTATATAATAAATATTTATGGCCAATGTGGCTGGAAAAAAACTCACAACTCTTATTATTTGGATTATATGATTAAACAGTTTATTTAGAAGTATAATGATTAGAAAATAATGTTCCAGTATTTTTAAATATTCAAAAATCCAAATCATAGTATTACTATTAACTAATTAAACATATTTCTATAATATTTTTCCAATTTAGTTAAAACATCCCCACTCTACTAAATCTCATCTGAATATTCATCACCTTAAAGAAAAATAAATAACTTTTCCTAGTGACCGTTAATAGTAAGTAGATTAATCACCTTGTTCTCCTCATGCCATTTATAAAATATATCCACTTCTTTTTGAATAATGATCTAAAAAACGTGATATTATAGGAAATTCTCTAGTGGATGGTTGAGATCCCCCATACAGAGAAAAATAATATAGATGAGTATGATTAAATAACAAATACATTAAAATTAAAGAACCTGTAATGAAGTTCCCAAGACCCGCACTCCCTTATTTTGTACTAAAAATTCATAGATTTAAAAATTAACATTGATATAAAGTGAGATTATCAAATATCAACTTACATAAATATCATGTTAGTAATACATCATAAAATAATCCCACTTAACTAAGAGAACATTCTAGATTAGTGTATTGGAGGACTAGTTAGAAAATGAATATATTTTAAAACAAGTGAAAACATTAATCCATTATATTTCTCCTCTATCCTCCCTTATAGAATTATAAAAATTTATTTATCTTCATAACCCTGTGACTATAAGCATAAGATTGTTTTAGGTTAAAATTGTTAATAAGGGATAAATATGAAAATTTTATCAATGCTTAGAGTAAAAACATATGAGAAAACATGAAAAGGGGATAATATTATAATAAAAAAACATAGAAATATAATAGTTTTACATAAATCATGATAGATAGACATGTACTAAAAATAGAAATAAAATACTATGGAAAAAGATTATAGAATCATGATTTGTTAAACCTGATCCGCAGAATGTAATCATTAAAATTTAAGAAGGAAATACATCATGATATTGATACATAATATAACAATAAACTTATGAAAAAGTTATATCATATAGAAATTGTAACATTATGACTAAAAAAATTTCAACACAAATTATTGTGAATAAAAAAATTCCACATAAGCTTATGAAAAAATAAAATTTCCATAATTTACATTATTTTGTCAATAAAAATAAAAATGTAAGAAATTAATTAAAGGGATTTAATAAAAAACCATCTCACGAATTTACTAGAAAAAAATACCACTAGTTATTGTTGGACCCAAACCATATTAGTGATTTAATATAACTAAAACATCTTAGGGTTTTGTTGGATGAAATCTATCTCCATGATTTTCAGACCCAAAAAATCTTAGGGATTTATCAAACCAAAATCATTAGATAACATTATCATACTAACAGTGTCTCACGGATTTATCACATTAGAACATTTTGAGGGTTCTATTGGACCCAAAACATTACATAATGAAAATTCATACTCATGTGTTCCATATAAAAAATCAATCCAAAATTATTACTTGAAGAACCTAATATAATAAAATTTATTTCATGTCTTTTCAAAATAGTATCACATAAATTTATCTCAATAATTAAAATGCCTAATACCAAAAATTCAATCACCCAAAAATAACATTTTTATTATAAAAAATTAGAGTGAAATTAATGAGAAAAATTTCCTAGGAAATAAATACATTAATGATAAAGAGTAAATGGTACTAAATTCATAATTGTTTTTTTAATAAAAACACATTTATATTTTTTGTAAAATATGATGTTACAATCACATGAAAATTAATTTTCGAAAGGATTAAGTGAAAACATTTGAAAATTATTTACCCTTATATGGAGCTATTAATAGAGGAGCCCTAAAAATGTATAATAGTTTTAAAATAATTAAGTGAATGAAAATTGAATTTAGTAACATTAAAAATAATATTAAATAATAGATCATTATATAAAAAAGGTTTTCAAAAAGTAACATAGAGTAGAAGTTAAAACATTTTATTATGAAAGGATGAGTCAACTTTTAATAATTTTGAGACACCTATATAGAAAATAGAAATAATTAAATGAGTTAATTATGAATCCTTTTTAAATGAGAAAATTTTAAATATAGAGTTCACATGAGTAATCAAATATTTGTTTTTTAAAAATAATAATGTAAAAGGTTTTTGAGAGAAATGAACATGAAAATGTATGAAACATCATCTTCAAATGTATCAATACATTTTTCTTAAAATGTTTACATATTTTTGTGATTGAAATTCAATGTGAGAGAATATTTAAAACAAATACCATTTTAAAAAGTTATAAAATAAGGAATATCCTATAAAACTAGAAATAGAATAATTCATTAAAAATAAAAGAATGGTTTTCAAGGATTAAAATTTCTATGTCAATGAAAATAAATTAGAGTAAACCAAATCCCCTTTGGATAGTATAATTACGTAATCGATGGAAATTTTGGAAGGGGTTTAAGTTGTAGATATGTAAATCCATATAAAAAAATGCTAAAATACCACCAAATGAAATAAAATATCAAACTTTCCCAGGGTTATATTTAATACTATGAAGATGAACTATTGATACTCAATTAATGAGGACTTAATTTTCAAGATCACTGAAATTAATATAATAATAATAATAATAATGTCAGAAAACAAGAAGACACGGTAAAAGTAAAATTAATTAACTTAAAGTTAAATCTAAATGATAAGGTTAAAATAGAAACCTAAACTTGTCTAAATTCTATTTTATTATATGATTTAGACCCATACCTACCTTATCTTCTAAATAAATCAATTTGGAGCTATTTAAAACCGAATATGACTTTATAATTAAATAATATTTTTAGTTTTTCAAAAGGTGCCCCTCTCCTTCCTTATAAAAGGGCACCTCCTCCCTCTCTTCCTAAAACAACTTTGAGCCTTCCAGCTCAGCCAACCTCTGCCAAATTCTCTTATCCACTTCTCTAGAAACATCCTAGAGGTCCTGGTCTTCTTCAAAGACCAATTTTACTTCCCTAAAAGGAGGTATCAAAGAGGCGCTTCAAAGAAGAGGTAATGTCCATTACCGATTCTTTCAACTTTATTTCTTCTTCCATTTATTCTTATTTAGTTATTTCATTATGAATTAATAACATCAGTATCACTCATATACTTATACGTTATTATAAGTATGAAACAATCCTATTTCACCATCTATCCATCCTACGGAAAATGAAATCAATGTGCGTGCGTACGTACGGAATACCGTCTCCACGCCGTGGTGTAATCTATTTCCACCACCACCTTACTTGGATGGGTATAATGGTTTAAATAATGACTATATATGATTATTGTAAATTGATATTGATTATTAAATAGTACAAATACACTCCAATACAATTCCACGATCATGGGAACGATATCATCGCTCGTGCGTACGTACGGAATACCGTCTCCACGATGTGATGCGACTCGTTCTACATGATATTCATTGAATAATGATTATATAAATGAATTTAATGAATTAATATGATATATATTACACTAATACCATTCTAGAAATTAGGTATCTATAACCTAAAAATAATAATAAGAATTTATTTGACAAAACATTCATAAGAACAAAAATGTAATAAACACCCGAATAACAAGTAGCAATGAAATATTACTAATAAGAAGCTAAGAATATGACCATATATGATATAATAACAATTATTATGATTCTCTAATAAGTCAATAACATTATTTAAATCATTATATAGGAGGTTCGGACAGTTATGAAGCAAATTGGACCTAAGGTAAGGGAAAATATCACAATCTCATTTTTATCCGAGATTGTTTATACTATGGTATTTACTGGGGTGTATTTTATCATACACATCCATGTTTCTTAAATATGTAATATTAATTACATCCACCTACAATTTTTTAAATCCAATTTTACCCTTTGATGAGTTTTTAGTAAAAGACATGAAAGGAATCTTTTGTTGTTTTCGTATGAGGTACTTTTTGACTTTTCCGACAAAAGTATGAGAAGAATGTTTTTTTAACTTATACGGAATGAATGGATTTTTAAAATATTATTTCCAATAAGCTTCCTTTACATGTTTTCAGGTTTATTTTTAATCAACTTTTTAGTTTAAAATTGTATGACATGTTAAGAAAGTAAAAATGTTTTTGAAGTAGAAATGATATTTTCCTTAAGAATGGAGTTCAAGTGTTTTATCAAAATTATTTTCCATTTAAGATAATATAGGGTTCTATTTCTATCCCTATTTTTACATTGATTTGATTATGTTATGATGGAATTATTTTTATGATGTCCTTTTATCTTATATGGATTATGATATGATGGCATGATGTTTAAGATTCTCCTTTCTATTACATGGGTTATGCAGTGATGTATGATTTTTGATTTTGTGGCACACATAAGAATGGTATCATTATGAGATGGATGGGACCTATATCTCCCTCCAATGCATTGGGTAAAGATTTATATCTCATGAGATAGACATGGACGAACGGCAGGTTAAACCAGTTTAGTGAAATAGGACTGAAACGAGGAATGAACTCGGTTCAGAAATGGACTTTGTCCACTAAGATAGTCTTGGAAATGAGTCTTGACTAATAAGAAATGATTCTCTATGATTATCTGTGTATTCCACAAAGATTCATGTTTTAAGTTATTATTATTTGGATTACATTTCACTTCTATGATTTATCCGATTTTGTGATCTCTTTTGTAGGATAAGATTTTCAAAATGTTATGTTCTTATAAATATGATATGTTTGATATTTCTTTTATTTACCCTTACTGAGCATTTGAGCTCACCCTTTTTTATGTTTTCTTTTTCCCTAGGTTAGGATGAAGGATATTAGGTAGGATATGCCAAAACGGGACTTTAGATATGATGAAATAAATTGGAGACAATGTAGATGATTTATGAACCATTTTTTATGTTTCCCAATTACTAAAGACACTATACCTATACGGTCCTTTCATGGTTTTGTTATATATTGTAATAATTATTCTTCAATTTTGAAGTAATAACCATGTATGTAAAGTATGAGTCGTTATAGTTCGTATTAGAGGAAAGGTATAGTCAACCTTTGGAAACTAGGATGTGAAAGCCTTAGTAAGAAACCTAAGGATATGTCTAACCATAGAACACGATCTTAGTGTTTTAGAAATGGCCATGAAAAACCTATGATACGACCTTAAGTGTGAAATTTTATTCTTGATTGTGTGGTTTTCCTATCATAATTAGTGTTGCTCACACTATTCTTCTTGGTTTTAGTCAATGGCTAGAACTCTAAGGAACCGTGTTAATGCGGAATGCGACGGGCAATGCAATGATTGTCCCCCTGAGCAACCAAACATTATGGGAGCTAGAATGCAAAATCTTGAATCCATGCTCACTCAACTTTATCAAGATATGAATCATGTAGGACTTCCAAACGAGCAAAGGAAGGAGCAAAATTCTATTGAATCCTTCATGAGGCAGTGCCCACCATCATTCAGTGGGTCTACTGATCCATTAGTGGCCGAAAAATGGATCAGCACAACTGAAAAGATATTTTCAGTTCTTCAATGTTCTGAACATGATAAAGTTATCTTAACAATATATCATTTGGAAGGTGATGCTGATAAATGGTGGAATCTTATTAAGAATATGAGGGAAAGGGAGGAAATTGAGTCCATGGAATGGGATGAGTTCAAGAACTTATTTTTCAATAAGTACTTCCCTCGTATTCTTCGAACAAAGATGGAGAAGGATTTTATTGAACTGAAACAAAAGGATGATGAATCTGTTGGAACCTATGAAGCAAATTTTACAAGACTTGAAAGGTATGCTTTTGGTATTATTATCCAGCCTGATAGTAAGATCGATCGATTCTTTAGTGGATTAAAACCAAGTCTTCGAAGGGTGTTAGCCATAAGGGACTTCAATAGCTACAAGGAAATTGTTCGATGTGCTCTCAAAGTTGATATGGAGATTGGAGTAACCCATCAGTCATATGGGTATGATAAGAAGAGGAAAATGGAATTCAAAGGGAAATCTAAAGAGCACACTGAAAAGAAGATGATTTTCCCTTATGCTCAAAGTGTTGAAAGAAACATGGAGGGAGTTGTCTTAAAGGGACAAGTAAATGTTTCAAATGTGGAAAGAAAGGTCATCGGGAATTTGAATGCCACAATAATGGGAAGAAGAAGTCTAGTGATGCGAACTAAGAAAAGGGTACACAGAGTGCACCTCCTACACTTCAATGTTACAAGTGCATGGAAATGGGGAATTATTCCAATAAATGCCCTAATCCAAGGGTTGTTGATGATGATCGACGTCAACAAACTCTTAAGGCTAAAGATAAAAGAAATTCACATGCAATTTCTATCAGCAATGTGGATTATGATAATGAAGTGGTAAAAGGTACACTTACCATCCACTCTAAAGTAGTAAATGTTTTATTTGATTCTGGATCCACACACTCTTTTATTTCTAAAGAATTTTCTAAGGGTGTCTCCATATTACCTCAACAATTAGATGTTGAGTTAGCTGTGACACCCCCTAATGGCACAACAGTCGCATCAAAAGTTTATAATTCTTCTCCGATTGAAGTTTGTGGGAAAGTTCTTCCTGCAAATCTTGTTATCCTTCCTATAGTGGAATTTGATGTGATTATTGTCATGGATTGGATTTCTCTATATGGAGCTCATATCAATTTCCAAAGAAGGGAAGTCACGTTTCATATTCCAGATCAATCTATGATCGTCTATCAATGCAAGGATGAACAAAACCTTCCAATGGAAATTTCTTCCATCTTATGGGTCTTGATTCCACTAAATGAGGGTTACTTATCTCAAATGGTTGGAGAGAAACTCATGATTAAGAATATTCCCATTGTACGAGAGTTTGATGATGTATTTTCAGAGGAATTGTCGGGTCTTCCACCAAATCATGAAGTAGAGTTTTCAATAGAACTTGTACCAGGTGCTTTACCTATTTCAAAGAAACCTTATAGAATGGACCCAGCTGAGTTGCACGAATTGAAGAAGCAACTCCAAGAGAATCTTGATAAGGGATTCATACGCCCTAGTGCATCACCTTGGGGAGCACCTATTCTTTTTGTTAAAAATAAATATGGATCAATGAGACTCTACATTGATTATCGATAACCTAACAAGATCACTATCAAGAACAAATATCCTATCCCATGCATTGATGACTTATTTGACCAACTACATGGAGCTCAATACTTTTCCAAGATTGATCTTCATTCAGGGTATCATCAATTAAGGGTCAAAAGGGAGTATATACAAAAGACGTCTTTCCATACAAGATATGGACACTATGAATTTATAGTGATTCCATTTGGTCTTACTAATGCCCCTGCTATCTTCATGGATCTGATGAATAGAGTCTTTAGAGACTATCTTGATCAGTTTGTGGTAGTCTTTATAGACGATATTCTTGTCTATTCAAAGATAAAGGATGAACATGAAGATCACTTGAGAATTGTATTGAAAACCCTGAGAAAGGAGAAGCTTTATTCCAAATTTACCAAGTGTGAATTTTGGCTTCAAAAAGTTGCATTTTTGGGTCACATAATCTCAAAATAGGGGATATATGTGGATTTAGAAAAAACAGAGGTTATCGAAAGATGGTCGAGACCAACAACAGTAATCGAGATCTGAAGTTCTCATGGTTTGGCTGGATATTATCAACGTTTTGTGAAATATTTTTCACGATTATCTAATCCACTCACCAGGTTGACTCGGAAAAGAGTTATGTTTGTTTGGATGGAGGAATATGGAGAGAATTTCAAGGAGTTGAAAAGAAGGTTATCCAGTGCACATGTGCTCACACTTCCTTGTAGTAGAGAAAGGTTTGTGATCTACAGTGATGCATCCAAGATGGGATTGGGGTGTGTTCTCATGCAAAATGATAGGATGATAGCTTATTCCTCACGACAATTGAAAATCCATGAGCAAAATTACCCAACTAATGACTTGGAGTTAGCTGCGGTAATCTTTGCATTAAATATTTGGAGGAATTATCTTCATGGAGAAAGGTGTGAAATTTATACTGATCATAAAAGTTTAAAGTATATTTTCACTCAAAAGGAGATGAATATGTGCCCAAGAAGATGGTTGGAGCTGATTAAGGATTACAACTGCTCAATTCATTACCACCCTGGGAAAGAAAACAAGGTGGAAGATGAATTAAGTTGACAAGACCATGCTAGATTATCTATGATGAGGATCACAAAAGATCCAATATTTATGGATTTACAAAGGATGGATCTTGGAATTATAATGGAAAGGGAAAAATATTATCTTTCTCAAATGAATGTTCAACCATCTATACATGTGAATATTAAAGAGGCACAGAAAGAAGATGTAGAGTTACAAAACAAGGTGAGAAATGTTCTTGAATTCAACCTTGATTTTGATGGGATAATATGGTTCAGGAATCGGGTTTGTGTTCCTCCCATCCCAGAATTAAAGAAGGATCTACTGGACGAGGTTCATAGTTCTTCATTTTCTATTAACCCTGTAAGTACAAAGATGTACAGGGATCTGAGAGAGTACTTCGGGTGGGACGGCATGAAAGGAGATGTTTCTGAATATGTCCCTCGATTCTTGGTTTGTCGGCAAGTTTAAGCTGAGAGACAGAAGTCTAAGGGGATGTTACAACTATTACCCATACCAGAATGGAAATGGGAAAACATCACTATGGACTTTGTCACTGGACTTCCTAAAACATCCAAAGGCAATAATGCTATCTAGGTCATAGTTGATCATCTTACAAATTCTACACACTTAATTTCTATTAGAGATGATTTCTCTCTGGATCATCTTGTCAGGATATATGTAAAGGAAGTGGTAAGATTTCATGGAGTATCACTTTCTATTATATCTTATCGGGATCTGAGGTTTACCTCAAAGTTCTGGGAAAGACTTCAGCATACTCTGGATATAGAGTTGAGTTTCATCACTGCTTATCATCCTTAGACAGATGGTCAGTCTGAGAGGAAAATTCAATCTCTAGAAGATATGTTGAGAGCTTGCTCTATGGATTTCAAAGGTGGTTGGGATCAACACCTACCTTTGGTGGAAATTTCTAATAATAATAGCTTTCACTCCATTATTCAGATGGATCCTTATGAATCTCTCTATGGAAATAAATGCAGGACTCCAACTTGCTGGGATGAAGTTGGGGAAATAAATCTATTAGGACCTGATCTTGTTGATGAGATAGAAGAAAAGGTCTGATCTATTCAACAAAACATAAGAGCAGCTCAGAGTCGACAAAAAATTTATGCCGACAACCGAAGAAAACACATAGAGTTTTAAGTGGGTGATAAAGTTTTCTTACAAATATCTCCTTGGAAGAGAGTAATGAGATTTGGAAAGACGGGAAAGCTGAGCCCTAGGTATATCGGTCCTTTCGAAATACTAGATCATGTTGGGAAGGTAGCTAACCGATTGGAACTTCCACCGAATCTCTCTCAAGGTCACGATGTGTTCCATGTATCTCTCCTGAGAAAGTACATTCCTGATCCTTCACATGTACTCAGTTCAGAAGTTGTACTGCTGGAACAAGATCTTTCTTATGAAGAACAGCCGATACAGATTCTTGATCGTAGCGAAAAATCCCTACGGAACAAGACCACTCGCTTGGTGAAAGTTTTATGGAGGAACCACCAATTAGAAGAACCTACATGGGAGCTTGAGGATATGATGAGGGAGAGGTATCCTAATCTGTTTGTTAAAAAGTGATGAATTTCGAGGGAGAAATTCATTTTAAGGGGGGTAGAATGTAACACCCGAGAATTTTATAATAAATATTTTGTTTTTATTTTATTTAAATCATCAAAGAAATCATTCACTACACACAGCACTAGCTTTTCTTTCTTTACATGCAATCTAGACCTTCCTTGACAGCTTGCGTCGTACGCAATAACGAGTTTCACTAAACAACGATATGCTATTAAAATATTATTAAAACTAGCCGTTATGTATAGTAATACCCACTTTTTGAAATTTTGTAAATTTTATTTTTCAAAATGGACTTCATATTTGGATTCGGAATATCGAAATTAGCCTAGGGTGAAATTTTGGTATTTTTCTGAAAACATTCAAATATTTGATGAATAGTGAAAACACTGGTTAGTATTTAAAAACCGACTTTTTATTTAAATAATTATTTATTTTAATTAAATTTATTTTAGGCAAAATTGATACATAATACCTATATAAGTTTAATTCAATTCATTGGAGTCATTTTATAATAATTTTAGATATATAAAAATTTTATTGAACTTTTCACCGTCTTTTACCCACCTCCTATGAGAATTTAAAAATTTACATAAAACATAATTTTACCGCTTCTGTGAGTGGAATTTCAAAAATCCAAGAGACACGGTTGATCTCAGTAAGTAAAATGTGGTTCAATGTGATGAAAATAATATTTGGTGAGTAGAAACATTTTACTTTTATTTACCACGGTTAAACGTAAATAGAGTAATTAAGGGTAAAAATGATACTACTATTACCCTAATACATGTCCTAATTCTATTGGATAAGTTTAATTCGACCAAAAACAACCTTATGAATAAGATATGACCATTTAGGCCCACTTGGATTAGATTAGGACATTTAATATTAATTTATTTAAAGAACGGTTAAAATAGTTAAAATCAAAGTTTAATAAGTAAAGCCTTTTTAATATAGGGTTATACATAAGATAAATTAGACTATAAATATTCATTAGAAATCTAAAAATATTTCCTACATAATGGTATTTTATTTGTAATTTTTATACAATAAATAATTTAATTTATTTACGACACAATGATGATGAAATGATTATCTTATTAATAAAATATTGACGTAATTGATCTAATAAATACCCAAATAAATGTAATTTGAGACTTTTTTTGAATTACAATAATTTTATATATTAATATGACATGTGAGTATTGATTTAAATAACTTTTTTAGAACTAATCTTTCTGTTAAGAGTTTCACAAAAATCAATTACCAAATAATGTCAAAATTGACATTAAATAGTTTTTATAACAAATATTATATTATTAATTGTTATTTTATTCCTAAAAATCTAAGAATCGGAAAAATGACTTAGAAAAAGTTATATATATTAATAATAAAAAACTTGGGGTTCGTTTGGTTTGTTATGGTAAGTTTATTAACCTTATAGATTAAGAAAACAAGAAGACACGGTAAAAGTAAAATTATTTAACTTAAAGTTAAATCTAAATGATAAGGTTAAAATAGAAACATAAACTTTTCTATATTATATTGGATGAGAATATTTCGACCCATCTATACCATAGCTTATAAATAAATCAATTTGGAGCTATTTAAAACCGAATATGACTTTATAATTAAATAATAGTTTTAGTTTTTCCAAAGGTGCCCCTCTCCTTCCTTATAAAAGGGAACCTCCTCCCTCTCTTCCTCACACCTCTTTGAGCCTTCAGGCTCGGCCAAACCCTACCAAATTATCTTCTCCACTTCCCTAGAAACATCCTAGAGGTCCAGGTCTTCTTAAAAGACCAATTTTAGTGCCCTAAAAGGAGGTCTCTAAGAGGCGCTTCAAAGAAGAGGTAATGTTCGTTACTGATTCTTTCAACTTTATTTCTTATTCCACTTCTTCTTCTTTAGTTGTTTCATTATGAAGTAATAACATCAGTATCACTCATATACGGATATTTTATTATAAGTATGAAACAAACCTATTTCAACATTTATCCATCCTACAAAAAATGAAATCACCGCGTGTGCATACGTACGGAATACCGTCTCCACATCGTGGTGTAATCTATTTTCCACCACCACCTTACCTGGATGGGTATAATGGTGTAAATAATGACTATATATGATTATTGTAAATTGATATTGATTATGAAATAGTATAAATACACTACAATACAATTCCACGATCATGGTAACGATATCATCGCTCGTGCGTACGTATGGAATAGCGTCTCCACGATGTGATGCGACTCGTTCTACATGATCTTCATTACATAATGATTATATAAATGAATTGAATGAATGAATATGATATATATTACACTAATACCATTCTGGAAATGAGGTAACTATAACCTAAAAAGAGAAATAAGAATTTATTCGACAAAACATGCTTCAGAATAAAAAAGTAATAAACCCCCTAATAACAAGTAGCAATGAAATATTACTAATAAGAAGCTAAACATATGACCGTATATGATATCATATCATATGAGAATGATTCTGGAATAAGTTAATAACATTATTTAAATCATTATACAGGAGGTTCGGACACTTACGAAGCAAATCGGACCTAATATAAGGGAAAATATCACAATCTCAGTTTTTATCCGAGATTGTTTATACTTTGGTATTTACTGGGGTGTATTTAATCATCCACATAAATTTAAATAATGTTATTAACTTATACTTTGGTATTTACTGGGGTGTATTTTATCACAATCTCATTTTTAAATTTTCTAAATTTTATTTTTCAAAATGGACTTCATTTTTGGATTCAGAATATCAAAATTAGCCTAGGGTGAAATTTTGGTATTTTTCTGAAAACATTCAATTTTTGATGAATAGTGAAAACACTGGGTTACTGTTTAAAAACCGAATTTTTATTTAAATAATTATTTATTTAATTTAAATTATTTTAGGTCAAAATTGATACATAATACCTATATAAGTGTAATGAAATTCAATGGAGTCATTTTATAATAATTTTAGATATATAAAAATTTTATTGAACTTTTCACCGTCTTTTACCCACCTCCTAGGAGAATTTGAAAATTTACATAAAACTTAATTTTACCACTTATGTGAGTGGAATTTCAAATATCCGAGAGACGCGGTTGATTTCAGTAAGTAAAATGTGGTTCAATGGGATGAAAATATTTTTTGGTGAGTAGTAACTTTTTACTTTTATTTACCACGGTTAAACGTAAATAGGGTAATTAAGGGTAAAAATGATATTATTATTACCATAACACATGTACTAATTCTATTGGATAAGTTTAATTCGACCAAAAACAACCTTAGGAATAAAATATGACCATTTAGGCCCACTTTGATTAGATTAGGACATTTTATATTAATTTATTTTAAATAAGGTTAAAATAGTTAAAATAAAAGTTTAATAAGTAAATAATTTT
Source organism: Viscum album (assembly GCA_963277665.1). Taxonomy (NCBI): domain Eukaryota; kingdom Viridiplantae; phylum Streptophyta; class Magnoliopsida; order Santalales; family Viscaceae; genus Viscum; species Viscum album. Next base: position 1,357,409,085 of record OY728166.1, on the reverse strand, counting down.
TAATATAGGGTTATACATAAGATAAATTCGACTATAAATATTCATTGGAAAGATAAAACTATTTCCTACATAATGGTATTTTATTTGTAAATTTTAGACAATAAATAATTTAATTTATTTATGACACAATGCTGATGCAGTAATTATCTTATTAATAAAATATTGAAATAATTGAAGTTATAAATACCCAAATAAATGTAATTTGAGACTTTTTATGAATTAAAATACTTTTATATGTTAATATTACATGTTAGTATTGATTTAAATAACTTTTTCAAACTATGATTTCTGTTATGATTTTCACAAAAATTAATTACCAAATAGTGTCAAAATTGACATAAAATAGTTTTTAAAAAAGTATTATATTATTAATAGTTATTTTATTCCTAAAAATCTAAGTTTAGGCCAAATGACTTAGATAAGATTATATATATTAATAATAAACAACTTGTGGTTCTTTTGGTTTGTTATGGTATGTTTATTAACCTTATAGTGTAAGAAAACAAGAAGACACGGTAAAAGTAAAATTATTTAACTTAAAGTTAAATCTAAATGATAAGGTTAAAATAGAAACCTAAACATTTCTAAATTATATTGGATGTGAGGATTTCGACCCATCCCTACCTTATCTTCTAAATAAATCAATTTGGAGATATTTAACACTGAATATGACTTTATAATTAAATACTATTTTTAGTTTTTCCAAAGGTGCCCCTCTCCTTCCTTATAAAAGGGAACCTCCTCCCTCTATTCCTCACACCACTTTGAGCCTTCAAGCTCGGAAAAACCCTACCAAATTCTCTTATCCACTTCCCTAGAAATATCCTAGAGATCCCAGTCTTCTACAAATACCAATTTTAGTGCCCTAAAAGGAGGTCTCAAAGAGGTTCTTCAAAGAAGAGGTAATGTCCATTACCGATTCTTTCAAATTTATTTCTTCTTCCACTTATTCTTCTTTAGTTGTTTCAGTATGAAGTAATATAATCTGTATTACTCATATACTGATATGTTATTATAAGTATGAAACAACCCTATTTCACCATCTATCCATCCTACAGAAAATGAAATCACCGCGCGTGCGTACGTACGGAATACCGTCCCCATGTCGTGGTGTAATCTATTTTCCACCACCACCTTACTTGGATGGGTATAATGGGGTAAATAATGACTATATATGATTATTGTAAATTGATATTGATTATGAAATAGTATACATACACTCCAATACAATTCCATGATCATGGGAACGATATCATCGCTCGTGCGTACGTACAGAATACTGTCTCCACGATGTGATGCCACTCGTTCTACATGATCTTCATTGCATAATGATTATATAAATGAATTTAATGAATGAATATGATATATATTACACTAATACCATTCTGGAAATTAGGTATCTATAACCTAAAAATAATAATAAGAATTTACTCGACAAAACATTCATAAGAACAAAAAAGTAATAAACACCCAAATAACAAGTAGCAATGAAATATTACTAATAAGAAGATACAAATGTTACCATATATGATATCATATAAATGATTATGATTCTGTAATAAGTTAATAACATTATTTAAATCATTATACAGGAGGTTCAGACACTTACAAAGAAAATTGGACCTAAGGTAAGGGAAAATATCACAATCTCATTTTTATACGAGATTGTTTATACTTTGGTATTTACTGGGGTGTATTTTATCATCCACATACATATTTCCTCAATATGTAATATTATTTCCATCCACCTACAACTATTTAAATCCAATTTTATCCTTAGGTTAGTTTTAAGTAAAATATTTTAAATGAATCTTTTGTAGTTTTTCGTACGAGGTACTTTTTGACTTTTCCGAAAAACGTTTGAGAAGAATTTTTTTCTAACTTATACGGCTTGAATGTATTTTTAAAACATTATTTCCAAGAATATTCCTTTACATGTTTTCACATTTATTTTTAATCAACTTCTTTTAGTTTAAAATTATATGACATGTTAAGAAAGAAAAAATGTTTTTGAAGTAGAAAGGATATTTTCCTCAAGAATGGAGTTCAAGTGTTTTATCAAAATTATTTTCCATCTAAGATAATATAGGGTTCTGTTTCTATCCCTATTTTTACATTGATTTTATTATGTTATGATGGAATTATTTTTTTTATGTCCTTTTATTTTATATGGATTATATTATGATGGCTTGATGTTTAAGATTCCCATTTTTACTACATGGGTTATGCAATGATGAATGATTTTTGATTTTGTGGCACACATAAGAATGGTATCATTATGAGATGGGTGGGACCTATATCTCACTGCAATGCATTGGTTAAAGATTTATATCTCATGAGATAGGCATGGCTGGAACAGCAGGTTAAACCGGTTCAGTGAAACAGGACTGAAACGAGGAATGAACTCGGTTCAGAAATGGACTTTGTCTACTAAGATAGTCTTGGAAATGAGTCTTGAATAATAATAAATGATTCTATATGATTATGTGTGTATGGCATAAAGATTCATGTTTTATGTTATGATTATTGGGATTACATTTCCCTTCTATGATTTTTCCGATTTAATGATCTCTTTTGTAGGATAATATTTTCAAAATGTTTTGTTCTTATAAATATGATATGTTTGATATTTCTTTTATTTACCCTTACTAAGAATTTGAGCTCACCCTTTTGTATGTTTTCTTTTCCCCAGGTCAGGAAGAAGGATATTAAGTAGGATATGCCAAAAAGGGACTCTAGATTTGACGAAATAAATGGGAGACAATGTAGATGATTTATGAACCAGTTGTTTATGTTTCCCAGTTTCTAAAGACACTATACCTATACAGACCTTTCATGGTTTTGTTATATGTTGTAATAATAATGCTTCAATTTTGAAGTAATAACCATGTATGTAAAGTATGGGTCGTTATAGTTGGTATCAGAGGAAACTTATAGTCAACCTTTGGAAACTAGGATGTGAAAGCCTTAGTAAGAAACCTAAGGATATGTCTAAGTATAGAACACGATCTTAGTGTTTTAGAAATGGCCATAAACAACCTATGATAAGACCTTAAGTGTGAAATTTTATTCTTGATGGTGTGGTTTTCCTATCAAAATTAGTGTTTCTCACACTATTCTTTTTCGTTTTTGTCAATGGATGGAACTTGAAGGAACCGTGTTAATGTGGAATGCGATGACCAATGCAATGATTGTCCCCTTGAGCAACCAAATGTTATGGGAGATAGAATGAAAAATCTTGTAGCCATGATCACACAACTTTCTCAAGCTATGATTCTTGCAGGACTTCCAAAAGAGCAATGGAAGGAGAAACATTCTGTCGAATCCTTCATGAGGCAGCGTCCACCTTCATTCAGTGGGTCTACTGATCCATTAGTGGCTGAACAATGGATTAGTACCACTGAAAAGATATTTTCAGTTCATCAATGTTCTGAACATGATAAATTCATCTTAGCAGTATATCATTTGGATGGTGATGTTGATCAATGGTGGAATCTTATTAAGAATACGAGGAAAAGGGATGAAATTGAGTCCATGGAATGGGACGAGTTCAAGAACTTATTTTTCAATAAGTACTTCCCTCGTATTCTTTTAACAAAGATGGAGTAGGAGTTTCTTGAACTGAAACAAAAGGATGTTTACTCTGTTGGTACCTATGAATTAAATTTAACAAGACTTGAAATGTACACTTCCTGTATTATAATCCAACCTGATAGTAAGATCGATCTATTTTTTAGTGGCTTAAAACCAAGTCTTCGAAGGGTGTTAGCCATAAGGGACTTCAATAGCTATGAGGAAATCGTTCGATGTGCTCTCAATGTTGAGATGGAGATTGGAGTAACCCATTAGTCATATGGGTTTGATAAGAAGAGGAAAATGGAATTGAAAGGAAAATCTAAAGAACAAAATGAAAAGAAGATGAGTTTTCCCTTATGCTCAAAGTGTGGAAAGAAACATGGAGGGAGTTGTCTTAAAGGGACAAGTAAATGTTTCAAATGTGGAAAGGAAGGTCATCGGGCATTTGAATGCTACAATGATGGGAAGAAGATGTCTAGTGATGTGAACAAAGAAAAGGATACACAGAGTGCACCTCATACACTTAAATGTTACAAGTGCAAGGAAATGGGGCATTATGCCAATCAATGCCCTATTACAAGGTTTGTTGATGATGATCGACGTCAAAAAACTCTTAATGCTAAAGACCAAGTAATGTCACATGAAATTTCTATTAGCGATGTGGAGTACGATAAAGAAGTGTAAAAAGGCACACTTACCATCCACTATAAAGTAAAAAATGTTTTATTTGATTCTATATCCACACACTCTTTTATTTATAAAGAATTTTCTAAGGGTATCGCCATATTACCTCAACAATTAGATGTTGAGTTAGCTGTGACAACCCCTAATGGCACAATAGTCGCATCAAAAGTTTATAATTCTTCTCTGATTGAAGTTTGTGGGAAATTTCTTCCTGCAAATCTTGTGATCCTTCCTATAGTGGAATTTGATGTGATTCTTGGCATGGATTGGCTTTCTCTATATGGAGCTCATATCAATTTCCAAATAAGGAAAGTCACATTTCATATTCCAGATCAATCTATGATCGTATATCGATGCAAGGATGAACATAACCTTCTAGTGGAAATTTCTTCCATCTTATGGGTCTTGATTCCACTAAATGAGGGTTATTTATCTCAAATGGTTGAAGAGAAACTCATGATTAAGAATATTCCCATTGAATGAGAGTTTGAATATGTCTTTTTGGAGGAATTGTCGGGTCTTCCGCCAAATCGGGAAGTAGAGTTTTCAATAGAACTCGTACCGAGTGCTTTACCTATTTCAAAGACACCTTATAGAATGGACCCAATTGAGTTGCAGGAATTGAAGAAGAAACTCCAAGAGAATCTTGATAAGGGATTCATATACCCTAGTGCATCACCTTGGGGAGCACCTCTTCTGTTTATTAAATAGAAAGATGGATCAATGAGACTCTGCATTGATTATCGAGAACTTAACAAGATCACTATCAAGAACAAATATCCTCTCCCGCGCATTGATGACTTATTTGACCAACTATGTGGATCTCAATACTTTTCAAATATTGATCTTCATTCAGGGTATCATCAATTAAGGTTCAAAAGGGAAGATATACCAAAGACGTCTTTCCGTACAAGATATGGACACTATGAACTTATAGTGATTCCATTTGGTATTACTAATGCCTCTACAATCTTTATGGATTTGATGAATAGAGTCTTTAGATACTATCTTGATCAATTTGTGGTAGTCTTTATAGACGATATTCTTGTCAATTCAAATAGAAAGGAAGAACATGATGATCACTTGAGAATTGTATTGAATACCCTGAGAAAGGAGAAGCTTTATGCCAAATTTACCAAGTGTGAATTTTGGCTTCAAAAAGTTGCATTTTTGGGTCACATAATCTCAAAAGAGGGGATATATGTGGATCTAGAAAAAATAGAGGTTATCGAAAGATGGTCGAGACCAACAACAGTAATTGAGATCCGACGTTTTCTTGGTTTGGCTGGATATTATCGATGTTTTGTGAAATATTTTTCACGATTATCTAATCCACTCACCAGGTTGACTTGGAAAAGAGTTAAGTTTGTTTGGATGGAGGAATATGAAGAGAATTTCAAGGAGTTTAAAAGAAGGTCATCCAGTTCACCTGTGCTCACACTTCCTCGTAGTGGAGAAAGTTTTTTGATCTACAGTGATGCATCCAAGAAGGTATTGGGGTATTTTCTCATGAAAAATGATATGGTGATAGCTTATGCCTCACGATAGTTGAAAATACATGAGCAAAATTACCCAACTCATGACTTGGAGTTAGCTGTGGTAATCTTTGCATTAAATATTTTGAGGAATTATCTTTATGGAGAAAGGTGTGACATTTATACTGATCATAAAAGTTTAAAGTATATTTTCACACAAAAGGAGATGAATATACGCCCAAGAAGATGGTTGGAGCTGATTAAGGACTACAACTGATCAATTTATTACCACCCTGGGAAATAAAACAAAGTGGAAGATGCATTAAGTCGACAAGACCATGCTAGATTATCCATGATGAGCATCACAAAAGATCCAATATTTATAGATTTACAAAGGATGGATCTTGGAATTATAATGGAAAGGGAAAAATATTATCTTTATCAAATTAATGTTCAACCATCTATACATGTGAAGATTAAAGAGGCACAGAAAGAAGATGTAGAGTTACAAAAGAAGGTGAGAAATGTTCCTAAATTCAACCTTGATTGTGATGGGATAATAAGTTTCAGGAATCGTGTTTGTGTTCCTCCCATCCCAGAATTAAAGAAGGAGCTTCTGGACGAGGCTCATAGTACTTCATTTTCTATTCACCCTGGAAGTACAAAGATGTACAGGGACCTGAGAGAGTACTTCTGGTGGGATGGCATGAAAAGAGATGTTGCTGAATATGTCTCTCGATGCTTGGTTTGTCAGCAAGTTAAAGTTGAGAGACAGAAGTCTAAGGGGATGTTACAACCATTACCCATACCAGAATGGAAATGGGAAAACATCAATATGGACTTTGTCACTGGACTTCCTAAAACATCCAAAGGAAATAATGCTATATGGGTCATAGTTGATCGTCTTACAAAGTCTGCACACTTCATTGCTATTAGAGAGGATTTCTCTCTAGATCATCATGTCAAGATATATGTAAAGGAAGTGGTAAGATTGCATGGAGTACCAATTTCTATTATATCTGATCGGGATCAGAGGTTTACCTCAAAGTTCTGGCAAAGACTTCAGCATACTCTGGATATAGATTTGAGTTCCAACACTTCTTATCATCCTCAGACAGACGGTCAGTCTGAGAGGACAATTCAAACTCTAGAAGATATGTTGAGAGCTTTCTCTATGGATTTCAACGGTGGTTGGGATCAACACCTACCTTTGGTGTAATTTTCTTATAATAATATCTTTCACTCCAATATTCATATGGCTCTTTATGAATCTCTCTTGGGAAAGAAATGCAGGACTCCAACTTGCTGGGATGAAGTTGGGGAAAGAAAGCTATTAGGACCTGATCTTGTTGATGAGATGGCAGAAAAGGTCCGATCTATTCAACAACACATAAGAACAGCTCAGAGTTGACAAAAAATTTATGCCGACAACCGAAGAAAAGACTTAGAGTTTGAAGTGGGTGATAAAGTGTTCTTACGAATATCTCCTTGGAAGAGAGTAATGAGATTTGGAAAGAAGGGAATATTGAGCCCTAGGTATATCGGTCCTTTCGAAATACTGGATCGTGTTGGGAAGGTAGCTTACCAATTGGTGCTTCCACCGAATCTCTCCCAAGTTCACGATGTGTTCCATGTTTCTCTCCTGAGAAAGTACATACTTGATCCTTCACATGTACTCAGCTCAGAAGTTGTACCGCTGGAACAAGATCTTTCTTATGAGGAACAGCCGATACAGAATCTCGATCGTAGCGAAAAAGTCCTACGAAACAAGACCACTCGCTTGGTGAAAGCTTTATGGAGGAACCACCAATTAGAATAAGCTACATGGGAGCTTGAGTATATGATGAGGGAGAGGTATCCTCATCTATTTGTTACAAAGTGATGAATTTCAAGGGCGAAATTCTTTTTAAGGGGGTAGAATGTAACACCCGAGACTTTTATAAGAAATATTTTGTTTTTATTTTATATAAATCATCAAAGAAATATTTCACTACACAAAACACTATCTTGGCATGCTTTATACGCAATCACGACCTTCTTTGATAGCTTGCGTCGTACGCAATACTGAGTTTCACTAAAAAACGATATGCTATTAAAATATTATTAAAAATAGCCATTATGAATAGTAATACCCACTTTTTGAAATTTTTTAAATTTTATTTTTCAAAATGGACTTCATTTTTGGATTTGGAATATCGAAATTAGCCTAGGGTGAAATTTTGGTATTTTTCTGAAAATATTCAATTTTTGATGAATAGTGAAAACACTGGATTACTATTTAAAAACCGACTTTTTATTTAAATAATTATTTATTTTATTTAAATTTATTTTAGGTCAAAATTGATACATAATACCTATATATGTTTAATTCAATTCATTGGAGTCGTTTTATAATAATTTTAGATATATAAAAATTTTATTGAACTTTTCACCGTCTTTTACCCACCTCCTAGGAGAATTTGCAAAGTTACATAAAGCTTAATTTTACCACTTCTGTGATTGGAATTTCAAATATCCGAGAGACACGGTTGATGTTAGTAAGTAAAATGTAGTTCAATGAGATGAAAATAATTTTTGGTGAATAGTAACTTTTTACTTTTATTTACTACGGTTAAACGTAAATAGGGTAATTAAGGGTAAAAATTATATTATTATTACCCTAACACATGTCCTAATTCTATGGGATAAGTGTAATTCGACCAAAAACAACCTTAGGAATAAGATATTACCATTTAGGTCCACTTGAATTAGATTAGGACATTTAATATTAATTTATTTAAAGAAAGGTTAAAATAGTTAAAATCAATGTTTAATAAGTAAATCATTTTTAATATAGAGATATACATAAGATAAATTCGACTATAAATATTCATTAGAAAGATAAAACGATTTCCTACATAATAGTATTTTATGTGTAATTTTTAGACAACAAATATTTTAATTTATTTATGACACAATGCTGATACAGTAATTATCTTATTAATAAAATATTGACATAAGTGATGTTATAAATACCTAAATAAATGTAATTTGAGACTTTTTATGAATTATAATAATTTTATATGTTAATATGACATGTTAATATTGATTTAATTAACCTTTTTCAAACAAATAATTCTGTTATGATTTTCAAAAAAATCAATTACCAAATAGTGTCAAAATTGACATAAAATAGTTTTTAAAACAAGTATTATATTATTAATTGTTATTTTATTCCTAAAAATATAAGGTTCAGCCAAATGACTTATATAAGGTTATATATATTAATAATAAACAACTTGGGGTTCGTTTGGTTTTTTATGGTAAGTTTATTAACCTTATAGTGTAAGAAAACAAGACGACACGGTAAAAGTAAAATTATTTAACTTAAAGTTAAATCTAAATGATAAGGTTAAAATAGAAACCTAAACTTGTCTAAATTCTATTGGATGATATTATTTCAACCCATACCTACCTTAGCTTCGAAATAAATCAATTTGGAGCTATTGAAAACCGAATATGACTTTATAATTAAATAATATTTTTTGTTTTTCCAAAGGTGCCGCTCTCCTTCCCTATAAAAGGGAACCTCCTCCCTCTCTTCCTCAGACCACTTTGAGCCTTCAAGATCGGCCAAACCCTACCAAATTATCTTATCCACTTACCTAGAAACATCCTATAGGTCCCGGTATTCTTCAAATACCAATTTTAGTGCCCTAAAAGGAGGTCTCAAAGAGGCGCTTCAAAGAAGAGGTAATGTCTGTTACCGATTCATTCAACTTTATTTCTTCTTCCACTTCTTCATCTTTAGTTGTATCATTATGAAGTAATAACATAAGTATCACTCATATACTGATATGTTATTATATGTATGAAACAACCCTATTTCACCATCTATCCATCCTACGGAAAATGAAATCACCGCGCGTGCGTACGTACGGAATACCGTCTCCACGCCGTGGTGTAATCTATTTTCCACCACCACCTTACTTGGATAGGTATAATGGTGTAAATAATGACTATATATGATTATTATAAATTGATATTGATTATGAAATAGTACACATACACTCCAATAGAATTCCACTATCATGGGAACGATATCATCGCTCGTGCGTACGTACGGAATACCGTCTCCACGATGTAATGCGACTCATTTTACATGATCTTCATTGGATAATGATTATATAAATGAATTGAATGAATGAATATGATATATATTACCCTAATAAAATTCTGGAAATGAGGTATCTATAACCTAAAAAGAATAATAAGAATTTATTCGACAAAACATGCATAAGAACAAAAAAGTAATAAACACCCGAATAACAAGAAGCAATGAAATATTACTAATAAGAAGATAAGAATGTGACCATATATGATATCATAACAATGAGTATAATTCAGAAATAAGTTAATAACATTATTTAAATCATTATACAGGATATTTGTACACTTACAAAGCAAATCGGACCTAAGGTAAGGGAAAATATCACAATCTCATTTTTATCCGAGATTGTTTATACTTTGCTATTTACTGGGGTGTATTTTATCATCCACATCCATGTTTCCTCAATATGTAATATTATTTCCATCCACATAAAACTGTTTAAATCCAGTTTTACCCTTCGGTGAGTTTTTACTAAACGATATGAAAGGAATCTTTTGTCGTTTTTCATACGAGGTACTTTTTGACTTTTCCGACAAAAGTACGAGAAGAATGTTTTTTTAACTTATACAGCATGAATGGATTTTTAAAAAATTATTTACAAGAAGCTTACTTTACATGTTTTCAAGTTTATATTTATTCAACTTCTTTTTGTTTAAAATTATATGACATGTTAAGAAAGGAAAAAAAATTGAAGTAGAAAGGATATTTTTCTCAAGAATGGAGTTCAAGTGTTTTATCAAAATTATTTTCCATCTAAGATAATATAGGGTTCTGTTTCTATCCCTATTTTTAAATTTATTTGATTATGTTATGATGGAATTATTTTTATTATGTCCTTTTATCTTATATGGATTATGTTATGATGGCATGATGTTTAAGATTCCCATTTTTATTACATGGGTTATGCAATGATGTATGATTTTTGATTTTGTGGCACACATAAGAATGGTATCATTATGAGATGGGTGGGACCTATATCTCCTTCCAATTAATTGGGTAAAGATTTATATCTCATGAGATAGACATGGTTGGAACAACAGGTTAAATTGGTTCAGTGAAACAGGACTGAAACGAGGAATGAACTCGGTTCAAAAATGGACTTTGTCCACTAAGATAGTCTTGGCAATGAGTCTTGACTAATAAGAAATGACTCTCTATGATTATGTGTGTATGACACAAAGCTTCATGTTCTAAGTTATGATTATTGGGATTAAATTTCACTTCTATGATTTATCCCATTTTATAATCTCTTTTGTAGGATAAGATTTTCAAAATGTTATGTTATTAAAAATATTATATGTTTGATATTTCTTTTGTTTACCCTTACTGAGAATTTCAGCTCACCCTTTTGTATGTTTTCTTTTCCCCAGGTCAGGATGAAGGATATTAAGTAGGATAGGCCAAAAAGGGACTCTAGATATGATGAAATAAATGGGAGACAACGTAGATGATTTATGAACCAGTTGTTTATGTTTCCCAGTTTCTAAAGACACTATACATATACGGTCCTTTCATGGTTTTGTTATATGTTGTAATAATTATGCTTCAATTTTGAAGTAATAACCATGTATGTAAATAATGGGTCATTATAGGGTGAACCAAGTAAAATCCTTGTGTCCTGTACATAATTTCATTTCTATTCATATAGTACTATGGGATAAATATAGAAGTGTGTTTTTTTAACAAAAAACAAGATCCGAAGGGGCAGGAGTTTTTATCTATCATAACCTAATTCACCCCCCTTAGCGTATTTTACCTAGTGGACCTACAAAATATGCATCGAATCTAGGGAGAAGAGAAACAACCTTGTAATTAAACCTCCCAATAGGTCTAATAAGTCCCAAGAACATCAGGCATATGGAGTTGAGTAACACCCCATGAGTGATCTCCCCCCAAAAATATAAATGAATGAGGATTATTACCACACATTCTACCTAAGTACCCAAATTTTACCATGTTCATTATTTTCCAAATCAATACATAAAACCATGATTTTAAAACCATTTCATAAATCTATTTCACAATGCATTGAAAATACCCTATTATTTTACCAAAACAACGGAGAAACACTCTTTTCTCAAAAACTCATTCTTACACACACACAAATCAACCAATAAATCATGAAATTTTATTTATATAACAATTTATAAAACCATATCAATGTAGTTTATCAAACATAGGATTTAGAGAAAACCACTGGCATCAAACTCTAGTTGCACACACCTGCAATAGAGTCCACCAATAAGGAAGGAACACAAAGACAATATTGGTGGCCCTATAACTAAATCCCATATCTTATAATCAATTTTCAATCTAATTATTTGGAAGAGAAGATACACCTACCTCATGGAACTCACACGCTGCCCCACAACCAACACCAGAGTCATCCCCTATGAGAATATCACACTACAGATCTAGAAAGGATCAATAAGATCACCACCACAAGATCAACATATGAAAAAACACATCATAATGAAATTGATGTGATCAAAGGAAATGAAGAAGAAGACATATCACTTACCTAGAGAGATGCAGTGCAATAACAAAAAAGTTCAAGCATTGAATATTGTTTTCTAAATGGAGCTGAGATCCGCAAGATATCTTGAGATAGATCCTAGTTTTCAAGAGAGAAGACTTCACATTATATTAGAAAAGAATCATACATGCAACATGATATAAATTATTTTTCCTCAAACATCCACGATGTGAACCCCTTTTAAGAGGAGAATTTCACAATTTACAAGATACACTGAAAAAGGCTTCACCTTTAATTAAAATCCCAATCCCAACCATCTCACGACATGAACCAGTTTCACATCTTGTAAAAAGTTCATGCTCTAAAAAAGCTCACTACATCTTCCATGCAACGAATTCACGTTGTCTAACCAGTTCACGACATGAATGTGTCCAGTAAGAAAATTATACCAAAATAACATATAAATCCCCTATTTATCCCAAATCTCAAAGGGAATCCTCTTAATCCTTTGACTCAATTATACCAGATCTCTATTAATTCAGAAAAATATACATCCCCATACTTTAGTTCATTTTCCCAGGCAATGACCTCCAAAATTGAATGGTTTGAAACACACCCAAACAAAAATGGGGAACAGAAAGACATATAAGAAGAACCTTGAAAGAGGTAATGAGATGTTACGTACAAGAATATGGAAAAAATTAATGGAGACCGATTAGAATGTTTCCAATCAACAAAAAATTCAACATATCGATGCAAGTCCATAGAAATTAAGACCTACAAATACATTTCATTGAAGGTATTAATCTATTCTATCTAGAAATAATAAAGTTTTGAAAACACTAATATGTTATATGAAATCATCAGTTTAAAAATATTCAAAAAAAATAAAAAAGTGGTACATAAAAGGAAACAAATAATAGTCAAACTGTCATAGCACTACAAAAATAGCGTTTCCCGGTGGTTTATATTGTCGCTAAATGATGTGTGATGTTTTCTAAAAGTACCTCATAATTATGTGTCGGGAATAATTTCACAGTGCTTTTTGTGCGATAATTTTTTATTTCATTGCGTTTTGTTAGGCGATGGTTTAAAATGCTGCTAAATATTTAGCGGTGTTTTTTTAAATATTTTTTATTTATATAATTTATTTATTTATTATAATTTATTTATGAATTTAATTAATTAATTATTATTATTATTGTTTATTTGTTATTATTTGTTATTATTATTATTTACTATTTATTATTATTTATTGTTTTTTTATTTATACATATTTATTTTTTATTTTTTCTTATTTATTATTCATTTATTATTATTTACATATTATTATTACTTATTATTTATCATTACATACATGCATAGTCCATGCATAAATCTAAAAAATATATGCTAGGAGACATTTGAACCCTTAACCTCTTAGATATAATATAAACACTTTACCACTCTAGTAATCTTTTCATCTTCTGAGTAAATAATATGTCATATACCTATACATATATAGATAAAAAAGAAATTATGATAATAAATAATAATAAATAATTATTATAAAATGGATATATAAAAATTTAATCAATAAATAATAAGTTAATAAATAATAGAAAAAAGAAAAATAATAAATAGATTCTAATTAATTACTAAATAAATATTAAATACTTAATAAATAAATAATACTTATATATTAAATAAATAGGTAATAAATAATAATAATAATAAATAATAATAATAATTGATAATAAATAATAGATTATAAATAATAAATAATAAATAATAAATAATGGGGAATAAATAATAAATAACTATTACATAAATAATACATAAATAATAAACAATAAATATTAAATATACTATAAATGAATAATAAATAACAAATAAATGGTAAGAAATAAATAAATATTAAAAATTATAAAATAAATAATAAATAGGTAATAAATACAAAATAGTTACATATTAAATAATAAATTAATAAATAAATTTTAAATGAATAAATATTAAATAAATAAACAATTAGTAAATAATCAATTAATAATTAAAATAAATAAATAATAAATGAATATAAAATATAAAATGGTAATAAATAATAAGTAAGTATTTAATAGTTGTTTAACATTAAATTCATAATAAGAATAAATCAAAAAATAATAAATCAATAATAGATAAATAATAAATAATAAATAGTGTAATGAGCCCGACACTAGTATCCTGGAGTAGATTCCTTTATTACTTTGGCATAGATACAGGTGACAAATCCAAAAGGATAGATCAATATAGATGTTTTCGAAAAAATATTTTATACAAGATCCTTACATTACAATTAAAAATCTAAATTATAACAAAGAGAATCCTTTGATCATCATGGTTCTATTAACTTAATCCTATATATAAGTCATAATATGAATCTTCTTGTCCTGAAAAAAAATGAGGCATAAGAAAGGGGTGAGCTCAGATGCTCAGCAAGCATAAATAATATAGTGGTAGCTATATTAAATACGAATAAACATTTAAGCCTAGGTATATAACTGAAACAAAATCCATTTAAACATAATATTAAGCATAATATGTTAATAATAAATCAAATAATTCCATATGAACAAACTCATTTATATTATACTAGTCTAATAATCACATGCATTATCAATAACTAATATCATAATGAGGGTGTTGGCACTGGAAAATGCATCCCAAAATTTTTTCAGATGCTTCTATACATGATCCAAGATCATATCCCATTTCGCAAGCTTCGATTTGGTAGGTTGTAGGTCTCGAATGGAGTTACATATTAGGAGTTATGGACATTTGAAGTTGGGATGGAAAACTAGTTTGTGAAGCCCATTCGTGAAGCCCCCTCTGCGATCGTGGAGCGCCACCATGAAGCAAGGAGTCGGTAATGTTCAGAGAAGCCCTTTGACATTTCTGACCTACCGCAAAGCAAGGAGGAAGTAATGCTCCGTGAAGCCCTTTAACGTTCGTGACCTTCTGTGAAGCAAGGAGGCGGTAATGCTCTGTGAAGCCCTTTGACGTTCGCGACCTGCCGCAAAGCCCTTTGATGTTCGCGAACTACTGCAGAGCAAGTTCCTTCTTTATTTTGAGCGAGCTCTGCTTTCACGGCACCCCTTGCCTATAAATACCCAGCTCAGCCCCCTTCTCTAGACGGCCACTTCGCCCCTTGGGTGGCTGATCTCCCGGATCACGGAGCTCCACTTCCTTCGCAAAGCAGCTCTGTGATCCCATGCGCTGTGAGAAGCTTCCTTCGTGAAGCGGCTCCGCGAGCCCATTCTCCGCAAGCAGCTTCCTTCGCGTTGTTATTCCACTAGTCCGTTCTCCGCAAGCATCTTCCTTCACGTTGCTGCTCCGCAAGTCCATGCTCTACGATTCCATGCTTTTCGAGACCTCAGGCTTTACAATCCCCTTTTCTCTACGAAGATACTTTGCTATGACATATCATTTGCGAGACTCCTGCCTTCACACCCACTGGTCCATACTGTGGGGGCTGCGCCCCCGCACCCCCACTCTAGGTCAGTGTCAGGCTGTGGTCCTGGCTCTCTGTGCTGGTCCCTTCACTATCGTCACTGACCCCCATGAAAAATGGAGGGTCGCACCACAAACTTTTAGGGCCAGGACATCTATATTTTCCATTGCGCCCTTATGCGCACCCACGTTCGACCTGTGGATTACCATGATTTGAGACACTCCTCTGCACACCATGAAATGCCTTTAGTTGACATATTCCTCTTGGTTCCATTCCCATGTCGTGAGTTTAGATTCTCATCATCAATTCCCCATGTACCATGAGTCAAACCATTGCTCAGGCAACTCCTCCAACCCCTATAACTTGGTTCCTATGCCAGGTTGAACCAGAAAGGGTGGCCCTTGCATAAGTCCCAACACCATTCATTGGTAGGAACCTTATGCCACAGTCCTATGTACATGACTTTAAACTGTAGTAATCCTTATGTTCCAAACATAAGATGCCTCTTGCTCTAAATAAGATATGCCTTATGCTCTATGCATAAGATGCCTAATAGTCCTATCAACATGACTTTAAACTATAGTAATCCATATGTTCCAAACATAGGATGCCTCTTGCTCCAAACAAGATATGCCTTATGCTTTATCCATAAGATGCCTAACAGTCCTATCTACATGAATTTAAACTGTTGTAATCCCTATGTTCCAAACCTTGGATTCCTCTTGCTTCTAAAAAGAGATGCCTTATGCGCCAAGCATAAGATGCCAATAGTCTTATCTACAAGACTATAACCTATAGTAATACATATGTTCAAAACATAGGATTCCTCTTTCTCTAAATGAGAGATTCCTTATGCTCCAAGAATAAGATTCCAATACTCCAATCTACATGAATTTAAACTGTAGTAATCCCTATATGAAAAACATTGGATGCCTCTGGACCCAAACAAGATATGCCTTATGCTCCAAGCATAAGATGCAAACAGTCCTCTCTATATGACTATAAACTGTAGTTCACCCTATGTTCCAAACATAGGATGCCTCTTACTCAATATAAGAGATGCCTTATGCTCCAAGCATGAGATGCAAACAGTCCTTTCTATATGACTATAAACTGTAGTACACACTTTGTGCCAAACATTGGATGCCTCTTATTCCTAACAAGATATTCCTTATGCTCCAAGCATGAGATGCCAGTAGTCATATCTACATGACTTTAAACTGTAGTATACCCTATGTTCAAAACATAGGATGCCTCTTACACCAAACAAGATATTCCTTATGCTCCAAGCATAGGATTCCAATATTCCTATCTATGTGACTATAAACTATAGTTTTCCCTATCATTCAATAATAGGATTCCTGTTTCTCTAAGAAATAAATGACTTATGCTCCAAGCATAATATGCCTAATGCCACAATTATAGTGTCATAATTTCAAGAGCATTGGAATCTGTTCCAACATTCCATCACTCCACCTCATGATTTTCATGTCCTTTATTCAGATCTTCAACCTCTTCGATGTCTAAAGGGACCCCCTAATGGCCTACTTCCATGCCGCTTCATCTCACCTACCATCCTGGGCCAACGCCCCGTAGGACATTAGACAACACTTTGAGTTAGATCCTATGTTTCGAACATGGTCAGTAGTCGACCCTCATTTGTTTGTCCACATTTCCGGCTAACGCAATATGGATATTGTGTTTCGATCACGGCCAATAGTTATCTTCCATCGCCATGCCACCCTCATTGTGTTCCGAATGTCAGGCATGTGAATCACACTTTTCACCTCCCTTTGTTTGGACTGAATACAACACCCTTGGAATTGTCCCCCGTTTTGCACTAGTGCATAGGTGAAGGCCTCAACCCACCAGTGGGTTGGGATGCCCTCACGGCCAGACATGAGGAAGACATTACAGGCAGCTTCTTTGCATAAGCCCCATTCACCATTGTCGCTCCATAGCGGCAACCGGGATGCTTCCTTCCATAAGCCCTAGCCACCATTGTCGCTCTATAGCCGCACCCAGACAGCTTCCTTGCGTAAGCCCTAAGCCACCATTGCTACTCCATAGAAGCACCCGGGAAGCTCCTTTGCATAAGCCCCATACACCATTGTTTCTCCATAGTGGCACCCAGGTAGCTTTCTTGTGTAAGCCCCATTCACCAATTCCGCTCCATTGCGGCACCCATGAAGCTTCTTTGTGTAAGCCCCGTTCACCACCCATCATGGACGCACATTTGTGTTGTGATCGTCAGGTCCTTGCTACCTATTGTTTCTCACACTGAGAACGACTCACATGGGCTTAGTAGTAAGCATCAACCATGAAAAATTCCCTGGGCTACGTAGAGTGTAATCCTCACACCACCTGAACTATGTGGACTTTTATCCTTACCAAGGCAGGGTACGTAGGAAGCCTCCATGAGGTTAAGCCCCACCACCATCTATTGGACCCCAGGTCCTCCCCCACGTTGGTTCACCGACACCCTGGCCTGCCTCAGAGCGTAAGACACAAATGACCATTCTGAACAACGAGGACTTTGATCCTTTCCAAGGATAGGTATGTAGGAATCCTCCATGAGGTTCAATCCCACCACCCATTCGTTCTGACCTCCTTCACGTTGGTTCACCAAACACCTTGGGACACCTTAGAGTGTAAGCCCTAAATTCCACTATTCTGAACTATGAGGACTTTGATCCTTACCAAGGCAAGGTACGTAGGAGGCCTCCACGAGGTTCAATCGCACCACTTTGTCATTTCAACCTCCTTCACTTGGGTACACCAAAAACCTTGGGCCACCTCAAAGTGTAATCCCCAAATTCCACTATTCCGAACTACAAGGACTTTGATCCTTGTCAAGGCAAGGTACATAGGAAGCCTCCCTGAGGTTCAAGACAAACATCCAGTTGTTTTGATACCCCTTCACGTTGGTCCAACAGCCCCCTTTACTATCCTGAACTATGTGGTCTTTGATCCTTGCAAAGGCAGGGTATATAGGAAGCCTCCACAAGGTTCAATCCCAACAACCATTGGACCTCAGGTCCACCTTCACGTCAGTTCCTACACCATTCTAAACTACGTGGACTTTGATCCTTACCAAGGAAAGGTATGTAGGAAGCCTCCCTGAGGTTCAAGCCCACCATCTACCTAGAACCCAGGTCCTTATTCAAGTCGGTTCACTAACCCCATGACATCATTCCATAACTACGATGTCTTTGATCTTTGCCAAGGTAGGGTACGTAGGAATCCTTCACGAGGTTCAAGATCACCAACAACCCGGGTAGCCTAGAGTGTAATCCCCACACCACACCCACCTGAACTGTGTGGTATTTGATCCTTACCAAGGTAAGGTAAAAAAGGAAGACTCGCTAAGGTTCAAGCCTAACACTCTTTCGTTCCGACCATCTTCACGTTGGTTCACCAACACTCTGGGTAGCCTAGTGTGTAATCCCCACACCCAACCATTCCTAACTATGATGAATTTGATCCTTGTCAAGGCAAGGTACGTAGAAAGCCTCCCTGAGGTTCAATCCCAACATCCAGTTGTTCTGACACCCCTTCACATTGGTCCAATAACACCCTTTACCATCCTGAACTATATGGTCTTTGATCCTGGCCAAGGCAGGGTAGGTAGGAAGGATCCATGAGGTTCAATCCCAACAAGCATTGGACCCCAGGTCCACCTTCACATTGATTCCCACATCATCCTGAACAATGTGGACATTGATCCTTGCCAAGGCAGGGTATGTAGGAATCCTCCACGAGGTTCAATCCCACCACCTAGTCTTTCTGACCTCCTTCACATCAGTTCACCAAACACCTTGGGCCGCCGCAGAGCATAAGCCCCAAATTCCCTCATATCCTCAACTACGTGGACTTTGATCCTTTCCAAGGTAGGGTACGAAGGAAGCCTCCACAAGGATCAAGCCCACCACCCAGTCATTTCGACCTCCTTCACGTCGATTCACCAAACACCTTGGGCCGCCTCAGAGCATAAGCCCCAAATTCCCCCATTTCATGAACTAAGAGGTCTTTGATCCCTGCCATGGTAGGGTACATAGGAAGCCTCCACGAGGTTCAAGCCCACCACTCCGGTTGCTCCGACCACCTTCATGTCTGTTCACCCCCACCCCGCTTGACGTTAAATTGTATTCTCCATTCCAAATTGTGTGGTCTTCGATCCTTACCAAGGAAAGGTACGTAGGAATCCCCCCCTGAGGTTCTATCCCATCACCCATCGGTCGTTCCGACCATCACGTCAGTTCACCAACACCATGGGTAGTCTCGAGTGAAATCCCCACACCCATATCTGGAACTATGAGGTCTTTGATCCTTGCCAAGTTAGGGTATGTAGGAAGCCTCCATGAGGTTCAATCCGACCAACACCTTGGGCAGACTAGAGTGTAAGCCCCACACCTCGCCACCTGAACTACTTTGACATTGATCCTTGCCAAGGAAGGGTATGTAGGAAGCCTCCACGAGTTTCAAGCCCACCACCCGGTCGTTCCGAACTCCTTCACGTTGGTTCACCAAACACCTTGGGCCGCATCAAAGTGTAAGCCCCAAATGCCCCCATATCCTGAACTATGTGGTCTTTGATACTTTCCAAGGTAGGGTATGTAAGAATCCTCCATGAGGTTCAATCCCAACCACCATTGGTCCCCTAGTCCACCTTCACATTAGTTCCCACCCCAACTTGAACTACGCATACTTTGATTCCCTGCCACAAGGATACGTAAGAAGCCTCCATGAGGTTCAAGCCCAGCACCCATGTATCTTCCTGATCTATCTCTTGATCCCAGGCGTTCTGAGAAGATCATGCCCCAACCTGGAGGTTCCACTTCCTCCAGGTCCCATCCATGCATCTATTCTCACAGGTCGCCTCCTTAGGTGTCCCGTTGTCTCACCGAACTATGCAGACTCTAATTCCCTACCACGGGGATACGTAAACACTACTGTCACCTTCAAGATGGTCCCATATCATTCCCCCTCCATTCCATTCAACTCTCCATCATCCATCCCGATATTGACCTGGGCCGCCACATCCTGGTGGGATCATTCCATCCACCTCCTCGCTGCTCCTAGCAATACTTGGGCTAAAATCCATGTGTAATACCCATCATGTCTCCAGGTCGTTGTCCATTTTGTACACCCTAATTCATCACCCCATTGAACTACGTGGGATCTGTTCCCTTTCATCTACACAGGGTACATTGAAAACCTCCTTGAGGTTCAATACAACCCAATGGTAAATGTTGGTGTTCCCCATTTTGGGGTGTAATCTCCCTAATATTCCCTCAGCGGTGTTCAGATCATCCATTACGGTGTGGAATCTACCCTCCATGGGGAGAACCACCTTGAATCCATCCTCATTGGACATTCTGATCCATTCATATTCCTGGTGTTCCCTCCTTGGGATGTACCAATCTGATCCATCTCTATGGGACGTTTTGATCACCCTCATTACGTCTCTGCAAGACATTAAACTCATGGCCTACCTCGTGATAAACATAAGATGCCTAAGGAAAACCTCAGAAGACATGCCTTTGGTGTAACAGTCTCCAAAAGACGTTAAACATGTGGCATACCCTGTGTTAAATATGATAAGTTGAGAAAAAACTCAGATACATGCCTATGGCATATGATTCCCCACATTCAATGTGGGATGCCTCAGGTTTTTCACCCTTGATATGCCCTCTTATGAGGAAGAATACAGGTTCCCCAATATCCACGCATCCAGAGATGCCCCAACATGCCTGATATTGTCATCTACTCCGACCTAAGGTTTATACCATATCAAGACCCTATGGAATGTCCTGATGGAAGTAGTGTAATTAACTGGAGTCCATAAAGATATGGCACCAGGAGCGAGATTCACAAACAAAGACATAATCTATAAGGGAGACTCGGACTAGGTGATGAGTTCCGAGGAGGAATCCACATAAGGAAGAATCGACATCCCATCATCATGTTTCGATCAAGGAGAAAACATCCTTAAATAAGGAATGAATGTAGCCTTCCTTTGGAAAGTGAGAATGCGGGGCCACAGATGCGCGTCCTCCACAGACGGATGCGCGCGCCCCGGTGAAGGCATTGGAAATAGAGGGAATTCATAATGTCGGACATCATAAACATATTGTCAAGGATTCAGCCAAGAAACCATACATAAATGGGTAAAAACCCCAAACTATTTTATCTCATGAGATCTAAGGATGCATCGAGGGGATATATTGGGCCCCACCAATCACTTACTAAGTCCAATGCATTCCGCACAAGAAAAAGGTGAAATGTAAACATCATAAACATTGAGAAACTAGCATATGAATTGTGAATATTTCAACAATAAACAATGAATTGTGTCAAAATAGGACATCCATGTTTAAATTGATCATAAACCATTCAATAAAATATATTATAATGTACCATAAGAGGTAAACCTCAATCAATCATAAGATCCAACAAAAGATGTTGGCATAAATGATAAAAATCTAATAAAATATTTAAAATTTCTTGATTGAAATACACTTTTTATTATAAAATCATTTATTTATAAATCTACACAATTATAAATGAAAACATTTTATTTGAAATAAAATTTATAAATTTATAAATTAAACATTAAAATGTTAAGACATCATGAAATCAGAAAATTTTGTTCATGTTGTATCAGTTAAAAAAAATATTCTTTTTAATTTTTTAAGAAAAGTCATAAAGTACCTTGTTATGGAAAATGACAGGAAGATTCCTTTTAAAGAATTTTGTAAAAAGTCAAAAGTGGTAAAACTTGCATTACATAATCAAGGGAGAACAGTAAAAAACACATTTGAAAATATTTTTATAAAAAACTAACATAGAATAGAAATATTTCCTAGTGGATACTTAAACACAATGAATCCTGAATAATGATGAGATTGTGGAATAAATACATATCATTTTATAATATGTAAAACTGTACTCAAATGAAAGAACTAAAATTATATGGGTATGAAAATACCATAATATTTAGAATACTACTCAAAAAATTCATTACTGGGTAGTATATAGACTACAGAAAAGTAATAAGTAGTGTATAAGGAAAGTGTCCCACAGTAATAAAAGTGAGACAAAGATCCATTACAAAGTTCAAGTCATTGAGTTGAGAATTTATCAATGATGTGATTATGTGTAAAAATAGTATATTAACACTAAGAGAAGTGGGAATATAACTACAAACACTGTGAAATGTGTTCCATGCACTTTTCTACAGAATTAATGATTCAAACCTCAAT
Source organism: Viscum album (assembly GCA_963277665.1). Lineage (NCBI taxonomy): Eukaryota > Viridiplantae > Streptophyta > Magnoliopsida > Santalales > Viscaceae > Viscum > Viscum album. Next base: position 1,357,385,990 of record OY728166.1, on the reverse strand, counting down.
CGGAAAGGGGGGTGGGGGAGCAACCCCCATAGTGTAGAGAATCACGTTCTCCAAGGTGGTTCAACATGGTGTCCCTACATGCACATAGCTTGTGCATACTGGTAGCATGAACCAGAAGGTTCACACACTTCTTGGTACACCTATGTCAGGCACCAACATATACCAACTAGGCACCCAGAAAGGAAGGACACCTACCTGCACGGGACACCTACATAGATCACATGCTCTACGGATCTGTATGGAGTAACTCCTTTGCCCAGGGTTCCATCTTTTCCTATAAATAGGATCATTGGGCTTCTTATTTGAGAGTATGAATGTTTCTAAGAATCCCCAAAGATCTCATTGTGTATCCACCTTCACCCAGGTCCACCAAAACTCTCTAGTAGATCTCTGAAACCCAATAGAAAATAGAACTAAATGGGATAATTTGGATCAAATTTCCATCAGGGTCTATAAGATTGGACACATAAACCAAGGATCTGATCTATGGACCCTCACTAAGGACCTACTCCTGGGACCTAATCCAAGGACCTATTCTAAGGACATGTGCCAAGGACTTGTTCCAAGGATATGCACCAAGGACCCGTGCCAAGGACCTGAGCCAAGCAACTGAGCCAATGTCATGTGACAAAGACCTACACCATGTACTGCACCAAGGACCTAAGCCAAGGACATGTTCCAAGGACCTGAGCCAATGACATATGCTAAGTACCATCACCAATTACCTGAGCTAAGGACCTGAGCTAAGAAACTGAACTAAGAACCATAGCTCAATGGGAATCCTCCTTAAGAGTAAGCCCCAACCAAAGCTCAATGGGAATCCTCCATTGGAGTAATCCCCAACCAAATCTCAATGGGAGTCCTCCTTAGTAGTAAGCCCCAACCAAAGCTCAAAGGGTATCATACTTAGGAGTAATCCCCAACCAAAGCTCAATAGGCATCCTCTATAGGTGTAAGACCTAACCAAAGATCAATGGGAATCCTCTTTATGAGTAAGCCCCAACCAAATCTCAAATGGAATCCTCCTTAAGAGTATTCCCCAACCAAATCTCAATGGGAATACTCCTTAGGGGTAAACCCCAACCAATTCTCAAAAGGAAGCCTCCTTAAGATTAATCCTCAACCAAAGATCAATGGGAATCCTCCCTAGGAATAATCCCCAACCAAAACTCAAATGAGAATCCTACTTAGGAGTAAGCCCCAAATAAACCTAATATGTGAATAATAATTAAGAGTAATCCCCAAAAAAAACCTAAAATGGGATCATCATTAGCAATAATCCCAAACCAGTACAATGGTATCCTATTTAAGAGTAATCCCCTAGATTTTCTAGCCTCTTCCACTAGAGGATAAGAAAAAGTGTGTGGTTCATTTCATCATACATTTTTTATTGTTTCTCACACAGAGAATGAATCACGTGAGATTAGATGTTAATGGTTAACATAGCATCTACATGATCCACCTAACACATTGAACTATGAGAAATATGATTCTTTCTCTTACTAGGATACATAGGACACCTATTTAATGCTCGAGCTCAAGGGGAACACTCTTCTGATGTTAGTCCCAATCATAACCCCCAAACCACCATGATTGGAGACATCCCCCATGGTCCCTTTAATAAGGAATCTTACATAGGATTAAGACAAACCTTAATTATCTCAAAGGGTTATACTCCCGGGACAGACTCACTGAACTACACGGGATTTGATTCCCATCCAAATGAGATATGTAAGAAGGCTCCCTGAGTTTCAAACCCAACTCCCAAATCAACTTCGTTCTCAATGGGTCATATCCCCAACATGGAATAATTTAACTTAGAAACTAATAACCCTTTCAGGTTCATTGGGTTTCTCTAACATAAGAACCACACCAAACATTTCCTAGGTGTCTTCCACATAGATGCCATTTCCCCATGATGTTAAACTGTATAGTTTGGTACTTATAAAATTACCTTAAAAGGTATGATGTTCCTTATTATGTGGCACCGAAATACATTGGTTCTGATTCCTTTCATGAGGATATATAGGAATCTCCTCTATGGATTACATCCCAACATCAAAACAACTCTCATCTCCCTGGATGATGGTAAACTCCATAGTGACCTTCATCCCCTGAGATGACAATAAAATCAAGAGTTCCCCACTGTGTGGGTATAAAACTATAATCATTATAATAATTAAAAAACAATATCTATGTAGTATATAAGAGGAAACCCTTGATGGAGAACCTAGGATACATACAGATATATCCATTGATGAAGAACCTCAGATACATACATATGTTTCCTGATTCTATACAAGTTAATAATTAATTACTAATTTTAATAGAAACCCACATCATACTTGGTAATTAATTAAGGATTCATTAACATATCCTAAACATATAAGAGAGTCATGGAGTATGAAAAAATTCCTCACAAAAGGGTGTGATGAGCCTGACCTCCCACCCTCTTGACCAGTTTCAGTTATTAAAAATCATCAGTAAAAATATCTAATGAGCACCTGCCTTTGGAAAGTAGGTCCTTATTGATATAGAATAGTTGTGAGTTTCTGATTCCACGAGCAAACCCGTTGGAAACCGTTCAAAAATAGAAAACCGTCACAGGGCATGAAATCCAAGGAAACAATGAGATAAATAAATAAAAATTATATTCCATAAATAATATTTTCATAATATAATCAATTAAGTGGATGTGTTATCCAATTAATGGAAATTGAGTTAAGAAACACCTTAACACTTATAATCAGTCGAATCATATGCGTCGTAATAGTAATAATTATCATATGAAACATTTAATACCATGAAGTTAATGAGATTAATGTTATGATATATCAAAGGGTAGATTATACATCACACAAAAGGATTAAGTGTTAAAAAAATTCATATATATAAAAGAAGTAAAAAATTGAGATGAGAAACCCTTACCTCGTACTCTACTTTAGTTGAGGGTACGTTACCCTCATATATAATGGTTAAATTATTTTATTAAATTATACTAGAACTGTATCTATATTTTTTTATATCATATATGATCCAATTATATCATTTTTTAATAATATTTCATTATTACCATTTTTTTAGTGTTAACCTCTTCATTGTCTTATGTTTATTGTGTCGTGTAAGTCCAATTTCTTATTCATAGGTTATATTTTATTCATATTTAGAATTATATTAAGTTCATAAATATTAAATTAACTCATCATATACATTTTTATAATCATTATTTAATGATATTAAGATCATAAATATTAAATTCACTTATCATAAACATTTTTATAATTATTCTTGACTAGTTAACATGGATAATTAATCCAATTGCATTGTGGGTTTGGTAGACTGTATGTACGCATGAGGGACAATATAATTTCTGTAATGGTAAAGTAGTAAGGAATTGTATGGTATATTAATTATAAAAAATAACTGAAATATCATATTTATTATTTATATCCATTATATTCATCGTTATACCCACCCAAATAAAGAGGTGATGAAAAAAAATTACACCACAACATGGAGACCGTAATTCGTAAATACACATTCATGGTGATATTGTTTTTTTAGGATATATAAAAGGAGGAATATAGTTGTTCCATAATAAAAATATTGTATCCTAATATATATGATACTAGATTTATTATTTTAGAATAGAAAAAATGTGTGAAGAGGAAGTATAATAAGAAATAATTTTGAAAGAGTCGGTAAAGATGATTACCTCTTCTTTAGAAAACCTCCTTTTGTTCTCTCATTGGGACAAAAGGATTGGTTATTAGAGAGGACCAGAACCTCCATAGATTAACTAATAATGTTTTTAGGGGAAATGGGTAGTGTTTTTTTGAGCTATAAAGCTCAATGTGGTGTGAGGATGTGAGGGAGGATGTGTCCTTTTATAATTGAGGTGAGGGTAACTTTTGGAAACTCTCAAAATATTAAATTAATATATTTTTAATTTTGATTTAAAATATCATATAAGTGACTTATTTAGAAGATAAGAATAATATGGGTCGAAGTAATCTCAAAAATTTATTTTCAAACATGTTTAGGTCACTATATTAACCTTATAGTTTGGTTTTAACCCTTAGTCAACCCCTTAAAGTCTAACCGTAACAACTTGGATTTGTACCCTTTAGGGTTAATATAGATACTATAAAATGCCAAAAGAACCAAAAATGGATCATTGATGAAATATTTAACCCTATTATAGTCATCTGTCTAAATTTTATATTTTTATTAATTTTATATAATTTAAAAAATATTTTTGTTCTTTTAAAGTATCATTTTCTTCAATTTTGAAACTATTCATTATTTTCCTTGTTTAAAATATTATAAAAACATTGTAACATGGAAAAAACTTATAATATATATAAATAACATGTATATATTATCTATAACATTAGTGTATTTCATTAATTATGTCAAATCATATTTATTTTTATATTTTTTATATCATTTTTTTGATATTTCCATTGATTAAAAAATTACTACAGCATTATCATACTGGCCTTTAATTAAGATATTTATTCTATAAAAATAAAAAATAATTTATCATGATGAATATAAATTTATTATATTTCATATGATAATTTTTATTTGAATTTATCTTTTGTATAAACATGTATTAAAATTCTAATACTTATTAAAAAAAATGAGTACAACATTTTTAACTTATCGTTAATTAAAATATTATAATTGTTATTTTAAAAACAAAGTGGAATAAAAAGATTATAATTTCAACCTAAGATTGATTTTGGTTGAAACCCACTTATCCAATAAATTTGGGAAAAGTTTTAGGTTGATACAATAATATTTATAATGTTATTTTTACCTTTAATTATCTGATTTATCCTTAACCATGGAAAATAAAAATTTACTAAAGATACTATTCATAAATCACAAAAGTAAAATAAATATATTTACATAATTCAAAATCATGGATTCTAAATATGGAATACATTTTATAAAATTAAAAATACATAAGTTGAAGTAATTAATTTAAAATTAATCTCGTTGAGGGGGGGGGGTGATTGAGAAAATAGGTTATTAAAGTTTACAACATGAAAAAGATTCAAATGTTTTTATATTTAATTTCAATATAAAATTGATTAAAATGACCTAAACTGGAAAAAATAATAAAAATATAATATTTTTATACTTTAAAACCAATCAAAATTATAAATTTTCACTATAAATTATTTTGATGGAAAAAAGTTACTTTCAATTAAAATTTATTATTTTTCAGTATTCATCAAAATAAGAAACTTATTAGAAAAATACCAAAAATTGAACCAAAGTAAATTTTGATATTGTTATTGAAAATAAGATGTTTATTAATTCAAATATAGTATATAAATGTGACAAAATTGGAGTTAAAATATGTTCGTCGTTAAAAGGCGGTAAAACCGCTTTTATAAAAATATAGGTTTTTATGTGAAATATTGGGTTTGTTCTTATCTTATTCCTATCAAAATATTATATGAATATAAAAACGATTTTATTAAATAATAATATTTTAATAATATAATTTTTTTTAGTAAAACTTGATCTTCCATGTAATGTGAGACAACTCATAGTTGTGTGTAGTGTAATATTATGATGGTTTTGTGTATAATCTAAGATATCAAATAAATTGAATTTATTTAAGAAGAGAAAAATTATAAAATATTGAGGTGTTACAAATAATAAATAATAATTTAATAAATAATAAGTAATAATTTAATAAATAATAAATTATAACATTATAAAATAATAAATGTATATAAGAATCTATAAATATATATACATATAAAAAAATTTAAAAATATATATATAAACCCACATTTATGTTACGTTAATATATATAAACACACTGAGATATATAATTTTATATTAATATAATACATATATATATATAAACACAAGTATATATATATATATATCTTCACATATATGATATAAAAATATATAAACATAAAATATGTATTAAATTTACTAATGTATATAAATATACAAAAATACTTACATATATATATGTAAGTAAATATAAAAAAATATGCATACATTTAATTGTAAAAAAACTACATTATGAAAAATGATAAAACATCAAAACCATAATATTAATGTGAATGTAATTACTAATAATAATTTTATCCCCTACCTAAAAAAGACAATAATTTCCCCTTAAATGATGATGAAATTTCATAACATATTATAAAATTTGGATATCTTGACTAAAAACTCGTTTTTTTGAGGCCTTCAAGGCCTCTTTTAACATTGAAAAAAATTTGATCAGGTTCTCCCCTATTATCATGGAGTATAGCTCATCATATTCATTAATTTGAATTGTGGTAGAGCTTAAATGGACACCCAGATCAAAATTTATGGTTGTTTGATGTACAAGATCAATTTCCTACTTTTTTTGAAACTACAATAAATTTTATTCTTTTAATTATAAAAAAATTTAAATCTAATGTGGTTTTATTTAATTTCATATTCTTCTATTTTACTTTTTGTGGAGAAATAATAGACACCTAGATCAAAAGTTATGGTCAATTAATGCTAAAGTCTGATTTTAAACTTATTAAACATTTTTTATAAGTTTCAAATTATTATTTACTAATAATTATAAAATTTATTAATTAAAACATTATAATTAATTTAAATTGTAATTTATATACTATATATGATAATAATTAATAAATCATAATTAATAAATCATAATAAATAATTTTTCTAATTTTTTTTAATTTAGCGGCGGTTTTAAAAAAAATGCCAATATTTCCTGACTGATTTTAAAAAAATTACATTTAAACAATTTTTTTGAAAAAAAATAAAAAAAGTAATAATAAATATTTTAAAAACATTTATCAGTGTTTTTAACAACAATTTTAAAAAAACCACCGCTAAATTCCTATTTTTATATAGTGTAGAAATGAATAAAAAATATTAATGTGATGCATTTGTAACCGACTCTAGAAACATGTGTTCTTAAAAAAAATATTTAGCATTTGAAGGTTAAAACAGTTGATTCAACTATTCTTCAAAAATGATTCATAGTTTAAAATTTTTTTCATAAGATACTTGGTTGGAAATTGGGTTGTCTAATGAAACTGTAATATTTTTGTTTATTAAACATATAATATGTAATATATATAAAAATATAGTGTATATAGTAATTGAAACACAGAAAGAAAAAAACTAAAATAAATGACATTTAATATATTTGTACTGTATATAAATTATGCATATGTTGTATAATATACTCCTATTCTTGGTTTATTCAACCCCATCAATGAAAAAATATCCATGTGAGTTCTCATACATGGAAGATTGAAATAAAATATTAATAATAAAAAAAGATAATTTAAATAAAAAACACTTTCTATACTTGAAGAAAAATTTCAAACAAAAAACATGCATCCCAATAATATTTTACCATTTAAATATACAATAGATAAAGTAAAAACAATGTAAAATTAAAAAAAATACAAACAATAAACATACAGGGAAAAAATGATATAGAATACAAATAAGGTTCCAAATATAAATTATATAAATAAAAAATGTAGATTTAGAAAAAAAATAAAAATAGCAATGAAATCCAAACTGATTTATAAAATAAGAACAAAAAAATATATATATTCCATGCCCCCCCCCCCATGGGGGATAAAAAAGGATAAATTATTTTCTACTTTTTTGAAAAACATTACAAAATCAATGATCAATAATAAAAGGTGGGTAGTTTAAAAAGTTAAAATTTAAACTTGATTTGAAGAGAGAGATATATGAAGGGAGAAGAAAATGAGATAAAACAAAATATATTACCAAATGTTATATTAAAATTTACTAACTTTACAATACAATAATTATAAATGAGATATCAATTCATATAGAATAAGGAATGATTTTCCTTATAGGAAGGTCAATGTCTACTTCAACAGCCTGTAACCAGATCAACTCCAAATTAAGTAAAATAAAAGAAAGTGAAAATAAATAACACATCCTATATTTTAAGAAATCATCTGGACTAAACAAATATAAAACACCATCCTTTTAGTTTTTTAACATTTAAAGATTTGATACTTAAAAAAACATGGTAAAAATTATAGAGATGTATACAATGATCATACATGGTAAAACAATGATATAGAAAATTAAAAGTTATTATTATGCAAGAAGAGATGAATTTGAATAAAAACTAATATTAATATAATGAAACTAGGAATTAAAAATTATAAAATTAAATTATTTTTGTAAAAATGTGAATAAATACATAGAAAAATGAACCAAAAGTGGCATGTATTGTAAGAGGTGTGTGTGGTTAGATAACTTGGCCAGAAATTTTATGTTAAAGTAGGCATGGATTTTATATTAAAATAAGAATAATCTATATTCTTACACCTTATAATATACATACATATTCCTTAAAAATCTATTATAATGTAATTTTTCTAAACCCAAATAAATACTCAGTAAATCCTATAAACATTGTGGTTAGATATGAGATAAAATAAAAAAAAACTTTGAGGGTGATGATGCTTATTAGTAAAACTTTTTGTAAGATGAAGCCTTTGTTAAGTGTGAGTGATGTAGAAGTGGAAAATGGATCTACATGTAGGAATGGAATGTCAATTGATATTAAGGCTACCACAATAAGGAAAATCATGGACTTAGGGAACTTAGGGTTTATGAACTATGGAATAGCTAGTGATTTAGAGAATTCATACCTTTTATGTTGAGTACTGATCAATTTTTAGAGACAAGTAAGATTTTTGTTGAGGTATATCTATAGAAAGTACATAATTTTTGTCCATAGATTGAACTATAGTCAATAAATTGTATCTAAAATTAGAATACATCTCAAATAATTATAACTAAAATTAAAACATGGAACACTAGAAATATAAATTCCAAAACCATAACAATCTAAAATAATTTCAAAATAATATTTTATTCAAAAATCAACTAAATTAATAAAAATGTTCTAAAATATATATATGGAATTTTAAATACATAACATTAAAAAATTAATCCCCAAAATTTCAATTTCTAATCAGATCATACAAAGAATGACAGTTTGAGGACAAATTGAATATAATTTCTCATCAAGGAAAATGTTTACAATAAAACACCAACATTTTATAAGATAAATATGTCAATAATATATTAAAAAATTAATCAAGATAATACCTACATGTTTTTTATCAAAATAAAAACCCAAAAATAGAGGGTGTTTCTGAAAAAACAAGAACCACATGTTTTATATAGAGAAATTACTATTTACTCATGATTACATGATGACTCTGGAAACCATGTGCTAGACAGGTGTATAGGGGTGAATTTGGTTGGGATAGTGTCAACTGTAGGGGACGGTGGTGAGACGAGGTGAAAGAAAGCAGGTGAATCGGGGGTGGTGGCAATGGGGGGGGGGGGACGAAAACTCCTACAGGGGGTGAAATGATCGGTTAAGAGAGATAATGCATAGACAGGAGGCAGTGGCAGCGAATTGGATCATGGGTGTGGAGAGATTGAGGTACAATATTGGGAGGGGTGTGAAAGTTGAGGGGGAGCGATGAAAGAATTTAAGATATGGACTATGATAATGGTGAGAGGACAAGAGGATGCGCATGAGGATGGGGCCGAGGCATGATAAATTATTTTTTTATTTGGGTGTAGCAACTGCCTTGACGGTTTCCCATTTCAATAAATACAAAACCCTTCTTTTCAAGTAGTCAAATACACTTAATATGCATAGAATCTATCCTTAAATATATAAAATTCACCCAAATTAATCTTCAGGTATATCTAATACCACTTCATATATTTTCATTTATATATTCCCCATTTTGAATCATCCTCCCACTCCAAAAAAAAGATGAAGTCCTGATTATTTCCTCTCACACTATATCTTCATGAGAATGTAAGTCTCATGACATTGAAGCTTTATCTCACTGTGCAAACTTCTTGGTCATGACATGAATAAGTTTTTTTTTCATTTTTTACTTTTTTTAAATTAAGCCAAGGTAAAAAATTTAAAAAACTTGTATAGAAAAGGAGACAAAGAATCTTCCACCTTTTAGTAATATATATATATATATGATTTTATATTTAAAAATATATATTTTTGTATATTATTATATATATTGTTTTTTTAGAATTATTTCATCAATATTTTAAAGTTAAAATTTTATATTTTTAGGGAATAAATTTTTTGACATGTAAATTAGATTTTACTTATTATATTTATGATTTTTTTCATTTTCAATTATGTTTTATAAATTGAGAAATTTTGTCAAATATTCCTTATATTATAATTATTTTTTATAAGTTATATTCATTCAAATCCATCGATGTGAAACATTTAATGATTGAAGATTGGTTTATTAATGTCTATAACTTTTAAAATATAAATACAATATAAATAATATTTGAAAAACTTACTAAAGATATGAAAAATAATTCAAAATAAAAATAATTTCTTTAAAACAATTAATGTAAAGTAATTTTATTAGCACAATATATTACTGTTTTAAACCATTAAAATCATATTTATAATATTTTTTTACGTACATTTCATTTTCAATTATCTATTAAATTTATGAAATTATTTTTATTTTTAGAAACTTTTTAGTTGATTAGGATATGTTTTAATGTTAATTTAGATTGTATTTTTAGTTTATATTTAATAAGAATTTAAAATTTCCTACTTGAAATTTAATAAGTTTTCCTATATTTCAATGTAGACTTATTATTTTTGGTACACCCTAATATCATGATATATTCCATCGTATATTCACTAATTGATAACATTATATAAAATATTGGAAAATGCACCTTTGTAATGTTTCTCTAACATTGAACAAAGTTTCAATATGAACTAAAGTCTATTACATATTGGATAATGCATTGTCCAATATGAAATAAAATCTATATCATATTATAAAATGCTCCTACATAAAGTTTCACATAGATTCAATTAAAATATGAAATATAGTCTATAACACATTGGATAATTATCCAATGTCAAACGTTACATATGTGATATAGTGTTATAAATAAATCATTATTAACACATTTCGTTCATTGAAAAACGATAATAATCAAAAAATAATAATTCAAAAATTACACAAATTACACATTCTCTACACAAATTACACATATTTTTTGTTCCCCTAAATTTTAAAAATATGTGCATTAAATTATTATGGAATTAAAAGATGTTTAATGACACATATATTTAATGAAAAATCTATTTTATTCTCCTAAATATTTAATTCAACATAATTTCCATTTAACTTATGTTTAATGTTACATACGTGGGTCTTTGAAAACTTCCACAAATTACACTTCTTTGTTCTTTTCCCAAAATGGGTAAAAATGGGCATAAAATATTTTAATGAAAATAGGTTTAATGAAACATATGTTTAATGAAAAATATGTTTTATTCACCTCAAGGTTTAATTAAAAAAATAGTAATTTACCTTATTTTAAATGTTACATAGGTTCATTTTCTTATAAAATATAAACTGTAAAACAAATAAATGAAAATTTAAACAGTGGATAAACATGTAAAAATTTTTGATAGTAAAATAAATTTCATCATTTTAATAAAAATAAAATATATAAATGAATGAGTATATTCACTCTCTATGGTGAGGTTTTGTCTCACATGGTGGTGTGTGAATGGGACACCCGTATTGAGATCGCTAATCTCTGTGTCGGGGTGGAGTATGATGACCTGGAGAGGGATGATCTTCAAGAGCTGGAACCTCAACTTTTGGATGCTCTACCTATGTCTTAGTGGGAGTAGGTGTCAATTGGATTTCATCCTACACATCCAATCCTTCTCCAATTAGGTAAGTAAAATGAACTTCCATCATCTCATGGGGAAACATATAGGCTGTGAAGGATATCTCATGAGAGATGGAAGCATTGGAAATCACCCCTGTTGGAAGTTTAGATAATATGGACCATGAGAAAACTATGGATATCCTTAAAATACAAATAGATAAAATTAATCCTCATGAACATACCTAATCAGATGGTGCTAGACTACTAGAGGGACAACTTCTACATATAGACCATGTGAGGCCTCACGTAAAACACAACATTGTCTACGTCATCATTATTGTGGATCCCTAACATCGGAAGCTACTAGACAAGGTTCTTGAGAAATAAACCCCACTCCATGGGTAGTAAATTAATATCCCTAGGTTGGATGTTTGAAGATACTATCATGAACCACATGATAAGCTGGAATCAGCCCCTACACTCCAGCATGGATAACTCCCCAACTACAACCTCCTCCTCCTCTGGATCAGACATGCGAATAATCTTATGTACTCAATTATGCTATAAAGATATTCAAAATTAATTATAAAATTGTAATATAAAAAAACTAATGGAAATTTATTGACTTAATATATCTGGAATCACTCTACCCGGTCGAGTAATACACAATATACACTTTATTCTATACCTTGACTCATAATAGACCTACTGTGATAGATGGAATCTTATCATACACACACCCTCAATATGAAGAGATGCCCATATTCCCCAGAGGTAGAGATACTAGGCATGTTGTCAGTACTATTTTAAATCCTACCTCCCCATAAACATCAAATAACGAAGTTCCTATAAAATAATCAGTTGAAATGGAATTCACTGAACATAGACAAACCAACACATGACTCTATCAAGATGGTTCCACTCAATAATAAGAAATTGAATGAGTGTCACAAAATCCATAACATCATGAAGTCCAGTAGTGCAATATGTAGGAAACTTGTCAAATAAATCCTAGTATGGCATCCGTGAAATCTAAAATGACATGTGAGATTTGTCAAAAAAGGTCTTACTGAAAACTTAAAATTATGAAATTATGAAATATTTTAGTCAATAAAAGATTGTATATACTTACATAGTTAGGTAGGAAACTTTCCAACATGAGACATTATGCACAAAAATAGTGTGTTAGAGCACTGAAGAAGCATTTTTCATGACTCCAACTATAAAATACAATATCAGAAGTGATAAATAATAAGAAATTAAATTTAACAACTCTTACTAGCATCAAAAACCAACAGGTATTAGTGATCATACCAGCATCCACACCGAGCATCATATAGAAAATATTTAGGTAGATTATGACCAACAATAATTGGGTCGAGGGAGGGGGTGTGCTTCTATCCCCCCACTTAAATAAGGATGATGAATCCCTCAAGATCCATGTGATTTGATTGGTATGTTATTCATAATTCTCTATAAGTGTAAACCAAGAACATAGATCCCCGGTTGTATGTCTCGACCTGATCAAAATCCTTCATTATCCCTATATAAATCATTTTCACAGTCATACCTAAGTGATCAGTGAAAAGTGTCCCTCCAATGTTCCATAAGATATAGGCATGGGCATGATGTATGAGAGTATGCTCTTCAGTTTCTCTAGCCACCACATAGATATCGACTCATCATCTGTAGCAGCATCTTAATCCAAAATATCAACACCTAGAAATATCTGGAAAAGATTATTCCAATCTGTATGGGTGGGTCCAATAACTACATCCCCCTAGATAGGAGGACCGAAAAGGACTACTACATCGTCATGGGTGATGGTCATCTCTCGCTCAGGTAGCTGGAATATGTGTGTCCCTGGTCTCCACTTCTCTAGGAGGGAAAAAATAGGTGATGATAAAAAAATGTGAAATTGGATACCATAATGTTTTAAAAGCCAACATAGTGTAGTTATGGTATAATGGTTATTGGAGGCATCATGTGATGATGATGGTGTTCTCAAGCACCTTGATCCATTAAACCGAATGGACCACTATCACAGTGTAGAAAACATGTGTATATTTCTCTGTGATTAGTATAGTATCCTCTATATGTATGTAATAAATGAAATAAGTCTTAAGTATAATTTGTAAATATAATGTTATGGTTAATAGAGTGTTATGACTGGTAGAATGTAAGACATGAAATTTTTATTCCCATTGTTTTATGAATTTTTTTTTACCAAAAGAAAAGGGCATGAGTTCATGTTTCTAAAAGCATATTTCTAAAGTCTTTCCATATATTTTTTTACCTAGTAAATGGGTTTTTTGTAAGATATGGTTTTATATATTTATATATAAAAACTTTTTATCTTTGTTATCTAAAATTTTATTACAAAATGGTTTGCTTTGACATTTAGGTATGATTTCTCACATGAAGGTATGTTTCATGATTATTTGATTACATTATTGATTTAGGGTTTATCCATGGATAGTTTGATTATGATTTCATGTCACCTCACATGTATCTGTTAGATTACTTTTAATGTGAAATGAAAGGAATATTGTTATTTGATATTAAAAGTATTCGTAAATTTCTTACAATTTTACAAAATGAAGGATATTATATTAACACTATATAATTAGCAATATTAGAAGATCACATTGGAATCAATACATCATTGTGGTTGAGAGTGTGAACTCAATCTAGAAATGTTATGGCATCATTTCTAGTTACTACGTTCTTCATAGAATATGATGAACCTCAAAATTTTCCCTTGTTCTTGACACCAATCCAACTTATTTTACATCCTTATGGACATTGATCTCCCCAGTTGATGCAAACTATTGATGATAGATATCAATATCAATTGTTCTTTGTGAATTAGAAAATATTGGAACTCCCTAATAGGAATCCATTGTGCAGCATAACAGTTAGAAATGGTTTCTATCTAGTACACTAGATCAAAATATGCTTCTCATGATATGTTCACATAGGTACATGATCCGATGGAATGTGTGTATGAAAACCTTAATTCCTAGATGTTTCCAGATTTATATTTCATCACTTTTAGTAATAATACCATTTTTCTACCACTGCTACATATTATGGGTTCTGAAGACTCCTAAACTTTAAATCGATAGTATTCTTGGTGGAAAAGGCACACTCAATAACCAAAATCTTCTTCAATGTTCTTTTCAATCTCTCGTTGAAAGTGTTTTCCATAACTTATACCCCAGTGAATCATTTCTCATGGTAGTTTTTTTATCAATTAATTACTTCACACAATGATAAGGTGTATCTTGGACTAGTGCAGTTATAGGTAACTTGTGTAGCCTCTCAAAGACACCATTGATGTACTCCAAAATGTTTGTGGTCATGTGTCTGTACATTTCCACCCATTCATTTTCCAATGTCCATTTTTTTGGAATATAAATTATATAATCATACACTTCTTGATTTTCCTTATCGAATTGTTCAAAACATTGTTTAAACCTTCATTTATATGACTCATATTCTACATAAACGTTATCATATTTTACATAAATTGATCTTATCTTTATGTTGAAAAAGTAAAAAATAACAAATGCCTTGTATACCAAGCCTCGCGATTTTCTTATTCATAGGTTTATTATGGAATGTTTTTCAAACATTTCTATAATTGCATCTGATGAAATACTATTGATGTGTATTTAATGGTCTCCATGTATTAGGATCTGCATTGATTTCCTCATCGATTACCTTATGCCAATTTGATAACATATAGAAATTGGGAATGCGAGTAAGATGGTTGTTGATACATGCCAAAAACCAACTATTTGATTCATATTTTCCTTCTACACAATGGATATATCAAGTGTAATAGGTGAACAGTTTCCATATTTATTTTCCAAAATCACTAATATTCCATTGTATTTTCCATATAGAAATGTTCAATTAATATGTATGAACTATTTGCTGAAAAAAATAATAGAAATATTGGAAAGGGTTCCTTAGAGAAAAAAATGAATTTGAATATAAAAAAGGATAAATTCAGTTAGTTTGAGACATATGTTAATTCATATGAATATGGAATACAACTTGGTCATTGTGTCTTAGTATACCTAGTAATTATGGAAACACTCGGTATGAGTAATCCCAATCACCATATACCTTCACAATTTCCATATATTTCACCATCCATTCCATGTAATAGGAAACATTACAACTAAAAAATTATTATATACTCTTTTCCACAAGGGATATAGGAACATATTGGAAGGTCCTAATCATCTTGATGGCAATAGATAACACAAATTTAGAATACAATGAGGTATGAGCTTGTGTCAAGTATGGAATAATGCAAGTATGAGTTGCCTCAATCATTGAAATTCTCTAACCTCAAAATGAAATATCAAGAATCATCCTCAAGTATAATCTACAATCATACCCTCATTTATCACATCATATGATTTATTTTTTATGACTTGATTCTTGAACTAAATATCTATAGTTCCTCTCAATATAAAACCTTTTTATAATGTTTCTCAATGTATCATTACTTGGAAAATATCTTCCAATATATAATTTTTTTCTCTATATCACTAAACCTATCCACTATAACTCCAGGAAACTTAGTTTCAGGTGTCATATTACTGTAATCTAATTTTGGAAAATGTTCCTTTGCTTCTGACCAAGATGCAAAAAGTGATTGATGATTTATTCTGATTTTAGACTGCTGTAAAACAAATTCAATTATAGTAACTTCCTCCCCATCTTCTGTTTCTCCCTCCCTATCAGTACTGTTGTCTCCCTTTTCCATAATTTACAAAATCCTTATCAGAAGTCAAATTTACAAGTATATATGAGATATCAACTAGGTTTTCCTCTTCTGCATCATTGAGAAGAGCCTCAATTTCTAGGGACAAACCATATTCAACAACTCTTGTAAGTATAAGTCTTCATACAATTGGATGTTTTTGTTGTATAGTAGAAACCCCAATATATAACTCCATCATGACACCATCTAACCATTGGGAAAATGAATTTATTTCTTTGAATTACTGCTTATTGGACACCAATGGAAAATTTAGATACCATAATGTAGTTGAGAAATGAAAATTTATATATCTAATATACCTTATCTCTTGATCAGGTTCCAGATTTAAGAAACCACAAATTCTAACATGAATTTCACTTAGAGTTACACAATCAGATATTCTAACCATTGTTGTTGGTTGTGTACTATAAGAAGCTCCTTTCTCAGTTTAAATAACCTCTTCATAGTAATAGACACAAGAAAACATGACTCTCTACATAATTTTTTTTATCAAGATTATGATAGTGTTAATAATATCGACAATGTGGGTTGACCATAAAAACATTATGATACTGAAATTTAAGAATGTATTTTTTATATCCTTAAATAAGATACTAGTGTTTCATTATATAAGATTTTATTAGAAAATAAGTCATAGAATATTTTGTAAACTAAGGAAAAAATTAAAGAAACTATAAAATCAGTTTATTTATCCATGATACAATGACGGTAATGCCCCGACCCCAGTTACCCAGAGTCAGTTCATTATTACATAATATTGGAATGATCACAAGGAAAAAAATCCCAAAGGACCGATCAGTTTAGCAGTATTGGAAAATAGATTACATACATGAATGTCAAATTACACTTTATAACATACAAAATGACATAAATAATCCTTTATGAATGCCATTATTCCCTTGTCTTAACCCTGCATATCAATCACAATACACTTCTTGTAATCCTGGGAAAAATAAAACATTCAAAGGGGTGAGATCCGATGCTCAGTAAGGATAACAATATAGAAGAAACATTCATAATTAAGTATAAACATTTAAGGTATTGTATAGATAAAACAAAATCCTTTTAAACTTGAACTTCAGAATAATATGAAAAGATAAAATGAAATAAATTCATTTACTTATTCACATGGATATTCTACTAGTCGAATAATCACATGCAATATCAATAACCACTTTCATAATGATGAAATGCACAATGCCAAACTATCATAACCATGTAGCCAGGACCTCGTTCCAAACCTAAAAATAAGAATTTTTCAAGTCCTCGTGCCAAGACAGTAGTTTGTCTCATGAGACCTACCGATGCATCGAGGAGCTATAGTAAGCTCCACCCGTCACTTATTAAGTCCAATGCATTCCTCATATGAACTGGTTTAAACATAACATAAGAATTCGTATTAAAACTAGAATACGAAATGTCAATACTTTCCCCATAAACCATGAATGGTATAAAAATAACACATGCACAATCAAACATATCACAAAACCTTCAACACAATATAGAATATTTGTATCATGATAAATCAACTTCAAAACAAGTTTAAAATCCATTAAATAATTTTGACCTAGATGAAAATGATTTGTAGTACTCTTTGAGAGAAATACCCATTTTTCATGAAAACATTTAAAAGTCACACAATTTAGAAAACAAGTCATTTAAAGACATTTTTGAATCAAAGTGTCAAATACCACTTTGATACTTCTAAAAGTAATTAACATTTTAAAAACATTCGTGTCCATATAAATAAATCCTTAAAAACCATTTTGAAGACATGTAAATTATAGAGAAATATTTAGAAGAATAAATATTTAAAAAATCTGAAATGATGTTTTAGTAAAAAGTCCCCAAAAATAATTCCTTTGGAAACTCTTTAATAAAGCATGGACATGGATAACAAATATTTCCCCAATAGATACTTAAGTAAAAACAACCTCGGATAATAAAGAGATTGTGAAATTAACCCTTACCAATTTTGTAACTTATGAAACAGACACCCCATGAAAGAGGTATCATACAATGAATATGTAAATAAAAATTAATTAAAGTGTATTACACAAATAATACAATTAGTTAGCACATACACCACACAAAAGGTAATAGTGGCAATATGGCATGAATCTCACGAGAATAAGGAGTGAGATGAAAACCCCTTACCTTGTACTTTTACTTAAGAATGTGTATGTTAACCTCCAGTATAATAGTTAAATCATTGTTATTAAATTATACAAGAATCATATTCATAAATATGATATCAGATATGATCTTGTAATATTTCTTTGTTAAAAATATTTTAGTATTATCATCATTTCTGGAGTTAACTGATTCATTTTCCTTTATATGTTACGTTAAGTAAGACGTGTTTGTTATGAATAGGTTGTATCTTATTCATATAAAGAATGTTATCAAGTCCTTAAAAATTAATTTTAATCATCAAATGATAATTAGTATTTAATGGATATGATGGGTAAATGAATCTCATCGCGTTCGTGGAGACGGTAATCCGTACGTACGCACGAATGCTACTTCCATTTCATTTTTCATTTTAGAAGAAATAAAAACCAAATGATACATAGGTATAGTATTATTCCAGTATAATATAATATCTTTTATGTGTTACTTTATTTAATTAACACCATCCTTTATACGTTCCATGTATGGTATGAATGAGTCATATCACTTTGAGGGGGCGGTAGTCCGCACTTCCTCAAATAAATTATCATATATATATATATAACATGGAATGAATAATGGTATGATATAAAATGGAATTAAATAAGCTTATATATAAAATAAATATAATTAATATCATATTTAATTATATTTCCATCATAATGGGCACCATGAGAGGTGATAGAAGATAATTGAACAATCATTGCTTCGTGAGGTGTTTGGTTTCTATCCACAGAAACATAATGTTTGTCACCTATTAGATGGAGGTTTGTGTAAGTGTAGTTCAAATACTTATAATAAGAATATCATAGTATATTTAGGATACTGGTTTTGTTACAAAATAAAATAATAAGAAGAGTTTAGGGGTTGGAGAAGTAAAATAAAAGAAAAGAAGCTAAGAAAAATTGTTACCTTTAATTTGGGTAACTCGCTTTGGTTTGAACCAAAAAGGACTCTTGAAGTGCCTTATGCTTAAGTTAAGGCTTTTAATAGGAGGATAGAGATGTAGGTAACTTATTTGGGTGGAGTTTGGACTAGCCAAAATTCTTGAGAGGTGTGAGGAATTAGTTAGAAGTGGTGTCCTTTTATAAGGGCGGGAGGGGCTCTTTAGGAAAAACTTAAAGTATTATTTTATAATAAATTCATATTAGGTTTATAATGGCACCAATGTGGATTATTATAAGACTAAGGTGGGAAGGGGTCTAAATACTTTCAACCAATATATTTTATATAGGTTTGTTTCATTATATTAACCTTATCTTTTAGTTTTAACTGTTGGTTAATTAGTTTGACACTTACCATGTCACTTTGTATTTTTATATTATATAGTGTATAAACTTACTATATACATCCAAACTACCCCACAATGGTACATTAATGATACAAATATCATGATATAAGTCTCTTGGCCTATCCTTAGATTTCTATGAATAGAATATCAATTAATAATATGATATTTGTTTTAAAAACTCATTAATGTCAATTTTGACACTATTCAATAATTGATTATTGTTAAAGTCTTAAAAACTTTATTAATTCGAACCAAATTTATTTAAGAAATCCTATAATGTCATATTAACCAATAAAATTCATTTATTTCATCAAAACTGTCAAATTATATTTATTTTAACATTTATAATACCAATTATTTGATTCTTTCATTAATAAGAAAAATACGGCATCATTAACGTGTCATAAATAAATTTACTTATTCAATGTGTAAAAATTATAAATAAACTAAAATTATGTAGGAAATATTTTGATCTTTCTAATGAATATTTATAGTCTAAAATCCAAAATATATTACCCTATGTAAAAATTGTTTTACTAAAAGATATATGCTTTTGTCATTTTTGTATTTACTTTAACTTAATTAATATAATGTGTCATTATCACTTAAAGGTGGCTCCATGGGGTCCCAAAATCGACCCAAAGATACCCATGGTCGGACATGTATCCACAAATAAGGTTAGGACACGTTTTAGGGTAATTTATTATTATTATAATATTATTTGTTACCCTTATTTACTGGATTTACCCTTTAACCATGGTAAATAAAATATTTACCGAAGTAATTATTCAAAATGTCTAAAAATGAAAGTTACCTATTTACACAATTTGTACATCCTGATTCCAAATATGGAATACATTTATCCAAATTCAAAACACATAAGTGGAAGAAATTAATTCAAAATTAATTCCTGCTGTCAAAACTAGAAGCGTACTTTTAAGAAATAATAACTATCAAAATATTGATACCTGTTTATGTCCAGTTAAATTGTGAAATTATGTCCAATTATAAACATTGTATTAAATGGTAAAAATATATTCTAAATATACTTTAAAACCACTCAAATTCATAATTTACCATTATTAATTGTTTTGATTAAAAAAGTTGTTTTTAATTAAAATTTAGCAATTTTGACTATTCATCAAAATATGAAAGTTATCAGAAAAGTAAAAAACATTCACCCTAAGATAATTTCTATATTCCAAATCTAAAAATTCAGTCTATTTTACCAAATTAAAAACATAAAAGTTTCATTTATTAATTTAAAATTAATTTTTGCTATTAAAACCAAAAGGCGTATTTTTAAGAAATAATAACTATCAAATGTTTGACACTTGTTTATGTCCAATTTCAAAGTGAAATTACTTACAATGACCATCATTGGATTAAATGGTAAAAATATAATCTATTTATACTTCCAATCCATTAAAATTTATTATTTAACAATATAAATTATTTTGATTAAAAAAGTTGTTTTTAGTTAAAATATAGTATTTTTCACTATTCACCCAAATTTGAAAGTGATCAAAAAAACACCAAAAACTTATTGAAACTAAATTATTATGTCCCAATTCTAAATAATAAGTTCATTTTGTCAAATTAAATATATAAAAGTTTCAAATATTGGATTTAAAAAAGCTTCTCCATTAAAAGGCAGTAAAATTACATTTTTTTTAATAATACTTCATTAAAAATGAATTTATTCTTAAATTATGTCTTAGAAACTCATAATATGGATTCTAAAATTATAAGGATAATATAAAATTTAAAATTTAGTTAATACTATTCATAACCACTTTTGAACGGCTAGTTTGGTAAGTCATGGTGTGTTTGAACTCAGTGTTTCATACAACACACGCTATTGTATTATTCAAAGAGAAGTGTACCGTGGAAGCTTGGGGTTTTACAATGACAATTATGACCATATAATTGAAATGGACAAGAACAGGCATATTAAATAACACGTGAATTCTTTAAAATAGAAAATAAATACCTTAAAATTTTTCAACAGAATAGAATTTGGATGATATGAGCCCCACTTTGGAACTAAAGTAAAATACAACTTATTTTCAAGTTATAGCTTAATAACATCATCCTAAGGTACATACTTAACTTTTGGATTTTCAAAAGATTTCAACCTTCTAATTAAATAATCAATGTATGGGGAGGCTTTTCATTAGAAGTCCAAAATCTTTTGAAAATTCAAAAGTTAAGTACATCTCTTGGAAAGATGTTATTAAGATATCAAATGAAAATATGCTAGATTTTACTTCACTTTTTAAGTTAGACTCATCTAATCCAAAATCTATTCTATTGAAAAATGTCAAAGTATTTTTTGTGTATTGTAAAGAATTATTGTGCAATTTAATGGGTTTTTTCCTTTCTATTTCACTTTATATGATCATAATTGTCATTTTATTATGGATAAATAATATGATTTTATGTTTTCTCTTCTTGTTACCCCAGTTTCCATAACTTTTGGTGAATACTGTTGATAATGATGGTTGACCATATAATCATTATGATACTAAAATTTTACGTCTTATTATATCCTAAAAATGATACTATTTTTTCATAGTGAAATTTTTAATCTTCCTAAATATATTTCATTAGTTTATAAATAAAATTTAAATCATCTTAAACTTATCCCCTAGGGATTTCAAACCAGGTGTTCAACAAGTCCCATTATCATGCACCAGTTCCTGATGGATTATAGCTCAATGAGATTTTTTTGGGTTTCACCCCTAGTTACATCTATTCCAGAGCCACACCCACTTGTGGTATCGATACATGGATTTTAATTCTTAGATAACCATATAATATTTATGCTACCAAGATTTTAGAATATTTTCTTAAATCCTAAGAGATGACACTAATGTTTTTTCAAACAAATTTTGACATTCTTAAAGGTTTGTTTAATGGTTTATAAAGATAATGTGATTTATCTAAAATATATCCATTGAAATTAACAAAATAAGCATACAATAAGGGATGAGTAATATAAATCATAGGAGTAACAAATCATGTGTGCAGTTAAGCCTCTTTGTCATCCAATTTTTCATCTTTCATCCTATTTTATTCTATGTTAATCCAAATTTATTCATTTGTTAATCATTGGTTAATAATTGGTTTATCATTCGTTAATCATTGGTTAATCATTCGTTAATCACTCGTTAATAATACTTTAATCATGGTTTAATAATTCTTTAATCCGTAATTAATGACTCTTTAATCATTGTTTAGTCACTCTTTAATAATTATTTAATGATTACTTGATATTTCTTTAATAAGTCCTTAATCATTCGTTGATCATTCTGTAATCATTAATTAAAAATTAGTTAATCATTATTTAATTATTCCTTAATCATTTCATTATCATTCTTTAATAATTGGTTAATCATTATTTAATAATTAGTTAATTTTTATTTATCCATTATTTAATAATTCCTTAATCATTTTTTAATCATTGCTCTATCATTAGCTAATAATTAATTAATAATTCTTTAATCATTCCATAATCATTTATTAATCATTACTTAATCATTCATTTATCATTCCCTAATAATTCTTTAATCATTAATTAATCATTAGTTAATTATTAGTTAATCACTCCTTAATCATTCCCTAATTATTCCTTGATAATTCTTTAATCATTAGTTAATCTTAAGTCGATCAATAGGAAATAATTTGTTAATCATTATTTTATCATTATTTTATCAATAGTTAAATAGTATTAGATTATTATTTAATCACTCTTTAATCATTCCTTAATCAATCCTTAATCATTCCTTAATTATTACTTAGTCATTAATTAATCCTTTATTAATCGTTACTTAATCCTTATTTAATCAATAATTAATCATTCATTTATCTTTCATTTATCATTATTTAATCATTATTTAGCAACCCATTAATCATTAGTTAATTATTATTTAATCAATCTTTAATTGTTCCTTAACCATTAGTTATTCATTAGTTAAAAAATCTATAATCATTGCTTCATCATTCCTTAATAATTATTTAATCATTCTTGAATCATTATTTATTGATTAACTAATAATTAGTTATAAATTACTTAATCCTTAATTATTTGTGCCTTAATAATTAGTTAATAATATGATATTCATTAGTTTATTATTATTAGATAGTCATTATATGTAATCATTCTTTAATAATAAGTTATTCATTAGTTATTCTATACTTAATCATTACTAAAAATAACTATTATTTCAATACAATATATAACAAACTAAACTACTAAATAAATAACATATGTAGAAAAAACTAAAAACTAATCAATTAAATAAATAAATAACATTAAATTAAATAAGAAAAAATACCTCTAAATGATGCTTCTCAAAAAAGTTGGCACTTCTTTTAGGCCATCGGAACAACCATTCAAAAATAAGGCATATTTTATAGAGGGAGGGTGTGGAATTTAATAGGAGGAGGTAATTTTGATGTAAGAAGGGTGTCCCTTTTATAGGGGCTATAGGGAAAGGCGGTAGGGGGTGTCTTCTTTTTCATTTAAGTTAGGTGAAAGGTAGATAACCTCGGGCCACATTTCACTTTATTTTAGGCAAAAGGCATCAGACCCCCAGCCGCCTTTTCCATTTCATTGATCCATGTCTATGACAGGAAAAGGTAGCATACCCCCTTCTACCATTAAATAAATTGGGAAGGTGATAGGGTCCAGGCTGAATTTTTTACACAAAAAAACCTAGACGTATTTGAAAAAAATCATTAAATGCATAGAAAAAACTACAAGATGAACTGTTTATCTTTATTCGTATTCTTAATCAACATGTCTTGCCGCCTTATTTCCATGACAGATCACCATGTTATCTCATCATAGAGGTCTATCCTAATCTTAACCTACCCACCCAAGGCAATATAAGTTTATTCTTTCTACTGTCAGAAGTAAGTATGGTCTTTATCATATATATTTATGGCATCTCCACAGTTCATGATTGCTATAGAAATATAGCCATTATGGATCAAACTTCATTTGTATCAATTCTTCCTCATATCCATTTTTTGCTTAAATAATTTTGAACTTTGTAGTAGTTGTACCAAGATACTATGGATATCCTATTGTTATTCGAATTTTGCAGTGGGGAGCTTACACTTCAGAGGCATCAATCATGGTAATTCTATAGTGTCTTTTCATGGTGCGAATAGGTGGTACATGGCATAAATAACATAGGGATTCTATTCAAGTAATATGATGTGGTTACGAGCTCAAATAGATTCATATTTGAAAAATTGAACATTTCCCATTTTCTTAAAAATGTTTTTTGTAAAAAAAATTATTTCAAATATTACTAGGTTAAAAATGTTTTTAAAGATAATACATATAGGTGTTAAAATCCTTAACACCCTTGAGCTTTTTTGAAATATAAAAAAGGATTTATTAGCCTTAAAGCCTTAAAATTGGGCTAATAGAAAAAGGCGTTAATCCACTTAATGTTTTTTTACTAAACTATTATTTTTTAGTTTATTTTTTATTTTTTCCGTATATATATATATATATAAAAGAACTATTTTAGAATAATTTCACTATTGTTTCATATAAACCATTAGTATAATTAAAACAATATGAAATTATGATCAAAACCCTCATTTAGGGCTTCCTTTTATCGAAGGCTTTCCTTGGAAATCCTTATGGATTTTCGATGTGCGATTAAATTTTCTCTTCCTTACGTAGAATTATTGATTTATTATCATTAATAATTTTCAATTAATTAAAAGTAAATATTAATTAAAAAATAATAATAAATATACTTAAATAACAATTAACTAATAACATTTACTATTAAATATTAATAATTGACTAATTAACATTTAATCAATAATTAGTAATTTAATAATTTAATGATTATTATTAAAATTTTGTAACAAAATAATAATTTGAAATATTTATTAGTAATTGTTTAATAAAAAATATTAATGTTAATTAGGTAATTAATTAATAAATAAATTTTTAATTAGTAATTAATATTATTAATAAGTAATTAAATATTCTTTAATTACTAATTAATTAATAACTAATAATTATATTATAATTATTATTATTAATTAGTTACTAAATAATAAATTTTATTATTTATTTGTAAATAATTTTAATTAATAAAGAATATTTATTAGAAATTGATATTATAAAATAGTAAATAATTTTATTTATTTAATATTTATTAGTAATTAATTTTAAATAAAAACAAATGGTTGATCAATTAAAAATAATGTAATAATTATTAATTATTAATTATTAAATTAATAATTATATCATTATTACTAATATTTATTAGCTAAATAATAATTTAAAACATTAATTAGAAATTGTATAATAATAATTATTAATAATTATTAATTAAATAATAATTGATTAGTTAATTACCCAATAATATTATTAATAACTAATTAAATATTTTTTAATTACTAATTATTTAATGACTAATAACTATTAATAATTAATTAGTGATTAATTAGTAACATATTAATATTTTTATTAATATTTTTATTAATAATTTTTTAATTATTAATATTTATTAGTAAATGTTAATAAGTAAATTTTATTTATGTATTATTATTGATTCATTCTTATTGTTTATTAGTAATTAATATTTATTATTAATTAATTGATAATTATTAATGATAATATATTATTAATTATACATAGGAAAGGAAAACCTGAATCCCACATTGAAAATCCATAAGGATTTCTTGGGAAAGCCCCTATAAATGTAAACATTGTATGATGGTTTTTATCATAATTCCAAACTTCTTTAGTTGCATTAATGATGAATATTAAATTGTAGTTAAATTCCAATCCTGAATTTCCCATAGGACAAGATTTTTTATTTTATTTTGGATAATTCCCTTTTTAGATGGGTTGAGAGGGAACTCTTACATGACCCATTGGCCTAGTGGCAGAAGATCTTGTACATGACCCAAAGGACTAGAGGCGCAATGTCCAATACATGACCCAAAGGCCCAACCAAACTACACTAGAACTACCCCACCCCAGTATCTGAATCATCGAAGGATCCTAGATCCCCAACTCACATTATTGATCCACTAGTACTACCCCATGTAAAGCTGCATGGTGCCTAGTACTAATGGCGATTTCCATACCCTCCTATTGTTCCAATATAATTTTCTTTCCTCTGGTGGGTAAGGCTTCCTCTAAATCCTCTATCAGGGCCGACTCTATGATGTCTTCCTGGGATGCTCCATAGTCTTAGTGGCCCAAAGGCCCTATGGCTCGAAGCCCTTGGGTGGCCTGAATGCCCTATGGCCCGAATGTTATGTGGCCTATAGGCCCAAAATAGTGGACTGAAGGCCCAAACTGATGAATTTTTTAAGTCTAGACCAGGAAACCGTTCTAGAATCAATTAGTCATTTCTGCACAATATTCATGGATTGTGCACAACCTTCACATTACACACACAATCCATTTACGTGAAAAAGGAAAAGTGGAATAATAAGATTCTATAGATCAGTAAGGAGTCTTGAAATGGTGGGAAAGGCATTTATGCACAATAGTGGTTTCTTACTTGAAAAAACAACAATTGCATTCCACATTCCATTTCATAATAAATGTGATGATAAATTATTGGATCGTGCGACCATAACCCCACAACAAAGGTATGAAGAGAACACAATCCATTTGTGTAACCCAGTAGGGTTACACGACCACTGGCTATCCATTTCAACTATAAATAAAACATCACTCCCTCACTTTAGAATAGGATCTTTGAAAGACTATGCATCAACTATATCTCATACAAACCTCTCATCCATAACATTTTACAATTCCAATGGATTCTAAAAGGTAGATCATTTACACAACTGACCTTCCATAGACCCCAATGTGTCTTGGCCCATTCTTGAGTACTCCTTGTGTAATATCCCTTGAAGCTAGTTGGGTTTGCGTAAGAGAGTCTGCCTTCACACTACCCTAAGTTGTGCATAATCTTCAAATTTTCATGTCCCTACACCCCTAAAATCAATATTTTTTCCTTAAATTAAAGACCATGTATTTCACAAAACCTTTTGCATGTAATAAAATCATATGGCATGCAACAACCTTTGGTTCCCTGCTATTATACTCCCCTAGGCTTCAAGTGCAGTCTGGTACATTACCCTATATGTTTATCCTAAGCATAGATACCCTAATGCCCTATGGTCCTATGAATAGGCACCCTAACATCAGGATCCCTAATTTTCACTCCTCTACGGCTTTGTCTACGCTATTACCCACCCATAGGTGTATGATCTGTGTACACACAATCCCTAAAGGTGGCATCACTATGGGAAATGGCTTACCTATCTCAATATAGGTTCCTTTTGTTGGGTCTTCTACTCACCTTGACATGATATTCCCTAGAAATAAGGTGAAAAAACATCTATGTTTCATGGTATAAACTTAACAATATATACACTCTAGTCATATGATATTAGTCTAAACAAAAATGCCATCAACACATTATGTTACACCATATCCTTAAACTATGTGATGAGCATGAAATCACCCATGTCTAATCATCATGGGATGATTCCCCTGTGGAAATGTACTTCGTACCCAAGCCCCTCAACCCCACAGACTTCGACTCTAGGAATCCCATATCTGTAACCACCACACCATCCCTCATTTATGATCCTTCTATAAAATGAGTATTCTTACAACATGATGTTAAATTACATTGATAAATCCCATCACATTACCTCAAACTATGGCATTAAACTAGGTGTGTTTGTATCCCAGTTTCTTAACAGGGTATGTTAGATGCCTCCTTGAGGTTAAATCCCAACATACAAAAACATCTTCAATACCTCCCTGGGGTTCAATCATGATCCCCTAAAACTACACCAAATAATTAAACAGTTATCATACCCCCTTCCCCTAGGGGAATACTTAACTACCCACTTGTCCCTTCAATATGTTTAAATTGTGACCCATATGTCCCCATAATACGTTAAACCTACGACCTGCCTATTCCCATGAGACATTAAACCTGCAAACCAACAATCTTAAAAAGATGTTAAAACTATGACCCATCTTCCCCCACAACATGTTAAACCTCCAACCCATTTTTCCCTAAAAGACATTAAACATGTGACTCACCTTTCCCAAAAATACGCTAATCCTAAAACCCATCTGTCCTCGAAAGACATGAAACCTATGGCTCATCTTTCTCCAAATGATGTTAAACCTATGGTTGTATCCCCAACAAACCCTAAAACTGTGACCCTAAAATATCCATTATATTTTCCCAATATAATAAAAATGTGATGCATGTGCTAAAATCCTTAAATTCCTTACACCTTTAATGACAAATACCTCATGGATGACACGGGATGCCTTAGGTTCTATGCCTAAGGTGCCTCACACATGAGATGGCATCCAAAAATGGAAGACTTTATAAGTTCCTAACCTACCCAACATCTTGAAATTTCAATACATTCCAAACATTATGATATATTCTAACCGACGGCTACATCCATGTCAAGAGAGAAGTGATATTATTAATCGACATCCTTCTAGAGATGACACCATGAATGAGTTTCATAGAAATTACATAAATCAACAAGGGAGACATAGACTTTGAAACAAGATCCAACTAGAAATTAATGGATGGAGGAACTGACATCCCATCATCCTATTTCAATCAAGTATCCAACATCACTGATAAAAGTGAGAACATTCACCCAACTTTGGACAGTGGAAATGTCAGTAAAGAAGTAGTGTGGCACATGACCCCAATGGAAAGCATCAAAAAACAAGTGGTGAACTTAGTGAGAAAATATTATCCTACAATAATGAGTAGACTAGTGATGATTGAAACCATCAAATTTTCATGTTATTGGATATATATATTTTGTTTCAGGTCCCACATGAAAAGTTGTGGGCTCACCATGAACCTCTCATATGACCTGGGGAAGATACCATTGGACATATTTAGTTAGTTACATCACCATCGTGGATCCCTCTACTGTTTTAGGATCAATGAATGACCTTTGGTCATTGTGAATCACTCTCACTATGTCTATATAGATTTATGATTCCACTTAATTTATATGACTCGTTCTATATGATACTATATGAATAACTCCAACACGCATAGGGGCAGGGGAAATGTTTGTACTAAAATCCCAAACAATTATACTCGTACCACAATAGCCACCTCACCTTCAACTACTGGGCTCCCACACCCCATCTCACCCTCTAAGGTCATCTAATGGAGGGTGATCGACACCCTTGTTTTTTTATATAAATAGGAAAGGGTCATTCCATCTAAGTAAATGAGCCACCATGATCTCAAAAATCAGCACCTCACTGACACCGCCACTCCCAAGGGCCGTATAGGTAGAAAACACCCCCATTTAAATAGAAACTCACTTCTAGATTCTCTCCCTGGTGTTATATGATATCTCAATCCCCTAATCTGAGGAGTATGGGGATGTTTGAGTCATACCCATAATGGCCACCATGTTGGAACCAATGCTTTTCATTGTTGAAAAAAGATGCAAGTTTGTGTTTGTTATCAATCATCACTGGTTTGACCAAGGAGTTTTCATGGTAAGTGATCTTATAGTTCAAGTTGACTATAATGTTAAAGGAGACATTGTTTCCTGGTGTTTTCCAAATATTTGGGTCCAAAATTTGGAGAATGGGGGATGGTGTTTTTAGAAAAGGATGTTTTACACAAGTTTGAAGGTGAATCTGAATGTTACGCACAAGTTATGTTTTAGGATCATCACATCAAAATATGGAAAAGGAATGAGTCGCATGAAATATTTGGTTTTTCATGGAATAATATTACTCCTAAAATATTACGTCAAAATTTAGTACTGTGTTTGTGGAGTTTCGAGATCATCATGTAAAAATATGGCAAAGGCATGAGCTGCGAATAAAAGATAAAATTTCATAAAAGGATCTAACATGCCTTATAAAAAATATAAATCAATATTACATGAATAGGGGTGGTTTATAAGGAACTTGTGAACAATTTATTTTAGTTATATAAATATTTTGTCACCCCCTATATTCAAATTACCTTTTTCTATTAATGTTTTGGTGTCACTTCCACGTGAAAGAGTTTCATATATAGGACTTAATATTATTAAATCGTGCACATAGAGTATTACATATTTCTATATAGAACATTTGAAACTCATGGAGTGGTTATGATAAAGATAAGGGTTGCTTGAAATATATCTTAGGTGAAAAACCTAAAAGTTTTGGGCAAGAGAAGTTTTTTTCATGAAAGTGTTCAGTTATGATACTTTCGGGATCTAAATAATCAGTTTGTTTGATCAGTTCTTTCAAGTGCATCAATTCAGGAATTTGGTGCAAGCAAATTCCCATACTAATCATGGACAAATACTTAAATTCTAATCTACAAAATCAACCTTAATGTTGTTAATCAGAGTGACTTTGTATGAATTTTTATTCCACTACTTGTTAAGATTAGTGGATTTAGGTATAACCAAAAAAAATTCGACATATGATATTTGGACAAGCCCTTAGTGTTGAACCAAGTAAAATTGGAATGTTATCTCTTTTTATGTGATTTTTTATTTTCTGCATGTTTCCATCAGACATGTTTAACAAGTTCATATGAATTTTGGAACAAGATCCCTCCATTAAAAATAAAATGGTCACACCCGGATTCATCGCACCCTCTTAGGGTGTTCTAGGGTCTTATAAGTGGTATCATTGCTTACAAGTTACTGGTGTTAAATCTATAATCTATTGTTTTCATGGATGATTTAGTAAATGTTATGGGAGTCCCCCTTTTGATGAAAAAAACATCCATATTTTGAAGAAAAGGATGAGATATCATCAAAGAAATATTGGAATATAGGTTATTTTTTTTACATTACATATGGGATTTAGGTCCTTAATGCAATATGACTATCTATGAATAAAACATATGGGAAAATGGTTGAAGTAAATTATAAATCATATAATTTCTTAACTATAGCTCTATATAATTAAATATATCTGAATGTTATGAGATTAACTTCATCCAAGTTTATGTAGGAAAAAATAGAAAATATATATGAAGGAAACAACAAAGTGAAGGAGGTAAAATTATGTGTTTTTCACAATAGGATTGATGATCTGAAAATACATCCTGATGAAAATGAAGATTCCTTTTTAATAAAATTATTAAAGTATTTTTAGAAATATTAGGGCTTGGTGATGGAATAAAATATATTGAAATTATGAAGAAAATATTGAGAAGTCTTCCTCCTCTACACAATCAAAAAGAGATAACACTTGATGAAATGGATCTATCTAAATATTCTTTGGATGATATGCTGAGTAGTATGTTGGCATATGAAATGAGAGTCAAATAAGAAGATACTAATAATTGATTAATCAAAGAGATGAAATTCAAAGTAATGAAAAAAAATATTATTCATAGAGATATTGTTGATGAAGATAATGAAGAAGATGAAATTATTTATCATTTTTCTAAGAAATTAAGGAGAGTAAAAGGTAGATTTTAAGGAAGTCATCCTTTGGCGTATTTTCAACTGCTAGAGTGGTAAAATTTATTATTGGTTCTAAAAGAATATTGATGATGAATAAAGTGAAGTTGAGAGCATTTCAAAGCCTCAAAATAGGTTTCCCAAAAATGGAGAATGCAAATTAGAAATAGAATTATCGATAAATAGTTTCATTTATAAATAAGATAAATATGATAATGAATTTTTTTAGGGTGAAGTACTAGAGTTTAAATCTGGATCCCAAGCAGCTGTGAGGGCCATAGTTGAAATTTCAGAACCTTCAAAAGATAAAGATAATTAGTTAATTAGTGTTTTTTATCTCAATTTGAACTTGAGGATTCTCTTGATAAGAGTGAAAATCAAAGAAATAGAAACAGAATGATGATTTCTATTCTGGAAGAGTCAAGAGAGTACATTCATCATCTTGAAAAAAAAATTATTTAATGGATGAAGATGAAAAAAACATTCAAAAAATCTTGAAAGGTTAGAATATGTAAGATCAGGGTTTAATATAATGATTTGAATGACCAAGATCCACATGTATGGGATAAAGTGGAATTGTATTTTATGTTGAAACATTAATGGATGAAAACAATATGATCCAAAATAAAGGGAAGCAGAAAGTTAGACATATCACAAAGGAACATGATGTCCTAACAAAGAAATCATCAAATAAAATGGAAAAGAGAGTTGAAAAATATACTAAAGTATCTATGGATGAACACCAGTAAAATACTCTTACAGAAGAATCATACATCTAAATGAATAGAATTTAGAAGACATTTCCTCTTATTAAATGTCAATTATTAGGCTTTATGGGGTATACCATGTCATATTGTGAAGAGACAAAAAGATATATGAATGAGGAAGAGATTGGAAGTAAAAAAATGGATAATGGAACCATATCATTTACCCTATAGAAGAAATCATTTTTTATTTTATTTTCATTTTTCTAACTATTGGAACAAAGATATTCATTGCTGTCAGAGGTATGGCGGGAAAATTAGCTATAGAACTCTAAGAAAATTCAATACCCACCAACTAGGCAAATTTTCTCTTAAAAATAGGTATTATCATATAGAATAACATTATTAGTATGATGAATCAAGGAATATGGAAAATATACTATAAATTACATCTATATCCTCCACTCAATCAAGTATCTCATGGAAGGAAAAGAAGAAAATCGAGAAATCCAACCTTATAGAAATATATCTCAAAGCTATAAAGAATAGTATCACATGGATTCTTGACACAAGATTATCATATCATATGATGTGAAATAAGGATTTATTGAAGAATATTATGAGATGTTTTGATAGACCAGTGAGGTTCAACAATTATGGTGCTCTGAAGATTAAAGGCAATGGAAGTACAAAACTAGAAAAAAATCTTAAGAAAACTGCAGTTCTCTTTGTGAACAGTTTTCTTCACAATCTTACGAGTGTGATTCAACTCTATGAATTAGGTCTAATAGTGACATTTAATCAAAATGGATCACCTTCAAAGAAAATACAAGGAATTGTCTCATGAAATGATGTAGAACAAATGACAATTTATACAAGGTAGATAGTAAAAATAACATTTGATACTTAACATTTGAATAAG
Source organism: Viscum album (assembly GCA_963277665.1). NCBI lineage: Eukaryota > Viridiplantae > Streptophyta > Magnoliopsida > Santalales > Viscaceae > Viscum > Viscum album. The sequence goes on along the minus strand of OY728166.1, from coordinate 1,357,351,827 downwards.
AAAACAACTTGTGGCACTAGAGGTTGGGTCACATTAATCAAAAGAGACTGGAAAAGATATCTAATATATACAAAGTAATTGATATTCTAAATATTAATCATGAAAAATATAATACATGTGATTCTTTCATGTGAAGAAAGATGTTCATGAGTTCATATCGGCCATATAAGAAAATGACATCAAGTCTCCTTGATCTAATCTACACAGATGTATGTGGTACAAAAAATGGGTCTAAAACATATGGATAGAGGTACTTAATTATTTTTATTTATGATTATTGTAGAATGGCTTGTGTAATGATTATACACAAGAAACAACAATTGCGTGATTGCATTAAAAGTTAACATTGAATAACTGAGAATGATATTTCCCACACAATCAAAGTTATACGATCTGATAATGTAGGGGAATACACATTCATTGAATTTGAAAATTACATAGAAAAAAATGTAATAAAGAATGAGGTGGATATAGTGGTAACCCCACAATAAAATGGTGTTTTTGAATGTAGAAATTGATAGGTGAACAATATGGATAAAACTATGCTGACTGAGAGTCATATCTATTATAATTATATGAAAGAGGTTTTTCAAGCAGTAGTATACACTCAAAATCAAACAAGGATTTATATGGGCAAAAGAAAGACACCATATGAGTTTTGGTATGGAATAAAGATCCATGTGAAGTATTTAAATTTTTTGGAATAAAATATTTCATCAAAAAAAAGAATGAAATCAAGGAAAGTGTGGTGATGTTATAGATGAGGGAATATTCCTTGGATATTAAATGAAGAGTAAATCCTAAAAATGTTTCAATAATTATCTTGGAAGAATTTCGGAATGTAGTGATGTAATGACCATTGATAATAAAACCACAAATACCTTGAGGATATCATTTTCTAATATGACAGAATATAAAGAATAAAGTATAATCTGAATATATTAAAATCCAGAAGTAGATAATGGCTTGAAAAAAATTCATGGGTCACAAAAAATTAATGATTTAGAAGAAGAATCAGAAGAGGAACCCATGGATGGAGATACTTTATATAAACCTCACAAGAGAGATAGAAGAGAAGAAACTGACCAATCCAACATCATTGGGGATTGTACCACACCCACACAACCCTAGAAAATGAGAAATGATGCACATTATTCCTTCATATCAATTTTGGAACCAACATCCTTTAATAAACAAAAATGGACAAATCATGGGTTAAATCCATGAATTAAGAACAATATTAGATTGACAATAACTTGACATGGGATCTTTTTACAAGACCTAAAAATCACAATGTGGTTGGAACAAAGTGGATCTTTAAAAAAATTCGTTGAGCATGGAAATTTTATCAAAAATAAGGAAAAATTATTTAGTAAAGGTTATATCAAGATTTAAGGAATTGATGTCGAAGAAAATTTTTCTATAGTAGAGAGACTAGAGTCTATCAGGATTTTTCATTACTATAAAAATTTAAAGATGATAAAAAGTTTATCAGATGGGAATCAAATCAATATTCTTAAATGGAGTTATTTAAAAAGAAATCTACATTGAACAACCAATTGGATTTCTAATTAGAAATGATAAAGCAAATGTTTTTAGATTAAATAATGCCCTTTATGGTCTAAATCAGGCACTTCATGTATGGTATCCTTGATAAGATTATTATCATAAGAATATTCAATTCAAAATAGGAGGTTTTTATCATAATATATATGTTAATAATTCATTGGAAGATCAATTTACAGTTCTTGCGTATGTGGACGCTGTAATATTTAGAGGAAGAAGGTAGGAGTTAGTGAAAGAATTTTCTAATCACATGAAATTAGAATTAAAAATGTTCATGGTTGGTTAACGCATATACTTCATGGGGAAGCAGGTGATTTTGAAGAAAGATTACGCATTAATTTATTAGAAAAAATATTCAAAATATCCGATAAATAAATTCAATGTGAATGAATCCAATAGAATTTCATATTTGATTTTACTTGGGAAAAATGATAAATCATAAGGACATGACTTCTATTGATCCCACCATGTATAATAGAATCATTGGATTATTATTATACATGACAACAACATGGAAATATGTCATCTTTCTAACATGCTTAATGGACCAATTTCTATGTAATTTGAAGGAAGATCATTTGGAAGTAGTTAAAAGAACCAGGAGATATATTCAAGGTACTCTGAATTTTCAAATATACTTTACTGCAGGAAGAGATAATTAATTATCAACATTTTTTTATACTAATTGGGCTGGAGACATGGTGAATAGAAATTCCACAAGTGGTGGACCATTCTTCATTGGAAACAAATGTGTCAGTTGGTTAAGAAAGAAATAGGAAAGTACTTATCTTAGTATAGATGAAGTAAAGTATATCTATGCTATAAAGTATTTCAATCAAATATTGTGGATAAAGTAACAACTCGACGATATTGGTTATGAGGTGAAAAAACTAATGGCGATTCACTATGACAACAATAGTTCGATCGATCGTACAAATAATTCAGTTCATCACTCTCGTAAAAAACATATTGAGATCAGATATCACTACATCAAGAAAAAAATTTAACAAGGTGTGATTAGAATGGAGAATGTAAGAATTGGTGACAAGTGGATGAAATTCGTACTAATACTTTGGAATCACATGTGTTTGAGATAAATTTGTTAAACCTTAGTGTTCATCCACTACCCAATGCATGAGGAGGTTATGGTTATACCCCTCTCCCTATCTTTGTTAAATATTTTAATATTTTTGGGGAAGTGATGCAGGTCTATAAAGGAAATACGATCCAATGGTAGTATGTTTTTAACTCTACAAGTAAAAATATAGGTTCATTGGGTTTGTTACCAAAGGGGGAGAATGGATAAATTCAATGTTATGAAGAAACTAATTGCTATAATGGTTTTCTAGTTTCATGTTTTTGAATCATGAAATCGTTCTGTGACATGATGAGAATTCCATGTTATGGGGAAACTGTCAGAGCTTAGCTTGGACATCTTTAATCATTAAAAAACATAAGAACCCAATTCACACATCCCCTATTATTTTCAACACTGAACTTTTCTCATGTAAACATATAATTTTGTATGGAAAATCTCTCGCATTTCAGGTTTTCATAGCATCTAAAACTTTATTAAATTATCTTATATTTTATAAAAAACTGAAATGGGAGTTTGTTCGAACCAATAAGTTTCAATGATGGAAATAGAGTCATGTTTATAGGTGTTTTAAATCCTCACTGGGTTGATCTGGGAGTTTTCAAGTAAATTTTTCTTATAGTTTAAACTAATTATAGTTTTGAAAGTGGGGTAGTTTCTCTATGTTTTTAAAAATTTTGGGTTTGAAAATTAGAGAGTGGAGAAAGGTGCTTTGGAAAAGGAAGTTGCATGCTAGTTAGAAGGTGAATCTAAATGTTGCACACAAGTTATGTTTCATGATTGTCTCAAAAAAATAAAAAAAAAGGAAAGAGTCATGCACAAGATTTGGTTTTTGTAAAGAAGAATCTTAAATGCCAAATATGACATTAAAATTGTCTTATGCATGAGTGGAGTTCCATGACCCTCACTTAACAATATATAAAAGCCATGAGATTTGTGAAAAAGATAACATTTCATAAAACAATCTTAAATTCCAAATAAAATATCAAAATTAGTGTTATGTGCATGGGGGATAAACATAAGGAACATTTGTGAAGGGTTTTAGGACTCTATAAATATATGTAAATAACCTATATTAAAAAAAAACTTTTTTCAACATGGTTTTGGTGTCTCTGACGTACGGAAGAGTTGAATGAAAAATACATACATGAAATAAATATGTATTGTAGAGTATTTATTATGTATATCAAGACCAAGTGAAAATCAGGGTGTGGTTGTGTAAAAGATAAGGGTTGTGGGAAAGACATATTGTGCGATATAAATAAAATTTTCACGCAAGAGAAGGTGTTGTGTGAAAGTCTGAGTTGTGCAACTTTCAAGTTTTTAATATCCAATTTTTTTTTTGATTAGTACTTTCAAGTGCATCAATTCAGGACTATGATGTAAGAATACTCTCATGATAATCACACAAAAAAAGACTTAAATTCCAATATACTAAAATGAACTTCATTCTATTAAATTGAGCAATACATCACCCAAAGTAGCGAGCTAGGGGGAGTCGATGTAAGTGTTCTGAGGAAGGCTGTTTTTTATCCCTAAAATCATGTAAGGGTGGTGTTCCTGGTGTAGAGTGACTATGTATAGACTTTAATATTCTAAAACTAGTTAATATTAGTGGATTTAGGTATGAACTAAAAACTATCAGTGTATGATCATTGCACTATCCCATAGTGGTGAACCAAGAAAAATTATTGTGTTTTCTATTTTCATGTGATTATTTGTTTTCTACATGCTTCCATCAGTTAGGTTTAAGAATCTTCTAGAAACATGAGAAAAAAATCTGTTTCTTTAAAAGAAAAAATTTGACACCTTGATTCCCCCTTCCCTCTAATGGTGTTCTAGGTTCCTATACACCACTCAGAAGATTCTGAGGTGGTATCCCACCAGTCCACATCAGTACCACCACAGATTGGTCCCACAAGTTGACGAGAAAGATAAATCCATCCCCACTATTCTAACCCCAGTCTAGAACATTCAATGTAGACAATAAGTTTAGAACCATCACATCGCCTGATAGGAGTCATCTTCTGCAGTTCTAGTGGATTTCACCATCACTAGTGTATCCCATCAGGTTCTTGGATATAATTAATAGGGATCCGTCTTTTCCCACCTGGGATCAAGACACCAACCATCTCTTAGTAGGTTGGGATGACTCTTTAATTAACTAAAATCACTTTGAGCCATTATGGGATATCCCATGATGAGGAATACTAATTCTAAGGTCCTCCCCACACTAACAACAACCATCATGAAGGTCTTCCCCATGCCAAAAACATGTCATACTCTGATGAACCCCCCCCCCCCCCCCGAGATAGAAGAGAGAATACCTATTTTGGGGGTTATTTCTATAGTGTATGTCATAATACACATGGGAGGAGACCATGACAATATCAATAGAGTGTGCTCTGAGTAGTCCAGAGCTATCGGTAGTAGGACCATGGGAAGCACTATGTCACCGTCAACCTAGCATACTCCAAAGAAATGGATGAATTGATGCGGTAACCTTCACCCCTACTATCTGAGGTAGGGATAGAAGCCCATTTATTGAGGCTTACAATCCCAAAATCCAAGGTCTAAAATATCCCCAAATCCCTTTATAGGTACCTATATTTTGAGGTAATTTTTATCTCCTTCCAGGGACTGATAGTTCAACCATCTATGTTTCCATTTGTTTCCCTCCCATCAACCTCCATTCATGATGTTTGAGTGAAGTTAGGATATGGGTTGAAACTTTTAGGTGATAGTGAAAACTCTCATGAGCCTCAAAGGGATGTTTTCTCTATCATGCATGAGGCAGTGGTAAAAACCCTATCCTACATTGATTTTATATTGAATATTTACCACCTCCAAGAGAAATTCCATCAAGTAGTGGACGTTTGGATGGAACCATCCCCCCCCCCTCCTGGAAAATTGGTAAAAAATCATATCTAAATTTGTACCACTACCAAAATCTCATCTTCTGCTAATCAGGGTTTGGGCTGACCAGAAGCAGGACCATCCCTTTAGAAATAAACAATTGGACATGTGGATACAATGGAAATTGACCATTTATTAGTTGCATTTCTCCCCTACATCTCTAGATTTTGTAATCCTATTGTCCTTCACTAAAAACCAGACAATTTATTTTCTCCATAATGTCTAGGAAATGTTCCACCACATTCAGGATCATAAGCTAGCATATCTACGGAGCCACGATCACCTCAATACCATTTTTAAATAGTAAAAGATAGTTGAGATCACAGAGCTCCAAGTAGCTCAGCTCCTAAATTGTATGTCTTTCACTATACTCTCTAGATAACTTGTGTAAGGAGACTCACTATACTCGACAAGGTCATGGAAGAGGAATCTCAACATGTGCATATCAGAGTCTTGGGGTAGTATATTTCCCTCCATTTCATCTCTATCCTCTAGTATAGATAATCCCATCAATATATCCCACCTACCAACAATAAAGGTTCCTCTCTGAATACCACTATAGTTAATGTCATCATCATCGAACAGAAAAAGGATTAGAGAAACATGGCCACCAATATAGGGAATGATATGAAAAACTAGGATCAGTGGGTGATGCAGTACCAAAAATACACCCCTGATAGGTGACCTTACCCACCAGCAGTGATAGGTTTTAGGTCATGTGAGTCACCCCACAGAGAGATTAATGAATACCCACAAGTATGTTGACAAAAGAAATGGACCTGCGAAGCACACCGATCCATCCAAGGTCACACCAAAAGTCGAGTCAGGCCCCAGGATAGTTTCCTTACTCCATGAGCATGAATACTATACAAGAATCACTACAGATCTTAATGTTGAGCAACACTATGACCCTAAAAACATCATAATGAATTCCATAACTCATAAAGTGGGGCACCCAATCCTCCTAGACCAAATTCCATGATTTGAACTTGGTTTCCCCATGAATCCAGTCAGGAAAGAAGTTGGGGGCTATGGTAAATAACCATGATATGAGTCACACACCTCACCTAAGTAGCATGATTATCTGCCTCTGTATTGAGGTCACGCCTCTCCCCAAGTTGATGACCATTTCAACACATTAGTGACCACAAATCCTCACAAAATGATGTGATAGGTACTCTCATCACTTATCTAGATGATCTAGAAACATGAAATGAGGAAATTCTGGATGAACGAATGTCATACCCAGTACAGGTGGACAATGTTCAAGAACCCTAAGAATTTAGTAATCCTAGAATAAACCTATTTATTGGGTTGGGTAATCCACTATAACATTTATCTCACTTCACCTCAAGGTGAGGTCTAATGTTGGGGATGCCAAAACAGCAGGAAGCCTCCATGATCTGACACTTTTTCCAAAATCTGAAAGAATATGCATTCATCTGGTACAACCAACTACCCATAAGGTTCTTTTATGGTTGGTAGGACCACTCCATATAGTTCCTCTTCTAGTTTATATGCACCTCACAAAAGAAAATAATCAATGATCTCTTCAAATGAAAAAAGTGGCCCAATGAGTGAGTTTCTCACTTTGTCACCTGATGAAAGGGAATCACATATTCACTCTACAAGACAATTTAATAGGAATATAGTCTTAAAAAATGCATGAATAATGTTAACAATGACCTAATACCTACCCTCATATCCCTTAAATACCTAGGTGTATTTTAATAGTAAATCGAAAAAATATTCGCATCTAGAAGAATCCTTGTAGAAGACTAAACAACAAGCTCTCTCATTGCCCCTTTAAGATCTCACAAGAAGGACTGTAAAATTATAGATAGATACTATTGTTCATTTAGTGGACCTTGAACTGGTACTCCTACTAAACACTTTACCAGATGAGCCTCACCAAGTACATCCTCACCTAGTACATCCCCACCAGGTGTAACCTCACCATGCATAACCACCTCAATGATAAAATGTGGCTCCATCCCCCATCAGGGATAGGCTAATAGGATTCCATTCATTTAAAGGAAGAACATGACCCATTGTTCAATTATGTGCATGTCCCAATATATTTCACATGTTCCCCAAGAAAGGGAATACTAATGTTCCTAGAATACAGGAGACCCTAGGAGGTTGAACTCACTAGCCACGCCGATCATTGTCTGTGTCATAGAATCCTTAAACACCCCATTATAGAGTGATCTTTCTTCAAGGATTTCCTCAATGAAAAAGTTGATTATGGCATAGTCAAGTTGAGCACCATTTCAACATAGGTGGAACATGTCTTTTTTGAACTCGAAAATGAAAACAAATCCTCTAGTGAGTGGAAATTGATTCCTAGCTGTGGGAAATAGAAGTACAATGACTGTTTGACTCATAAGGTAATCAATCATGCCCATGGTATCTTTTATGACAATTTGAGTAATCCAGAACTTCCTATGGTGATCACACCTTCTCTGACCACTACCTCAAAATCTGTTCCAATCCCTTCCAAGTCTCAAAAAATAGGTGCAGATGACATATGGAAAATTAGAGTCATCCACTAGCGCCAAAACTATTCCATGCCCTTGGAAAATTCTAGCCTCCTGAGTTGGGAAAATCGTCTAGGGTACATCCAACCCTATATTATTCTTTTGAAAAGGAGAAATAGTACACCCCTATAAACTTTTTTGTAGTAGTGGACCACTTCATGATGCCTAGTAATAAAGAATGTTTGGTTAGCCCCTCAGTCACCTTTGGGCGATGTTGATGAATGAGAGGTAGAGGTCATGCGATCCATCATAATCCTAAGGCTAGCACTTCGAACCAGGATGTTTATGATACTGAAACAACACACCAAGAGTCGCATGGAAATCAATAATTTAAATCCCTTAATTCTACTCAATAAGGTATGTAACTACAATTGAATGTATTGGTTGACTATGTGGACCAAATGTGATTGCACTATGATCGGTCACGTCTAGCTGGGGCCCGACCATAGATGAATAGAACTTATAAATTAGTTATTCAAAGAATACTAGCTAGTGAATATCCAAATATCATCAGAACTACCAAGGCCTCAATTCTATATCCAATTATATCCATTGTACCCTCTTCAAAAGAACATCTATCTTTAGGGAAGAACATGCCCCTAGCATGGAAGTTTGATGTTATGAAGAACCTCACCAACATAGCTGTGAATATATTGATCCTCAATAAACATCAAATATCATTGTAAATTCATGAGGCTCTCATAGATGCTTTGAAAATCCATTTCTATTTGAGACTGAGGTAGTATTCGTTGAGGCCTACTATGCAGAAGAGGCTGAGTGAGAGGAATGTCAGGTCATCATCACATTTTTTAGAGAAGATGAGGGTGTCACTATTCGAGGCTACATAAACCCACTGTATTCAATAGGCCCATTCAAAGATGTGTAAATATTCCATTGCCTAGTGGATATTGGGTTTTGAAAAAATATCATCCCGACACAGATGCTCCATAAGTTGAGAGATACCGAAGCAGATGTGACTCCCTCCAACCTAATAATCTAGTGGTATGACAAGATTGAATAGAAACCATATAGAAAGAATCGAGTAAAGACTCAATTCAGTGGTCAGGTATCAATAACTGAATTTATGATAGTCTCATAGGATACTTCCTAAAACACATTATTGGGAAGGCCCTAGATTTGTTTTCATGTATAGATCCCATATCCATACCACCAATTCCTCAATTACTCCCTTGATGGTCATGTAGGGGTAGACCAAGGAAATGATCCCCCCATTGAATCTTATGAGTCTCACTATTTGGATGTTGGTTACTACAATAGGGAAGGAATGTTGGTCTATATCAATGAGTTTGAGCACACCAATTCCCCTAATGATCTAAAAACCAATGATTTCAATCCATGGGTATACTTGAAGGACAACTTTTATCTACAAATTTATCAGTTAGAGCCAACAACAGTAGACTTGGGGGGTTGTTTCATCATCTCAAACAAAAAGGAGTGCTCATAGATTACCTCATACTCCTACACCGGACAAGTTCGACTGATATCAGAAGATCATACTCTTGTAAAGTGCCTATAATTTCTCCCCACAAACACTATTCCATATCATTTCCATATTTGAAAAAATGTAGGGATGACTTGATGCAGGCTTACCCATCCCCATTTCATTGATATCAAGAGTGGACCTCACATCCAAAAATCAAATGGAATTACTTCAATAGTTTCTTTCACTAAAATATTTTCAGAATGAGAACCCCTCAATGAGGATCCCATATCCAACAAAGTATACAATAGTGCTTCCCTTAGTCTAGATTTCCCATAATAGTCACCTTATCCCTCAAATACCCATGTATTATATAATGAAGAGGATTTGGAAAATGCCCCTACTATATTTGAAAATAGTGTATCCACCATAGTTGATAAGATAACCCAGTTGAACCATTGTATTGAGGAATATATGAGGTCGAAACTAATCAATGTAGCCATTTACCCAACGGAGCAGTAGCAGTTTGAGGCCTTCCAAAAACAACACCATAATTTATTCTCCTGTATTAATGAAGAGATACAAAGGATAAACCCTTAAGTTTCCATTCATCACCTTGGCCTCCCAATGGGACATCACAGGTTCAAAAATCCTCCTAGAAAGATGCACCCCTATCATGATTCTATAGTCAAGGACGATGTTAAAAACGTATTAAATAAAACTTTATTAGGTAGGTCCAATACCCCAGGTGTCTAGCTATCATTGTCCCATTCAGAATAAATAATGTGTGTATCAGCGTCTACATCGACTTCCAGAACCTCAACTAGAATTATTTAAAATATTATTTTTCTCTTCTGGTGAAAAATCTATTTATTAATGATATGGTTGTCTCTCAAGACCTATCCTTCATGGATGGATAAATTGGGTATAATCAAATCATTATGGACCCAAGGATGTTGATTCCACCTCCTTTAAGATACCCTAAAGAACATTCTGCTACTGGGTAATTCCTTTTGGCTTGAAGAACACTAGAACCACTTACCAATGATCCATACACCACATATTTAATTCAATTCATTGGATATTGGTGAAATGTTACACTGATGATCTGGTAGTCAAATCCCACTAGTTTCAAGAACATCTCATGGATCTTGATACATTTTTCGGCTTTCTATACTCTAGAAACTTGAAAATGAACCCCCATAAGAGTTTATTTTGGGTTAGCTCTAGAAAATTTCTTGGATTTTTCATGAGATATAGGGGTATTGATATTAACCCAAAGAAAATCATGGTTGTTGATAAAATTCCTCCCATAAGAAATATATGATATTTTTTAGGCCTCCAAGGCCACTTATCCTATATATACTGATTTATTTATAATCCTTCCAGAAAGTGTAATCCCTTCTCATGGATTAGTAAAAATGGAATTGTTTTCTCGTGAGATAAGGACTATCAGTCCTCTATTGTGGATATTAACCAGTACCTATTAAAACCTATAATTTTGATTCCACACTTCTTAGGTAAGCCTTTGGTCCTTTATGTGACCGCCCTAGAATAGTCACTTGGAATCCTTCTATACCAAAAAACAATAAGGGAAGGGAAAACATACTCTATTATCTAAGTTTCATGCTTCTCAACAGAGATACCAGAAACCCCTAATTAAGAAGAGTTTCCTCACATAGGTCTTTATAGTGTATAAGTTGTCATATTAATTGCATCACTATGAGATAAACTATTCCCTCGAGTATAATTGGTAAAGTGCATACTCAATCATCCCATGTTGATGGGATGATTGGAATGTTGTGTGGTAATCCTCTAGAAGATAGAAATTAGGATTGTCCCACAAAAGGCTATAAAATTCTAGGCCATAGAATACTTCATGGTCACACATCTATCCCATAAATAACTACCTTGGGATATATATTTTCATATAAATATATTCTCTTAGTGAAGCAGGCTATACCATGTTGGAAGATTAATTTTTATGGTGCCTCTCATATCCTGATTAGTAGAAGTCTTGATGACCCCAAGCCATATAGGGCAGGCCTGGGGATCCTTTTCATCACTTGGAAACATGATATCGTTTTATACTAATTCCTATTATTAGAAGGCTACAATAAAAATGAGGAAGAATATCAGGCCCTTATTACTTGTATGAAGTGTGACCTTGAGATTAATGTACTTTATTTACATGTGAATGGAGACTCTGATTTAGACATCAATTAGATCAAGGGTGATTATTTCATTTGAAATAAAGAGATAGTTCCCTACTGGATTGTAACCATCATCTGATGACCCATTTCCCTTTGCAATTGAATGTAACCCATTTTCATCGATCAAATAATGGTTGAGTCAATACTTTTGAAACCTTTTTTACATATCTTTTAGAACCCAAATAGGATGAACTGGTTACTCATATGTCATATTATAGGGTCATTAGCCCTGCCACCCTAGATGATAGAAACCAATAGGTATATCACCTGACTTTTAGTACTTCTGTATGAAGTCCCTAAAATACAACCATAAGTGAGGAAATGCATGATTTGATGACTATATTTATTGAGTATCTCTAGCATGGAATTATACCACTATATTGAGTCGAGTGTGAGTGAATATACCAACGTGCGACATAGTTTACCCTTAAAATTGGCCCTAACATTAAGCAGGACCACTACAAGTATAGGTTATATAGAATTATCCTCTATTACATACAAGTTAGGTACCTATGTTCACACATGAAGTCTATGTTAGATCCTATGTCTCCCATATAACATGATTGAAGATCTCCCACTGAATTGAGAGTTTGGGATATTTCAATCCCACTATGGTCCATAATTGCATTGAGTTCTCCAAGTGGTTTTGTTCATGTTAAACCCATGATAACCTTGTGCATTGACCACTATAACTTCTCTACACTAAAAATGATGTAATACAATAGGTATATCATCTGACTTTAGTAATTCTTTACAATATCCCTCAAATCCCCCAATGTGCGAGGAAACACCTGATTGAATGACTCCTTTTTTCAACTTTGTATAGCATGGAATTCCACCTCCATATCAAGTTGATCATGATAGGATCTGATGAAATGTAACATAGTTACCCAAAAAAGTGTCCCTAACATTAAGAATAGCCTATATAAGTGTGAATTTGATGGAATTATCCTCTGTCACAAACAAGGAATCGAGGTACCTGCTTTCAGGCATGGGGTCTATGTCAGATCTTATGGTTCCCATCATGTTGGATTGGGGATCTCCCACAAAATTTGGAGTTAAGGCCACTTATGGTCCACCATGGTCTATAAATTCATTGTGTTCTCAAAGTGGTTTCATACATGTAAAATCCACGCTAACTGTGTGCATCGACTACTGGAGATTCTTCATACTACGAAATATTATTGGCCCTTAGTAGTTTGGGGACTCGACATTGTGGGATCCTACTCACCAACAATAAAATGATAGTGGAAGCTCATTTTGACTAAAACTAAATTATTTTATAAAGGGGTAGAATTGGTTCCCATAATGAAGTAAAAAACATGATTAGTGATTGTGTTCATGAGCTCCCACACCATCTATCAGTTTGGGGTACCTCACTCTATTCTCACGGACAACAAGAATATCTTCTGGGATGTCGAGATGAAGAATTTTTATACAAAGTACAAAATCCAATCCAACTGTACTTATTGATACCATGCTTAAAAAAATAGGAAGATTGAGGTGTTTAGCTAGGCCCTCTCTAACATCATGCAAAAAATAGTGGGCCAGAACAAAAAGAGTTGGCCTGAAAATCTCCCTAATTCCCTTTAGGCCTAGCAGATAACCACCCAAAATTCTACCCCAGAGACCCCATACTCCCTAGTGTATGGATTAGAGATATTTTTACCCATTTAGGTTCATCTTTCATCAATCTGATGGTATATTTATGATAATTAGATTCTAGAAAGAATGGAAGATGTCCGTCTAGATGAGTCAGAATCCCTTAAGGAAAATAGACTTCAGGCCTTGCATAACTTAGATAGGCCCCCACAACATGATAGAAATATCATTCAATAAGAAGTTTTTCCTCCATGAATTCCTCCATGGGGACATGGTACTAGCTCTCAGGATGCTGATGATACCCAAAAAAATCCTCAATAGTTGGATCCCAAATGGAATGGACCTTACATTATCCACATAGTCTACCCAAATGGAGAATACTCTTTAATCACCATAGATAGAGAGTGAATCACACATCCCGCCAAAGAAGATTTTATCAAGAAGGATTTATTGTGAAACTTTGGTAAATATTATTTGACCTTAAACTATAGAAACCTTGCTCAAATCTCAACAAACATAAACCGTTGTAACCATGGTCAAATCAATGCAACCTTAAGTTATAGAAACCATGTTCAACGATACGTGTCCCAAAACTAGAATAATCATGGTAAAATCTCTATGACCTTAAACCACATCTCTCATGGTCAAAGATACATGACCTTAAACTATAGAAAACATGGTCAAAGCTATGCGACCTTAAATTTTAGCAATCATGGTCAAAGCAATATGACCTTAATCTATAGTGAGTGTGATCAATGCTACATGACCATAAACTACAAATACCGTGATCAAATCTCCACAACATTAAATTGTAGAAACCATTTTCAAAGATATTTTACCTTAAACAAAAACAACCAAGGTCAATACTACATTACCTTAAACTTCAAAAACTATGGTCAAAGATACACAACATTAAATGGGAGCAACTACGGTCTAAGTTCTATGAACATAAACTGAAAATAGACCCATGGTTCAATAATAATGACATTAAAATATTCATAGTACCTTTTTTCTATGAACACCTTGACCATAAAATAGTTTAAATAATAGTCTATGTTTTATGACTTTAAACTGAAAAAACCAATGTCCACAACACAGGATGTTAAACTATAACATTACCTTATCCATTAAACACTGGATGAATCACAAAAAAAGTGTGATATGACCAAAAAAAATATCCTCATCACGTGATGAGAAAATTTAGCCTTACCACATGTCATAACCCTGGGATTCCCCACAAAAACCCTGGGATTCCTTAATTCCCCCATGAGAGAAGATATCTCCCCACTTTTGTCCCTAGTCTCCTACCACTTGGTGTTCTAGAACTATGTGTTTCTTGATCCCTAATTTTATGGGATATTTAATGATGACTATACCCATTTTATTTAGTCCTAGCTTCCATTTCATTACAAACCCTTCCCCTGTGGGTGGGAATTATTTTCACCAACATTTGGCCCCCCGGCCCCAGTTACGGTCAATGCATTGAGACCTTAAACTATGTGTAGTTTCTTTCAGGATATTTATTTGTCATGTATTCTTACATAAAACACCATGATTTTTTGTGAATTATTAATATTTTTGAATAAATTAAATTTATTTGATATCTTTCATTACATTTAACATTGATTTTAGCTTTCTTTACACACAAAACTGTGTTTTAACAAGTCCGAGATATATAATTAATATAACTATTTAAATGTTAGCTATTGTCAATCCATTAAACGTAGTGATATAAATAGAAATAACTAATTTTTAAATATTAATTATAATTTATATATATAATGAAATCATATTGATAATAAAATAAATAATTTTTGGTAATGTATTTATAGATATTGAAAATACTACTTTCTCAAAAAAAATGTTTTTATGTCTTTTTGTGAACATTAAAAAAATCAATTTTTGAAGAATTATTAGAATTAATTTGAAAAAATAAAGATAATTTTTTAAATAATAATGTTCAAATTATCTTAGGGTGATTTTTTTATTTTATTTTTGAAAAGTTTCATTTTTTAAAGAATAATAAAAATACTAAATTTTAGATGAAAACTGCATTTTAGTTTAAATTATTTATGATGTTAGATTTTATTTTAAACTAGGTTTAAAGTAAAATTAGATAATTATATTTTTATTAATCCAATTTAGGCCAATATAATAAATTTTATATTTAATTTTTATATAAAAACATTTCAAACATTTGAACACTTTTTCTCTTCGAAGGCCCGCTTTCTCATCCCGTCTATGGGATTAATTTTAAATTAAAAGTTTCAACTTATCTGAATGGAATTTGAAAAAATTTATTTAATATTTTTAATAATAATAATTTATATAATATAATATTTTCAACATAACTTTTTACCCTAATGAATATTAAAAACAGTAAAAACAATTCCTCGGTTAATGTAAAAATGACTTTACCGGGAGGTTAAACAAAAATGATAAGGGTTAATATAACCTAAAAATGTCTAAAATATATTGAATGAAAATTTTTCTACCTTCTAATTTATAATTACTGATAATTTTCCATTTTGGATCCTTTTTACATGTGAAAAATTTGGGTAAACCTTTTTCTTTCAAAAAACTACAAGTGTGCCACTCACCTCGCCTATAAAAGGCCACCCACTCTTCTTTATTCTTAACACCATAAAACCATTTTGTTTTAGAAAAAATACCAAATATAAATTAAAATATTCCCGCTTATATTATTAGAAGACTTATTTTAGGATGACATCTAACCTTGGAAGGCTTTTGGTTAAAACCCAAGGAGGTTACCAGAGGAAGAGGAAACATACTTCATCGAGCATTTCTATTTTATTTCATCCTACACCTATTTAAATTATTATTAAACCATGGTGATATAATAGAATTATTATATTACATATAATTATATATTTAAATATTGAGGGCATGACCTACAATTATCTCCCCTTCTACTAAATAGGCTATGAAATCATCATTCGTGTGTATGAAAGATTACCACCTCGAAGACCGATGTCATTCATTTTTCTATTACCACATATCAAAGATGGTTTTAATGATTTATTAAAATTTTATAAATGATATTATTATATAGTTATATTTTTTTAATTATAATATCAAATGTGACTTTTTTACTTTCCATTCCTCGATAACATCGTTCATGTGTACAACAGACTATTGTCTCGCAAAGTAATGTGATTCGTTCACGCTTTACATAAAAAGTACTAAGGATAAATTTAATAATAATATGTGATATATAAGAAATAAAAAATTATTCTTTAATTTTAATATATTATTTACCTTTCTTTCTAACTTTACTTCAGGAAAATGTAAACATCATTCATGCATACGTATGACCTACCGTGCCTATAAACAGTTTATTTCCTTTTATATCTAAATTTTTTTTGCATTAATATAAATAAATTTATACTAAATATATATGATATTTATATCATGGTTAAAATTCTAGAGATAATGGAACCATGATCAAAATAATAGGATCAAAAATAAAAAATAAAAACTTATATGAAAAATAAAGCGGTTATTAGTCGAATCGTGACATTAATATATAATTATTAATAACCGGGTAATAAAAGGTCATAAGTAAATCATATATGGAATAAGATATATATATATATATATGGTTATGTAATATATTTATAATAAACTCATAATTATTTTATAGTAGTTTTGAATGTGTACAAAGAAAGTTGAGACTTTATATAAGGGATTTTTATCTCAATTTTCCTTCTTTGAGACATATGTTATGTTATGAACCTATCATAATTTGAAAGGTTTAAAAATAGAAAAATTGAAATTTCATATCATGAATTTATTTATCTTTATTATATTTTCAATTTGATTTAATGATTTTACTTCATGGTTCTTATGTTTTGAATTTTCTAATGTGGTAAATATTGTATGTTACAACCTCATTATTTATAGAGATTGTTTTTGAATATGTTTCCAATGATAAAATCATGCAATCCATATATTAAGAAACTCATGAATTTTATTATCCGATGATTATTCATGATAATAATATTATAATTTATTCATCCTTTGGTACCTAAAATAATTAAGAAAATGATTTTAAGAAAATCCCTCTTTATTTGT
This sequence comes from Viscum album, assembly GCA_963277665.1. Lineage (NCBI taxonomy): Eukaryota > Viridiplantae > Streptophyta > Magnoliopsida > Santalales > Viscaceae > Viscum > Viscum album. The sequence continues at coordinate 1,357,334,358 of OY728166.1, read as the reverse complement.
CTCCTTTGTCCGAAATCTATTTTCTTTCGAAAATAGTTTTTCTAAAAAGTTTCCAGTGTTTTTACTATTATCCAATTATTTTATAAAATAAATATTTACCAATGCCTTTGTTTCTACAAAAATATGATAAAAATAATCTTCGTGTCATTTTCCAAACAATGCCCCTTTGACTTTTACTAGAAATGTGAAAGGAATATTTGTTTTAACGTGTACGACATGAAAAAAAACATCCCATTTTCTTGAAAAATATTTTATTTTAAGCTAAATTTATAATTTTTCAAGGTTATTTTACAATAAAAGGATTTTAATTTTTTTTTCATTTTATAATTTTTTTAATATAAAATGGTATTTTCCTCAATAATTGTTTCAAATGATCATTCAAAATAATTTTCCATCTAAGATGACATCCTTTGATGTTACCTGTGATTTATTGGGGATATCAAACAAGGATACCATAATTATTATTTCAATGAATTTTTTATCATGAAAAAATATTTATGAAACTTGTTTCTCTTCCATGGGTTATACCATGATAAAATTCGTGTGAAACCTACTTTTTTCCAGTAGTTATGCTATAATGAAATGATGTAATGATTATAATACCTGTATATTTTCTACATGTTATGATATGATGAAATATTTATGAAACCCATTTCATTTCATGTGTTATGATATATTTAATGATATATGATCTTGTGGAACAAAAAATATTATTTTCATTATGAGATGTTTATGACCTATATATCCCTCCAATGTATTAGGTTAAGGTTTATATCTCATGAGATAGACATGACTAGAATGAGGAGTGAACCCCGTTCATTAAGGGACTTTTTCTACTATGATTGTTTTTAGGGGGAACCTTGACTACTATTATGGTTTAGGGAGTGAACCCATTCCAATATTATAGACATGTAAGTGATACTTGACTACTATGGAAATGATTTTCTATGATTATTTGTACACCATATGTCCATTTATTTGGCCAATTTTATTCTCTCATGGATCATGTTATTTTATTATCTTATGATTCATTTCTTATGAACTTAAAAGTTTTATTCCATGACTCTATATTATGATATTTTATATGAAATGTATGGTTTTAAAATGTTATTATCAAGTTCTCATACTTGTATGTTCACATTATGATTACATATCTTCCTTGTTTACCCATACCGATCATCCAAGATCGCCCTTTATTATATTTTATTTCCCCAGGTTATAAATAAATTTATTATATATGTTATGTATAAGAAGGGTGTTAAATATTAATTACTAGGTTTGAGATTACATATTTCACCGATGAACAAGTTATTTGTTCTACATTTTTAAAGGCACTATTCGTTTATGATCCTCATGACTATGTTTGTGTAACATAATAAATTTTCATAAAAATGATGTAATATCTATGTATAAAAATACTAGATCGCTATAGTTAATATAAGAGGATATGTTTATTTGACCTTTGGAAATTGGGATGAGAAATATTTAGTGAGATACCTAAGGACATGTCACTAAGGATAATTATATTTACAAGTCAAAGTATAGAAAAATTTCTTCGAATTTTGGTAAAGGATAAATCAAGTGTCTTCCATGAAATTAAATCTTTTTCAAGATACTACAAGTGGATATAGATCTGGAACATATGTACTAAGGGTAATAACTATAAAACTGGTGTATTGATCTAGACTCGATCATTACATGATTCATGAAAATGGGCATAGATCCATGCTTGGTTTGACACTCTGGGGGATATGCTTTGGAAATTCAAAAACTCGTTACGAATCATAAATAATTATTTAAATAGATGATAACTATGAATGACCTCGGATAAACCTAAGGTTTCAATGATTACAAATAATGTGTCATGATTAATATATCCTATAATTGATTTTTCATGATTATTTGGTTCCCCAGTATGATTAATGTTTTTCACACTATGAATTTAGGTTTTATTCAATGGTTGTAACCGAAAGGAATCGTGTCAATGTTGAGTGTGATAGACTATACAATTATTATCCTCCTAAGAATCCAAATGTTATGGGGGGTTGAATGAAAAATCTCATTTCTATGCTCAGAAAACTTTCTCAAGCAATGAGTCATGAATGACTTCAATACAAATAAATGAGGGAACAATATTCAGTGGTATCCTTTAGGAGGAAACATTGAAATTCTTTCAGTGGGAATTTTGATCAACTAGTTGTTGAGAAATGTATTGGTACCATTTAAAATATGTTTTCCATTATCTAGTGTTAATAACATGTAAAATTAAATTTTTTTGTCTAAAATTTGGAAGGTAAAGTACATCAATGGTGGACTCTTATCAAGAATACGAGGCAACATGATAGAACCAACTCTATAGATTGGAATTAGTTCAAGAACATATTTTAAAATTAGTACATTCGTCATATTATTCATATGAATATGTATAAGGAGTTGGTTGAGAAAAATAAAAAGGATGATGAATATATTGGTATCTATGAGGGAAAGTTTACAAGACATGTGAGGTACGCTTCTGGTATTATCATCTAACCCGAATATAAGGTTGATCAATTATTTAGTGGATTAAAATCAAGTATCTAAAGGGTGTTATCCATAAGAGACTTTTGTATCTATAGAGATATTTTTAGATTTTATATCAATGTGAAAATAGAGGTTAGAGTTATGTATCAATATCATGGTTTTAATAGGAAGATAAAAATGTAATTCAAAGGAAAATATAAGAAACTTGGAGAGAATAAGATGAGCTTTCATTTATGATCATAGTGTGGGAAGAAGCATGGAGGTAATAGTCTTAAGGGGTTGAGTAAATATTTTAAATATGGAAGGTAGTTTCAACAAAAATAATCATTGGTGAAGTTATAATAATAAATTATCTAATGATATGAATAGAGATAGATCTGTACATAATATACCATCCACACTCCAATGTTTCAAATGAAAGGTGTATGGGAACTATGCTAACCACTTCCCAAATACGAAGGTTAGTGATGGGGATTGACGTCATCAACTTCTTAAGCCATGTAATAAAGGTATATCTCATAATATCACTATTTCTAATGAGTGGTGTTATAACAACACCGTGAAAGATAAACATACCATCCACTCTAGAACTTATGATGTATTATTTTACTCAATATCTACTCATTATTTAAAATCAAAATAATTTTATAAGGGTATCAATATGACACCCAAATGATTATATGTATAATTAGCATTGAAAACCCTAATGGTATGATGATCACATCTCAAGTTTACCATTTCTCTCTAGTTGATGTTATTGGGAATGTGATTCCTGAATATATTTTTATTTTTCATATGGTTGAATTTTATGTCATCATATTCCTAACTTATATTTCTATAAATAAATCCCACATCAATATTCGTGTAAGGCCAGTAAAATTAGATATTCAAAACTAACCAATTATAGTATATTAAAGTGATGATAAGTATGATCTTTCTATACTGATCACATCCATTATATGGGTCTTAATTCCCATTCATAAGGTGTGTTTATCTCAGATAGTTGGGGGAAACCTTACATCAATGCTATTCCTATTGTGTAGGAATTTATTGATTATTTTTGGAATAGTTTCTTAGTCTTCCTGAAATTTTTGAAATTGAGTATTAAATATAACTCATACCTAGAACTATGAAAATTTCATAGACTCCCTGTAGAATGGTCCTAATTGAGTTTTAGAAATTGAAGAATAAACACTAATAGAACCTTGACAAGGGATTCATTTTTCCAAGTGTCACCTCAGGGTGAACTAATTCTTTTAGTTAAAAAGAAATATGGATTGATGTAACTCTTCATTGATTATTAGGATCCGAGAAAGATCACAATCAAGAACAAGTATCATCTTACTCATATTGATGACATGTTTGATCATCTGTGTGGATCTCAATACTTTTACAAGATTGACCTTCATTTTGGATATCGACAATTAAGGGTTAATAATGAGGATATACCCAAGATGAAATTTCATACAAGGTATGGACTCTATGAATATATAGTGGTACAATTATTTCTTAGTAATTCCCCCATTATCCTCATGGATTTAATGAATATATTCTTTATATATTACCTTGATCAGTTCATAGTAGTATTTATATATGATTTTTTATCTATTCGAAGAGAAATTAATAGGATGAAGATCAGTTGATAACATTATGAAAGACTCTATGGAGGGAGAAAATATATAAAAAATTAATAAACTATGAATTTCGGTTGAAAATGGATTTATTTTTAGGTCATATAATCTCAAGGGAGGGTATATCGGTATATCCATCCAAGATGAAGGCTATTGAGTTTTGGCCCAGACCAACCACGGTGAATGAGATATGTAGTTTTCTTATTTTAGTTGGATATTTTTGAATTTTTTTAGAGAATTTCTCATGACTATATAATACACTCACCAAGTTAACTTAGAATGGATCCATGTTCCTATGGATATATAAATGTGAGGAAAATTTTAAGGAAAGAAAGAGAAGATTAGCCTATGCACATGGGCTTACATTACCTTATTGTGGAGAAGGGTTTCTATTATTTATTGATTAATTATAAAAGGGATTAAGATGAATTCTCAAGAATAATGACATGGTAATACATTATTCCTCATGATAATTGAAGGTTCATTAGAAAAATTTACCAAATCCTATTTTTAGTTAGTTGTGGTAATTTTTATATTAAGGATACCGAGGCATTATATTTATGGAGAAAATGTGATATATATATATATATATATATCGATAATAACATTTTAATGTATATACTCAAACATAAGAAGTTGAATATGATCTAGAGAATATTTGTAGGTCTAATTAAATATTATGACTACTCAATACATTTCCACCATGGAAAAGTAAACAAGGTGGATGATGATTTGAGTCAAAAAGATCATGAAATCATTTCCATGATAAAGATAAAAAATGATCCAATATTTATTATTTAAAAAGGATAGATATGGAAATCATAAATAAAGGGAAGAAATATTATCTCTCTCAATTTAATGTTAAACCATATATACAATTAATGATTAAATAGGAATATACGGAAGATTTTGGGAAGAACAATGAGGATGTGAATGTTCTTGAGTTCAACCTTGATAAGGATGGAATGATAAGGTTCAATAACCGTGCATGTGTTCCTTCCATACCAAATTTTATGAATTATTTGTTAATGGAAGATTATAGTTCTTAATTCTCTATTCTTCCGAAAAGTATGAAGATGTATAGAGATTTTAAAGGGTACTTCTGGCAGGATGACATGAAGAGGGATATCGAAGATTTTATATCTCCTTGCTTTGGTATGTCAAAAATTTAAGGTAGAGACACAAAAATATAAGGGGATGTTACATCCATTACCCATACCATAACTGAAATGGGAAAAACATACCATGGATTTTTTTTCATTGGTCTCCCAAATATGTCTAAAGGGAATAATACTATATGGGTTGTAGTCGATCGAATTAATAAGTCAACACACTTCATATCTATTAGAGAAGACTTTTCTATAGACCAACTTTCCAGGATATACATTACCATAATAGTAATGTTTCATGCATTACAACTTTCCATTGTGTATGATTTGGATTTTAGGTTTACCTCAATGTTATGGATATGTATTTAGAAAAATCTTGATTCAAATTTGAGTTTCATAACTTCATATCATACTCAGATAGATGGTTAGTATGAGATAACAATTAAAAACCTATAAGATAAGTTGATAGCGTTTTATTTATATTTAAAATGTTTTTGGAATCAACACCCTCCCTTAGTTGAGTTTTCATTCAACAATATCTTTTACTTGAACATTTAGATGGATCCTTATGATGCCCTCTATGGAAAGAAATGTAGAGATCCAACATGAAAGAATGAAGTAAGAGAAATAAAGAAATTGGGAGCTGAGATAACTGAATAAATGGAAGAGAATGTTAGTACCATTCAGAAACACATCAAGGAATCTCAAAGTCAGCATAAAATTTATACTGACAATCACTGGTATGATCTAAATTTCAAAGTTACTGATAAGTTGTTTCTAAGAATTTCTCCATGGAAGAAGGTTATGATATTCGAGAAGATAGGGAATGTAAAACCTAGGTATATTGGTCACTTTGAAATTATTAATCATGATGACATGGTAGCCTACCAGTTGGAACTTCCAACAAACCTATCCCAAGTCTATGATGTGTTTCATATATCTCTCCTAAGGAAGTATATACCTGGCCGTTCACATATACTAAAACCATAGGTTGTACTACTAGAGCATGAGATTTATTATAAAGAAACATTTATGGATATTTTGGATCATATAAAGAAATTTATAAAAAAACCACTCACAAGCCATATTTTTGTAGAAAAACTACTAGTTTGAAGAAGCTATGTGGGAACTTGAGGGTATGATGAGGCACATGTATCCTCATTTGTTTGTATTAGAGTTATGAAATTTGAGGGATAAATTCATTTTAAATGGGTTTGAATGAAACATCCCAAGTTTTTTCGAATTATTATTTTTGAATAATTTAAATTTCATTGATATATTTCACTGCACGCAACACTGTGTTTAGCTTTTATTACGCACAACACTGAGTTCCAACAAGTCCTCGATATATTATTAATAAAATTATTAAAATATGACCATTAATACCTAGACATTAAAAAATTTATAATAATAGTAATAAATAATTATTAAATATATAAAGTTTTTATATAAATAAAACAAATTGATTATAAAATACATATTTTTTTAGAAAAGTCTATATGTTTTGAAAATACTACTTTCCAAAAAAATGTTTTTATGTATTTTTTGTGAAAATTAATAAAATTAATTTTTGAAACTTTTATAGAATGAGATTGATAAAATAAAAAAATCTAAATAATAATGTTTATATTATATTGGGGTTTAATGTTTTGTATTTTTATGAAAATTGTTATTTTTTGATAAAGAGTGAATAATAATGAGTTTTAATTGAAAATTGCCTTTTTATTTAAATTATTTATAATGATATATTATATTTTAAATTGGATTTAATGTAAAATTAGTTCAATTATATATATATCTATATATATTAATCCAATTTAGGTTAATGTAATCAAATTGATACTTAATTTTGATATAAAATCATTTTAAGCTTTCGAATGTTTTTTCTCTTTCAAAACCTGATTTCTCATCGCATCCGTGGTATTAATTTCAAATTAAAAAAACCACTTATGTGATTGGAATTTCAAAAAATTGATTATAATATTGGTAATTAGAGAATTGTTTTTTATATAATATGTTAAACTTAAATTTTGACAATAATGAATAGTAAAGATAGTAAAAAATTATTTGATGCGGTTAAGGTAAAAATAGGTTTATCGGGGGTTAAAATAAAATATATGGGTGAAAATGACGTAAAATATTTTCTAAAATCTATTTTATAATCATATGTGGACCTTATAATTTCTAATTATTGATAATGTTTTATTTTTTATCCTTGTTTAATGAGAAAAACTTATGTATAGCTTTTTCTTTCAAAAAATTACAAGTGTGTCATCACCTCACTTATAAAAGGTCAGCCCAATCCTCTCTTATTCACACATTTAAACCATTTAGGTTTGAAAATTCCCTACCCAAATCAATTCCAAACATCCCTAATATCTTCCAAGAATCATTATTTTGGGTATAAATCTAGCCTTTGAAGGATTTTGTTTCAAACCTAATAAGGTTACCTGAGGAAGAGGTTACGTTCTTCATCAAGCGTGTTTATTGTTTTTATTCCTACTACTCATTAAATTACTATTAAACCATGATGATATAATAACTTCATTATAATACATATAATAAGATGTTTTTATGTTAATTTAATGATGTTAAATCATATCCTCTTCAATCAAATGGGCTATAAAATCATCATTCATGTATACGGAAGACTACGGCCTCACGAACCTATGTCATTAAATTTTCCATTACCACCTACCACAGATGGTTATAATGATGGATTAAATGTTCATATATTGTATCTATAATATTATTATTCTTTTGGAAACAGAATATCATATGTTAATTTTACCTTTCCATTCTGTGGGAATATGATAACGTCTTTCGTGTGTACGGAGAACTACCGCCTCATGAAATTATGTGATTCGTCCATACTTTATATAAAAGGTAATAAGGATGGTTTTAATTAAATAGTTGGTATATATAATATAATAGTGATTATTTAATGTTAATATATAAATTTCTATTCTTTCTTTCATTCTGTCTAGAAAATGAAAACAATATTAATGTGTGCGTACGACCTACCTTCTCTATAAACAGTGTATTTCATTTTCTATCTCTAAATTTAATTGATCACATTAAATAAATATACACCAAATATATATGATTTTTATATCATTTTAAAAATTTCGGAGATGATTGAACCATGATCAATGTAAGAGACCCAAATTTATCAAATCAAAACATATATGAAAAACAAAGCGGTTATTACCCATTATGTGACTTTTACGTGTAATTTTTAATAAATGGGTAATAAAAGTTCATACATAAATCATACATGGAATGATATATATAATAATGGTAATTAAAATATTTATAACAAAACTTATATTTATTATACATGTGGTTTGAATGTGTATGAAGGAATTTGATACTTAAGGTAAGAGATTTTTATCTCAATTTACCTTCTTGGAGACATATACTATATTATGCACCAATATTCCTTTGTGAAGTGTATATAGAACCATTTTTATATGCAATATCATGAATTTATTTACCATCATTATATGTTAAGTTTCATTTAATTATTTTCCTTCATGTTACTTATGTTTTTATGTTTCTAAAGTGGTAAATATTATGTGTTACAATCTCATCATTTATCGGGATTATTTATGATTATGTTTCTGATGATAAAATATTATTATCCATATCTCATGAAACTCATGAATTCTATTTTCTTCCTATTATTCATGATATTAATAGAACCATTTTTAAACTCTTAGTTACTTAAAATAATTGAGGAAATGTTTTTATGAAAACTAGACTTTATTTATCTATTCGGTCAAAACAATATTTTCGTCCAAAGCCATGTTTTATTAAAACATTTTCAATTTTTTTACTATTCTCATATGATTTCCAAAATATATTATTACTGATGTTTTATTTTTTTAATATGTATTGAAATTAATCTTCATGTCCATTTCCAAAAAAAATCTATTTAGATTTTATCAAAAATGTGAAAGAAATATTTGTTTTAATGTTTATGGAAAGAACGAAACTTCTTATACTCATGATCATTATTTTATTTAAAGAATATTTGATAAATTTTCAATGTTATTGAAAAAAATCACAATTTTTTATTTTTTTAAAGTTATTTTTTTGGAAAGTATATGTTCCCAAATAAATGTTTTAAATGATCTTCCTAAATGATTTTCCATATAAGACAACATTTTTCGATGTTACCTATTCTTTATTGGGGATATGAACCAAGGATACAATTATTATTAATTCTATGAGTGGTTTATTATGAAAAAAATGTTTATGAAACTCATTTCTCTTCTATGGGTTATAAAATGATAAAATTATTATGAAACTCATTTATTTTTTCTATGGGTTATGCATTGATGAAATAATGTCATGATTATGAAATCTATCCCTTTTCCATAAGTAATGATATGACGGAATGTTTGTGAAACCCATTTCATTTCATGGGTTATGATAAGATTAATTTTTTATGATCCTATGGAAAAAATAAATATGGTTTTCATTATGATATGGGTGGGATCTATATCTCCTTCTAATGAATTGGGTAAGGATTTATATCTCATGAGATAGACATGATTGGAATGGGGAGTGATCCCAGTTTAGTAAGGTACTTTTTCCACTATGATGGTCTTGGGAGTGAAACTTGAGTACTATGATGGTTTGGAGATTGAACCCATTCCACTATGATAGCCTTGATGTTTATCCATGACTACTATGAAAATGATTTTCTATGCTTATGTGTATGCCAAAAATCTATTTCTTATGCCAATGTTATGCTCTCTAGGATCATGTTCTATGATTATAATACGATTAATATCTTATAAACTTCCTATCATTATTCTATGACTCAAGATTTTGATCTTTAATATGAAGGTTGTTATTTTCAAATATTATTCAATTGTTCTCATACCCTAATGTTCACCTTATGTGTCTGAATATACCTTTTTTACCCTTACTGAGCAAATAATATTAACCTTTCTTCTATTTCTTTTCCCATTGATGTGAATAAATGTATTATGTATTATATTTCAAAGAAGGGTGAAAGATATAAAGGACTTATTGGGAGATGACGTAGCTCATCTTTGAACTAGTTGTTTATGTTTCCATGTTTCCAAAATATCTATTCATTTACAATCGTCATTCATGTGTTTGGATAATGTAATAAATGTTCAAAAAATGATGTAATATCTATGTATGAAAATCCTAGGTCAATAAATTTCATTGCCCTATTTTCATGAAAGGTTTTTCCTCTTTCATACCATGAAAACATTCCCCCAGACCAAGCTTTATGCATTTAAACTAGTTTGAAAAGTCCCTATGGGGTTTGAGCTCTATGATGATAAACTAGTACCAACCATAGTCCACATTGTATGAATTTAAACTATAAATACAAAAATCATCAATGAATGATGTTAAACTGTAGTCTTACCCTGTGCAATAAACCTAGGCTTCCTGACATACCGAGCGTGAGATGACTAGAAAAAAACATCCCCATCACATCATTTTAAACTGTATTCTTACCCTATATAATGAATATATGATGCATCATATCATAAATATTTGATGATTCAATGCCTTTTCAATAGAGGACACTTCTTAAAAGTTGTTGGTATCCTACCATGACACAATCCAGAACAATGTATGGCTTGATTCCCATGCCTGATGGGATATATAGGGACACCTAGATCTAACATCCTAGACCCATACTCAGCACCAACCTATTTTGGGGCATCCCCTTGGTCAAAACCTTAAGACCTTAAACTGTGTACAACTAGTTTCAAGATTTATTTTTGTGCTGAAAAGCCTCCTTGGCTCCTTCGGGATGGTTTTTAAATCTTATTAAATACCCAATAATACTCTATGTAATAGTACCCCTTCAGTTTCAAACACTACAACCTTAAACTATGTGCACCTCCCCCCATGTGGCCCCTTCTATATATATTTTTCTTCACCCCCAGTGTTTCAGTAAGACTATTATCCCTTCAATTTTTTATCACAACCTCACTCGAGATGACCCAACCTTACCAGCATTAGTCTCATACCTACCACATTCCATAACTACATGTTGCTTGATTCCCTTTATATGGGATATGTAGTGACACCCAGATTTTATATCATGGGAGACCTCATAATCAACCTATCACGAGGTAGTTCCTATATCTATATCATGAACTATACTTGGATGCAGTGTGTCTTAGAAGTGTGTGTGGAAAAGGGTCTCTTTAACCCTATTTTAATATCTGATTATCACTATTTAACACCACAAAATCCCTTTTAGAATATCTACACTCTAGAGTCTTAGCTTCATGACTTTAAAAAAATTGAAACCATATTCTGAGTTGAACTACAGTCTTACACCATATAAAACTAGGATGCTTCATATGATAAATATGAGATGAACCAAACCAACATCCTCATCAGATGGTTTTAAAATTTAGCCTTACCCCATGTGAAACCGGGACTCCTCATATGATAAATATGAGATTAACCAATTCAACTTCCTCAACACAAAACATTAAAATGTTTCACCCCATATGAAATCGAGATACCTCATATGATAAATATGAGATGATCCAAAGCAACATCCTAACAACATGATGTTAAATTGTAGCCTTGCCTCGTGTGAAAATGGGATGCCTCATATAATAAATATGAGATGACCTAAATGAACACTCTCAGTAAGTGACATTAAATTGTAGCACCCCAAATGAAATCTGAATTCCTCACATGATAAATATGAGTTGAATCAAACAAAAATCCTCAGTTCACAATGTAATACTATAGACTTACCCTATGGGAAATCGGGAATCTTCATATGATAAATATGCGATGAACCAAACCAATTTTATTATCACATGACATTAAACTATAACACCCCAAATGAAAATGGGTTCCTTATATGATAAATATGATATGAACCAAACCAAAATCCATAACACACAACATTAAACAATATAATTACCCCATATAAAACCAGTAATCCACATATGACTAATATGAGATGAAAAAAACTAACATATAAATTACATGATGTTAAATTGTAGCCTTACCCTATTTGATGAACATTGGATGCCTCATATGAAAAATATAAGATAAAACAAACTAACATCCTTAACACGTGATCTTATATTTTAGCCTTACCTTATGTGAGGAACACAGGATTCCTCATATAGAAACTTTGACATCATTCAATATCCTTAATATAGAGAACATCACACCTCCATAATTGGTCTCCTACCTCGCCGCATCCCGAAACTATGTGTGGCTTGATTCCCATTCTCAAGGGATATGTAGCGATGCTCATATTTCATATCCTAGGTCTAGGTATACAATTAACCACTACTACAAATACGGGCATTAAAAGCGCTAAAAACGGTCTTTAACAGTGCTAAAAAAAGCGTTGTAAAGCTCTACGCTGATAAAGGGGTACCCCCTTTATGAGCGCTAAGCAAGTGCTGGTAAAACAACCCTTTATCATCGCTAAAAGAGCACTGATAAATGAGTTTTTTTATCAGCGCTTCTTTAGCACTGATAAACTTATCTTTTATCAGTGCTCCTTTAGCGCTGATAAAGGTGTAGTTTATCATCACTTTTTTAGCGCTGATAAAAGTACGATTTATCAGTGCTAAAAGAGCGTTGATAAATTCTCTCTCTGCTGCTCCGATAAATCTGCAGCAGCACATCCGAACACCTGCAAAAAAACAACATCTCAATAATCCAATTAAAGCAAGTATACCCATAAAAAATTAACTCATAAATCATAAAAAAATTAGACCAATTATACTCATACAACAATTATACACATACACCATTAACACATAATTTATAAGTTAATTAAGTACTTAAAGGAATCAATTCAGAATTCAGGGGGTTTGGGGGCTGTTCAAGGGTTTGGGGTGGCTATCCAAGGGGGGGTAGGGGGTATTTGGGGGGCATTCTAGTTCAATCCTAAGGCTCCACATGGGTGTGTTTTATCAATACATAAATATTTGGACTTTTCTCTATCCACTATGCATCATGTTCTCAACCTCAAAGAAGTTATAAGGTTTGTAGACACACTGAGGTGAACATACTTGGGGGGATGAATCTCATTAATAAACCCTCAATATTAAACCTGCAATAGGCTATTGTAAGTGCATGATCAGAAAATATGAACAACCTAGTTGAGAAATAACTGGAATAAAACTAATAAAAAAATCATCATTGATCCTCAATTCCATGACCATGATTAAAACAAAATTAATTTTCCAAGTGCTGAACTTTTACCAAGAATTTCACAAGGATCGTGTCGAAATTATAAAAATATAGTTTGACCAAGTCCTACCCCATCTACATCAAGACACATTGATTCTCAAGTACTAAATCTTGATCATCCATACCTACTTCATCCAATGTTAGGGTTTCTCTGAGTACATCATAGGAACCACACAAAACATATAATATACCAGGGTATCCCCACTATATACATAATTATCATTGACCTCCAATATGTGAGTTTTATTTATAATCCATCATGGAAATACACTTATGGGAGTTTTCTCATACAAGGAATACCCTCAATAGTTTCTCAGACCACCCATATGTGTTCTTCCAATTCTGAGGCATAAGACCTACAAGGATCTTATCCCTATACTATGGGAGTACACTTATTTAGGGAATAATACTAAGAAGCATAAATTCTTTACCATATGGGAGTATTATCATCTAAATAATAATCCCTAGAATCATATCAACCCTCCAATATGGGTGTATTCTCATTTGAGGCATAATCTATATAATCATCTCAGCCCTCCCCTATGGGATTATTTTCATTTAGTGAATATTCCCGATAAGAATATCATCCCACTTCTATGGTTGTATTCTCATTTGGGGAATAATACCTACATACATCTCATCCCACCCCTATTATAGTATTCTCATTTAAGGAATAAGACCCATAAGCATATCCACCCTCCCATATGGGAGTATTTTCATCCAGATATAAGCCCATAAGTATCATAGACCCAAACACATGATCACCCTAGTATACCAGACCATCCATGACTTGATATATATGAGGCCCCTGATAGATCACATGGCATGAACCCCCATTTAAAAGATCAATTCAATCCGAATGCATTTGGTCGGATTTACGTAGGTCAGTTGTTGTTTTCAATTAAAATCGTGTCCATTTTAAACAAAATAGAGACCCTTTGAGTGCTAGCGGCCACACCATGCCTCGAATTGTGGAGGGGTTGACTCATCCACGTCACCAAGGACTCTCGTATGGTTCTTATAAAATATCAATGCAATCCGAATGCGTTTTGTCGTATTTCCGTAGGTCAGTTGTTGTTTTCAATTAAAATCGTGTCCATTTTAAACAGGAGAGACCCTTTGAGTTATAGTGGCCACACTGTGCCTCATATTGAGGCAGGGTTGACTCATAAATGTCACCAAGGACCCTTGGATAATTCTTATAAATGATCAATGCAATCCGAATGCGTTTGGTCATATTTCTGTAGGTCAGTTGTTGTTTTCACTAAAAATCTTGTCCATTTTAAACAAAATAGAGACTCTTTGAGTGATAGCGGCCACACCGTGCCTCAGATTGAGGTGGGGTTGACTCTTACATGTCACCAAAGACCATTGGATCATCATTATAAAATATCAATTCAATCCGAATGCGTTAGGTAAGATTTCCTTAGGTTAGTTTTTGTTTTCACCTAAAATCATGTCCATTTTAAACAAAATAGAGATCCTTTGAGTGATAGCGGCCACACCGGGCCTCAGATTGAGGCGGGGTTGACTCGTACACGTCTCTAAGGACCCTTGGATCGTTATTATAAAATATCAATGCAATCAGAATTCATTTTGTTGGATTTTTGTAGGTCTGTTGTTGTTTTCAATTCAAATCGTGTCCATTTTAAACAAGAGAGACCCTTTGAGTGTTAGAGGCCACACCATGCCTCATAGTGAGGCGGTGTTGACTTTTACATGTCACCAATGACCCTTGGATTGTTATTATAAAATATCAATGCAATCCGAAAGTGTTTGGTCAGATTTCTGTAGGTCAGTTGTTGTTTTCACTTAAAATCATGTCCATTTTAAACAAAATACAGGCCCTTGGAGTGCTAGCGGCCACACCATGCCTCGGATTGAGGCGGGGTTGACTCTTACATGTCACCAAGTACCCTTGGATCATTCTTATAAATGATCAATGCAATCCAAATGTGTTTGGTTGGATTTTCGTAGGTCAGTTGTTGTTTTCAATTAAAATCTTGTCCATTTTAAACAAAATAGAGACCCTTTGAGTGCTAGCGGAGACACCGTGCCTTGGATTGAGGAAGGGTTGACTTTTACATGTCACAAAGGACCCTTGGATAATTTTTATAAAATATCAATGCAATAAGAATGCATTTGGTTGGATTTTCATAGGTCAATTGTTGTTTTCACTTAAAATCGTATCCATTTTAAACAAAATAGAGACTCTTTGAGTGATAGCGGCCACACCATGCTTCATATTGAGGCGGGGTTGACTCTTACACATCCCCAAGGACCCTTGTATCATTATTATAAAAGATAAATTCAATCCAAATGTGTTTGGTCTGATTTCCGTAGGTCAGTTGTTGTTTTCAATTAAAATAGTGTCCATTTTAAAGAAAATAGCGACCCTTTGAGTGCTAGTGGCCCCACCGTGCCTAGGATTGAGGCGGGGATGACTTGAAAACGTCACCAAGGACCCTTGGATCGTTATTATAAATGATCAATGAAATCCTAATGCGTTTGGTCGGATTTCTGTAGGTCATTTGTTGTTTTCACTTAAAATCGTGTCCATTTTAAACAAAATAGAGACCCTTTGAGAGCTAGCGGTCACACTATGCCTCGGATTGAAGTGGGGTTGACTCATACATGTCCCCAAGGACCCTTGTGTCCTAATTATAAAAGATAAATGAAATACTATTGTTTTTGGTTGGATTTCCATAGGTCAGTTGTTGTTTTCAATTAAAATCGTGTCCATTTTAAACAAGAAAGACACTTTTAGTGCTAGCGGCCACACCGTGCCTCGGATTGAGGCAGAGTTGACCTGTACACATCAACAAGGACCCTTGGACCATTATTATAAAATATAAATGAAATCCGAATGCGTTTGGTTGGATTTCCGTAGGTCAGTGGTTGTTTTTACTTAAAATTGTGTCCATTTTAAACAAAATAAAGACCCTTTCAGTGATAGCGGCCACAACGTGCCTCGTATTGAGGCGGGGTTGACTCATACATGTCACCAAGGACCCTTGGATCATTATTATAATTGGTCAATGCAATATTAATGCATTTGGTTAGATTATCGTAGGTCAGTTGTTGTTTTCAATTAAAATCGTGTCTATTTTAAACAAGAGATACCCTTTGAGTGCTAGTGGCCACACCGTGCCTCGGATTGAGGCTGGGATGACTCGTAAACATCGCCAAGGGCCCTTGGATCATTCTTATAAAAGATCAATGCAATCTGAATGCGTTTGGTTAGATTTCCATAGGTCATTTGTTGTTTTCACTTAAAATCGTGTCCATTTTAAACAAAATAAAGACGCTTTGAGTGATAGCGGTCACACCATGCCTCATATTGATGCAGAGTTGACTCATACACATCAACAAGTACCCTTGGATCGTTCTTATAAAATATCATTTCAATTCGAATGCATTTGGTCAGATTTCCGTAGGTCATTTTTTGTTTTCACTTAAAATCGTGTCCATTTTAAACAAAATAGATACCCTTTGAGTGCTAGCAGCCACACCAGGCCTCGGATTGAGTCAGGGTTTACTCTTACATGTCACCAAGGACCCTTAGATTGTTATTATAAAATATCAATGCAATCTGAATGCATTTGTTTAGATTTACGTAGGTTAGTTGTTGTTTTCACTTAAAATCTTGTATATTTTAAACAAAATAGAGACCCTTTGAGTGCAAGTGGCCACACCGTGCCTCGAATTGAGGCGGGTTTGACTCGTACACATCAACAAGGACCCTTGGATCATTTTTATAAAAGATAAATTCCATCTGAATGCGCTTGATCAGATTTATGTAGGTTAGTTGTTGTTTTTACTTAAAATCATGCCCATTTTAAACAAAATAGAGACCATTTGAGTGATATAGGCCACACCGTACCTCTAATTGAGGCTTGGTTGACTCGTACATGTCACCAAGGACCCTTGGATCGTTCTTATAAAATATCAATGCCATCTGAATGCATTTGGTCAGATTTATGTAGGTTAGTTGTTGTTTTCACTTAAAATCATTTCCATTTTAAACAAGAGAGACTCTTTGAGTGCTAGTGGTCACACCATGCCTTTTATTGAGGCGAGGTTGACTGGTAAATATCACCAAGTACCCTTGGATCGTTCTTACAAAATATCAATGCAATCCGATGCGTTTGGTCAGATTTGTGTAGGTCAATTGTTGTTTTCAGTTAAAATCTTGTCCATTTTAAACAAAATAGAGACCCTTTGAGTGCTAGCAGCCACACTGTGCCTCATATTGAGGTAGAGTTGACTTTTACTCATCACCAAGGACCCTTGGATCATTCTTATGAATGATCAATCCAATCTAAATGTGTTTGGTCAGAGTTCCGTAGGTCAGTTGTTGTTTTCAATTAAAATCATGTCTATTTTAAAAAAGAGAGACCCTTTGAGTGCTAGCGGCCACACCATGCCTCAGATTGAGGCAGGTTTGAATTTTAAACGTCACCAAAGACCCTTTGATAGTTCTTATAAAAGATATATGCAATCTGAATTCGTTTGGTCAAATTTCTGTTGGTCAGTTGTTGTTTTCACTTAAAATCTTGTCCATTTTAAACAAAATAGAGACCCTTTGAGTGCTAGAAGCCACAACGTGCCTCAGATTGAGGCAGGGTTGACTCTTACACATCACCAAGGACCCTTGTATCATTCTTATAAAATATAAATGCAATATGAATGCTTTGGTTCAGATTTCTATAGGTCAATTGTTGTTTTCAATTAAAATCATGTCCATTTTAAACAAGAGAGACCCTTTGAGTGATAACGGCCACACCATGCCTCGGATTGAGGTGGGGTTGACTTTTACAGTTCACCAAGGACCCTTGTATCATTCTTATAAAATATCAACACAATCCGAATGCGTTTGGTCATATTTCCATAGGTCGTTTGTTGTTTTCACTTAAAATCATGTCCATTTTAAACAAAATAAAGACCCTTTGAGTTATAGTGGCCACAATGTGCCTCAGACTGCAGCGAGGTTGACTCGTACATGTCACCAAGGACCCTTGGATCGTTCTTATAAAATATCAATTCAATCCGAATGCATTTGGTTGGATTTCCGTAGGTCAGTTGTTGTTTTCAATTAAAATCGTGTCCATTTTAAACAAGAGAGACCCTTTGAGTCCTAGCAGCCACACCGTGCCTCAGATTGATTCGGGGTTGACTCATACACGGCACCAAGGACCCTTGTATCATTATTATAAATGATCAATGCAATCCAAATGCGTTTGGTTGGATTTTCATAGGTCATTTGTTGTTCTCACTTAAAATCATGTCCATTTTAAAAAAAATAAAGACTCTTTGAGTGATATCGGACACACTGTGCCTCAGATTGAGGCGGGGTTGACACATAAACATCACCAAGGACCCTTGGATCGTTATTATAAAATATTAATGCAATCCTAATGCGTTTTTTGGATTTTAGTAGGTTAGTTTTTGTTTTCAATTAAAATCATGTCCATTTTAAACAAGAGAGACCCTTTAAGTGCTAGCAGCCACACTGTGCCTTGGATTGAGGTGGGGTTGTTTCGTACACATCACCAAGGACCCTTGGATAATTATTATAAAATATTAATGCAATCCGAATGCGTTTGGTTAGATTTCCATAGGTCAGTTGTTCTTTTCAATTATAATCGTGTCCATTTTAAACAAGAGAGACCCTTTGAGTGCTAGCGGCCACACTGTGCCTTGTATTGAGGCGGTGTTGACTCATACACATCACCAATGACCCTTGGATCATTCTTATAAAAGATTAATGCAATCCAAATGTGTTTGGTTAGATTTCTATAGGTCAGTTATTGTTTTCACTTAAAATCGTGTCCATTTTAAATAAAATAGAGACCCTTTGAGTGATAGTGGCCACACTGTGCCTCGGATTGAGGCGGGGTTGCCTTTTACACATCACCAAGGACCCTTGGATCGTTCTTATAAAAGATAAATGCAATCCGAATGCGTTCGGTCAGATTTTCGTAGGTCAGTTGTTGTTTTCACTAAAAATCGTGTCCATTTTAAACAAAATAAAGACCCTTTGAGTGCTAGTGGACACACCAAGCCTCAGATTGAGTAGGGTTTGACTCTTACACATCACCAATGACCCTTGGATCGTTATTATAAAATATCAGTGCAATCCAAATGTATTTGGTTGGATTTCGGTAGGTAAGTTGTTGTTTTCACTTAAAATCGTGTCCATTTTAAACAAAATAGAGACCCTTTGAGTGCTAGCGGCCACAAAGTGCCTCGGATTGAGGCAGGGTTGACTCGTACATGTCTCCAATGACCCTTATATCGTTCTTATTAAATATCAATGCAATCCGAATGAGTTTGGTTAGATTTCCATAGGTCATTTGTTGTTTTCAATTAAAATCGTGTCCATTTTAAACAAGAGAGACCCTTTGAGTGCTAACAGCCACACCGTGCCTCGGATTGAGGTGGGATTGACTTTTACATGTCACCAAGGACCCTTGTATCATTATTATAAAATATATATGAAATCCTAAGGCTTTTGGTCAGATTTCTGTAGGTCAGTTGTTGTTTTCACTTAAATTTGTGTCCATTTTAAACAAAATAGAGACCCTTTGAGTGATAGTGGCCTCACCATGCCTCGGATTGAGACGAGGTTGACTCTTACACGTCACCAAGTACCCTTGTATTGTTCGTATAAAAGATCAATTCAATCTGAATGTGTTTGGTCAGATTTCCATAGGTCAGTTTTTGTTTTCACTTAAAATCGTGTCCATTTTAAACAAAATAGAGACCCTTTGAGTGGTTTAGCATTCTTGAATGTTTCTGGTTCATATCATCTATTGAAATGGGAAAATGAATCATTGGATAAAGGCTGTTTTATTTAGTAACAATTATAATTTTCCTACGAACATTTACGTATAACAATGTTTTATCTTTTGATCCCCTTAAACCCTCTCAAAAATGACCACAAATTGTACATGTCCCCAAGTCAGATCTTCATTGTATTTGTGTACAATCTTCCATCATGTATGTAGCCCAATCATTTCTGAACACATCTATATCATCTTGTTAGTATGAGGCTTTTCATCTGTCAGAGTAGTACAACAAAATAAAAAAATAATGAATTAATAAATAACTTAAACGAACTAGTAGTTGTTTTTAACAATACCTCTTTAGGGATACGAGTTTGTTGATGAAAAACGATCTCTTTCATAAATTTACAAACATAATAACAGCAATCATTATAATTTGTTTGTTTTGGACCCTGCAAAAAAAATTGATCATTAGGAGAATAAGTAACTTGTGTTGAGATGTGTTTGGATAGTGAAATTTTATTATATATACCCTGATAATTGTCCAGTCGTAGTACTTGCTCGCCTCCCTATGCTTAGTCCCTGTCCTCATTCCTTTTTTAGATGATATTGATACACCGCCCTCTCATAATAGAATCCTCATTAGAAGATAATATAAATTATATTACTTGATGTTTAGACCTAAAACGTAATATGCAGTGTCCTATAGATTCACAAACTCCATCATGTGTGGTCGGTTTGATGGATATACTTACTTTGAATCCAGAAAATAAATCTTCAGAGTATCCAAGTTCACCGCAATTAGCAACCAATGTTACCTAAAAACACAAAAAATAATAAGTAATAAAAGAAGTGAAAATATAATTGATATGCTTTAATCGTAGAGTATTACCCCTGCATGGTTGGTATTAGGAAAAGCATGTCATCTGTAATCTTGCGTTCAATTGTTTTCAGCAAGCCGTTCACTATTTCATCCCTTTTTGTTGGCTCTATTTTTGTTAGGTGTGTTGATGTGATATGAGGACTAACCATTCGAAATCATGTCTCATGGGAAAATTCCTTCAACTATTTTTCATAAATTCATCTGTCAACAATATAAAATGCATTTAGTCATAATTTTCACATTAGATCAGCTTTTGGAAAATCAATTCATGGAAACATTCCACATATATACATTTACAACTGTGATGCCTAGCCAACCATTTTCAAGGATTGCATTTACATTTTCAGCAGCAACGAAATCTTGACTTTCCTCTCCATATATATTCTCTTTGAAAACCACTATATGACTATTACCATCTTTTAGCTTTGTATCCACATGAGTCTTCAATGCTAGTAAATGTGGATAGAGAATAGGTGGTGTTATTGTGCTTTCATTAGCTCCTTGGGATCGGTTGGTCGATCCTTTAGATGGTCTTGAGCTGACATTTGTCACCCCCTTCCCTTTCTCCATCTATAACAACAATCATTGGTTCAGACCCTTTTTTCATTAATTGTTAAGGGTTTATCTTGAAAAGAAATGTAAATAAATACCTCTTTGTCCGTATGTACTCTTACAAGTTGTGACGTCCATGCAATGAATTTCCCAATAGCCTTTTCGACCTTATGAATATCATCATCATCAAGTGGAATAGGTAGCTCTACATTTGGCTCATGAGCTACAGTAATCGTCATTTTCAGATGATCTTTCGGAAGTGGTCTATTATGCAGTGTGGCATCTGGGATATTGAAAACTGTAACCCTCGCAACAAGGTGATAGGTGGGTGTTGACAGATATAAATCACAATCATTATCACCCTATAGAAGATGAGTATAGAAAAATTATCAGTGTTTTTCTGATTCATATTTCATGGGAACAATTATTAGAATATTGATTACCACAGCTAAGACAGTTCTTTCAGGCGAATGGCTCACCTCAAAGCTGGTGGGGGGTGGGGCAGGATGTTCATGCGGCGGGTGTTCTTGAGTTGTGTCTTCCCTTTTCTTCCCACCCATAAAAGTTTCTAGAAAATCTCCCTGCCATTGCAATTGTTCTTCAAGTGTTGCTATTTTTTTGCTCATTTGTTCCAATTTTTCATCTATATCATCCATTTTTTCTTCTTCTCAAAATATACTCGGGGTGTCACCCCACACCCTGAACCTCTGACATGACCGTATTTTTCTGGCTGCTTCAAAGTCGTCGATTATAGGTCTGTATCAGCTATAGGAGTAGCTGATTCTTGTGACTGTCGGATATAGGAAAATAACTAATTATTTTTATGTAATAGAAATTTTAAACAAATTATTTTATCATCGTGTCATACTTACACATATTTCCCACACTTTCTGTGTGTTCTCATCTACTAACTTCCCTTCTTTGTTCACACGTGCCTCCTTCCATAGCACATGACGTGGGATGGAAGTTCATTTGGTTTTAGACTCATCAATCTACATATAAACATAGAAAAATAATTATGATGATTTTTATTGGCACCTAACAATATTATTGTAAATCTAAAATACGTACCATTTTCTTTTCTAATTAATTGTACCCCATCATTACATTACGATAGAGTTATGTTGGTTTTGAACCACGTTCCTTATTTTCAGTACAGAGTTTCTGTTTCATAAATGAAATATTGACAATCAAAGTGATGAATACAGGTATCCTCAAACAACATATTATCACTCACAATGTACCTAAAACTTCTCATCCCCATGACGGCCAATAAATGCATCCCATGTTTCTTGGGATATCATGTGAGCGTAGACAATGGGTGGGTGCAGGTTTATTTTACCTTTAGAATCTTTGAGGTGATATCTTGTTAAAATAGTGTGAAAACCTCGATGAATCTTTCCTGCAAGCCTTAGTACATAATCCTTGTGTGAATTGTCTACTATAAAAGTACTCTGTAAGATATTGAGAAGAGTAAGACATTGTTTAATTATTTTATTTTCTAGTAAATTAAAGAAATAAATTCATAATGTTACTGTAATTTCTTCCCAGATCACAGCCTTCAGCCCGGACACAACATGGTGCCATGAATCTATGTCAATCAGCACGCGTTTTCAAGGGACAACTCCAATGTAGCTGCTAAACATAGCCTTGTTGGGATTCACATGTTGTCCTTGTGCATTCCATCTGACTTCAAATTTGATTCCTTTTCTTTTCGCCTTAAGAATTTTGGCTAACACCGTCAAACTACGACACACCTTTGATTTCTGTGACGCTGGTCCTTTATTACTGACCATTTCATCGATATCAACATCATCTATATTTTCATCTAGAATGGTATCAATGGAATGTGTTGATGGTTGTTAGACCACAACACTAAGAGTAGCAGGAGCCGCAACAGCAGGAGCAGTAGGAGGAGCAGCAGCAGCAGGAGCCGCAGCAGGAGGAGCAGAAGGAGAAACAGGAGCCGCAGTAGGAGCAACAGCAGCAGCAGCATGAGCTGCAGGAGAAGCAAGAGCAGTAGTCGGAGAAACAGAAGCAGTAGCATGAGTTA
Source organism: Viscum album (assembly GCA_963277665.1). Lineage (NCBI taxonomy): Eukaryota > Viridiplantae > Streptophyta > Magnoliopsida > Santalales > Viscaceae > Viscum > Viscum album. The sequence continues at coordinate 1,357,310,584 of OY728166.1, read as the reverse complement.
TAAGAGCAGCAGGAGTAGCAGCAGCTACATCAGTTGCAGCAGCATGAGCTGCAGGAGCAGCAGGAGCAGCAGGAGCAGCAGCAGCCGCAGCAGCAGCTGCTTGAGAGACTTGTTCAGCATCAAGGTTAGGAGCACCAGAATGTGTAGAAGTCGTTATCTACAAAATTGGTTGAAAATTTAATTTAGATTACATAAATTCAGTAATGATAAGATAATAACATGAGATAACAAGATCTATATTACAAACAAAATATAACCTGTTTACTGAACTCTCTTTCTTTTTTTCAAAGGTTTAAGGGATTTGACACCTCTATCGACTATCCAAATCCCTTCATTGTGGTTTCCTATAACATATAAAACATCATCTGCATTGGGAGCAGTCCGAAATGATTGCGACGTACCACTAAAAGGATTGTCCTCAACTGAATTTTTATCAGAACCTTTAGTAGTTTTGGATGATACTAGAACAATCGACCACTTTCGGTTTGCGGGATCTGGAACATAAAAAACTTGTACCGCTTGTGATGCCATTATAAAATGTTCGTCTGTGTACCCTTCTTTACTAAAATCAACTTTCACAAATCCCCATTCATCTATTTTAACACAACTATTGTTATCAATCCATTTGCATTGAAAAATTGGCAATTGGAATGTCATATAATCTAACTCCCATATTAGTTTTATAATTCCAATGTATGACATATTTGCATAAATTGGATTTATGTCCTTACTAACAGAAACATGCATCGCTTTAGCCACTAGTGTAACTCCACTATTTCGAATGGTACTATCTTCATCATGTTCATATGTATAGAATGTATAACCATTAATTACATAACCACTATAATATAATACATACACACTTGGTCCAGCGTCTAGCCATCGAAGACGTTCTGAAATTGAATTCGGATTTTCATCCAATTTCTTAAAAATATGGTCCTGAAACCATCCTATAAACTGGTGATTATGTGTATCTGATAACCATTTTTCAGCCCTCGATGGATTCAACTGCCTATGAATTTCTTTTTGAGTTTCAATATATGGAGCAACCTCCCAATTGTTATACAAAACATAAAGATGATCCTGCTCCCGATCTGTAATACTGATTGTCACAACTCCTCTTCTAGAAATTCCCTCCCCCTCAATGCATCCAGTGTGACGAGATTTTGAGAGACCAATGATTTTCACATCAGATATGTATTCAGTACAAAATTCAATGGCTTCCTCAACAATATATCGCTCCACTATACAACCCTCTGGCCGACTTTGATTTTTGACATACCTTTTCAAAATATTCATATACCATTCAACAGGATACATCCATCTATAGTGCACAGGACCACAAAGTCAAATCTCTCTCACCAAGTTAATCATCAAATGAACCATCATATCAAAGAATGTTGGAAGGAAGAACATTTCTAATTCACATAATATGATGACAATTTCTTTTTCCATAACTGGCAATTTCCCCGGGTCTAAAACATTGCTACATATAGCTTTTAAAAAGAAACAAAGTTTGGTTAATGTATGACAAAAAGTCTTGGGAAAAATGCAACGTAAAGCTATAGGAATTAGATCTTGCATTAAAACATGGAAATCATGTGATTTCAAACCTTTTAACTTTAAATCATTCATTGACACAATGTTCTTGATATTTTATGAGTACCCATCTGGAACCTTTACATCATTGAAGAAGTTTCAAAACTGATATCTCTCTGCCCTAGAAAGAGTATAAGTAGTTGGAGGAAGAAACATTCGATTTTCACGCTTTACGGGAGCCAACTCTTCTTGTATTCCCATGTCAAACATGTCCAACCTTTCCTTAATTCCATATTTTGTTTTTCCAGGGGCATTTAGCAACATTCTCATAACACTGTCACATATATTTTTTCCACATGCATCAAATCAAGAAAATATCTAACGTACAAACAATTCCAGTATGGTAATTCAAAAAATACTGATCTCTTTTTCCAACCGATTTTCGTAAGGTTTTTCAAAAATGGTTTACCAAAAACAGTGTTCAGATATTTTACTTTCTCAAACAGAAGATCACCTGTTAGTGGAGATGGTGTTGCACATTTTTCAGAACTTCCATTGAATGATGTCGTCCAAGATAAGTAATTATGCCGATGAAGTAGAAATCTATGATTTCTTAAAAACACAGATTTCGATGAATGTTTCAACCTCATTGATTGTGTATCTTCTTTGCACACAGGACACCCTTGAGTTCCTTTAATGGTATAGCCTGAAAAATTTCTATAAGCAGGGAAATCATTTATTGTCCCATACAACATCTCTCTTAACGTGAAGTATTCACTTTTATAAGCATCATACAACATTACACCTAAGTCCCATAATAACTTCAAATCCTCGATCAAAGGATCCAGATAAACATCAATATCGTTACCTTGTTGTTTCGGTCCAGATATAAGCATAGATAACATGATGAATTTCCGCTTCATGCATAACCAGGGTGGTAAGTTATAATTTACCAACATAACAGGCCATGTACTATGAGTTCTGGTTTGAAAACCAAAAGGATTCACTCCATTTGTAGATAACGCAAGATGAAAGTTTCTCGGCTCTTTTCCAAATTCAGGATACTCATGATCAATTTTCTTCCATTGAGGAGAGTCTGTCGGATGAAGTAATAACCCATATTTTTTTCTTTCATCTACATGCCACACAAATTGTCTTGTAGTTTCTTCACTTCCATATAGACTTCTAAACCTTGGAATGATTGGAAAGTACCATACAACTTTCGTAGGATTGGATTTATCTTTCTTGTATCAAGAAGCACCACTCTTTTGTCATTTTGTAAGTGATTTGTTCTCTTTGCGAAACAATATACATTATTTCAGGCAGGCATGTATTCTTTCAGAAATCATTCCCATCGAGCATAGCATTCGTCTAGCTTCATATGTCTGGCTTGGGAGCACATTATCTTCCGTAAGCATGTCATTCAAGAGAGCAATTAGTTCCGTAAAACTGACATCACTCCATCTGTTTCCTGCTTTCAATTTATACAACTTCCGTACAGCTGACAATGTTGTATACTTAGTGCAAGAAGAATACAATGGCGTCTTTTCACAACTCTTTAACTTCTCAAACAATTTTGGGCAATCACAGAGTTCATCTTGAATTATCTTTGTCATTTCCTCAATACGATCTTCATCATCATTGACATCTGTAATCACATCCTCCATACAGTCTTCTTCATTATCCATATTTTTATTCATATCTGACAATCCATAAAACGCAGTTTTATCCCAGCCAGTAGTTACATTCTATTTTTCTCTGTGTTTATTCCAACATTTATAACTCTGATCTATTCCGTGACATATAAAATATTCTTCCAACTCCTCTGGAGTAAGTATTCTAGAATAACAACAACGAAAACACGGACAAAGGATTTGAGAAGGATCATTTGCATGATCCTTTGCAAACTTGATGAACTCTTTCACTACGTTCTTGTACTCTATTGTTAAATGATTAGCATCAATCCAATCTTTATTCATCTTCATCCTATTTGAATCTCAAATTTTAGTATTTATGGTTGAATTAAACAAAACAAGACTTCCAAATACAGTAGAAGAGAACCAATTCCTTATAAGGAGATCAAGTAGTCTAACCTATAATCAAGATTCATAAAAAAGAATATTAGATTCACTAAAAAGATAATGATCTGTCACTATATAAGGAGGATATAAGATAAGCTAGAGGATTTAAAATCAATGAGAGATACCCTTATCAGATTGAAACCAAACGCATCCACTGGAGATATCGGAGAAGAAGGGAGTTTGGAGGAGTTAAAATGACTCTTGTAATCCTTAAAGAATCAATGATAGATCCCCTTATCAGAGAGAAACCAAACGCATCCACTGGAGCTATCGGAGAATAAGGGAGTTTGGAGGAGTTAAAATGACTCTTGTAATCCTTAAGGAACCAAGATTTCAAATGAGAGTTGTGTAGGAGAAAAAAGAATATAAAATGGGGCTCATGGAATTTAAGACTATAAAAAAAGATACCACGTTGCAACCTCCCATGGACAAGGTACGAAAGGATTTAGACAACCATACTATGGTGTAGACTTCTTGTCATGAACTAGGCCAGGTTTCCATCCCACTTGACACCTGACCCAACTCATGGGAAGGTCCAAAGGTAATTACCAATCCACATGGGTTGTGACTAGTGCCTAGGCATTGAGTAACACCTTTGGGAATGGTTTTTTCATGTAAAAAACCATAAATATTACATAATTATCAAACACCATATCATAACCAAATTTCACAATATAATAAATAAAAAGATAACACAGCAATAGGGGATAAGCATTTAACAATTTCAACCAAAACCAAAATAACAAAAAAAGGTTAGGGAACCTACAATACAACCAAGCCTCCATTAAACATGAGGGTCAAAATCCCCATTCCACATCCAATAACAGTCATTAAAAGGGGAACTACTAGCACATATATCCACCATCACCACCAAGGGAACCTTGGTTTTCTTTTTCTCACTAAACCCTAACAACTATGGCAGTAAAAACATGTGTTTTCACTAGTTCATTATAGGTTATTTGTCCATCTAGTGATTGTATGGGACATAATTTTGATTAATTTGTCTTTTAACATTTATGGAATGTGGTTTCAACAAATATTGAGTTAAAAAATTTACTTAAATTCATTTCATTGACTATTGGGGAGTGTATGAGTTTCTAAAATTTTTAACATATCAAAATATTCCAATGGTTTATATTCATGAGGGGTTTTATAATTTTTTTTAAATTATATCAAAACATGAAACAATGAGATTACAGTAGTTTTCATGTTTTTTGATTCAATAATAAATAAAATTCAGAAGTTAGTTGTTCTCGTAAAATCTAATTGGAGATCTAAATATGAGTTTTATGATTTTTCCTAATTATTAAATAATTTCATTAATAAATATTTCAAAGTAAAAAAGGTTTTTATCATTTTCAACTCTTTTTATGGTATGATTTTCATAATTTTAAAAGAATATAATAGATTTCTTGATGAGGAATATGTGATTTAAAAATGTTTTAAAAGGAATGATTTCAAATATTATTTTTCAAAGGATGGTAAATAATAAGGATTCCAATGTTTTTTCAAATTCTTTTTTGGAATTTTTATCAAATATTTTTACATTATGCTTCTGACATCCTTAAATGTAGATCCTTGGAATAATTATGTCATATATTTACTTGTACCCATTAATGGGATGAATTTAATTTCTGTGTGAGGCATGGATGTATAGGAGAAATTGATTATTTATTAAGATGGTTTTGGATGTTATTTGAGATTTATTTGTTATGTTTTATTAATAATACCTATAGTTTTTTAGTGACATACTTTTTTATTATCTATATATAATTGATGGTAATGGAAACATAGGTAAATATGTGAGACATCATGTTATATGATAAACTAGATTAGACTACTACACTGACTAGTGTACCCTAGTGTTGATTAAAATCATATTGTTGGAGTTCCCCAATAAGATAAAGATAGTAACTTAATGTCTTATAATTTATGGAATTAAATATATTTTGGTAGATGATTCCACAAGTTTATAATATTAGAATGTCTCATGTTTTGACAAAGTGTTTTTCCAATTATGATGTTTCGATTTATAATAATATAATATGGTCTATTAATGACATATTCATTATAATTATCCCCTTGTTATAACAATTATTTGTAACACCATTCATATAGTTAATGTAACATCCTATTATCTATATTCATTTAATTACATTCTAATTACTTGTTTTCCTCTTAAATTAGGCGTGTCACGGTACTCCTAAGGGTGAAGAGAATTTTTTTGGGAAGGTTTACTAAATTTTGGTGATGTATTATTGTTTGAATTAATGTATTCTAGGTATAAATGAGTTTATGGGGTTGGGTTATTCTCCATTACTAGGATTCCATTGTGCTCAATTACACCCCTAAATAAAAGTATATATATTTTATACAATCACACTTCCAATAATAGAAACACACATGACAAACAACCATTTACAATAGTTAAGACATTATCGAACCCTTACGCACTACAAAAAAATTTGAAAACATGTTTCCCACAACCCGGAAAATTTATAAAACCATTTTAGAACCAAATAAATCATATTAAACACCTAAAACAATGTCAAATAATGGAACAACCTACCTATTTCTTGATATCTTCACAAAACCAGAATGAAACCACCAACTAAACTAAGGAACGACCCTAAGGATGCAATTAAACACCATAACCATAAATATGTAACCCAAATAAATGATTCAACCAAAAACAAGAACAATATTGAAAAAATTATTTGGAAAACATTCCTTGGGAGGTCCGGCAAACCAAAGAGGGCGTTGCGGGCGGTGGAGGTCCGACAAACAGAAGAGGGAGTTGCGGGCGGCGGAGGTCCGTAAAACCGAAGGGGCGTTGCGGGCGGCGGAGGTCCGGCAAACCGAAGGGGCTTTGCGAGTGGCGGAGGTCCGGCCAAGAGGAGCGAGGGCGGTGGAGGTCCGGAAAGAGAAGTGTGGGTGGCAGAGGGGAGTCATAGTGTTCCCCTACTACAAGATCTTTAGGTCACGATAAAACAAGGGAACTGTGTGACCGACTTTATAAAAAAAATGGACTAAGGTTTTATCAGCGATAAAAAAGTGCTGATAAAGACTACCTTTATCAGTGCTAACATTTTAGCGCTGATAAAGGTATCCTTCATCATCACTTTTTTAGCACTGATAATGGTACCCTTTATCAGCGCTAAAAAAGAACTTATAAATCATTCCTTTATCAGCACTAAATTTTAGCGCTGATACAGAGTGTCTTTATCATCGCTTTTCTAGTGATGATAAAGGATCATTTTATCAGTGCTTCTTTAGCACTGATAAAGGTTGCCTTGTATCAGTGCAAAAATTTTAGCATTGATACAGGGTAACCTTTACCAGTGGTTCTTCTTAGCGTTGATATAAGGGGGCACTTCCCTTGCCCATATTTGTAGTAGTGAACCCATTTTAGGGTCTTCCCCCATTGAAAAATGATTGATCTTTTCCCACCCATGCTTTCATTCTGCACACTTGAGATAATAGAGGGATGATCCCTAGGGCACTCCACATTCCATTTTGAATGTTCCCCACTTCCATGTTTTCATTTCCTACTTTCTTTTATTTGGATAATCATCATTCTCACAATATGAATAGGCTCCCTACTAGCAATGGTTTCTAGATACATTGGACCACCTACCATCCTAGGATAACACCTTGAAGGATCATCAATAATATTTGGTGGCTCCCATGTTTCAAAATCATTCAATGGTCAATTTCATATTTTTTAACCCCATACATGATAGGTGCATGTGTAAAACATGTGTTTTGAATAGGGAAAATAATTTTTCCATTCACATCATTCATTCTGCTTTTACTATCCACATCTTGGTAGTCATGATCCAACCCCACATGACTTCCTTGTGTTAGTAACCTATTCCCCTTATTGTGTGGACCCCTTTCAAAAAATGGTAACTCCATACCACTCATTGTTTCTCACATCGACCATGCCTCACATGATCTTAGGAGTTGGGGGAGGAGTTTCCACAAGCAAGGTCGAGATATGAGGGTTCCTATTAAATGAATCTTTTCATGTTATGGTATGAAATCTACAAACATAAACTAGGATCCTAGTTCCAATCATCCCAGCCTTAAACTATGTGAAAGTTGTCTCAAAGATGTTCTGTGCGATATCTAGAAGCTTCCTCATCCATCAACTCATATCGAGTAAGATTTCTTCAATGATGCATATATTCCTTCAAGACACAAAACCCTTGGTCCAAAATTAAGAACATAAAATGTTTTCAACTCATGGTCCAATAATTATGACTTTAAATATTTACAACCCATGGTATTAATATTATGACCTTAAACTATTTGCAGGTCCTTAGTCTGAACTCTACAACCTTAAACTGGGAGCCCAGGTCCAAGCATCATAACCTTAAACAACGAACAAGACATTCTAGGAATTTTTTATCCACATCTAGGCCTCATTGTCCTTCCTATTATGTTTTTTCCACTCTTTTATGCCACAAATGTTCTTGTGAGGCATTGAACCCATGTTCTGAGATTTATGACCATAAAATAGGAGCTCAAATCCAAGAAACAAGACCTTAAACTATTTGGAAGTCATCATGGGAATGTTTAATGTGGAACTAGGCCTCCATGGACCTCCTTCTCCCATTGGTTTTCTACTCTATCATAGCACACATATTCTTGTGATACATTGTACCTGTGGTCAAAAAACTACGACATTAAACGTGGAGCCCACGTCCAAGCATCGCAAACTTTAAACCTTGTGCAAGTCACCTTGGGAATGTGTCAAGCAGTGTTGGGATTCCTTGGCCCTCAATTAATGTCAGGTTTCCACTTTTACATGACACGCATGATATTTTGTGTCATTCACCACTATTTTGGTCAGAAACCAACAAACATAAACTATGAGTCCATGGCTAAGCATCAATGCCATAAAATGTGGGTAAGTTGTCTCAAATATGTTATATGTGGCATCTAATCTCTGTGTACCTCCATTAAAATTATGTTACCACTCCTCTATTTCATACAAACTCATTTTCCACAATCCCCCCATAGGTCCAAGTTTTATGACCTTAAACTATTTTTGACTTCTTGGTCTAACTGATTTTGAATTTTAATTTCCCTAGGAAAGAGGCATATATGTCTGTTAGGTTGTTTCCAAAACCTATGAAATAGTAAGGGTGTGAGTTAAGTGTGGCCAATTTTCACCTATCGACCATTCAAGGGTCTGATTCTCTACTAATGTGTATAGCGGCACTTGGGTTTAATCCTCAGTGATGATACTTTTTAGTAGTTGATTGTTTTTGTGATTGGTCTTTTTAATGGGGGGGGTATTTGTAGAGCTAAAATGAAATGACTGATTGATGTAGATTAATTTAATAATTTGATAAAGACTGGGGTGTGTTCATTATTAGGGATTTATGCTTATGATATCATTGAGATTTTATTTGTATTTCATTAAATTAACACCCACTTCACAATAAAATTTTGATCAGAATACCCAGGTGTTAAGGATTTAATCCAAGCCTTAAAATAATAAGGGTTATAATCTCAATTAAAAATTGTTTATGGTAGTTTATTTATGATTCCAATAATCCATGGAATCCACATGTTAAACAAAACATGTAATTATTCCCTGACATTTCACATTTTTCAAGAACAATGTCACTACCGGAAAACTTGCGTTTCACGGTGGTTTTTTCACATTGGTTTTAAAAACCGCCGTGAAATAGCTTTCGGGCCGGTATTTCACGGCGGTTTTAAAAACCGCCGAAAAATGTGTAAAAAATTTATTTTATTTTTATTTTTTTTATTTTTTTTATTTTTTCGAGGATTAGCGGCGGTTTTTAAAAAAAACCACCGCAAAATAGCGGAGGTTTGGGTAAAACCGCCGCAAAATGAAAAGAAATAAAATAAAAAAAACATGAGAAACCCCGAAATCACTTAAACGAGCTTAACTTTTGATCCGGGCGTCCGTTGGAGCACCACGACTAGTCAAATCAAAGCTCATTAAGAGATCTAGAGGCACGTGTAATAAAAATCGTGACATGGTCTAAGGTGCGGAAGATATGAGAGTTATAAGAAAGTTGAAAAACGTTCTCCAACTTCAAACAACCATAACTTTCGCTCCGGGTGACCGTTTGGGCTCTACCACATATCAAATCGAAGCCAACGAAGAGAGCTACACACTAATTTGATAGAACTAACTTTTGTCATGTTTTTCAACCCCAAAACCCCTCCAAAGTCATCTAAAACCCTGTTTCCTTCATCGGTGTCCCGTCGAACTTGTCTTCAAACGGACATAAATTTTGATCTGCGTGTCAATTCGGACTCCTTCACCTGCCATATCGTAGTTCGTTCCATGAGCTTCAGTTTGACTGGTTGTGGTGCCCACATGGACTCCTAGATCATAAGTTATGGCCTTTTTAGTGGGTATCGTGTTTATTATGTTTTCGATGCCTCGTTTCTAGCACTCGTTCCCCATCAGTTTTTTTTAAATGGTTGTAACTTTCGTTCCGCCATTCCATTCGACCTCTTTCACCTATCAGCTCAAAGTTCATTTTAGGATCTTTTATTTGACTGGTTTTGGATCTGGAACGGACTCTCGGATCATAAGTTAAATCTGTTATTGTGAGTCTAATGTTTTTGTCACTTTTTGACCGTTTTGACGGGTTTCAACGGTTGCTCCATTTATTACTGTTTATTTGGGTTTCCATGACTTGTTATCTTTATTAATGGTTTTTTTTGGTTGTTATGATGATTATGTTGAATTATTAAGGGGTTTTCTAGAGTTTTCATTAGTTTTCACACGTTCTCATGCTTTCTAATGCTTCCTTCTTCATGCTTCTCCATCTGTTTTCATGTGTTTTCATAATTTGCCATCCCTTATCACGTCTTTTAGTACTTTTTCATGTGTTTCATTTATTATTTATTATTTATTAGTTATTATTTATAATATACTTTAATTTATTTATTATCTATTATTTGTTACAGGTTATTTATTATTTATTATTTATTATTTATTTATTATTTATATTGATTTATTATTTATTATTTATTATATTTTATTTATTATTTATTATTTATTATTTATTATTTATTATTATTTATTATAATATGTGTTACTCGTTATTAATTATTCATTATATATTTTATATTATTTATTATTTATTATTTATTATTTATTATTTAGTATTTATTATTATTTATTATTATTTATTATTATTATTATTATTTTATTTACTATATATTATATATTATTTATTATATATTATATATTATATATTATATATTATATATTATTGTTTATTTATTATTGTTTATTTATTATTGTTTATTGTTTATTATTTATTATTTACTGTTTATTATTTATTATTTATTATTTATTATTTATTTATAAATATTAATTATGTGTTATTTATTATTATTATTATTTAATATTTATTATTTATTATTTATTATTATTAATTGTTATTATTATTATTTATTATTATTATTTATTATTTATTATTATTATTTATTATTATTATTTATTATTTATTATTTATTATTTCTTTATTATTTTTTATTTTTTATTTTTTATTTATTATTTTTTATTTTTAATTTATCATTTATTATATATGTATTAATATCTATTATTAATTGTTTTTTATTATTTATTATTTATTATTATTTATTCTTTATTTTTTATTCTTTATTCTTTATTTTTTATTCTTTATTATTTATTATTTATTATTTATTATTTATTATTTATTATTTATTATTTATTATTTATTATTTATTATTTATTTATTATTATTTATTATTTATTATTTCCTATTATTTATTATTTCTTATTTCTTATTTCTTATTTCTTATTTCTTATTTCTTATTTCTTATTTCTTATTTCTTATTTCTTATTTATTATTTATTATTAGTTATTATTATTTATTATTATTTATTATTATTTATTATTTATTATATATTATTTATTATTTATTATTTATTATTTATTATTTATTATTTATTATTTATTATTTATTATTTATTATTTATTATTTATTATATATTTTTTGTTTTTTGTTTTTTATTTTTTTTTATTATTATTTTTTATTATTTTTTATTTTTTATTTTTTATTTTTTATTTTTTATTTTTTATTTTTTATTTTTTATTTTTTATTTTTTATCTATTACTAGTTATTTCTTATTTTTTAGTTATTATTATTTTTTTTTATTATTTTTATTTATTATTTATTATTATTATTTATTATTTATTTTTATTATTTCTTATTATTTCTTATTATTTCTTATTATTTATTATTTATTATTTATTATTTTTTATTATTTTTTATTTTTTATTTTTTATTTTTTATTTTTTATTTTTTAATGTTTATTTATAATTTGTTATTTATTATTTATTATTTATTATGTATTATTTATTATTTATTATTTATTATTTATTATTTATTATTTATTATTATTTAGTACTTGTTATTTATTATTTGTTATTTCTTATTTCTTATTTCTTATTTATTATTTATTATTTATTGTTTATTGTTTTTTATTGTTTATTTTTTATTTTTTATTTTTTATTATTTTTTATTTTTTATTATTATTTATTATTATTTATTATTATTTAGTATTTATTGTTTCTTATTTATTATTATTTATTATTTATTATTTATTATTTATTATTTACTCTTTATTCTTTATTCTTTATTCTTTATTCTTTATTCTTTATTCTTTCAATTTCATAATTTTATTATTTTATTATTTTATATCTATTAGTTATGTATTATTTGTTTTTTCAATTATTATATATAAGTATATTAAATTCTAATTGTTAACCACATGACGAGCTTGTTGGAGTGGTAAAGTTTTTGGAAAATATACAAGAGGTTAGAGGTTCAAATCTCACCAAACGCAGTATTTCTTTATATTGCATGGGCATGTGCATGTGGTGAGCATGCATGCATGGATAAAGTAACTAAAGTAATGCGAATTAAATGAAAGAAATAAATAAAATATGAACTAAATAAATAAAATACGAAATAAATAAATAAAATACGAAATAAATAAATAAAATAAATAGGAATAAATAAAAAAAAATACGAAAGAAATAAATAAAATATATAAAATATAAAAAATATAAAAAATATATAAATAAAATATAAAATATATATAAAATATATATAAAATATATATAAAAAATAAATAAATAAAATGCCGCTAAAAAACCGCCATGAAACGTTCTATGGCGGTTTTCAAAACCACCGTGAATAGTTTCCCAATGCACGATTTAGGGGTGGTGATTTTGTCATAGTGTGTTAACCTAAAGAATACTCAAAGAGAAAAATCCCTCAATCACTTAGTATCCCCAAATTATGTTTCACCCCAATGGTAGATTTACTCATCCATTTAGGTCGTTAATAATCTGGTTGAAAATTTTATGGTGATGGGTAGAAAATAAAATAAAAATAACAGGACAAGAAAATAACGGGGTTCCGAACACACACACACATGAAATATGAATAGAGGTAAAAACACACTTTTGATTGAATGAGAAAGTGAAAGAAGAGAATGTTATTCAACTTGATTTAAACAATTTTAAGAGAATTAATAATTAAGAAAATGGGTTGGATGATTAAAAGAGAATATGCAGAAGAAAATTTCATTAAAATTGACACAAAATTGAAAACAACTTATGCAAATACAATTGAAAACAAACACAAAGGAACATGAAAATAAAAGTGGAGGAGAGGTGTCTCTTGTTGAAAAAAGATCAAGGAAAGTCCTCTTAATCTTGTGAAAAGGCTCTAGTCATGCCAAAACTCTTCCTTAAGTGTTTAAATTCCAACCCCATGCAAGGAGAATAAGGGGTTGCATTTATAGACCAAGGTGGTGGACTATTTACATTCCAATTGTTCTCCTTACACTTGGATCGCCAATTGGTCCAAACTGAAAGTTGAATCATGATATATGATCTTCTTAAAAGTTTTATATATTGATGTGATCTTTATACTTCCATTGGACATTTGTATACAAAGTTATGGATTTTTTAATAAATAATTTTCATCTATCTATTTTTATCACCACTTTTTCGAAGGCAAGAATGTGAAATGGTTTTTGAGTAGAAAGATTCCCTCAAATAAGAATACATTATTCTAAAAAGTCAGCCTCATATATCGTGTCTTTCAAACTGAAAAATATAATCTCTATGGGATATGTAGATCATGATAAAAATCAATAATGGTGTGCTAATTTCAATTCCCAGATAGAATGGTGGGTTGGACTTAAAAACATTAGTTGGGCGCCTTTTTTATAGATTTGGGCCTTGAAATTTTTATCCACAATGAATTGAATTGTCCCCTGACTTCTATTAGAGAACTATATAATTTTGACTTCTGTATTGAGCCTAAAAAATCTTTCTTTATGGTTGGTCCAGTTTCTACACTGATTCTTTGGGCCTTCTTATGTAGATAATATGTCCCTTCAAATGGACGAATTGGCAAAGCTTTATTTTGATGACATGTTGTAAATTAAATAAGGAACCCTACAAAGAAATAACCATACAATTTGAATATTTTGCTTTAGATTATAATTAAAATAGTAAACTCACTCAATTGGAATACTTCAAATAATGCTCAAAAAATATATTTAGTAATAAAACATGAATATCCCACACCAATTATTCACTTTTACATGAACTTTACTAAAGGGAGTATAAAACAAGTTATGAATAAATGAATAACATAAACTCCCACACACATAGTGTTTTGTATGTCCTCATGTGAAAAAATATAAAAACATAACAAAACCATTCTCACTCACCAACAAATATTAAAATTTTGTTTCCCCTGTCAAGGGAGTTTTAGAACATTTCACTCATCCATATTGAATTCCACCATAAATTGTTATAGAAACAAAGTTCAAAAAATTCATTTTTCATTCTCAAATTTAGAAATAGAAAATGTGGGCACTCAAAATCACTTCTCTCAAGATGATAAAAATTTATTTAGGGATGTTAACTCGTTCACCAACCAAAAGTGAAAATCTTAGAGTTTTAAAGATCTATCAGCTTCCATCCCCTATTCTAAAGTGCTCAAGAATCAATAGTTCTTGTCTAGGGTGTTTTATGTGGCTAAGGGATGGTAGGAATTTAAGTTCCAAGAGAGAGGAAAAGAGGGGTAAAATAGTAACATAGAAAAAGAAATGAATAATTTTAAATAATACATGAAAGGTTATGGAAACACATATTTATAAGGGAATGATTGTGTGAAGAAAGAAATAAAGGAGGAAGAAAACCTGAAGTGTATGAGAAGATGAAATATTTACAAATACAATTTCTCCCAATGAAATAAGTGTTATTTTTTTCATTTTTTTTCTTTTTTTCCTGTTTTTGAAAGTTGAACTTGAGAAAGATCTCACACTCATCTCGTAACCCATGTTTGATCTCATCATGACACTAATTATAATAGTTATAACAAGATCAAATGTTTAGGAAGAGTGATATTTGACCTTCCCAAGACAGAACCCTTTTTTGTTCTTTTTTTTCAAAACAAATGGAACACTTGTTAATAAAATTTAAAAAATTACATAAATGAATGTTTATTCCTAAAACTCAATAAATTATAACCTGTCCCCACACTAAATGATATTCTTACCCTCAAGCATTTGATAAGATGTCGAAAATCAAGTAAATGGAACCCAAAATGAAATCCATACCCCCACACTTAAATTTCAATAAATTATGCAATGTAATTCCATGTAGTTGTCAGGTGGGACAAGGTATTGGTCTTGTAATGTGGCTATTAATGAAAATTTTTTCATAGTCTTGAAGGGGATTTAAAAAGGAGGAATAATGAAAGGGTAAAGGGAGGCTATTTGGATATTGTGATTCTCATGTGGTTCGGAAAATGCCTCTATCATATTAATGCACACCAAAGAAGAAAATTTATCTCAAAGGTCCATAAACTCAAGACTCACAATAGGGGGTGAAAAATGCACAAAATGAAAAGATGTTCATAGGTGACCTTGGCATGAAAGATAATATTGTTCATCATTGTTTGGGAATAATCATTTTCTAAATCTAAAACTAAACATTTAAAATTTACTATTCTTGAAAAAAAATTCTATATCCAATTTATTGATGAAAATAAATAAAATTTGAGATGAAAACATGTCTTTCTGAGTCCCCAAAATGGCTTAAACTTTTTCAAAAGTGGGTGTTGAGTAAGTATGACTCTTGTTTTTTTCAATTTTTTTTTGTTTTTTTAGTTTTTTTAGTGTTTTTAAAATACACACCGTCACAAAAGAGAAATATAAAAGGAAATTATTTGATGAAGAAATTAGTAAAACATTAAAGAGAGAGGAAGAAGAAGAATGATTGAGAGAGAGGAAGATGCTGGAGAGAGATAGTTAAAGGGAAAGAGGTGCCCTGGTTTAGATTTGGTGGGTTTCAGTCTCCATCTAGTGGTGGGTTGGTGGAAGTTTATGTTCCTCATGTAGGATGTTACCTGAAAAAGAAAAATCGTTATTTATATAATTAAAAACTAAAATGAAATTAGAATTTTATAAAAGTAAAAGAAAACATGGGTAGGCTCCCAAGAAGAGCTGCATTTATTTTTTCTGGAGCTAGATAGATGCAGTTGACTACCCATAGTCCGATGGT
Source organism: Viscum album (assembly GCA_963277665.1). NCBI lineage: Eukaryota > Viridiplantae > Streptophyta > Magnoliopsida > Santalales > Viscaceae > Viscum > Viscum album. The sequence goes on along the minus strand of OY728166.1, from coordinate 1,357,294,342 downwards.
GGCCACAATATTTTCTCAACTCTAGAGTTCTTTCAGAAAAACTTCTTCTTCGGGAGGACTGGTGGTTTATTGGATAATTTCTTCCCTTCTTTATCGATGTTCTTACAATTTAATTGGGGTGGAAAGATAACATGTATATCCTTCATTTTGTCTTCTACTTGAGGAATAATGTTATCCACAAAGTTCTAGTTTTCTATGCTTGAAAATTCAAGAATATGTTTCAATTCTAATGGATCATTTATATAAGGTTTAGATAACATGAAACCAGAGTGTGAGATTCCAATTGTTTCTAACTCATTTATTTCATCACTTACCAATGTATAGTAGTAAGGATTAGTGGAGTCATAAGACTCAATAAAATTTTCAATATTCTTTATATCAATGTTTTTTACTAAATAATGGCCAATTTCAGCCTCACTAGAGATCACTTTTTTAACTAGGGAACAAATCTCACCAAAATAACTACCATTGGGATAAGATAAACACATTGTTTTAGGGTTCAACTCACATATACCTGAATTTTTAGAATCATTGATAGGAAATGATGAATATTGGATAATATGATGTAAATAAAAAAATGAACATATATGTTCATGTTCCTCATTAACATCCAATTTGGAGTAGTGGAGAACATAGGTGACATGGTATTCCAAAGTCTTTTCAAGATCATTTAAATAAATAGAGTTTACATTTTAAATGACAACATCAACTTCTCTATTTATGAATTGGTTAATGACGATGAAATATTCACAAAATCCTCTATCATTAGAATAAGGAGAACATGATGTATTGGGATTCAACACACTCTTAGAGAGACTTTTAGAAGTAATAATGGAGAATATAGATTGATTCTTTGATGGGTATAACATGGATTAAAAATATTTAATGTGAATAGTTGGTCACCAAATTCCACGGTTAAGATGTCAGTATGGACATCAATTTTGGTTTTATACGTCACGAGGAAAGGTATTCCTAGAATCACAAGAGATTTTCAAGAAGTTGTTTCTCCTTTAATGTTAAGGACATAGATTTCTTATGGGAAGATAAGATCTCTGACTCAGACAAGGACATCCTCAATTATTCCCTCACGAATATCTATGCATCAATTGACTAACTGGATGGAAACACTCGTTAAGTGCAAGGGACCTAGGCCAACTTTTATCGAATATGGATTTAGGTATGGAATCTATTGAGGATCCTAGGTCAATGAGGGAATCATCAATGTTGGAACTCCCAATTTGGCATGGAATAGTAAATTTCCCTAGATATTTTCACTTCATTGGTATGGGTTGATGGGGTGAAACATGATCAATGGTCCTGAGTTTTCTATTATGGATTTACAACTCCTTAAGAAACATTGAATACTAAGGTATTTTTTAATTATATCCAAGAGGGGAATGCTGAATTCAAAACGTCTAAACATTTTGAACATTTCAGGATTAGGTTCAAAGGAAATCCTTAGCATAGAGAAATATTATGGAAAAATAATTGGGTTTTTTAGAGTAATGGATGGAGGTGGGGGAGTGGCTTCAGGTTTATATTCCTGATTTTTGGTCATTTTCATTTACAAGATCAACATTCAATGGTTCATTTGAGGATCCATCATGAGGTATGGACATTTTTTTCCTAATCTAAGTGAAATTTAACTTACATTACCATTGGGGTTGGGAAATGGTTGATCTTGGATTTGAAAATAATTTGGTTGTTTTTGCTGGCTTGCGTGGGACGTAAGTTTACCAATTTGGGTTTCCATGTTTTTAAGGCTATAAGGGGTGAAGGATGCAGGATCTTCTATAGTTCTTTACAATGGTTTCTTGGAAGTGGAGGCATTTCTTGTATTGGAACTAAATTTATTTTAGTTCTTAGTAAAGTGCTTGTATTATGTTGGGAATTGGGAAGGCTCATTCAGATAGTAGAATCCATGAGGAGAAAAAGGAGGATTGCTCCTTTGAGGTTGAGGGAAAAAAGGATAAAGTTGTTGGAAGTTACCAACACCTTAACCACATTGGATTTGTTTTGGGTTTTGAGGAGGGGATTTAGGGGTATTAGAAATAGGATTATCATACCTCAAGTATGGGTTAAAGGTATAAGAGAAGGGCTTAGAGTGGTATTGATTGAAGTTTTTAATGAACTGGCCTAATTATTGAGGGTTAGTGTTCCTCGGAGCATATGTTTCATTGAGATCTATTGGTCTAGATGAATCTGATGGATCCTCTTGAAGTTATGGACATGTGTTAGTTGGATTAGCTGGTGAGCTATGGATTCCTCATTTTTTGATAGGTCCAGAGAACATACATTGTGGAGAATATGATGTTGGGACTTTGGCAGAAACAGTTAGTTGTCTCACAAGACTTGTAAGTTCACTCATCCACTCAGTAATCTTGTTGGCCTTTATAGATTGATTCTATTGGAATTGTTTTACTTGATCATGTGCTCAAGTATGGAATTTTTTCGTGTTTGTAACCATATTTCTTATGAGATCGCATGAAACTGCAAGTGTTTTTTCAATAAGATCATCACCACTTATTCCATCAATGAGTGTTCTATCCATATCCAATAACCCCTCACAGATGTATTGGATCAAGAGTTGGTCTGGGATTTGGAGGTGTGGAAAATTTTTCACAATCTTTTTGAACCTATCCCAATACTCATCGAGTGATTCATTAGGTGATTAATGGATACCACATATTTCCTTTCGGATAAAAGAAGTATAAGAAGCATGAAATAATTTCTCTAAGAGGGGTTGCTTCATGTCTTTACAAGTGGTTTTGAAACTAGGAGAGAGGTAGTAGAACCATGACTTGGCACAATAATATTTGGAGTAAGGGAATGCTCTATGTTTTATTTATTCTACAGAAACCCCTTGAGGATTCATGCTCGAGCACACCACTTAGAACTCTTTGAAATGAGTATGTGGATCCTCACCGGTTATCCTGTGGAAATGAGGTAGAAGATGAATCAAACCTGATTTAAGTTTAATATCATCCTCAATATTTGGATATTCAATACTAAGGGGTTGGTATTTCATATTAGGGGAAGTGAGTTCTTTTATGGTTTTTTCCCTAGGACTATCCATATCTACTTCAATTGGTGGGAAAATTACTGGCTCTTGAGTGATTTGATTATCCCTAATGTTCCTACCAATTTGGTGAATATTTTTTCTCAATTTTAGGGTAAAAGAGATCATTGTGATTTTTTAGGAGGCTAAATGGTATTCAGATAAGTTTTGAAGGATTATGAAGGCTTTTTTTTCTTTGTGTTTTTTTTATGATATTTATGAGAAGGTGGGTTTTTCTTTGGGTTTTTTTCATATTTTGTTTGGGTAATTTTTTTTACTATTTTGTAGTTTTTTTCTTATAGAAAACAAATACTAACTAATTAAGGTACCACCCCTAATAAATGGTTCCATTTGAAGCATATAAAATTGTCTCCTATCGACCTTTCAAGGTTTCGGTGCTCTGCTAATGGGTATAGCAACACTCAGGATGAATCCTTAGGGATGATACTTTTAAATAGTGAATTATTTTTGTGATTGGTCTTTATAATTGGGGGGGTTGTTTTTATATCTAAAATTAAATTATTTATTTCTGTACATTGATTTAAAATTTTGATAAAGATTGGGTGACTTCATTATTGGGGATTTAATATTGTGATATAATTGAGCTTTTCTTTATATTGCATTAAATTAACACACACTTCACAAGAAAATATTGATCGTAATACCCAGGTATTAAGGATTTAATCCAATACATAACATAACTACGGTTATAATATAAATTAAAATATTTTTTGATAGTGTATTTATGTTTCCAATAATCCATAGAATCTACATATTAAACAAAACATTTCTTTAATCCATGACATTTTAAGTTCAACAGACACTATGTTAACCTAAAGAATACTCAACGAGCAAAGTCCATCAATCACTTAATATACCCAAATTATGACTCAACCAAATGGTAGATTTACTAATCCATTTAGGTGGATAATAATATAGCTTTAATTTTTATGGTTATGGGTTAAAAATAAAATAAAAACAATGGTACAAGAAAAGAGACGTGCGCCAAACACACACAAACGAAATATGAAGAGAGGTAAAAACACAGTTTTGATTGAATGAGAAAGTGAAATAAGAGAATGAGTTTCAAATTTACTTATACTATTTTAATATAATTAATATTCAAGGGCATAGTTTGGATGATTAAATGATAATATGAAGAGGAAACCTTGATTAAAATTGAAACGAAATTGAAAACATATTACACGAATACAATTGAAAACAAATGCAAAGGAAAATGAAAATAAAAATGGAGGAGAGATATCTATTGTTGAAACAAGATCAGGGAAAGTCCTCCAAGGGCCTTGGAAAGGCTCTAGTCATAAAAAACCTCTTCCTTAAGTTCTAAAATTCCAACCCCATGCAAGGAGAAGAGAGGGATGCATTTATAGCCCAAGGTGGGGGAATGTTTGCTTTCCAAATTCTCCCCTCCACTTGGCTCTCCAATCTTTCCAAACAGAAAGATGAATCATGAGAGATGATCTTATTAAAAGTTTTAGATATTAATTTTTTTTATATCTAATCTAAATATATGGTTACCATTGGAGTTATATACTGAAATCTATGTCTTTTTTTAATAAACAATTTTAAGTTGCCTATTTTTATCACCATTTTTTGAAGGCTGGATTGTGAATGGATTTTTTAATAAGAATATACCCTAAAATCAGAACAATTTATTATAAAAATTAATCTTCCTATATTCTATTTCACACTGCAAAATATTTTCTCTAAAGGATCTCTATATCATGATAATAATCAATAATGGTGTGATGATTTCAATTTCCAAACAAAATGCTAGGATGGACTTCAAAATATTAGTTGGGCCCCTTTTTCATGGATTTGGACATTGAAATTTTTATCCAAGATGAATTGTATTGTCTTGAAATTTTGGTGGAGAAATAGAGAATATTTACTTTTGGGTTGAGCCTAGAAATTCTATATTCATGGCTAGTCCAATTTCATCACATATTCTTTGGGCCCTCTTATGTGGATCATATGACCCTTAAAATGGCCGAATTAGCCAAATATTACTAATAATGATATATTTTAAATTGAATAAAAAATCATAAAAATATATAACTATATGATTTGGATAAGTAGGGAGAGATTTATAATTAAAATGGTAAATTTAATCAATTGAACTACTTCAAATAATGCTGAAAAATTATATTTAGTATTAAAACCAATGTATCTCTCACCAATTATGAACTTTTATAGGAAATTTACTAAAATTATTATAAAAAAATTATGAAAAAATGAAAAAATCAGCGAGAAAAAAAGTACAAAGCATGCAGGACCCATAATTGTCCTTAAAAACATGGTTGTTCTTGATAAACCCATCTGTTTAGGAAAAAGTTGAATCCAAATCCTAGCTCCCTTTGCCTCATGTTCTCCACTATGATGTCTCACCAATTGTGTTTCATGTTCATGAATCCCATTATCCTGACCAGGTTGTATTTCTCAACAACGGTTCAAGCATCCTTATCATAGGATGTTGTGCTACAAATTTTTTAATCACATGACATTAAAATATGTGATGCATCATCCATACTATAATATAATAAATATGTGTGTTCTATATCCTCATTGAATGAAATAAAACTATATAGAAGCATTGGACCTTTCTTGAGAGTCCCTTTCCTCTATAGTTTTTTTTTCACCAACCACGCCACTAGAGTTATTTCATCTCTTTGAATCCAAGATGAAAATGACCCTTGAAGAGGAGTTTGTTCTTTTTTAGACCGATACACCAACCTTATGTACTCGAAAACAATTTAGCGTAATCATGAGAGTGTTAAACTATATTTAATCATTCCATTGACTCATCCACACACTTCATGTATCCTCGATTTGGATCCCCACCATATTTCACATCAGAATTCCCCCTAATGACAATGGTGACTGGCCACACTGGCTCACCTACCATCCTCGGTACAAACTATGAAATACTTCAGACAGCATTTTGAGTTAGGCCCCATTTTCTAAATATGATCAATAGATGACCCTCATTTTTATACCCACATTCTTGATGAAGTGACATTTGAGCTTATTTTGCGAACATGATCAGTAATAATCCCCTACCACCCTATCACCCCCTTTATTTTCCAAATCTTGGGAATCTCAATTCATGATCTGTATCACCCCTTTGCTTGTTCGGGTATAATTCATCACCCCTAGCATTACCAAATTTGTTCTAAAGAACATTTTGACAAATAAATTAGGCTATTCAGAGGGCCTCATTCTCTAGCCTTATACTTTTCGGTTTGGAGACACTTGGATTTGAATAAAGAAGTTCATCTCCATGTGTTTTTCCTTTTTATGTTACTCTCATATAAATGAGAAATATTATGTTTCCCCCTTATTTCAAATGATTATCATGACTCACATGGTCTTAGAGATTCATTGTTGGTGGTCTTGTTAATGTTATTGAGATTTCATGATAAGAAAACATTTTAAATCATACAGGAGATTTAGAAGCAATAATGCATCAAAATTTTGGGAGGATGTACCACACGTTGGGGAATCTCCTTTATTTTAGCAAAACTGGTGCTCCCTCTAGATCTACCCCATCAATTATGCACTCCATCTTGGAAAAACTCTAGAGAGTGTCCCCTATAAATTGTTTCAACCTATAAAAGTATGTATCTTACTCTTCGACCACCAGTCGAAACTCATCAGCTTTGAGTTTCACCCGGACTTACTCAACCTAACACTTAGTCATTTGTTATGACACCTCTATAACTATAGACTCATATTCTAATAACTAAGAACTTAACTAGATGATGATCCCTAGATAAGAATAGAAGATGACCATGTGATCATGTGCTTCCCCTTGTAGACAAGTGAGTTCATGTTTGGATGCCTGAAGCTTCTTGGTAGCCTAGGATTTATCCTTGTGTCAGGAGACCTTGAAATCTTGATCTTCTATGTACCCCCAATCAGTTATATAATCATGAAAAAACACATGTAGAGCACATGCATACACACCACCAGTGTTCAGGTTTAACAACTGGTGATGAAGAGACACTATTCGGCTCACTAGATCCGGCCCCGGAGTGGGGGTGATGAAATTGTGCATGATTTTACACATATTATGTCGGACAATGTGATTCTCCTGTGTGATTCTAGACTCAGATGTAGGAACCTAGACCACCCTAAGAGGGGAGGGGTGAATCAAGGTCTCAAATGTTTATTTTAAATCTATAGATCTTGTTCCCACATTGATAGTAACTTGTAAAACTTTTTTGGTGGAATCATATAGTTATTAAACATTCACATGAAGAGAGACAACACATCAATTTTACTTGCTTCACCACATAGGGATATTCCAAGGATCATAAGACAACAGTGTGTTAGTTGTACCTAAATCGCCTAAGCTTCACTTGTTATTTTGGAGTATGGGAGATTAGACATAGTCACTCTATTCTAGGCACAGTTCTGTTACAAGGATTAGTGATAAGACACTGCATCCTCGTAACACTTACGTCTACTCCCCCTCGACCACCTATGTGGGTGAAGTATAACTTATATTAATTACTTATAGGTAAAATAAGTGGGTTGATCATTTAATCATTTCCCCCTAATTAGCACTAGACTTTTCTATCACTATAGTTCTGAGTTGATGCACTTGAAAAATCTATTCACTGAAACAATATGTTCAAAATTACTATTCATGAATTTCCCAACATTTGTGAAACCCCCTTTAAGTTTCGGTGAAATATCAATGTTTTCAGACTCTCATACTTTAATTAAGATTCCAATATTCACAAAGCAATCAAACTTCATAAATCTCCTTGCCTTCGTGATCCTCCCAACCTTCATGAAACTCATAATCTTCATAAAACTCTTAGTATTTGTGGAACTTCTATATATGATATGCTTTAACATCAATCAGTTCATATCCAATACTTTTTTTATGATTAAGATAATAAAGTATCCCTAATTCAAAAATATATCAAAATTAGGTATAACTTTTCAATATCAGAACAATTCAATCTTTCAACCAATTTTCATCATCATTTCAAATGAGGGGTAGCCCCCAATTTATAGACTCATCCCTTCATGAAGATTCCAATCTCTCTATAGCCTTTTCATGAATGTATAAATTCTTATTCATGAAGATCCTTCATTTGTGAATCTCTAATGAAATTTAACCCATTCATGAACCTTCTCTTAGTCACATTGATTTACTGTCTTTCTATCATGTATTCACAAAGCTTCTCATAGTTATGAGAGCACCATCTTTCCATCACACGTTCGTGATACTCCATGGATTCATGAAAGCCCAACCTTAATGAAACTCAATCTTTATGAAATTAATTCTTCATTAAACTCATGGATTTATCATATTTATGTAGAGTCAATCCTAGAAATATACCATTCACAATGCTTACTCCTATCTCCTGATTTTGAGATCTAAAAATTTGATAAACACTAAGAAATGAAACCACCTTCAACATTGAATCCATATTTACCATAAGATATCTTTCCTTCAAAACTCCCTAATCAACCCAAGTGAGGATTTAAAACAAGAACAAAATACACTCCATTTATATTAGTGATAATCCTTGGTTCCAACAATCTATCCATTTGGATTTTTTGGAAATATGTAGAGAAAATTCAATCAAGCACCTGCCTCAATCAAAAACTTGAAAGGCCTAAAATAGCACATCAACCACTCTAAGTCTAAGTGATCAAATATCAATGTAGAAAAAAAGAGTTCCAGAAGTCAATTTCATGCCACTATAGACAACCAACCATTCCTACAAACCAACAGATCAATTATTGAATTCCCCTTTCCACTTATCTCCCCTATTTCAATAAACCCAAATAACTTGTATTTTTTACTTCTTGTACTGAAAAAACTCCCCCTTGATCATATCTCCCCCATATACTAGCATCACATAAAAAACATATTAAAGTAGCTAACAAAAATAGTAAGAGTAGACCAACCATAAAATCCTCATTAATTGAGAGGTGGATGAACACCATGGTTTAACCAATGTTTCTCAATCATATATATTGTTAATGGCATAGTCAGAATGTCATCCACTCGGTCACCATTTCCAACATGCTATATTTTGATAATTCCTTGTTCAGATTTCCCTTTTATAAAGTGATACCTAATCTCAATATTTTTTTATGAGAGTACTGAACGAGATTCCCCGTAAGACTGATCACGCTCTTATTGTCACAGTGAATCACCATCAGCTGTTTCAGATCATCACCAATATTAGTCAGTTTTTTCTTCATCCACAATAGATGAATTCATGACTTTGTATCATAGATATACTCTTCTTCATCCATGCTAAAAGAATTTATTTCTTAATTCTTCCTCAACCATCCCACACATTTGTTTCCCAGGAAGAATGCTCCACCACTTTTGGACTTTCTTTCCACTAAATCTCAAACTAAATTAGAATTAGAAAATGTAGATAAATAGTTATCTCTTCCTTCTACAATTTATAATAAAAATTTGAATGTTCCTTGAAAATACCTCATTATTCATTTAACTTTTTCCAAATTCTATTCCTTTAGATTACATTGAAAGAATAATGCTAAGTATTTTACAGAGATGATATATGGTTGTGTTTCAATCAACTATAATAAGATTCCAATGATCCTTATATATAAGGTGGGATCAACTGATTTCCCATCCTCATTATTTCTATGTTTTCCCTAATTGAAATAGGAGTTGACATTGGTTTGGATTCATGCATGTTGAATTTCTTCAACATCCCTCATGAAAATATTTTCTGATAAATGAATGTATAACTATTCTTTTTAAACACATGAAACCCTAAAATGTATGTGAGTTCACCAATCATGTACATTTCAAATTCATATTTCATGTGATTAGAAAATTCTTCCACTAATACTTTATATCTTCCAACAAAAATTATATCATCCACATATAGAAGCACCATTAATTGAACTTTTTGAGAATTATTCACATATAGGTTATGGTATAAACCTCTTCTTTTCAACTATATCTTTTTTAGATAAGTATAAAATCAAGAATACCATGATCTTGGTACCTTATTTAGACTATAGAGAGCCTTCTATAATCTACAAACCTTCATTTCATCATTTCCAATCAGAAATCCCACTAGTTGTTAAATGTAGACTTCTTCCTCAAGAATTCCAATTAAGAATTCCATTTTGGCATTCATCTGATAAACTTTGTACCCTCTTTAAATTTCCATTGAAATTAAGATCCTAATTGACTATAGTCTAGATACTGGAGAAAAAATTTCTTCAACATCAATGCCTTCAATATATTTATAGCTTTTACACACCATGTGTGCCTTGTTTTTGAAAACATTTCCATGGTCATAAAATTTGTTTTTAAAAATCCAATTTGTTTCAATAACAGTGTGATTTTCTGGTCTCTTAATAAGATACCTTGTCTAGTTCTTATCAATCTAATATAGTTCCTCATTCATGGCCTTAACCCATGATTCATTATTCACTGATTCTCCAAAATAGGTTGGTTCCACATTTGATATGAAGGAATAATATGCTTCATTTTTCATTCTCCTTATCTATATGGGTGTGGTCTAATCCCCAATGATGTTTGATTGATTAATTTCTTATCTTCTATTTCTCTAGTGAGGTTTAGATTATGTTTCATTGGAAATGGTTTCCTCTTTCAATTATTCTACTAAATCATCATTATTTTGTGAGCCCTAAATATTTTAAACTCCTTTTACTATTGATGAACTTGAATATGTCTTGTGTCCATGTTTCTCTTCATGATCAATAATATCAACATATGATATCCTTAAGGTATTTATATTTTTATCCTCAATTATATTGACATAATTCCTTTATAAAATATTTCTAATATTATTATTTTATCATTTGTAGGATTTAATCTTCATTGAATATCCAAGAATATTTCTTCATCTACAACATCACTATACATGCCTTGATTGCCTTCTTAATTTTAGATGAAACATATAATTCAAAAAACATGAAAATACTTCAGAGATGGATTCATTACATATTATATCTTGTATGGTGTCTTGTATTTTCCCATAAGAATACCTATTTGATTTTGAGTGTATACAAAAACTTGAACAACCTCTTTCCATTAATGATGTGAAACACAACTCTCAATAAGTATAGTTCTAGCCATATTTTTCACCTTTCGATTTCTATATCCAATAACCACATTTTGTTGAGGGTTATCACTATAGACTGATCATAATTTATTCTATGATTTTTGAGATAATTTTCAAATTCAATGGATGTGTATTTTCTTCCATTGTTTGATTATAGAATCTTGATTATGTGTCTAGTTTCTTTCTCAGATTTTTTATGATAACACTTTTTACAATCAAACACTTGTTGTTTCCTCTGTATAGACATAACACAATCCATTCCACTATAACCATCAATAAAAATAATTATGTACACATCTCCATTTGTGCCAGCCACATTCATTAGAACACATATGTCTGTCTGGATAATATCAAGCAGATTTGATACCCTTTTTTTTCATAGGTCTATATGTACTCTTGACCATATTTCCTCTCATGCATGAATAACATATATTTCCTTGATCAATATTCATATTGGTAATTTCAATAACTATCTTAATCTTATATATTTTTTTTATGCTCTATTGATTAATGTGGACCAACCTCTGGTGCCACATGTTTATCTCTTCTTCATCTATTAAGTAATAGAAGTTCTCTTTGCTATCAACCAGGTATAAATTTCCATCAATTCTATATCATTTCATGAGATAATTACATTTCTTTACTTTGATAGTGCAGCCATTTTGATTATATGTCACAATCAATCCTGATTCACATGGTGGACTCGCACTTAGGAGATTCTGATGCCAACCTTCTATGTATAGAACTTCAATTTTCTATAGATCTTCATTTTCTAGTTTTGTATTTCCTCTAAATTTGATCTTTAAGGCACCATAGTTTTCAAATCTAACTATTTTATCAACCTATTTCTTAAAATTATTCAACAAATATGTATTTCCTTTCTTTTTGGATGAGAATATGCTATCAAGAATTCAAGTTCTACTATTATTTGTAGATTCAAGAGCTATTTATACAAGGTTGAATTTCTTGATTTTCTTCTTTTCCATCCATGAAATACCTGATTGAGTGGAGGAAAATGATGGCCTTTCCATTATATTTTCAATATGAATGGGTTCATCATACTCACATTCTTCTTCCATAGGAGAATTAGAATTTTCAAAGGTAGTTATACTTCATCTATTTGTATTTAATTTCCTCAGAGTTATATAGTAATCCCCCCTTTCTTCTCCATAAAATAAATAGATCTATAACCATTTGTAAGAATAGTGAAAAAATATCCATTGAAACCATTTCTTCTATATGATGAAGTATATGGTCTCATTATCCCTTATTGACTTCCAGATTCCTCCCTATTAATATAGATACTTGAATCTTTATAGTAGGACATAGTATGGCCTAAAAATCCACATAATTGACACTTAATTTGGGGAAACATCTTCTCACTTCCATTCCTACACATGTAACCTTATTTTGTAATAATATTTGACTGGAAATCCTTTCTATATACTTGAGGATTATTTTTATCTCTCTTTTCTGTTTGGTTTGAAGATTTATTTGTTGGGACATCGGGTGCCTTTGTGATATGTCCAAATTTCTGATTTTCTTTATCTTGGCTCATCCCATTTCTAGTATTTAATGTTTCTTCATCACAAGCAATTAAATTTTTTCCCATACACGAGGATCTATGATTATTCAAGGTCTTTCCTACTCCTTTATAACCATGTTTATTTCATTCTAATAGATCTATATATGAGAATATTTAAAACTGTAATTTCTTCTTTGTTCCCCATGATTTTTATTTAGTTTCTAGTTTACTCCTTAGAGTGAAAACATCTTCTTCATATCCTTTGACTATCTTTTCCTTCTCCTCCAATCCAAATGTAAGGTCATTTATGGATTTTTCTGGCTCTTTATTCCCGATCTTAAAATCAAAAACTTTTTTTGATATTTCAATAGTTTTTATTTTTTATTATTCCCTTTATTTTAGTTGATCAATTTTTTCATCAATATGACCAACATACTCAGATGACTCTTCCAATATGGCTCTCATATTTTTATTTGAATTCCAATCTCATAAAGATTTCCCTCAAGTTCCACCTTGAGATAAACATCACCAATCAACTGTCTTTATCTTTTATAGGTTCTTAACTTTTTACTATAACCATCATATATGATTTGGGTTTAGATTTATAATATGTTTTAAAATCCTCGAAACATTCATTATCATCTTGTTCTTCTTTGTAGATGAAGCCCTTTCTCTATAATTTCTTTCATGTTTTAAATTCTCCCTTGTTAGGTAATATTTTTTAGTATTCATCATGATTAGTACTTCACTTTCAACATAATCAAACTTTATTGAGGACTATGCTACAATTTTCCCTACTATACCACATCAAAATCATGCTAATAGAAGTTTCCCTTCAAATATCCCTTTCCCTCACTAGAATTTCTTAGAGAAAAGAGAAATTTGTTTGTAATCATAAATATATCTATCATTAGTAACTCTAGAAATCTCATGTTTTCCATGTATTTGAATTGCATTTCCTTGCTGAATCGAGTTGATGCATCTTCTTATTTGACTCTCATTTCCTAATCCACTAGACTACTCAACAGATAATCAAGAGACATATTAGAGAAATTTATTTCTTAAATGGATGATACATTATTATTACAAAAACGTGGGAGACTTCTCTAGATTTTATTCACAATTTCAATACCATTAATCTCTTCCCTAAGTCCTCAAATAGGTCTAACTACTTCAGTTATGTGATTAAAAGAACTATATGAATTTTCATCTGGATACATATTCCTATCATCAAACTGATTATACAGGACTTGAAGTTAATCCTATTTTACATTATTACCTCCTTTATATATATTTTCTAGTTTTTTCCATATGGACTTTCATATAGTGAAACTCATCTCCTTCAAAAATATTTGACCAGATAGTTCTTCAATGAGATCATTTTAGGATTTGGCATTCACATTAAGCATTATTCATGTCTGTTTTAGTCATAGAAAGACATGTCACATCAGTGACCTGAATCCCTAGAGTTATGGAAAAAAACTTCCATCCCATTGGATTGAAGATGAAACCTCATCCTATTCTTCCATATCTGGAAGTTTCTTCCATCAAATAGTGGAATTCCCCTAACATTCTTTGTATTCTCCATGAATACAAGAGAGGAAAAATTTAACATAAAAATCAAGTATTCTTTAATACCACTTATAGGACTATAGAACATTCTAAGAGGGTAGAGGTGAATCAGGGTGTCCAATTTTTATTTTAAAACTAAAGATCTTTATTCCATGTTGGTAGTAACTTATAATTAATTTCTAATGGAATCATGCAATTATTAAACATTCACATGCAGAGATACAACACAACAGTTTTACTTCGTTCACCAATATGGGATTGTCTAATGAGAATATTCCGATAGTTTTTTAGTCATACCTAAATCCACTAAGATTAACTAGTTATTTTGGTGTATATACGATCATACACAATCACTCTATGCTTAGAACACAACCTTTATAAGAATTAGGGACATCACACTACCTCCCTCAGAACACTTCCGTCGACTCCCCTTAGCTCACTACCTTGGGTGAAGTCAAACTCATTTTAACAACTTAGAGTTTTCATTAGTAGATTGGGAATTTAATTATTTCTCCCTAATTATCTCATGAATCTTCTTGTACCATAGTTTTGATTTGATGCACTTGAAAACACTATTCATTGAAACCATATGTTCAATAATATTATTTTTGAAGCTCCTTGTCTTCGCAAAAATCCATTTATGTTTTAAAGAAATATCAGAGTTCACAAACTCATACACTTTCATGAAGATTAAAGTCTTCATGAAGAAATCAACCTTATAAAATCACCCTTGTATTGTGAATACCCTAGACATTATGGTACACGCAGTCTTCACAAAGATTTCAGTCTTTATGAAACTTCCTTCTCTGATATTCCTTAGCACCAATTAGTCAATATCTATTCCTTTAAAGGTTATTAAGAACACAAATTATTCCTTATTTGTAAAGATTTATTGATTAGGTAGACCTTTATGAAATCAGATTGATTCACTCATTCCACCAATTTTCGTCATCATTTCAAATGAGGGGTGCCCACCTATTTATATACTTAGACCTTTGTGAAGATTCCAAGATCCTAGAATCCTTTTCATGAACCTATAAATTATTTTTCATGAAGTTCCTTCATTCATGATGATCCAATGAAATTTGACCCATTCTCAAAACATCTCATAGTCATGTAGATTTACCGTCATTCCATTACGCATTTGTGAAGATTCTCAAAGTTACGATAACATCATCTTTCCACCAAGCATTCATGATTCTCCATACCGTAAAAAAAAACCAAAACTTCATGAAACTCAATATTCATGAAGACCGGTCTTCATGAAACTCATTCCTTTATCGTATTTATTAATAGTCAATCCTAGAAATCCACCTTTCGTGAATATTTCTACTTCATCCTTATTTTGAGATCCAAAATTCATGAAAATATTGCGAAATTATGCCACCATCAACATTGAATCCATATATACCATAATATATCTTTACTTGAAAACTCCTAGATCAAACTTAGTGAGGATTCAAATGAAACACAAAACAAACTACATTTCTAGTGGTGAGAGGCCTTGGTTTTAACATCAGAGCTATCCGAACCACTAGGTGGTGTGGGATGATACTCTGAGAATTCCACGAGGAAAAGAAAAATGTTATCCTCCCTAGGACATCTCTCAAATCAGATGAGCTCCATATAGAGAGAAGGTTCATATTGGTATGACTCTTCACCTGATATAACATATTTATCAGCCCCAAGCTTGGCCTCCCCTATAGTTGCATTTATGCATATAGTGGATTTCTCTCCTAGGATTGGAGTCGGCCCACCCTGAAAGGATAGCTCCCAAAGGGTTGGTTTAGCTACTTGGAGAGGTAGCACAGCTTCCTCAGCAGCACTTTTTTGTTGGGTGCACTCTCTCAAGAACTATTTTAAATGGAAGCAAGTCAATCTGTCTGACTTGTGACCGCACACATGAAATGCATGTTTTTTAAGGAAAAAAATTAAAATCGACAATATCTTGGAAGACATTCATCCTTGGGGCCTCAGAGGGGATTTCCACCATTGGGGACCCCTCGGTGTTAGTTGGAACCTCAATGGACAACACTAAACTACCCAATAATACCTAGTTATATGCAACATCAAACAAATATTTTAATTTAGTTGGACTAGAAAATCATGTGAAGGTTTACAGGAGATCAGGCCTATTGGAAATTGAGAGTCAATATCCCCTTGAGGTGTGGGGATTTTAATAATGAGTTTCCTAGGGTGGTCATCCTCACTATATTCTAGATAATACATCAATATAATTGGGCCAATACCCCTGTAGATATTTGGGAAGGTAGGGGATTTGGAAACCTCCTCTCTAAAGTCCTCTGTAGGTGTCACTCCCTTCGGGACTATTGGAGCTGAGCCTGAGGTATCCCCCTATGATTTCATAGATACACTCCCCACCTAAATAGATGCCTCTATGGTCTCCCCTATCACTTCCTATATAGAACAGAATACCAATTTAGAACCTCTTGATATTGGAGGAGGTGAGGAATGGAAAAAAGAGAGCATTCTAACTTCATGAAACAAGATATCAATGAAGCCATCACCCTCACGAGTGATCTCTTCGCTCTCCTAAGAGGATTGTTGACCAATAAGATGACCCCGAATACTCCTCATCATTGGAACCATATGTATCGGTACCATAGAATGATACATAATGGGTTGGAACCTCAAAAGAACATATCTCTTCAGGTGACTCACTAAACATTTCTTATATTCGAGTAGTGACAATACCAACTTCCCCACACCTGTGCTAGAAGGCCTAAATATCTGTCAGATTATTGATTCATTCATGGATGTATATGTGAGCCTTGATCCTAGATAGCCCAACCTCTAGCAGTTTGAGCTTGTCTCGAGTGAGCCTTCACCTTAGTTTCACTATCGTCAGGGACAAACTCAACATACCCCACACCACCCAGAGAGCGGGATAGTTGGCATCAGTCGTCAAATCCACTAGATACAAATATTTATTCACTTAATCCTCCCTTGTTTGAGAGCTCTCTACAAGCTCTTGCAGCTATTTTTTGATGGATCCCCACACTGCTAGGAGTAGGGGGGTGACTGAACCATGAGATACACCCCTCAATGTTGCTCAAGTTTCATCCCCTAGTGCATGAAAATCACTTCATAAAGAAGCTCATTTGTTGGCCTACTGGTCTTGCTACTCACCTGACAGTGAAATCCCTGTCATTTGTTGATGAAGTATTGCACTTGGGTGTACTACTAACCAATTACCTGTGTAGTTCGAGGAAATTAAAACATTGAATTCGGCATGTCGCAACACAATGAACTCCTATGTGCCCTCAACAGTGAACATCTCCCACATGTGGATAAGGATACAAGGAATACTTTATTCATGGATCCCAATATAGTCTCGCTTCACCATACACTATATGCACCTGAATTATCTGGAAAACTGAGATGGATTGTATGGTTCACAATAGGTATTTTCATAGATCATGGAAACTAAAACTCCACATCATAAGGCCTGAATGTATTTCCATTAGTCCAGCTTCACTCAAGGTTGTCAGTCATCTCTTTAAAAAAGATCCAGAATTGGTAAAAATTGATGTTCATGTGGTTTCCAACACTAATCATGACCCATGTTTCCTCAATTGTCACCGATCGAACCTCACAAATGTTAAGGAACAAAGTCTATCGGCCGGTGTTCAAAGGAGTAATGGAATTTTAAAATTCATACCCCCCCAAAATGTGTTGTGTCCCGCCCATGGAGGAACTAGAATGTTCCATAAATGCACCCGGTCATGATTCCTCTCATGAAATGCCTGGGTAGGTTATAGGGCCAAGGCAACACTAGTATTCCCAGTCCTTCATATTGTATCCCCACTCTTGGTAGTGGCCCTGCACAATGATCAGCTAGTAGGACCCCATCATTATCCTCTTTCATTTCACTAGACATCTCTTTAGATGCCCTGACATATTCACAGCTTGTGCATTCAATAACATGCCCAAATAGGTCTTGAAGAAAACATCTAGATGAAAAGGATGGCGACGCTTCAAAACCTTGGTTAGCACATACAAAAGAACATGCAATGCGATGGGGGTCTAAGCCCTATCCCCACTACTAAATATATGGCCTTTATCAGCACTAAAAAAATCGATTAACAGCGCTAAAAAAACATTGTTAATCGAGGTGAGGATAAAGGGGGTCCCTTTTATCAGCGCTCCAAAAAGCACTGCTAAAAGTCAAAAAAATTAAATAATAATAATAATAATAATATAATGCGGAGGGGAGCTTTTAACAGCGCTTGACCCCCCCTTTATCAATGCTAGGCAGACCCCCCCCCCCCCCCCCTCACACTCTCCCGCGCACTGCCCTTCCCACGCATCCCCACATGCGCCCACCCCTTTGCTTCCACCCGAACTCGAACCCGTGACCTCCCCCCTTTCGCGGCTGCACCTTTACTACTAAGCCATTTCATTTTTTCTCTATTTATTGATATATCTATTTATATATATATAGTTATATTTATTCGTATATTAATATATATTCATATAAATATATTTATTCCTATATTAGAATATATATATTCATTTGTATATTAATATATATTTATATTTAGTTGTAATTTTTTATCAATATATTTATTTGTATATTAATATATACTTATAAGATTAGTTTTAAATACATTTATGAAATATGTTTTTTATGTGTGTTTATAAATAAATAAATACATACATACATACATATATACAACACACACACACACGCACCACAGACACATATATATTTACGAATAAATACATATATATCTGTATTTAAAAAGCCATAGAATGTTAAAACGACCATAACCTATAATCAAGAAGTCCATTTCAACACCACAACCAGTCAAATTGAATAAAATGAAACAATCTTTGATATGATATGTGATACAGGCCTAACGGACATCCGGATCTGAAGTTATACTTGTTTGAATGTTAACAAATCGTGGTATCCCGACTAAAAACACAGTTTTGGAGGCCTTATAGACCTTTTTTGGCCCCATAAAATGTGACAGAACTTTTTCTTAAGTCTCTTAGCACGTAGAGATCATTGCAGGCTTCGATTTGATATACTGTAGAGCTCAAACAGACACCTGGATCAAAAGTTATGGTCGTTTGAAGTTTGAGATACATTTTCAAATTATTTTAGATCTTTTTTTTTTTTTTTTTGATTTTTTGTGTCTTCAAATTGTTATTAAATGATTTTTAATCAATAATAATTAGAAAATTATTAATTAATAATATTCTTTAAAATATTTTAAAGCCATTTTCACTAAATTTATTATATATAAAATGTAATAGTCTATTTATACTTATCTAAAACATATTTAAAAAATATATATTATATTTATATCAATATAAATATACTTATATAATAATGTTTTATTTTTCATGATTTTTTTTTGAAACGTAAAATTTATCAGCGGTAAGAGAAAGTGTTGATAAATCCCTCCTTTATCAATGCTACTAAAAGAAGCGCTGATAAAGGGGGGTCTTTATAAACGATAAAAAAACGATGATAAAGGGGCACTTTAACAGCGTTGTTAAAAGTAACATTTTATCAGTGTTTTTTTAGCGCTGATAAAGGCTCCCCCTTTATCAGCGTTTTTTTTAGCGCTGATAAAAGGATAGTGCTTTCCTTGCCTGTTTTTGTAGTAGTGCCTCCAGGCATTGTGAAATAGATGAAACTCATCATACTGGTACACCATCAATGGGATTACTCAATGAAATGGAAGTCTCATACACTGATCCCCACCTCCCCATGATGGAGACGAATGGTGTTGGTGTGGGAGAACCACCAGATAAGAAGCTTTAGTAACAACTCGTATTTGAAGGTAGATGAGGTATTGTGATGTCCATGCTATCTTATATAAGAAAATATATCATATTCAGCCCCATAATACTCGCATGTGAAGGCTACCCAGTATGCTCATGCCTACTCATCGGTGAAGTTCATACATGATCGCAAATCCTAGTCTTTGTACCATCCTACTCATTGAGTGGGGAACTCAATGTTTACTGGCCGCTCCCCTAGAATTTTCTTAGTCCTTCCACTAAGGGCGTATACCATGACATCATCATGCTCCCTATTCGGGTGACCTGATTCCAATGGATTAGTTCGTTATGGTGGGAAAACCAGAACCATGGTGAGCTGACTTCCCTGGTCAGGATTGTAACATCATCCAGGAGACCAAAATGGTCAAGGCCAGCCTATTGCTCTGCAAGTACCATCTATTGGCCTCAATCAACAAACTTAACAGCCCATTCTTTTCACATACCACTCTCCTAGAATAAGGGATCTCAGGGTTATTGACCGTTTTCTCCCTTTAGGTAGTGGCTGTAGCATCAGGTACTACTCGATCTGTGGGGTTGGCCCTCTAAGGCAATGAGAGGATGTGCAGAGGATGGTTCACACAAAATGGATTTGTTTTGGTCAAGTTCTACCTAATTCATGAAATGTGACTCTGGTTCACGCAACTTTTGCATAATTCTCATGGAACTAAGGCTTGATCACGCAAGTCCTGTCACGTAAGGATCTATTGCGGGAACATCATAACTTGAAACTCGGGAGTTCAAGAAAAATTATCATTTCTGCACACGAGAGACTTCTTATCGTGCACACATGTTAAGTGATAGTAAAATGACGCCTTGTCTATTTAGAGCCATGCATCCCCAAGGTTGCGCATTCTCACAACAGAGTTATGTGACTCGAACTCAAATTTGTGTGAAACAACAGAGATGTGCCCTACAATTGGAATTTTCCCTCAGAACATGAACTTTTGGTCCCTTGTCTGCTCCAATTTTAGGGGTGAATTTGTCACTGCGAAAGATCCCAGCATGGGTAATTTTTTATAAAAAAATCCATTCCGAACCAAACAACCATTCTGGAACCAATGAGTCATTTGTGCGTAATATTCATGGTTTGCACATAACTTTTCAATTACGTGCACAATTATATTTTCCGGTTGAAGGATCCATTGAAGAAAAGGATTCTGCAGATCATCCAGGAGCCCCAAAATGGTGGGAAAGGCGGTTTCCTACGCACAAAACCGACAATTGCGTGCTACATTCTACGTGACCCAGCTGGGTTGAGCGACCCCTGGCAGCCCATTTCGGCTATAAATAGAACCTCACTCCCTCAATTTAAAAGACGATCCCTTAAAGATGAAGCATTAGATCTAGCTCGCGCAAACCTATCTTTTGTGAAATCACACAATTCTGATATATTCTCAAAGGACAGAGAATTTTCACGAATGACCTCTCAAGGAACCTAATGTGTCATGACCCATTCTTAAGAGCACCTCATGCAATATCCCATGAGGCTAGTAGGGTTTTCACAAGAGAGGCAGCCCTCATTCTACCATAGGTTCCGTGCAATCTTAGAATTGGCACATGCGTATGCCCCTAAAATCTATGTCATTTCCTTGTGCTATAGAATATGTCTTGGTCAAACCCTTTTGCATGAAATACAATTTAATTTTTCACAACCTTTGGGTCCCCGATCTCATTCCCCCCTATGCTTCAAGTGCATCCTCGACCAATACCCCTCCTATTGCTCCTAATAATAGGGACCCTAATGCCTTTCGGTTCTAATCATAGGAACCCTAACATCAGGACCCCGGATTTCCACTCCTCCATAGAAGTGTTTATTCCATGACCCACCCAGTTCATGATAAATGGACATGCAAGCCCTAAAGGTGGCATCACCGAGGGAAATAGCTTACATAGAGACCTTCTTAGATCCACGTCCTAGTCGTATGATGTTAAACTATTTGACAAAATCCTCAGCATGTGATATTAAACTGTTGCTTTACCCTATGTGATGATCACATGATGTAACATGTGTAATCATCATGGGATGACACCCCTATGGATATCAACTCCAGGACTGAGACCCTCTATAACGACCCAAACTGTTATAAATAAAATTTCCCTTTTGATTTAATTAAATGTCTTACTATGTAATACAGTTATAGAAAACACATGCACTTATTATTTTTCATTATATACAATTGGATTTAAATTACCATTAAGTGTCATTACCATTGATAATATAGTTATTTAACAATGATCATATGGTTAGCATAAATATAGGGTTTTAACAAGTCCAATTGACGCAGACAAAGTATGTGATCGCGTCGACCAGTAGGATCATACACTATGAATCTCGTCTATCAGAGCTTTCGAGGGCAATAGAATAAGTGGGACTCTTCCTTGACCAAGCCCAAGTCGAGATCCAATAATTTAACAGTGAGTGAACCCTTTTATGGGACAAATTCATGCTCAACGAGATCACTGCCCAAACCATGTTCGCCGAACCACCCCATGAAAGTCCCACCATCGGACACCTTACTGTTAGGGTATATGCAGGTGTATTAAAGGGATATATACCAAGACACTATAAATATAAATATATACACTATTTTTTATAGATTAATGAATATATTTACATCCAATTATTGTTACTTTATAAATGTTTTTTATTTTGGTACAATAAAGCACAAAAATGCAATTTTGGTTAATATTCAACTTCAATTAATGAATTTATGAATTAATAATTTTTTGAAATAAAAAATATTTTAATAAAATATTATTATTAGTTAATTTCTATCAAAATATAAATGATCTTATAATTTTTATAGAGTAAAATGTAATTTTTATAAGGATTCAAAAACTATTATTGTAAAAAACCTATAATTTTCATTAAATGTTGGTTATTATTTTAAAAGTGGAAATTCAAATATTTATAAAATTATTTAACTAAAATGAATAATATTTTTGGAATTAGAACTTCAAAATTATCCAATGGTGAACTTCTCATAATTTTTCGAGACAGTCGAATTTTCAGATAGAAATTAGATACCATATAAATATACTTTGTGTATTGTGAAATCATAATGACCCAAAAGTCATGTAATAAATACTATAAAGGGTATCCAAGAACAAATTTATGTTTTCCATTTGAAATAATTCTATTTTAAGTTTATTTGATTTATTTTGAAAACCCATTATGAGTCCTCCAAAACATAAAATATAATGTAAGGTTTTAAAATTCTTTCATTTAGAGTGTGACTCACTTACAAATAAGCAAGGTATTTATTTTATTAATTTATACCCTTACCCTTATAAAATAATGTAAACCAATCTCACTTGGTAGAAACCATTGGAAAAAAAATCTAATTGTTGTGGCATTGGATATTTTATTATGTAGTGTCCAAAACCTAAATCATTAGGAATCCCCTCTCTTTTTCTATATAAACACAAAAAAGCTCACATTTCTCTTAACTTAAACTCCTTGGAGAACGTCCATACTCTATCCTAAACTCTCTATATTCCTCAAAAGGTGCCCCTAGCTCTCAAGAAGCCTCTCCCAATCTTTTGGTGTCAGACACCCAAGTAAGAGATCCTCAGCTTCCTATCTTCCTTACAATTCAAGAACCTTCTTTGAAATTAGTATTTATAATTTCAATTGGTTATATTTTTCATTCCTTTATTACCATTATATTAATTTCTAATTAATTTTATTTTAATGATATACCATTTATACTCTCTCATTTTGACCCTTACCTAAGACGTTACTATGCCCAAATTTCGTAAGGGATTTCTCTCTTCTCATTTCCATTCAAGAAATTCTTTTATGTTATGCCTCTTAAATTCCATTTTATTAAGTAAGAATATGTAATTCCATATTTAACTTAATTTATATTTAATGTATAAATTATGATATTCTCTTTCCATCTCGATAAGCCTCCCATGATCCTTTATGTTCACCCATTACCATGCCGAAATATAGTTATGATTCTTTTCTCTAATCAAGTTTCTTCATTAACATATTCTTTATTTTTTCCAAATTTATAATGTTGGGATATGATTTTCCATGTCCCTATTACTTTCCATTTTATTTCTACATTATTGGATACCCCATTCTCTCTCACTAACCCATTTATATGAATCATTAATTAATGACTTTATGCTGCCAAAATTCCACCACAATCTTCCAGAGAAAAACAAATGTGTAGTGATTACCATTCCCATTTTCTATCAAGGGTGTTCACATTTATGCACATATAAATTTTTATTGGTTACTTACACATACGTATTCCGCACTCCATAATTGTTTAATAAATTATTATAATGAAGCTGTCACGACCCGTCCTCGGGGCCCGTGTCGTGACTATCCCAAGCCCGCCTTCTATAGGCCAGGGGCTGGTGACTAGCACCAAGGCGTAAATCCCGCTAAAAAGGAAAGGCATTGCCTTTGAAAAGTAAACAAGCACCACAGAGTAAGCAAGCAGAATAGTAAACACTAAGTAAAAACATAGTACAACTGAAAGTGCGGAAAAGTAAATGGGCCAGTATACAAACCCAAACTGAAAGTAAAGTATAACTCGAAAGGGAAAATAACAACTGTAAAGTAAAAGCCGCTACACCGAGCTGTCCACTGGAAATCCCACCTGAAGGGTGGGTACAGATAGCTCCACTGCTCCTTGGGTCCCGCCGTCCGCTCCGAGCACGTTCCGCCCAGTGGTGCACCTCCAGGTACCGTCCTGCTCTATGAGCCTCAACCACGATCAACGCTGTCCGTCGTCTGCAACCAACACAATGTAGTGCGGGCATAGCCCGTGCAGGGGTGAGTATAAGCTACTCAGTAGGGACCCCGAGACCCCCGAAGGTCTCCCAAAATCCACAAAGGATAAACCACAGAAGAAAGATACAATCACGAAGCAACAACCGACACTACTTAGGTATATGCCCATACATATACCTAAGTCATCAATTCCAATACGCTCCAACCTCCGAGCCCAAGTATAACTTAGTCCACACAGGAAAGTAAACGTATTCCACACAGGAAAGCAAAACGAAATCCACACAGGATAGCACAACACAATCCACACAGGAAAGAAACAAGATTCAGCTCACACAGGTATACTTCTTCGAGGACGATAAAGATGATCACTGATCCATCTAAGTCGTCGGACCCACAAAGGATCGATCGGTACTAACCCCCGCAAAGACCCACATAGGATCGGACCCACACAGGATCTGTAGGCGCTGGTTCACACAGGACTGCTGAGCGCTGACCCACACAGGATCGGACCCACACAGGATCGGTAGCACTGATCCACACAGGATCGCTGAGTGCTGTAGTCGTCGTCGTCGAATCCACTAAGGATCTCTGCACAGTCGTCGTCGCAGTCACAGTAGCAGTCGCAGCCAGCTCTAGGGTTCCCGCACACAGCAAGCTCGTTCGGGAGGGTCCGCTCCACGAGCCGAGAGGATGATACATCAACTGTCGCAAAGTCCAGATTTGATGTATCCAAAAGTTCTGTATCGTCAACAGGAACTCAACGCAACAGACGGCGCGTCAATCGGACGCCCGGTCTGAGAGTTATTGGCTTTTTCGTCCCAGGGGCCCGGTTGGTTTTTAAGGCAAAACCAACCCGATTGTACTCCAGCTGCGTCCAAACCTCGGGCGGAGTATGCCAAAAGATCTGCCTCACTAAGAGGAACTCAACAAAGCTGACGGCACGTCAATCGGACGTCCGTAGCTCAAGATATGAGTGTTTCCGCTCCGAGGGCCCGGTTGGTTTCGTGTACGAACCAACCCGGCCGAACTCAAAGTAAACTGAAACCTTGAGTGCGATATACCGAAACGACCGTCTTGATCCAAGGATCGTATCTCCGCTGACGGCGCGTCGTTTGGAAGTCCGTAGCCCGAGTTATGGGCATTTGAATCTAAACCACTCGGTATCGGGGGTTTTGGGCCCGGGCCGTCCCGGCCCGAGACCCCCCGGTTGGCCCGAACCGGGTCGACCCGCCCCGGACAGGGTCGACCCGGCCCGGCCCGGCGCGGCGTGGCCCAGCCCGGCGCAGCGCTCTGCCAGCTCGGCCGAAGGCCGAGCTGCTGGAAAACGGGGGGCCGCCTGCCCCCCTTTGTGAAACCCCCCCTCATTATGGGGGGCCGTTTTAGGGCTGGTCGGGGTAATTAATTCCCCCCGGTTTTTCCTCCCCTTCCGGCCGGCCCGACCGGGCCAGCCAGTTCTTCCTCAACGGGACCGGCAAGGCCGGTCCCCCTTCCGGCTTCCGACACCGGCGGCCCGGCTGGCCGCCGGTCTTCTCGTTCCGCCGCGGCCTTCGTTGTCCGGCGCGGTGCGACGGTACCGCGTCCCTCCGCCGCGGCCCCGCTCCGGCTGCGGCGCCTTCAACCATCTTCGACGCGGTGCGACGGCGTCGCGTCCTTGCATTATTTTACGACGCGGCGCGACGGCGCCGCGCGTTCCTTGCCGTATGATCCTGCGCGGTGCGACGACACCGCGCCACACCCGTTTTAATCCACAACAGAATCAACATGAATAGGAGGAGGGTCGGCCGTGTTCGTGCGGTCCGGCCCCCTCGCGTTATTTGCTAACAATTGGACAAATTTCACGAAGAAATAATCACGGGTATAAATCATGAACAAAAGAATAAAATAAACCCCTACCTCGGTTTCAAGAACGGAGTTCTTCAAAGACCCGCGGAAGACAAGCGTCGCAGAGGTCGGGCGTCGTTCCGTTTAGGTTGGTGGGAGAAGAGCTCGGTGAAGTCGAGCCAAGACGTCACCCTCCATATACTTCGTAGGCGGCGGTGCTTCCCTTCCTTACTCTGGTTGAAGATGTTCGGAGGTGTTGCTTCACGTTCTTCGGAAACGTGGAACGTTCTTCCTCGAGAGGTTGGTGATCTTCCAAGAGTTCTTCTCCTCTCCTTAGTTCTCCCCACAAAGATTATGCCAACCCAAAAAGAAGAATATAATCTATCTTTTTAAAGTTGGCAAAATGAATTCAAAAGAATTCAAACACTCAAATAAATTAATTAAGTTGGTTCAATTAATTAAATGCAAGGAGTTGGCGAGAAACTCAAAGGTCACATTAAGAGGGGAGTTGTGGGAGTTTTAAGGGGAGTTGAGGAGTTTAGGCTTCGTGTGGGCCCCACCACACTTAATCCTCTCAAGGGAGGTTAAGTGTATGTGGGTCCCACCTCTAACTCCCTTTGGGAGGAGTTAACCAATAAGTTAAAAATAAAATTGTGTTCCACAATTTTATTTAACTTCTTCTAATTTTTCCCCAAAACTAACTTTCATTCCGCATAAAACGCAACCTCGGAAAAGGTCTCCTTAAGCGAATATCGGCGCTGCGAGTTCATCGGTGCCCTCAGAATTTGATTCCGGGCACCAATTCAAAAGTTAGAAATTCCCGCTCGTTCGTTCACTGAACGTACCCGAGCCAAACTTCGGAAATTTATTCCGGGCACTCCGGGCCTCGGAATCAGGTGCCGTCAGAAACCGTGCTCTTGTAAAATTCCAAAGAAAATTAAGAAAAAATTTCCCTTGAATTTTACGGGTCTTTACATTAATCCCACCTCAGGGATTTACGTCCCTGTAAAGATACATCAAAACTAGGGAAACAAATGAGGGTACTGAGCATGCATCTGAGCCTCCCGCTCCCAAGTGCTCTCCTGGAGGTTCCCGTGCTGCCATCTAATGCGCACTAGAGGAATTTACCGTCCACGTAGGACCCGATCCTATCGATCCTCGATCTCCACTGGAACCTTCGCAAAATTCGCCCCATCGTCAACGTCAAGCACCCCATGGTCAATGATGTGCGTCGGGTCGTGCACGTATCTCCTCAGCTGAGATACGTGGAAGACGTCGTGCACCCGGTGCAACTGAGGTGGTAGAGCCAGGCGATAAGCCACCTCGCCAATCCTACTGAGGAACTGGAAGGGTCCGATGAAGCGCGGAGATAACTTTCCGCCTCGGCCAAATCTCCGTATACCATGTCGAGGTGAGACCCTCAAGAAGACGTGGTCGCCATCCTCGAACTCTAGTGGCCTCCGCCTCCTGTCAGCGTATGACTTCTGCCGGCTCTGAGCTGTCCTCATCCGCTCCTGGATGACCCGGACCTTCTCTGTCGTGGCCTGGACCATCTCCAGTCCCACAAGTGCTGACTCCCCAGGGTCTGTCCAGCACAAAGGAGATCTACAAGGTCGGCCGTACAACGCCTCATACGGTGCCATCCCGATGGTGGAGTGGTAGATGTTGTTGTACGCAAACTCCACAAAGGGTAGGTGGTCCTCCCAGCTACGACCAATGTCGAGGACACATGCGCGGAGCATGTCCTCGAGAGTCTGAATGGTCCTCTCCATGTGACCATCCGTCTGAGGGTGAAAGGCTGTTCTCAGACGTAGCTGCGTCCCGAACGCCTCCTACAATCCCTTCCAAAGCTGGGAAGTAAAGTGATCATCTCGATTGGAGATGATAGATGATGGCACACCATGAAGCTGTACAATCTCCTGAATGTAATGTCATCCCAAGCTCTCCACTGAGCCCTGATCTCGGATGGGTAAGAAGTGAGCCGACTTGGTGAGTCGGTCGACAATCACCCAGATGGAGTCGTGACCTCTGGAAGTGCGTGGCAGTCCAGTCACGAAGTCCATAGATATCCCATCCCACTTCCACTCCGCGACCTCCAAGGGCTGTACCAAGCCTGCTGGTACCTGATGCTCAGCCTTCACCTACTGGCAGGTGAGGCATTGAGAAACGAACTCAGCCACAACCTTCTTCATGCCTGGCCACCAGTGCTGTCGTCTGAGATCCTGGTACATCTTCGCCACTCCGGGATGTACCGACAAGGGAGAAGTGTGAAACTCTCTCAGCACCACCTCCCGTAAAGCAACTGGTACCATGTTACGTCCTCTGAAAAGGATGTCGTGCTCTGCTCCAAAGGAGAAACCATCAGGTGCCTGTTCTGAGGATATCTGTGCACGCCGCGTCTCACAGTCAGCGTCCCCACGCTGTGCCTCCCTGACCCACTGTAGAAGTGTAGGAGTGACTGTGAGAGACTGAAGGAAGGTTGTTCCATCTCTATCCATGAAGGATATCTGTAAAGAGGTTAGCTACTCCGTCGCCTCCTCAACTAGCTGAATGCCCGTCCTCCTGCTGAGGGCATCGGCCACTACGTTCCCCTTTCCAGGAGTATAGACTATCTCAAAGTCATAGTCCTGGAGGAACTCGAGCCATAGCCGCTGTCTCAGATTCAGGTCCTTCTGCGAGAAGATATACCTGAGACTCTGATGATCAGAAAAGACTGTAAAGTGTTCGCCCATCAGATAGTGTCTCCATGTCTTTAGAGCGAAGACCACTGCTGCTAACTCCAGGTCATGGGTAGCGTAGTTCTGCTCATGCGGCCTCAACTGACGTGATCCATAGGCGATCACGACCTGCTCCTGCATCAGGACACAACTGAGTCCGGTCCCTGATGCATCGCAGTAAACTACATAGCTTACTCCCTCCTCAGGCAACCTCAAGATAGGTGCGCTGGTCAATCTCGGTCTCAGCTCTTGGAAGCTCTGCTGACATCTGTCTGACCATACTAAGGGTTTCCCATTCTTCGTCAAAGCTGATAGTGGTGACACAACTCTAGAGAAGTCTAGCATGAATCTCCGATAGTATCCAGCTAGTCCCAAGAAACTCCGCACCTCCGTCACGCTCCTGGGTGGCTCCCAAGCTAACACTGCCTCGATCTTCGCAGGATCCACTGCAACTCCCGCCTCAGAGATGACGTGTCCCAAGAAGTGGACCTCACGTATCCAGAACTGACACTTCGAGAGTTTACCATAAATCTGGTGCTCTCGGAGTGTGTCTAGTACAACTCGCAAGTGGTAGGCGTGCTCCTCCTCAGTCGTCGAGTAAATCAGAATGTCGTCGATGAAGACCACGACAAATCGATCGAGGTATGGATGAAATATCCTGTTCATGAGGTCCATGAACACTGCTGGAGCATTGGTCACGCCGAAGGGCATAACCAAGAACTCATAGTGGCCATACCGATATCTGAAGGTCGTCTTCTTCATGTCCTCATCTCTAACTCTGAGCTGATGATAGCCTGACCTGAGGTCTATCTTTGAGAACCACCGTGCTCCCTTGAGCTGATCAAAGAGTTCATCAATCCTCGGTAGCGGATACTTTTCCTCACTGTCACCTGGTTCAGGCGACGATAGTCAACACAAAGTAGCAAGCTCCCATCCGCCTTCTTGGCGAACAAAGTCGGGGTAGCCCAGGGTGAAACACTGGGTTGGATGAACCCCTTGCCCTGCAAGTCCTCCAACTGTACCCGTATCTCTCGAAGCTCAGCGGGGGCCATCCGATACGCTGGGGTCGATATCGGGGTTGTCTCGGGGTACAAGTCAATATAACAGTCTACCTCTCTACGAGGAGGTAGCCCTGGAACGTCGTCAGGGAATACGTCCGCAAACTGATCCACCACTACAGGAAAACCAGGACTTCGCACGTCAACTGCTCCTAGGATGAGGCTAGCCAACTGATGAGTGATGGGCTGTCCTCTCCTCCGTGGAAGTCCATCTTGTGCTTTCTAAGGCTCCCTTATCATCGGTGAAGGTGAACCAGCTCCCGTCGGTGCGTACACATCGCACCTTGCGCCTAAAACAGTCAATCTGTGCATGGAACGTAGATAACCAATCCATGCCCAAGATGACGTCGTAAGGCCTCGACGCTGCTACAAGAAGATCCCAGCCGAAGCTCTCGCCTCCTAGAGTAAGCTCACACTGCCGGCACCAGTGCGTAATCGTCGAGTCTGCTCCCGTAGGAGTCTTTAGCCGTAAGGATCGAGCCAACGGCTCTGTCGGAATCTCCGAGCTCCGAACAAGGGCAGCGGCTATGAAAGAGTGACTCGCTCCTGTGTCCATAAGAACTGCAGAAAGGGTGGAATAGACATAGATCGTACCTCGAATCATCTCTGGCGCGCCGTGGTCATAGGCCTCCGCTACCTGGAGTTGTGCCAGTCTCTGGCTGCCAGCTCCCTGTGGTCGGGGTGGACCTCCTGGTGGTGGTGGTGGCAGAGCCTCAAAGCGTCGCCCACCACCTGCTACTCGGCCAGCTCCTCTGCCTCGTCTGCATCCTCCCTGCGGACCGCCACGGTCGACCCTCTGCCTCTGCCTTGGTGGTCCCTCAACCGTCTGCTGCTCCTCGGCATGGCGGGTCGGGCAGTCACGAGCCATGTGGCCCTGCCCGCCGCACGAGTAGCACTGTCTGCCTCTCGAAAGACTGGCTCCGTGCTGTGTGCCCTGCACTGCTGAGCCAGTGTCCTGACATCGTCTGCCTGAGGGTCTGGTCTGCCTGGACCCCTGAGTCATCCATCGACTGCCTGCTGCAGATGACTCTGCCACGTGCCGCCCTACGGTGGGTCGCGGCGCCGGTGTAGACTCAGCAAGAAAGCTCTCGATCAAAAGGGACCACTCCAGTACTCCTGTCTGAGTTAGTATGCTGAGGGAGATCAGCGATGCCCGGATCTCGTGTCTCAAACCCTGCTCAAAGGTCCGGGCCCGGAAGAATGGGTCCCGTACCATGTCGGTCGAGTAGCAAGAGAGATCGGTAAACCTCACCGAGTACTGAGCGACCGTCATGCTGCCCTGCCGCAGCTGAAGAAGCTCCTGAATGCGCACCGCACGGAGGGTGGCTGGGACGAACTCCGAGCGGAAGAGGCTCTCAAAGTCCATCCAAAGTAGAGATACCTCATCGTGTACATGGAGCATCAAGCTCCACCATCGATCCGCTGCTGTGTGTAGTGGGCTCACAGCGAGGATCACCATGAGGTCTGTTGGTGTCCTCACTAGCCTGAAAACTCGTACCACTGCCTCCAGCCAGTCCTCAGCTGCCTGGGGGTCCGTCTCCCCATGAAACCTGGGTGGTCGTTGGTGATGAAACTCATGCAGTGCGCTGAGGCGACGTGCATCGTCAGTGGCTGGTGCTGGAAGTATCAGGGGATCAGCGGGTAAAGATACCGCCGGTGCCACTGCTGAACAAGGGCCCTGCACCGAGACCTCGTCGCTCGGTGGGATGTCATCACGCTCGACTCTCGGAACCCTAGCTGGCTGCCGTCGTGGGGCCATCCTGAAAAGGAAACAGGTGCGCCACGGTCAGAAAAGTATACCTGGTGAGCTGATATAAGTAATCACAAAGAAAACATGAAACACACAAGCAATCAATGTTTTCGTGCATTAAGTTGGAAATCAGAAGTCAGGGTCCTGGTGTACGGATACGTCAGCCGCCGCACCAACACTGGACTCCCTGGACTGATAACCACACTCAATACGCTAAACACTATCGCTTCACATAGAAAAGATCAGAGTTCGCGGTACAACCGAACTCCTCTGATTCCAATTTGTCACGACCCGTCCTCGGGGCCCGTGCCGTGACTACCCCAAGCCCGCCTTCCATAGGCCAGGGGCTGGCGACTAGCACCAAGGCATAAATCCCGATAAAAAGGGAAGACATTGCCTTTGAAAAGTAAACAAGCACTACAGAGTAAGCAAGTGGAATAGGAAACACTAAGTAAAAACAGAGCACAACTGAAAGTGCGGAAAAGTAAATGGGCCAGTATACAAACCCAAACTGAAAGTAAAGTACAACTTGAAAGGGAAAACAACAACTGTAAAGTAAAAGCCGCTACACCGAGCTGTCCACTAGAAATCCCACCTGAAAGGTGGGTACAGATAGCTCCCCTGCTCCTTGGGTCCCGCCGTCCGCTTCGAGCACATTCCGCCCAGTGGTCCACCTCCAGGTATCGTCCTGCTCTGCGAGCCTCAACCACGATCAACGCTGTCCGTCATCTACAACCAACACAACGTAGTGCGGGCATAGCCCGTGCAGGGGTGAGTATAAGCTACTCAGTAGGGACCCCAAGACCCCCAAAGGTCTCCCAAAATCCACAAAGGATAAACCACAGAAGAAAGATAAAATCACGAAGTAACAACCGACACTGCTTAGGTATATGCCCATACATATACCTAAGTCATCAATTCCAATATGCTCCAACCTCCGAGCCCAAGTACAACTTAGTCCACATAGGAAAGTAAACGTATTCCACACAGGAAAGTAAAATGAAATCCATACAGGATAGCACAACACAATCCACAAAGGAAAGTAACAGGATTCAGCTCACACATGTATACTTCTTCGAGGACGATAGAGATGATCACTGATCCATCTAAGTCGTCGGACCCACAAAGTATCGATAGGTAGTAACCCCCGCAAAGACCCACACAGGATCGGACCCACACAGGATCTGTAGGCGCTGGTTCACACAGGACCGCTGAGCGCTGACCCACACAGGATCAGACCCACACAGGATCGGTAGCACTGATCCACACAGGATCGCTGAGTGCTGTAGTCGTCGTCGTCGAATCCACTAAGGATCTCTGCACAGTCGTCGTCGCAGTCACAGTAGCAGTCGCAGCCAGCTCTAGGGTTCCCGCACACAGCAAGCTCGTTTGGGAGGGTCCGCTCCACGAGCCGAGAGGCTGATACATCAACTGTTACAAAGTCCAGATTTGATGTATCCAAAAGTTCCGTATCGTCAACAGGAACTCAACGCAACAGACGGCGCGTCAATCGGACGCCCGATCTGAGAGTTATTGGCTTTTTCGTCCCAGGGGCCCGGTTGGTTTTTAAGGCAAAACCAACCCGACTCTACTCCACCTGCGTCCAAACCTCGGGTGGAGTATTCCAAAAGATCTGCCTCACTAAGAGGAACTCAACAAAGCTGACGGCACGTCAATCGGACGTTCGTAGCTCAAGATATGAGCGTTTCCGCTCTGAGAGCCCAGTTGGTTTCGTGTACGAACCAACCCGGACGAACTCAAAGTAAACCGAAACCTTGAGTGCGATATACCAAAACGACCATCTCGATCCAAGGATCGTATCTCCGCTGACGGCGCGTCGTTTGGAAGTCCGTAGCCCGAGTTATGGGCATTTGAATCCAAACCGCTCGGTATCGGGGGTTTCGAGCCCGGGCCGTCCCGGGCCGAGACCCCCGGTTGGCCCGAAATGGGTCGACCCTCCCCGGACAGGGTCCACCCGGCCCAGCGCGCTGCCAGCTCGGCCGAAGGCCGAGCTGCTGGAAAACGGGCGGCCGCCTGCCCCCCTTTGTGAAACCCCCCCCCCCCTCATTATGGGGGGCCGTTTTAGGGCTGGCTGGGGGAATTAATTCCCCCCGGTTTTGCCTCCTCTTCCGGCCGGCCCGACCTGGCCGGCCGGTTCTTCCTCAATGGGACCGGCAAGGCCAGTCCCCTTTCCGGATTCCGAAACCGGCGGCCCGGCTGGCCGCCGGTCTTCTCGTTCCAGAGCGGCCTTTGTTGTCCGGCGCGGTGCGACGGCACCGCGTCCCTCTGCCGCGGCCCCGCTCCAGCCGCGATGCCTTCAACTATCTTTGACGCGGCGCGACGACGTCGCGTCCTTGCATTATTTTACAACGCGGTGCGACGGCGCCACGCCTTCCTTGTCGTATGATCCTGCGCGGTGCGACGTCACCGCGCCACACCCGTTTTAATCCACAACAGAATCAACATGAATAGGAGAAGGGTCGGCCGTGTTCGTGCGGTCCGGCCCCCTCGCGTTATTTGCTAACAATTGGACAAATTTCACGAAGAAATAATCACGGGTATAAATCATGAACAAAAGAATAAAATAAACCCCTACCTCGGTTTCAAGAACGGAGTTCTTCAAAGACCCGCGGAAGACAAGCGTCGCGGAGGTTGGGCGTCGTTCCGTCTAGGTTGGTGGGAGAAGAGCTCGGTGAAGTCGAACTGAGACGTCACCCTCCGTATACTTCGTAGGCGACGGTGCTTCCCTTCCTTACTCCGGTTGAAGATGGTCGGAGGTTTTGCTTCACGTTCTTCGGAAACGTGGAACGTTCTTCCTCGAGAGGTTGGTGATCTTCCAAGAGTTCTTCTCCTCTCCTTAGTTCTCCCCACAAAGATTATGCCAACCCAAAAAGAAGAATATAATCTATATTTTAATGTTGGTAAAATGAATTCAAAAGAATTCAAACACTCAAATTAATTAATTAAGTTGGCTCAATTAATTAAATGCAAGGAGTTGGCAAGAAACTCAAAGGTCACATTAAGAGGGGAGTTGTGGGAGTTTTAAGGGGAGTTGAGGAGTTTAGAATTCGTGTGGGACTCACCACAATTAATCCTCTCAAGGGAGGTTAAGTGGATGTGGGTCCCACCTCTAACTCCCTTTGGGAGGAGTTAACCAACAAGTTAAAAATAAAATTGTGTTCCACAATTTTATTTAACTTCTTCTAATTTTTCCCCAAAACTAACTTTCATTCCGCATAAAACGAAACCTCGGAAAAGGTCTCCTTAAGAGAATATTGGCGCTGTGAGTTCATCGGTGCCCTTGGAATTCGATTCCGGGCACCGGTTCAAAAATTAGAAATTCCCGCTCGTTCATTCACTGAACGTACCCGAGCCAAACTTCGGAAATTTATTCCGGGCACTCTGGGCCTCAGAATCAGGTGCCGTCAGAAACCGCGCTCTTGTAAAATTCAAAAGAAAATTAAGAAAAAATTTCCCTTGAATTTTACGGGTCTTTACATTACTCCCACCTCAGGGATTTTCGTCCCCGTAAAGATACATCAAAACTAGGGAAACAAATGAGGGTACTGAGCACGCATCTGAGCCTCCAGCTCCCAAGTGCTCTCCTGGAGGTTCTCGTGCTGCCATCTGATACGCACTAGAGGAATCGACCGTCCATGTTGGACCCGCTCATGTCGATCCTTGATCTCCACTAGAACCTCCGCAAAAGTCGCCCCATCGTCAACGTCAAGCTCCCCATGGTCAATGATGTGCGTCGGGTCGTTCATGTATCTCCTCAGCTGAGATACGTGGATGACGTCGTGCACCCAGTGCAACTGAGGTGGGAGAGCCAGGCGATAAGCCACCTCGCCAATCCTGCTGAGGACCTGGAAGGGTTCGATGAAGCGCGGAGATAACTTGCCGCCTCGCCCAAATCTCTGTATACCACGTCGAGGTGAGACCCGCAAGAAGACGTGGTCGCTATCCTCGAACTCTAGTGGCCTCCGCCTCCTGTCAGCGTATGACTTCTGCCGGCTCTGAGCTGTCCTCATCCGCTCCTGGATGACCCGGACCTTCTCTGTCCTGGCCTGGACCATCTCCGGTCCCACAAGTACTGACTCCCCAAGGTTTTTCCAGCACAAAGGAGATCTACAAGGTCGGCCGTACAACGCCTCGTACGGTGCCATCCCGATGGTGGAGTGGTAGCTGTTGTTGTACGCAAACTCCACCAAGGGTAGGTGGTCCTCCCAGCTACGACCAAAGTCGAGGACACATGCGCGGAGCATGTCCTCAAGAGTCTGAATGGTCCTCTCTGTCTGACCATCCGTCTGAGGGTGAAAGGCTGTGCTTAGACGTAGATGCGTCCCGAACGCCTCCTGCAATCCCTTCCAAAGCCAGGAAGTAAAGCGAGCATCTCGATCGAAGACGATAGATGATGGCACACTATGAAGCCGTACAATATCCTGAACGTAAAGTCATCCCAAGCTCTCCACTGAGCCCTGCTCTCGGATGGGTAAGAAGTGAGCCTACTTGGTGAGTCGGTCGACAATCACCCATATGGAGTCGTGACCTCTGGAAGTGCGTGGAAGTCCAGTCACGAAGTCCATAGATATCCCATCCCACTTCCACTCCGGGACCTCCAAGGGCTGTACCAAGCCTGCTGGTACCTGATGCTCAGCCTTCACCTGCTGGAAGGTGAGGCATCGAGAAACGAACTCAGCCACAACCTTATTCATGCCTGGCCACCAGTGCTGTCGTCTGAGATCCTGGTACATCTTCGCCACTCCGGGATGTACTGCCAAGGGAGAAGTGTGAAACTCTCTCAGCACCTCCTCCCGTAAATCAACTGGTACCATGGTACATCTTCTGAAAAGGATGTCATGCTCTGCTCCAAAGGAGAAACCATCAGCTGCCTGTCCTGAGGATATCTGTGCACGCCGCGTCTCACAGTCAGCGTCCCCACACTGTGCCTCCCTGACCCGCTATAGAAGTGGAGGAGTGACTGTGATAGACTGAAGGAAGGATGCTCCATCTCTATCCACGAAGGATATCTGTAAAGAGGCTAGCTTCTCCATCGCCTCCTCAAGTAGCTGAATTCTCGTCCTCCTGCTGAGGGCATCGGCCACTACGTTCCTCTTCCCAGGAGTATAGACTATCTAAAAGTCATAGTCCCGGAGGAACTCGAGCCATCGCCACTATCTCAGATTCAGGTCCTTCTGCGAGAAGATATACCTGAGACTCTGATGATCAGAAAAGACTATAAAGCGCTTGCCCATCAGATAGTGTTGCCATGTCTTCAGAGCGAAGACCACTGCTGCTCACTCCAGGTCATGGGTAGCGTAGTTTTTCTCATGCGGCCTTAACTAACGTGATCCATAGGAGATCACGGCCCACTCCTGCATCAGGACACAACCGAGTCTGGTCCCTGATGCATCGCAGTAAACTACGTACCCTACTCCCTCCTCAGGAAACCTCAAGATAGGTGCGCTAGTCAATCTCTGTCTCAGCTCCTGGAAGCTCTACTGACATCTGTCTGACCATACGAAGGGTTTCCCCTTCTTCGTCAAAGCTGAGAGTGGTGCCACAACTCAAGAGAAGTCTTGGAACGAATCTCCGATAGTATACAGCTAGTCCCAAGAAACTCTGCACCTCTGTCACGCTCCTGGGTGGCTCCCAAGCTAACACTGCCTCGATCTTCGCAGGATCCACTGCAACTCCCGCCTCAGAGATGACGTGTCCCAAGAAGTGGACCTCACGTATCTAGAACTGACACTTCGAGAGTTTACCATAAATATGGTGCTCTTGAAGTGTGTCTAGTACAACTCGCAAGTGGTATGCGCGCTCCTCCTCAGTCGTCGAGTAAATCAGAATGTCATCGATGAAGACCACGACAAATCGATTGAGGTATGGCTGAAAGATCCTGTTCATGAGGGCCATGAACACTGCTGGAGCATTGGTCACGCCGAAGGGCATAACCAAGAACTCATAGTGGCCATACCGACATCTGAAGGCCGTCTTCTGCATGTCCTCGTCTATAAATTTGAGCTGATGATAGCCTGACCTGAGGTCTATCTTCGAGAACCACCGTGCTCCCTTGAGCTGATCAAAGAGGTCACAATCCTCGGTAGCGGATACTTGTTCCTCAATGTCACCTGGTTCAGGCGATGATAGTAAACACAAAGTTGCAAGCTCCCATCCGCCTTCTTAGCGAACAAAATCGGGGAAGCCCAGGTTGAAACACTGGGTCGGATGAACCCCTTGCCCTGCAAGTCCTCCAACTGTACCCGTAGCTCTCGAAGCTCAGCAGGGGCCATCCAATACACTGTGGTTGATATCGGGGCTGTCTCGGGGTACAAGTCAATATAAAAGTCTACCTCTCTACGAGGAGGTAGCCCTGGAACGTCGTCGGGGAATACGTCCGCAAACTGATCCACCATTGCAGGAAAACCAGGACTCCGCACGTCAACTGATCCTAGGATGAGGCTAGCCAACTGATGAGTGATGGGATGTCCTCTCCTCCGTGGAAGTCCATCCTGTGTTGCTAAGTCTCCCTTCTCGCCGGTGAAGGTGAACCTGCTCCCGTCGGTGCGTACACATCGCACCTTGCGCCTAAAACATTCAATCTGTGCATGGGCCGTAGATAACCAATCCATGACCAAGATGACGTTGTAAGGCCTCGACGCTACTACAAGAAGATACCAGCCGAAGCTCTCACCTCCTAGAGTAAGCTCACACTGCT
Source organism: Viscum album (assembly GCA_963277665.1). Taxonomy (NCBI): domain Eukaryota; kingdom Viridiplantae; phylum Streptophyta; class Magnoliopsida; order Santalales; family Viscaceae; genus Viscum; species Viscum album. The sequence continues at coordinate 1,357,255,424 of OY728166.1, read as the reverse complement.
GGCACTAGTGCGTAATCGTCGAGTCTGCTCCCGTAGGAGTCTCTAGCCGTAAGGATCGAGCCAACGGCTCTGTCGGAATCTCCGAGCTCCGAATAAGGGCAGCGGCTATGAAAGAGTGACTCACTCCTGTGTCTATAAGAACTGCAGCAAGGGTGGAATAGACATAGATCGTACCTCAAATCATCTCTGGCACTCCGTGGTCGTAGGCCTCCACTGCCTGGAGCTGTGCCTATCTCTGCCCGCCAGCTCCCTGTGGTCGGGGTGGACCTCCTAGTGGTGGTGGTGGCAGAGCCTCAAAGCGTCTCCCACCACCTGCGGCTCAGCCAGCTCCTCTGCCTCGTCTGCCTCCTCCCTGCGGACCGCCATGGTCGACCCTCTGCCTCTGCCTCGGTGGTCCCTCAATCGTCTGCTGCTCCTCGACATGGCGGTTCGGGCAGTCACGAGCCATGTGGCCCTGCCCGCCGCACGAGTAGCACTGTCTACCTCTCGAAAGACTGGCTCCGCGCTGTGTGCCCCGCACTTCTGAGCCAGTGTTCTGAGGTCGTCTTCCTGAGGGTCTGGTCTGCCTGGACTGCTGAGTCATCCGTCGACTACCTGCTGCAGATGACTCTGCCACGTGCCGCCCTACGGTGGGTCGCGGCACTGGTGTAGACTCAGCAAGAAAGCTCTCGATCAAAAGGGCCCGCTCCAGTACTCCTGTCTGAGTCGGTATGCTGAGGGAGATCAGCGATGCCCTGATCTCGTGTCTCAAACCCTGCTCAAAGGTCCGGGCTCGGAAGAATGGGTCCCGTACCATGTCGGTCGACTAGCGTGAGAGATCGGTAAACCTCGTCGAGTACTGAGCGACCGTCATGCTGCCCTGCCGCAGCTGAAGAAGCCCCTGAATGCGCACCGCACGGAGGGTGGCTGGGACGAACTCCGAGTGGAAGTGGCTCTCAAAGTCCGTCCAAAGTAGAGATGCCTCATTGTGCACCTGGAGCATCAAGCTCCACCATCGGCCCGCTGCTGCGTGCAGTAGGCTCGCAGCGAGGATCACCATGAGGTCTGCTGGTGTCCTCACTAGCCTGAAAACTCGTACCACTGCCTCCAGCCAGTCCTTGGCTGCCTGGGAGTCCGTCTCCCCACGAAACCTGGGCAGTCGTTGGTGCTGAAAATCATGCAGTGCGCTGAGGCGACGTGCATCGTCAGCGGATGGTGCTGGAAGTATCAGGGGCTCAGCGGGTAAAGCTACCGCCGGTGCCACTGCTGAACAAGGGCCCTACACCGAGGCCTCGTCGCTCGGTGGGCTGTCATCACGCTCGACTCTTGGAACCCTAGATGGCTGCCGTCATGGGGCCATCCTAAAAAGGAAACTGGTGCGCCACGGTCAAAACAGTATACCTGGTGAGATGATATAAGTAATCACAAAGAAAACTTGTAACACACACGCAATCAATGTTTTCATGCATTAAGTCGGAAATCAGAAGTCAGGGTCCTGGTGTACGGATACGTCGGCCGCCGCACCAACACTGGACTCCCTGGACTGATAACCACACTCAATACGCTAAACACTATCGCTTCACATAGAAAAGATCAGAGTTCACAGTAGAACCGAACTCCTCTGATACCAATTTGTCACGACCCGTCCTCAGGGCCCGTGCCGTGACTACCCCAAGCCCGCCTTCCATAGGCCAGGGGCTAGAGACTAGTACCAAGGCGTAAATCCCGATAAAAAGGGAAGGCATTTCCTTTGAAAAGTAAACAAGCACCACAGAGTAAGCAAGCGGAATAGTAAACACTAAGTAAAAACAGAGTACAACTGAAAGTGAGGAAAAGTAAATGGGCCAGTATACAAACCCAAACTGAAAGTAAAGTACAACTCGAAAGGGAAAACAACAACTGTAAAGTAAAAGCCGCTACACCGAGCTGTCCACTAGAAATCCCACCTGAAGGGTGGGTACCGATAGCTCCACTGCTCCTCGGGTCCCACCGTCCGCTCCGAGCACGTTCCACCCAGTGGTCCACCTCCAGGTACCGTCCTGCTCTGCGAGCCTCAACCACGATCAACGTTGTCCGTCGTCTGCAACCAAAACAACGTAGTGCGGGCATAGCCCATGCAGGGGTGAGTATAAGCTACTCAGTAGGGACCCCGAGACCCCCGAAGGTCTCCCAAAATCCAAAAAGGATAAACCACAGAAGAAAGATACAATCACGAAGTAACAACCGACACTGCTTAGGTATATGCCCATACATATACCTAAGTCATCAATTCCAATACGCTCCAACCTCCGAGCCCAAGTACAACATAGTCCACACAGGAAAGTAAACGTATTCCACACAGGAAAGCAAAAAAAAAACCACACAGGATAGCACAACACAATCCACACAGGATTCAGCTCACACAGGTATACTTCTTCGAGGATGATAGAGATGATCACTGATCCATCTAAGTCGTCGGACTCACAAAGGATCGATAGGTACTAACCCCCACAAAGACCCACACAGGATCGGACCCACACAGGATCTGTAGGCGCTGGTTCACACAGGACCGCTGAGCACTGACCCACACAGGATCGGACCCACACAGGATCGGTAGCACTGATCTACACAAGATCGCTGAGTGCTGTAGTCGTCGTCGTCGAATCCACTAAGGATCTCTGCACAGTCGTCGTCGCAGTCACAGTAGCAGTCGCAGCCAGCTCTAGGGTTCCCGCACACAGCAAACTCATTCGGGAGGGTCCGCTCCACGAGCCGAGAGGCTGATACATCAACTGTCACAAAGTCCAGATTTGATGTATCCAAAAGTTCCATATCGTCAACAGGAACTCAACGCAACAGACGACGCGTCAATCGGACGCCCGGTCTGAGAGTTATTGGCTTTTTCGTCCCAGGGGCCCGGTTGGTTTTTAAGGCAAAACCAACCCGACTGTACTCCACCTGCATCCAAAACTCGGGCGGAGTATCCCAAAAGATCCGCCTCACTAAGAGGAACTCAACAAAGCTGACGAAACGTCAATCGGACGTTCGTAGCTCAAGATATGAGCGTTTCCGCTTCGAGGGCCCGGTTTGTTTCGTGTACGAACCAACCCGGCCGAACTCAAAGTAAACCAAAACCTTGAGTGCGATATACCAAAACGACCGTCTCGATCCAAGGATCGTATCGCCACTAATGGCGCATCGTTTGAAGTCTGTAGCCTGAGTTATGGGTATTTGAATCCAAACCGCTTGGTATCGGGGGTTTCGGGCCCGGGCCGTCCCGGCCCGAGACCCCCCGGTTGGCCCGAACCGGGTCGACCCGCCCCGGACAGGGTCGACCCGGCCCGGCCCGGCCCGGCCGAAGGCCGAGCTGCTGGAAAACGGGGGGCCGCCTGCCCCCCTTTGTGAACCCCCCCCCCCTCATTATGGGGGGCCGTTTTAGGGCTGGCCTGGGGAATTAATTCCCCCCGGTTTTGCCTCCCCTTCCGGCCGGCCCGACCTGGCCGGCCGGTTCTTCCTCAACGGGACCGGCAAGGCCGGTCCCCCTTCCGGCTTCCGACACCAGCGGCCCGGCTGGCCGCCGGTCTTCTCGTTCCGCCGCGGCCCGGAACCGGCCGCGGCCTTCGTTGTCCGGCACGGTGCGACGACACCGCGTCCCTCTGCCGTGGCCCCGCTCCGGCTGCGGCGCCTTCAACTATCTTCGACGCGGCGCGACGGCTTCGCGTCCTTGCATTATTTTACGACGCGGCGCGACGGCGCCGCGCGTTCCTTGCCGTTTGATCCTGCGCGATGCGATGGCACCACGCCACACCCGTTTTAATCCACAACAGAATCAACATGAATAGGAGGAGGGTCGACCATGTTCATGCGGTCCGGCCCCCTCGCGTTATTTGCTAACAATTGGACAAATTTCACAAAGAAATAATCACGGGTATAAATCATGAACAAAAGAATAAAATAAACCCCTACCTCGGTTTCAAGAACGGAGTTCTTCAAAGACCCGCGGAAGACAAGCGTCGCGGAGGTCGGGCGTCGTTCCGTCTAGGTTGGTTGGAGAAGAGCTCGGTGAAGTCGAGCCGAGACGTCACCCTCTGTATACTTTGTAGGCGGCGGTGCTTCCCTTCCTTACTCCGGTTGAAGATGGTCGGAGGTGTTGCTTCACGTTCTTCGGAAACGTGGAACGTTCTTCGTCGAGAGGTTGGTGATCTTCCAAGAGTTCTTCTCCTCTCCTTAGTTCTCCCCACAAAGATTATGCCAACCCAAAAAGAAGAATATAATCTATCTTTTTAATGTTGGAAAAATGAATTCAAAAGAATTCAAACACTAAAATTAATTAATTAAGTTGGTTCAATTAATTAAATGCAAGGAGTTGGCAAGTAACTCAAAGGTCACATTAAGAGGGGAGTTATGGGAGTTTTAAGGGGAGTTTAGGAGTTTAGGCTTCATGTGGTCCCCACCACACTTAATCCTCTCAAGGGAGGTTAAGTGGATGTGGGTCCCACCTCTAACTCCCTTTTGGATGAGTTAACCAACATGTTAAAAATAAAATTGTGTCCCACAATTTTATTTAACTTCTTCTAATTTTTCCCCAAAACTAACTTTCATTCTGCATAAAATGCAACCTCGGAAAAGGTCTCCTTAAGCGAATATCGGCGTTGCGAGTTCATCGGTGCCCTCAGAATTCGATTCCGGGCACCGGTTCAAAAGTTATAAATTCCCGCTCGTTCGTTCACTGAACGTACCCGAGCCAAACTTCGGAAATTTATTCCGGGCACTCCGGGCCTCGGAATCAGGTGCCGTCAGAAACCGCGCTCTTGTAAAATTCCAAAAAAAATTAAGAAAAAATTTCCCTTGAATTTTACGGGTCTTTACAGAAGCAATCCCTATTTTATGATCTATGTGTCACACTTAAGCATGATAATGAAATGAATATGATTGGTGCACCCAGATAGTGCTCCAATGCACTAGGTAATGTTTAATATCATGATACGTCACAATGGTACATGGAGTGAACCCGATTCCTTTATGGTAAATTTTTCTCCATGATGTCTTGTCGGGTTTATCATTGGCCTATGTTTATGATTTAGTGCTTTAAGTTGTTGCACGTTTTCCATGATGCCTTTATGATTATCATGTTTTATCATGTCTCATTGTTCATGCTCATGATTCCTACTATTTTTATACCCCATTGCTATGTATGTTTTCTAACACGTATTATATTCTTCATGTTATTTATTTTTTATTACCTTACTGGACTTTATAGATCACCCATTTCTTATGTTTTTCCTCAGGTTATCCCGTGTAGTTTTAAAAGTTATAGAAATTTTAGAAGCATGTTAAAGAATTTTTTAATGATGTCGTTATATCACATGTTTCAAAATGTTATGTTACGTACCTAATTCCCAAATTCACTAGACCTATCAATATTTTTTTTTGAATTAAGTGTAAGTTTATGTAATAAACCATATATCATGTTAAATATAGAGAAGGGTTATCATAGTTGGTATCATAGAAAAAGTTTAGTTATTTTTGGGATTAGGATTAGAAAACTATAGAGAAAGGCTTAGGGATAGTACTATGTATAAGAAAACAACCATAGATTTTGGTAAGTCTAGAGTAATTGGTTTATCAAGAAAATAAAACTCATTCTGGATACTACAAGTGGACGTGGTTCTGGCACAAATGTTCCTAGGGTTAAAAACTCTGACAAGGTGTCTCAGGCATAAGTTGGGGTGACCTAGTATAGGACAACGAGCCTTACTGTGCACCTGGTTTGACACTATCGGGGTACATTATTTTGTTAATTCATGAGCTCATTATAAACCATTACTAAGGGAACAAAAAAATGACCATGAGAATAAATTTTAGGAAATAGTTCGTGGATAACGTAAATTAAAGCCTATAAATTCATAAGTTGAGGAAATAAATATAGTTTATAAGCTATCTCTTTAATGTCATTGGATCCCCTTTATGTGTTTAATAGTTTAGAAATACTAATCCTTAATTATCGCTTTATTCTATCCAATGGCCAAAAATAGGAGAAATTAGGTAAACAATCAATGCGAAGGGAAATGTGATGAATACCCCAACGAGATGCCCAAACTAATGGGAGTATGAATCATAGACATTATAATGAAACTCTATCAGATGACTCAGGTTCTGAATAGAAACTAGGATTAAGAGGAGCACCCAAACCCCCATAATAGAGAATAAGATGTAATTGTGATCTTCATGCAATAGAGCTTCCTAATTCCAATGGATCATCTAATCCCATAATAGAAAAATAATGGATCAACACCATTGAGAAGATATTCTCTATTTTTCAATGTTCGGAGCAAGAGAAGGTTCTAATAGTTGTTTATCATATGGAGGGAGAAACTGATTAGTGGTGTAAATTGATCAAAAATATGAATCTAGAGAAAGGGATCAAGGCAATGGAGTGTAATGAATTCTGGAAAATGATTTTTGATAAATATTTTCCTCTCACTCTCCATCTTAAAATGGAAAGGAATTTCCTTAACCTCAAGAAAAAAGATGAAGAATCTATCGGGCATACAAGGAAAACTTCACAATACTTTCATGATATACCTCAGGATGTGTAGTTACCCCTGAATGCATGGATGACCACTTCCTTGTTGGAAAAAAACATAGTCTACAAAAATCCCTAGCGATATGTGACTTTGATAACTATGTGGAAATTTTCCGATGTGCCCTCAAAATGGAATAAAAAAATCCCAAGGGTATCACGGTGATAATAAGGGTAAAGTGGAGTTTAATTTTGGAGGTTTTATGGAGATATATAATGGTTCAAATAAATTTCTTCATCCCACTTGTCAAAGGTGTGGAAAGAAGCACCCCAAAAATTGCCTAAGGGGGATGAATAAATGCTTTTGTTGCGGGAAGGAAGGGAACCTAGATAAAAATTTCTGATAGGAAAAATCCACTAATGCAATAGAGGAAAGGAATTCTTCAGTAAACCCTCAAAATATTGTCTATTTCTTCAACTGCAAGGAAATAATGCACTTTTCAAATAAATTTCCTAAGCCAAAGGTTTTTAGAGACAAATAACAACATCCAAGGCCTCAAGGGAAATATTTTTTCTATCACTACCATTTAATTGGATCCATACAATGGAGTGGTGATTGGTACACTAGTTATTAGTTTTAGAATAGTGAAAATACTTTTTGATTCTGGTTCTTCACATTCCTTTACATCAGAAAAGTTTATTAAAACTTTCCATACACCACCACAAAGCATGAAAGTAGAGTTATCAGTGAAATTGGAAAATGGTGTAATTATGGAATACCAAGTATATAACTCCTACCATATCAATGTTTGTGGGATGAACATACCTACAAAACTTTTCTTAATACCTTTGGTGTAATCTGATGCAATTCTGGGCATGGATTGAATTTCCTTATATAGATCCAACATAAATTTCTATGAGTAGGAAATCACTCTCTATATTGTGAATCAACCACCAATTTTGTACAAGTTCAAGGAGGATTATGAATATTTTACAGGACCATCATCTCCATCATTGAAATAATTTCCCTATAAGAAAGAGTATCTAGTTCAAATGATTGATTCTAAGGAATGAACCATCCTCAAAGACTTGACTGTTGTGGGGGAATACGTTGATGTGTTTCTAGAAGAATTTCATGATCTTCCTCCTAGATTAGAGGTTAAATTTTCAATCAAGATTATACCTGGGGTGTTTCCATTATCCAAGACCCCATATAGAATGACTATTGTAGAAGTTGAGGACCTGAAGGAACAACTATAGGAGAAACTAGATAAAGGTTTCATAAACCCAGTTTCTTCTCCATGGGGTGCACTAGTCCTCTTTGTTAAGAATAATTATAGGTCAATGCACCTTTGCATTGATTATCATGACCTCAATAAGATTGTGACAAAGAACAAGTATTCTATTCCTAATATTTGTAGCTTGTTTGATCAGTTACATGGGGAAAAATTATTCTATCATCTAGATATTTGGTCAGGGTATTATTAAGTAAGTTCAAAGAAGGTAGATATCCCCAAGACCACTTTTTCTTATAGGGTATGGGAACTACGAGTTCATAGTGATGCCTTTTAGAGTCACTAATGCTCAACCAATCTTCATGGACTTGATGAATAGAGACTTTATGGATTACATTGAAAAAGTTTGTGTAGTCTGTATAGATGATATTATAATATACTCTAAATGTCAGGAGGATCCTAAAAAAATCTGAACACTATGCTAAATACCCTATGAAATGAGAAGATTTATGCTAAGTACAAAAAATGTGATTTTTAGTGGAATGAAGTCTCTTTATTGAGGCATATCATCACAATAAATTAGTTATCTATGGACCCTTGAAATAAATAACCAATTGATGGATGGAAGATATCTTTAGTTTCCTTGGGTTTTCTGGGTATTAATATATATTTGTGACGAATTTATTTCGATTGTCAAACCCTATTCCCAAGATAACTTGTAAAGACCCGTAAAATTCAAGGGAAATTTTTTTTTCTTAATTTTCTTTAGAATTTTACAAGAGCGCGGTTTCAGACGGCACCTAATTCCGAGGCCCGGAGTGCCCGGAATTAATTTCCGAAGTTTGGCTCGGGTACGTTCAGTGAACGAACGAACGGGAATTCCTAACTTTTGATCCGGTGCTCGGAATTGAAATCCGAGGGCACCGATGAACTCGCAGCGCCGATATTCGCTTAAAGAGACCTTTTCGGGAGTTGCGTTTGTTGCGGGTTGAAAGTTAGTTTTGGGGATTAAAAGATAAGTAAAATAAAATTATGTTTGAATTTTATTTTATTCGTGGTGGTTAGACTCTCTCATGGGAAGTTGTTGGTGGGGCCCACAACCACCCAACTTCCCATGTGTGGTTATGAGGGAGGTGGGGCCCACACGAGCCCCCACCTTTTCAAATTCCCTAACCCCTCTAAACCCCCTCTTAAATTATGTGACTCTCCCCTACATTAATTCTTTCCAACTTATTACTTCATTTAATTTTTGACAACTCTAGATTTTAATTAATGTAATGAATTCAACTTTTGAATTTTGAAAGGTTGGCAAAGTGAAAATAAAATAAGGTGTAGCTTATTTTATTTTGGGGGAGTTGCTGTGTTGTGTGGAGATTAGAGAGAAGAAGAGTTCTACACTTTGAAGAACTTCATCTTCCTCCTTGAAGAACGCGAAGAACACCGACACACCGTTCTATCTTCTCTCCACGTCAAAGAAAGGGAGACACCGCTTCCTCCTCGGTTTTCCTTCGTCGACTTGAGAAGTTTCGCCAACGACGTATCGCATCGGACGCATCCCTTCGTCAACGGATTTGACGAACGACGACCGCGACGCCCGACCTCCGCGACGTCGTCTTCCGCGGAACGTAGACAAATCTTCGAACCTTATACCAAGGTAGGGGTTGTTTATTTTCTTTTTGGTTTAACTATTTTATTCTTGATCGTGAATTTAGCAAGTCTAACGTGTGGCTTTGAATTATTTAAAGTTGCGTTATTATTTTAACGTGAGGGGGCCGGACCGCACGAACACGGCCGAACCCCCTCCATCGTTCTTGTTTATTCTTGCGGGTGGAAGCAAGTGGCGTGGTGCCGTCGCACCACGCGGATGATCGTGCAAATATTTTACGCGGCGCCGTCGCGCCACGCCGAGGAAGAATCTTCAAGAACGCGACGCCGTCGCGCCGCGTTGAAAGGAATCAAGGCACGGCGAAGGGGCGCGGTGCCGTCGCACCGCGCCGGATGACGAACACCGCGGCCGGTTCCGGGCCGCGGCAGGACGAGGAGACCGCGGCCGGTTCCGGGCCGCGGCGGGAAGAGAAGACCGGCGGCCGGGCCGCCGGCGTCGGAAGCCGAAGGGGGGACCGGAATTTCCGGTCCCGTTGGAGAAAACCGGCCGGCCAGCTAGCCGGCCGGAAGGCATTAAACCGGGGGAATTAATTCCCCCGGCCAACACACAAAACCCCCCTCATTATGAGGGGGGCGGTTCTTTGAAGAGAGGGGGAAGCCGGCCCCCCGGTTTGTTTCCAGCCGGCCCCCACGTGCGGGGGCCGTTTTGTTGCAAAGGCGCGGCACAAAGGCCGCGCCGCTTCCCAATCAGCGGGGGCTTGCCCCCCGCGTGCCGACCACGTGCGGCGCCAGCCGCCAAGCCGCCGCGGCTCGTCGCGCTGCCGCGCCGCCGTGCCGCCCCAGGGGGGGGGGGGGGTCGGGCCGGGTCGTCCCGGACCCGGACCCCCCGTTTCGAACCAGAATCGGTTTTTGGGCCATATCTTGAGCCTCGGACCTCCGAATGACGAACCGTCTGCGGCAACGCGATCCTTGGATTGAGACGGTCGTTTCGGTATATCGCACTCAAGGTTTCGGTTTACTTTGAGTTCGGCCGGGTTGGTTCGTTCACGAAACCAACCGGGCCTTCGAAGCGGAAACGCTCATATCTTGAGCTACGGACGTCCGATTGACGTGCCGTCAGCAGTGTTGTGTCCCTCTTAGTGAGACGAATCTTTTGGCATACTCCGCCCGAGGTTTGGATGCAGGTGGAGTACGGTCGGGTTGGTTTTGCCTTAAAAACCAACCGGGCCCCGGAGACGAAAATGCCAATAACTCTCAGACCGGGCGTCCGATCGACGCGCCGTCTGTTGCGTTGAGTTCCTGTTGACGATACGGAACTTTTGGATACATCAACCCTGGTCTTCGTGACAGTTGATGTATCAGCCTCTCGGCTCGTGGAGCGGACCCTCCGAACGAGCTTGCTGTGTGCGGGAACCCTAGTGCTGGCTGCGACTGTTCTACTGCTACTACTGCTACTGTGACTGCGACGACGACAGTACAGAGATCCTGTGTGGATTTGACGATGACGACTTCAGCACTCAGCGATCCTACGTGGATCAGTGCTACCGATCCTGTGTGGGTCCGATCCTGTGTGGGTCTCTGCGCTCAGCGGTCCTGTGTGAACCAGCGCCTACAGGTCCTGTGTGGGCCCGATCCTGTGTGGGTCTTTGCGGGGGTTAGTTACCTATCGATCCTTCGTGGGTCCGACGACTTAGATGGATCAGTGATCATCTTTATCGTCCTTGAAGAAGTATACCTGTGTGAGCTGAATCCTGTTGCTTTCCTGTATGGATTGTGTTGTGCAATCCTGTGTGGATTATGTTTTGCTTTCCTATGTGGAATACGTATACTTTCCTGCGTGGACTGAGTTGTACTTGGGCTCGGAGGTTGGAGCGTATTTGAATTGATGACTTAGGTATATGTATGGGCATATACCTAAGCAGTGTCGGTTGTTACTTCGTGATTGTACTTTTCTTCGTGGTTTATCCTTTGTGGATTTGTGAGACCTTCAGGGGTCTCGGGGTCCCTACTGAGTAGCTTGTACTCACCCCTGCACGGGCTTTGCCCGCACTACGTTGTGTTGGTTGCAGACGACGGACAGCGTTGACCTTAGCTGAGGCTTGCAGAGCGGGACGGTACCCGGAGGTGGACCACTGGGCGGGACGTGTACGGAGCGGACGGCGGGACCCGTGGAGCAGAGGAGCTATCTGTACCCACCCTTCAGGTGGGATTTCCAGTGGACAGCTCGGAGTAGCGGCTTTTACTTTTCAGTTGCTGTTTTCCCTTTCGAGTTGTACTTTACTTTCAGTTTGGGTTTGTATACTGGCCCATTTACTTTTCCGCACTTTCAGTAGCACTCTGCTTTTGTTTAGTGTTTACTTTCCGCTTGCTTACTCTGTGGTGTTTGTTTACTTTTCAAAGGCAATGCCTTCCCTTTTTACTGGGATTTACGCCTTGGTGCTAGTCGCCAGCCCCTGGCCTATGGAAGGCGGGCTTGGGGTAGTCACGGCACGGACCCCGAGGGCGGGTCGTGACATAACTTAGAAGGGAGTCGAGTTTTCTTAGAATTATTAATGTGACGAAAGATTTAGGGAGTTGAAAAGGAATATTATCCCTACCTATGTGCTCACACTACCCACAAGTGGATAATTTTTCATAGTATTCAACAATGCTTCTAATAAGGGATTGGGTTGTGTGTTAATGAAGTATGAAAAATTCATAGCCTACACTTAGAGGTAGTTAAAATTTCATGAGAAAAACTATCTCATGATTGACCTGGAGTTAGCAGCTGTGATCTTTGCATTGAAAATATGACGATATTATCTCTATGGGGATAAGGGTGAGATATACACCAATCACAATAGCTTAAAATATATATTTACATAGAAATATATTAATATACTCTAGAGAATATGGTTAGAGCTCATTAAGGATAAAAAATTCTCAATCCACTACAACCCTAGTAAATAAAATAATGTCTAAGACGATCTATATAGAAAAGATCCTACATCTTTATCGATGATGAGAATTGAGAAGGATCCAATATTCTTAGATCTACAAAGGATGGTCATGGGAATCATTAAAGAAAGAAAATTATCAATCCTTTATTAAATGATTTATCAACCATCCCTCCTAGAAAAAATATTGTATGCTCAAATAAATGATGTGAAAATTTGGAAGAAGGTGGAATCCATGATAAAAAGGGAATCCTCATAGTTTAAAATTGACAAAGAAAGATTTTTTATATTTGGGTCAAGACTATGTGTTCCATCAAATCCAGAGTTAATGAATGAATTATTGGATGAAAAACATAGTTAGACTTTCTTTATTCACCCAAGAATCACAATGATGTATCATGATCTCCATGTGCACTATTTATGGGAAAATATAAAGAAAGAGATCATGGAATATACATCAAAGTGCCTAATATTTCATCAAGTTAAGGATGAAAGGAAGTTGTATAAGGGGATGATGAAACCATTACGCATACCAATATGAAAATGGGATAACATCACCATAGAATTTCTCACCAGACTTTTTAAAACATCCAATGGAAAAAATGATATTTAGGTTGTTGTGGATAATCTTAAAAAGACCTCACACTTCATTGCAATTCCAAAGGACATCTCACTAGATCAACTTGCATAGATATACATCAACGAATCTGTAAGTCTGCATTGAGTACCACTATCATTTGTATATGGTTGAGATCTGAGATTCACCTCCATGTTTTTGAAAAGTCTCCAACATGATCTAAAAAATGATATGAACTTTAGTATGGAATATCATTCTCAAACAGATGGATAATATATGAAGGATACTCAGAAACTATAATACATGTTGTGATCAAGTTATATGGACTTCAAAGGCAGATGAGTCTAACATCATCCTTTAGTTGTGTTCTCTTACAACAATAGTTTCTACTTGAGCATCCAAATGGATCCCTATGATGCCCTATATGGGAATAGGTTTATAACACTAGCATTTTGGGATGAATTTGGGGAATGAAAATTTCTAGGTCCTAAAATGGTTGAGTAAATGGTGAAGAAGGTTAAAACCATTTGACATCACTTCAAGGATTCTCAGAGTCAGCCGAAGATCAATACTGACAATCATCGATGAGACCTAGAGTTTGATGTTGGATACATGTTATTCCTTTGCATGCCTCAATGGAATAAGGTGATGAGATATGGGAATAAGGGAAATCTTAGTCCAAGATACATCACCCCTTTTATATCCTTGATCGCATCAGAGTAGTGGCTTATCGACTATCAATCCCACCGAACCTATCTCAAGTACATGATGTATTCCATGTATCTATCTTGATCAAGTACATACCAGAACCCTCACATGAAGTCAATCTAGAGGTGGTACTATTGGATAATTATCTTTCCTATGAAGAGAATCCAATGAAGATCTTCGATCATTGAAAAAAGTTCTATAGAATAAGACAATTCACATTGTCAAAGTGTTGTGGAGAAAACCCAAGTTTGAAGAAGAGTCTTGGGAACTTGATGAGGTGATGAATTTGAGTAACCCTCATTTATTTTAGTGCGGGAAAATAAAATTTTGAGGGAGAAATTTCTTAAGGTGGATGATTTTAAATACCCAAACTGTTATAAATAAAACCACCCTTTCGATTTAATTAAATGTATTACTATGTAATGTGGTTATAGAAGACACATGAATTTAATAAGTTTTATTATATCCAATTGGATTTAAATGGACATTAAGTATCATTACCATTGAAAATATATCCATTGAACAATGATCACATGGTTGGCATAAATATATGGGTTTAACAAATCCAATTGGCACAAACAAAGGAAGTGATGGCATCAACCAGTATGATCATACCTTATGAAGCCTATATATCAGAAAAATTGAGGTTGATAAAATCATTGGGATTTTCCCTGGACCAATCCCAAGCTAAGATCTAACAACTTAATAATGAGAAAAAACATTTACGGGATAAGTTCAAGGTCATTGAGATCACAACCCAAACCATGTTCACTAAACCACCCCTTAAAAGTCCCACCATTACACACCTTAATCTTAGAGAATATCTTGGTGTATTAAAGGGATATGTATAAAAACACTATAAATAGTAATATGTACATTATTTTTTATATAATAATTAATATATTTTCATCCTATTATTTTTACTTTAGAAATGATTTTTATTTTGATACAATAAAGAAAAAAATTTATTTTTGGTTAATATTAAATTTTTTTTATGAATTTAAGAATTAATGAATTTTTTAAATAAATAATATTTTAATAAAATATTATTGTAAAATAATTTTTATCAAAAAATAAATGATCATATAATTTTTATACAGTCAAATGTAATTTTTCTAAGGATTCAAAAAACTATTATTTTCAAAAACCCATCATTTTCAATAAATATTTGTTATTATTTTAAAAGTGAAAATTCAAATATTTATAAAATTACTTAGATAAGATTAATATTATATTCTTAATCAGAATGTCAAAAATATCCAACCATGCATTTTTCAAAATTTTTAGAGACAATCGAATTTTGATGTAAAAATTAAATAACATATAAATATAATTTGTATTTTATGAAATCATAATGACCCAAAAGTGATGTAATAAATTCTATAAAGGGTATCCATGAACTTGTCACGACCCGCCTTCACCAAAATGAGGGAAGGGTCAGTATATTTCCAGGGCCTTCCTTCTTTAAGTTGAAAGAGAGATAATGACCCCTGAAACCCGCCTTCAATAGGTCCCGGAGTGGCGACCATCACCAAGGGTATAAAATCACACACTAAATGGAAGGAATTACCCTTTTTCTTTTAATAGAATCCGGAGATAAGATAGTATATCCCACAACACCAAAACTAAAAGTGCAAATACGGCTGAAAATAAACCATTCCCATATTCATGTTCAAAGGTAAAAGATACAAGTCACAAAACTCCAAAGCTAAAAAGATACCAAGAAAAAAAAGGGAAACAACGACAGCAACTGCCCCAAAGGTCTAAGCTTGTACTGTCCCGCATGATCCCTGAAGTCCTCTTGAAAACTTGAAAGCAGTTTTATATATGTAGGGTGGGCATACAAGTATACTGAGTAGGGAAAAACCAAATACTCTCATGCACAAGTGGGGAGGCATACTAATGCCCTGTAAGAAAAGAGATAACCAAGCACTTAGCAAGGAGACTAACCACCCAAGCCTCACCAAGGAACACTCCCCAAATAACTCAAGTCAAGTAATGTATAGTAATATAACATCGATGTTTGGGTACCCCGCGCCACTTTTCCACTAGTTATTGAAGACATCCTATGCATCAGAACAATCCCGCCATTCTCATCGCAGTCCCACTGCCATACCCTGCCCGCACACACCTGGGCCACAACCACACATCCTGCCCGCAAACACCTAGGCCACAACCACTAACCCACCCGCAGACACCTAGGCCACAACTGTCACGCGTAACCATGCCTGCAAACACCTAGGCCAGAACAACCACTGCCATGCCTGAAGACACCTGGGTTAGAAGAACTACTATCACGCCCGAAGACACCTGGGCCTCATCCTGAAGATACTTGGGAAACCACCTTCTCACACACACCTGGGCCAACCACCACACTACCCAGCCCAAAGATTCTTGGGCTAATAATAGACTTCAGGCCATCACATCCTGCCCATAGAGTCTTGGTATATTAGGGAAAGGGAGTAGAAAAGGAGCTAATAACCAGCCACTCATAGGAGTGTTGGGAAAAACACCCTCCCCCATAAAGTGGGGGTGTTCGGAACTAAGTTCTCAACTTGGGTGGGGTGTGAATAAGAAACACAAAAACTACAAGTATATGTATAGGTAACAAGCACTCACCCAATCTAGGTTTTTCTTCAGCCAGCCTAAAGAACACTATCCTTACTATTCATTCATAAGAGAAGAGAACAACACCCATGCCCAAGTCACAACTCACATCAAACCAAATCCCCATTTTCCCCATCCTTGTTTTAATGTTCAATAATAATTTTTAAACAAGTTTCTGCGCCTACTTGGGAAACTAGTAAGAATAAGCACAAGGCAATGAATGAGTACACCCAACAACAATTCAAACATTCACACCCGATTCTCTTGTAAAAACACATCAATTGAGACCCCTCCAAGTATTGGAACCAAAACAGGTCAAAGTGATATACAGTCCCAAGTTTCCAGAACTATGAATAAGAAGGTTTAACAACAGAAGAGGTTCTCACCCCGATTCGTGATACAAACAGAGGATCCCATCCTCACCCACATCACCCCAGAAATCTAAGTCCCTATCCAACTATGGAGGAAACAACCAAAAAAATACTACCAACACAAGGCAGAACCAACAAGTATTTTCAGATTTAAAAGATTTAACACACTCCTTGATTTCAATTCCACTGGGCTTTAACCGGGGTCATCATAGAAAAGGATTTGACCCTGGTGCTTCCAATTTATTTAGCCGAATATACGTAATTAACCAATTTCCTTTACACAGAAAAAGGTTCACAACCAAAATACAATCCATTTAAACATCACAAGGGGTAAGGAGTTATTAGTGCACAGAGACATACCACCAACGGACATGATTTTCATTAGGCATAAGCCCACACAATTCAGAAATTATTAATCATGAAATAGGAGAAAAACAGAGCAGCATCATCGATCACACCTCTCCCCTTCATTCTTTAGAATCTATTTATTATCTTCATAAAAGTTTGGTTCATCCAATTCTACAGAAGCAGTAGCGTACCCACCCCACAAGATACACAGAAAAGAGAGACAAAGTTGAAACCCCTACCTGACTGATCAAGGATTGGCGTTAAGTCCCCACGTGATTAGCAGGAGCTCCATGGAACATGACCAAGGAAAACATCGCTGGGTTACAACTCGTCGAGAGGAAGGGTACTCCGACCGCAGGTGATCGAGAAAAAGAAACGTAGGGAGAAGCCTTTAGGTTATAAAGGATGATAAGGGTTGAGATACAACATGCATGGGATAGTTAAGATACAGAGAGAAAAAATTGAAACCACGTAAAGAACGAGATCATGGGTTGACCACGCGGCTGGGACACCCCACACGTCATTAAAGGGCCCCCGCCTTCCGGGGCAGTGTAAACCGACGCACACCAGGGTACCTCACCAATCATTTAATTAAACGCAATTAATGGGCATTAATGTGCTTTTAAAACAGTCTTAAAGGGGTCAAAACATGGTTTAAAAACCAATTTTCTCAAAAAGGAGTTGCTACTGGAAAACCCGTGGGGGTGGGTGAAAGCTACCGGTAGTTGAGAGCTACCGGTTGGCGACAGCCACCGGTAGCCGAGGGACACCGGTAGCCGAGGGCCACCAGTAGCTGAGGGATACCGGTAGATGAGAGCTACCAGTAGCCGAGGGCTATCGGTACCCCAAGGTCACCGGTAGGCTAGAGCGACCGGTAGCTGAGGGCCATTGGTAGCCAAGAGCGACCGGTAGCTGAGAGCTACCAGTAGCTCTCGGATACCGGGAGTCGAGAGCTACCTATAGCTGAGCACTATCGGTAGCTGAGGGCTACCGATACCCCAAGGTCACTGGTAGGCTAGGTCTACCGGTAGGCCGAGGCTACCGATAGGCCAAGGCTATCTCTAGGAGTCACCGAGAAGCTGGGATGGCCTTCCAGACCACCCAGAACACCTCAACATCTGATTTTTACTAAGTAATGGAACCCAAAAACCCAAGACATTACATTAGATATTTCTCAAACTATTCTCATCCCCGAGAATATAAGAACAACCCTGAAAGGAGAAAAGTGGGGTCCAAACAACCACTATTTAAAGATACTTCTCAGGGGAAAACCCTGGAGTTGTTTGAAAGCTAGAACAGAACCCTCCCCTACATCCATGAATACTCCCCCAAGAGTTATCAAGCATAAAATTCCCAAAAAACACAAGGATCACACTATCCAACACATGAGTTAGGGAGTCCCCTCCTACATGTTAGGATATTATCCGCTTTGGGCGGCACTGAATCGCCCGCACGGGTTTAATCACATGCACATTAATGCGTCCTGATTAGTAGTTATGTTTTCCCATAATCATACATTCGTACACACACACAGAGAGAACAGGGAATAGATCATCTAATAGCTAAGTAAAATAATCAATTCATATATTAAAGCATAAGGTACAATATCTCAAGGATCAGAACAAAAACAACAAGGAATTAAAAATAGCTCTAGGTACTGAATGTGTAACTGGGCCTCCCGCTCCCATGTGCTCTCTTCCAGGCCACCATGCCTCTACAACACATGAACCAAGGGGATAGTTCGTCTATGAAGCACTTTCTCCTTACGATCCTCGATCTTGATTGGTCGTTCTATGAAGGTCGCATCGTCTTCGACATCTAACTCTCCCCAATCGATGACGTGGGAGTCGTCGTATAGATATCGACTAAGCTGGGACACATGGAATACATCATGTTTCCTCAGTAGCGGTGGTGGTAGCACTAGATGATAAGCTACTTCACCGACCCACCGCAACACTTCGAAGGGTTCGATGAACCTTGGAGAAAGCTTAATTCACCTGCTGAACCTCCGCTGTCCATGCGGAGGGGAGACCTTCAAGAACACGTGGTCCCCAACCTCGAACTCCAAGGGTCTCCTCCTATCATCGGCATATGAATTCTTCCGGTCCTGAGCCGTCTTCATCCTTTCTCGTATAAGCTGAACCTTCTCGGCTGTGCTCTACACCACCTCCAGGCCAAGAGCACCTGCTTCCCCAACCTCAGTCCATCACACGGGTGAGAGACATGACCTTCCATATAGGGCTTCGAATGGATCCATTCCAATGGTAGAGTGATGGCTATTATTGTAGGCAAACTCTACCAGAGTCAAGTGTCGCACCCATGATCCCCCAAAGTCCAGAATACATGCCCGCAGCATGTCCTCTAAGGTCTGGATGGTGCGCTCTGTCTGCCCATCTGTCTGGGGGTGGAAAGCAGTGCTAAGACATAGCTGGGTTCCAAAAGCATGCTGCAATCCCCTCCAGAATCATGAGGTAAAATGTGCATCCCTATCCGAGACCATGGAACTAGGAACTCCAGGCAACCACACTACCTCATCCACATACTTTTGTGCTAGAGCGTCCACTGCACTCGACTCCTTAATTGCCAAAAAGTGAGCCGACTTCGTCAAATGGTCCACCACTACCCAGATGGCATCACAACCCCCTTGAACCCTGGGTAGTCCCATGAAGAAATCCACCGAGATGTCATCCCACTTCCACTCAGGGACATCTAAAGGTTGCAACAACCTGCCTAGAACACAGTGTTCAACCATTACCTGCTGACACACTAAGCACTTGGCCACATACTCTGCCACTGCTCGCTTTACTCCGGGCCACCAAAGTTGTCTCCTCAGACCCTGGTACTTCTTGGAAACTTTTAGGTGTACCCCTACGGGTGAGTTGTGAAACTAACTAAGAACCTTGCCACGCATCGCCTCTGGAACAAACATCTTCCCCCAGAAGAGCATCTAATTTTAACCATCTTCCGTCCACCCTTCTGGAGCATCACCCTGGTCAACTCGGTCGCGCATCACTTCAAACTTTGGTTCTCCCCACTGAGACTCCACTTGCCAAAATAGAGAAGAATGCACTATCATCTAATATAGGCAACCTCTACCATTATCAATCCTCACATCCAGGTGCAAGGCATCCAACTCCTCCATCACCTTCCAAGCGTCTTCCGACTCTCGGACCGCATCCTTCTACGATCTCCTGCTCAATGCATCAGCCACTACATTCCCTTTTCCTGAAGTGTAGGATATCTCGAAGTCATAATATTGTAAGAACTCTATCCACCTTTTCTGCCATAAGTTTAGGTCCGGCTGGGAGAAGATATACCTCAAGCTTTTGTGGCCCGTGAAGACCACAAAGTGTTATCCGATGAGGTAATGCCTTCACAACTTTAGTGCAAAAATGACCACTGCAAGCTCCAGGTCATGGGTGGAATAATTATGCTCATGAGGGCGTAGCTACCTAGACCCATAAGAGATCACCCCTTGTCGCTGCATCAACACACATCTGAGGCCTTGCCCTGAAGCATCACAAATCACCTCATACGCTGCCCCTTCTTCTGGTAGTCTCAGCACTGGGGCACTAACCAACTTCTCCTTCAGATAGCTGAAGGCTGCTTCGTACTTCTTACTCCACACGAAAACATGGTCCTTCTTGGTCAACGTCATCAAAGGCGACACAACTCGAGAGAAGTTGGGTATGAACCTATGTTAGTAACCTACCAGCCCGAGGAAACTACGAAACTCTGCCACGTTCTTGGGTGCTGCCTAAGAAACAACCACTTCAACCTTTTTTTTAAAAGGTAATGCTTTGGTCAAAGACCAAAGCATATTTTATTAATAGGCAGAAAACAAATTAAAAAAAGTGAAAGGATGGGATTTTTTACAGTCTCTATCAAAAAGATATAAAATGTCAGAAGGGATAACATACATCCAATTCATGCCTTGATGGACCCCTTTGTTGGCTAGAGCATCAGCAAAGAAATTTGCTTTGCGGTAGGCATGAGTAGCTATATAGTATATCCCATGGAGAAAATTAAGGCAGTTCATCCAAAGAACAGTGAGAGACCAGGCTAGATGAATGTTTCCATTCCAGATTGCATGAATAATAGTGGTTGAATCACTTTCAATCCATAACTTTCTCCAGCCTCTCTGAAGAGAAAAGTCAACAGCATGAATGACGCCGAGAATTTCTGCCTCCAGGGATGAGGAGTGACCACAACCAACAAAGAAGCATCCCTGACATTGGCCAGCTGAGTCTTTGAAGATAGAACCACAACTGGCAGGGCCAAGGTTGCCTTTGGAAGTGCCATAAACATTCACCTTGATCCATCCGGGCATTGGTTATTTCCAGAACACTTCAAAGGATCGTTTGGGCTTTGGGAAAATGCCCAGAACATGAAGCTGATGGAGAATCATAAAATCTCTAACAGATTTGTTGCAACAGTCCTTTTGAATTGAGGCCGCTTCATGAATCACAATAATAGTTCGGTACTTCCCTGCATTAAGATTAAGAGAATTATTATTGTGAAAGAGATCATTTCTAACACACCAGAGTACAAACAGGAGCTCCGCCACTGCTACAAGAAACAAATTTTTGACCTACAGGGAAGCATCATGTCTAGTGCAATTAATTAGAAACAAATAAATAGAGTCATCAATGGGTCTTCTACAATTAAAAATATCAAAGATGTAATTCCAGAGAGCATAGGCCATCACACAATATAGAAAAAGATGATTAGAATACTCCCTGTGTTGGTTACACAGACGACACTTAGAACAAAGAGAAATGCCACAGATTTGAAGACTAGTTTCAGTAGGTAATCTATTATGCGCAATGCACCAAATAAGGGTAAGCCTCGAAGGTTTAATCCAGGGTTTGTTAAAATGATTCACCCAAGAAAAATTAGATTCATGGTCAGAAAAATTGTGATTATAAAAGCATTTAGAGTCTAGAATTCTATTAGCAGAAGGTTCCCAAACAAGAAAATCACCAACAGAAGAGAATGTATAATTCTCAATAGCTTGCATAATAGAAGCAGGGAGATCACAATCAGGAGATTGTAAGACTTCTTTTATAGATTGATTAGTATCTACAGGAAGATTACCATGGGGTAACAAAGAAATCAGAGAGATACCACACCATTTTCCACACCAAAAATTAATGGAAGAATCAACACTGACAATCCACCTAGAATTTTGCATGATTTTGTGATAAGAGTCCCGAATGGAAGGCCAGATGGAAGAGTTAATGAAATTC
The DNA here is from genome assembly GCA_963277665.1 of Viscum album. Classification (NCBI taxonomy): domain Eukaryota; kingdom Viridiplantae; phylum Streptophyta; class Magnoliopsida; order Santalales; family Viscaceae; genus Viscum; species Viscum album. The sequence goes on along the minus strand of OY728166.1, from coordinate 1,357,233,307 downwards.
AGGTTACCTTTTAAAATCTTAGGAGAAAACCTAAGTTTAAGGAAATCAGTAGCTTTAGAAGAAGAGTTAATGATGCGCCAAGTAAGGCAAGCCTGGAGAGCATCATTAAACAACTTTAAAATTTTAATGCCAATTCCACCATTAGTAATGGGTTTACAACAAGAATTCCAAGGAATTGTGACAAGATTCTTTTCAAAAATTCTTCCAGACCAAATGAAGTTTTTAATGTAAGTAGTAATTTTTCTAAGAATACTAATAGGCCATTTATAGATCATAAGGGAATAGACCATTTTAGAAACGATGGTCGATTTAACTAAACAGATTTTCCCAGCCATAGAGAGGGACTTACCTTTCCAATTAGCTAGTTGATTTGTGATATGAGAGATAATATTAGAAAAATAGGTATCTTTGGGGTGACCACAAAATAGATTAACCCCCAAATAAGTTAATGGTAAAAATCCCTCTTTAATACCCAGGTGGTTTATAATACCAGTTTTTCTTCTTACAGGAAAATTCTTGCCAAAATAGATATATGATTTATTCCAAGAAATTGCTTTTCCAGAGTCATCCTCATAATGAGATAAAGTTTGTTTGAGAACTTGACGATTTCTTTGACCCCCTTTTATGAATAGGATAATATTGTCAGCATATAAGATATGTGTGGGGGCATTTAAATTCCTGGCCACTTGAATAGGTTTAATCAAATTTTGATCAACCTGGTGGTTTATGAGTCTGATAAGGTAAGCTTCAGCAATAACAAAGAGAATGGCAGAAACAGGGTCACCTTACCTGACACCTTTTGTACATTTAAAGAAACCACAAGGGGTACCATTAATCAAGATAGAGATATGAGCAGAGTGAAAGAGGGTCCTGATTCTACCAATGAAGGAGTCATTAAAACCAAAGTTTCCAAGAACTTTGTAAATAAAATTCCAATCAATGGTATCAAAAGCCTTAATAATATCCAATTTTATGGCCACACTACCACCTCTAATTTTTTTGCTTAAACCATTCATACATTCAGAAGCAAGAAAAATGCATTCCTGAATAGATCTTCCTTTGATAAAACCAAATTGATTCCAAGAAACAATTCTATTGCAGATAGGCCCAAGTCTATTGGAATTGATTTTTATAATGATTTTATATATAGTGTTAATCAAAGCTATAGGTTTGAATTGGTGTATCTCAGCAGCATTCTCAACTTTAGGAATTAAAGTTAGAAATTGAGCATTGATACCATGAGGAAGAGATCCATGGGTGAAAAATATCCTCACGAGGTTACAAATGTCATTATGAATAATATCCCAATGAGTTTGGAAAAAACCATTATTGAAACCATCCAGGCCAGGAGCACTATCAGGGTTTAAACCAAAAACAATGTCTTTGATTTCATGATCAAGAAGAATGCTTAAAAGGGACTTATTATCTTCTTCATCAATCAGAAAAGGAATGATGTCAGGTTTAATATCAACGTTTCTGTCAGGACCATTTAGAATGTTATGGAAATAAGAGGTAACATGATTCTTAATGGATTCTTCAGAATCAATGACCAATTCATTATGAATGAGCATCATAAGGGGACGACTGGTCTTTCTAATTCTTTGAAGACAATTATAAAATTTTGTATTACGATCACCATTAGTAAGCCATTTAGTTATAAAAGTCTGTTTCTGAATATTGTCCTTAAAAGAATGTAAGGAATTTAATTTAGAAGAGATATTAGCCTCCAACTGAGGATCCAAATTAAAATCAGAATTAGTGTTCTCAGTTTGGAAATGACTGAGTTCATCCTCAAGGCAGGAGATGTCATGGTCTACTTGTGAGATAGAGTTTTTACACCATCCTTTGAGAGATTGCTTAAGGACTTTCAATTTATGAAAATAAGCAAAGGAATCCTTATGACGCTTCATTGAATTCCAAGTGTTAAAAATAAAAGCGACACAATCAGGATTTAAAGACCAAGAATTGTTAAACATGAAGGGAAAGATAGGTTTTCCATCATTCATAAGAATATTGACAAGAATAGGATGATGATCAGAATTAATCCTAGGAAGAGTAACACTAGATATTTTGTCCCAAGTGTCAAGAGCCTTCATATTGATAAGAGCTCTGTCAAGTTTACTAGCAACATTATTATTATAATGTTTTCTCTACCAGGTGTATTTTGCACCAACAAGATTGATCTCAAATAGATTATAGTCATCAACAGTAGATTTAAACTCTCTATTAGAGATGGAAAGATGAGAGGGACCAATTTTTTCAGATGGGTTAAGAACGGCATTGAAATCTCCCAAAACAATCCAAGGGTCTTGAATATGACTAGCAATATCAAGGAGTTCAAGCCATAAAGCTCTCCTATCTTGATACCTGTTTTTGGCATAAACCATAGTGCAATAGATGTGTTGACCATTCCATAAGAAGTCACAAGTCATATGTTGGTCAGAAATTCAAAATATGTTAATATTATTTAGAGTATTGTGACAAAAAATCCACATAGAGTCAACATTAGAACTGTTATTGAAAGAACCCAAAAAATTGTAATTTAAAGCTCCAAATCTCATAAAGTTCTTTTTAAAATTGACCCTAGGTTCAGCAATAGCAAAAAGATGTGGTTTATGAGTGTTTAGAAACCTCCTAAGAGAAGTGGAGGTGTCATTGTTGGCCACCCCTTGACAGTTCCAGAAGAGAACATTCATTTTTAATTTTGTTTTGGGTTAACACCCTTCTTCTTTTCTGATTTACCAGATCCCTTCTTTTTTTGGGATCTCGTAACAATTGAGGTAGAGGATAAATTATGTTGACTTTGCTCAGACTCAGAAATGTGAGGATGATTAGAATTCAGGTCAGCATTAGGAATAGAAACAGAATCAGAGGAACACATTGGAACAGAACTGTCCAGTGCATGAGACTGTTCATCCTTATGAGCAGAGACCTTTTCAATAGGCAGAATAGAGCTGTTCAGGTTGTTTTCAAAAATGACATCATGAGCAAGAGATTGATCAGGTTGAGGATCAGTCACATTCTGGGCAGTTTCAGCAGAATTCGTGTGTTTATAAATAGGAGGAGAGTTATGGTCCATGATCAGATTAACAGGAGAAGAAATAGGAACCATTATGCTAACCAAATAGAGAGTAGGGTCCTGGACAGATTCATGAATAGACTATGAAGAATGTTTAGAGATGCAATTAAAATGAGAATGATCAGGATTATCATTATCAACATGTGTAAAATTATTAAAATTTTCAACAAGTGCAGCACTAGCAATGTTCAAATGTTTCTGCAAAGGAGCAGAAATTTGTATATCAGTCAGAGGATGAGACTCCTCCTTCTGAACAGGGAGAGATTCAGTAGGTACATTCAGGGGAGGATCAAAGGTGAGAGATAAAGTGTGATCATAAAAAATTCCATAAGTTCCAATAACAGGTAGAGACTTAGATGCAGGAACTACAGAAACAATAGTATCACTATTAACATCAGAATTAAACAACACAGTGTTACCTGGAACTGCATAATTAACATTATTACAATGCACCAAGTTGGAAGCATCAACATTATCCTTGGGAGAAGATATTGAGTCTTCCAGGTTCCTACACAAATTCTCAATTAAGCATGAGGTACCAGAGGAAGAGGCAATATTAACAGAACTGGGAATAGAGTTGGGGAGGCCCTTATCAGAACAAGTTCTGTTACAGTTGTCAACATAACCATTTAAATTAATAGGTTTCTCATTATTTTTAGGATCAACCTCTTCTTCAACCAAAACATCCCACGATTTCCCTTCTAAGTTAGAGTGATCCTTGAATTTCTTGACCCAAGTATCATTCTTTTTTGTTGGGGGGTCAGATTTTTCCATTGTATTTTTCCCTTTTTTGTTATGTTTAACCTCTTTCCAATAATTTTTAACTGGAGGATCCAGTTGTTTCCTAGAAACTCTACAAGTGGAAAAACTATGACCAATCAGCTTGCAAAAATCACAGAATGGTGGTTTCTTTTCATACTCAATATTAAGTTCCACTCTGTGATCAGGGGCAGTAAAAAATATGGTAGATGGAAACTCACTAGCAAGGTTGAAATCCACCATAATTCTAGCATATAATCCAAGATCCCCATTCAAGGTTCAGTGATCAATTTTAATAGGGGATCCTAAACAAGAAGCAATATCATTTAAAATCTTTGGATGCCAAAAGAACCAGTTAATTCTATGAATTCTGACCCATACATGTGCCAAATTATTTTTATGAGTGTAAGGATTAAAGGAAGGATCCCAATCAGAGATTCTAAAAAAACCAGGCTTAATATGTAAGTTTCCAATCTTCCATACCTGCTCGAGATCAGTTTGAGAGCTAAAGAGAATGTGAAAATATCATTTACCTAGTGGTACCATCTTCCATTTTGAAGAGCTCCAGCAATGATCAATCCTATTCCTTAATTCAGAGATAGTCCAAGGCTTATCACCTATGTTATAAGAAATTCGGCCAAGAACCGAATGCTTGAATAACTGTTCTCTCTGTTTCAGAGCTTCCGGATTGGCATCAACCAAGAAACCACCATCATCCAGTTTTCTGAAGCAAGGTTGTTTGTGATCTTTCTCGCAACTGAGATCCGTACTTTTTAGCGCATCTTGGAAGGAGACAGGAGTGTTGCGAAGAGGGATTTGAAATTATCCTACTTCGAAATTTGAAGATGCAGGTTCAACAGGTGTAGGAACCGTAGGAGTAGCAATCTCCCACTCTTGATCAAATCCAGCCATCAGAAAGAGCAAGAATCAGCTACAAGGTTTAGGGTTTGGAGTCACCCGTTGCAGCGCGATTCGAGAGCTCCCATCAATCCATACACTATAGAGATCACAACCACCTCAACCTTTGATGGGTCCACTGTTACCCCTTTCTCGGACACTACGTGCCCAAGGAAGTGCACTTCTCGCGCCCAGAACATGCATTTCAACAACTTCCCATAGAGTTGGTGCTGTCTGAGGACCTCCAAAACCATCCTCAGGTGCTCAGTGTGGTCCTCCTCTGATCTTGAGTAGATCAGGATGTCATCAATGAACACGACTATGAACTGATCTAGATACTCCCGGAAGACGGAGTTCATAAGCCCCATGAACACATCCGAAGCGTTTGTAACGCCGAAAGGCATGACTAAAAACTCTAAGTTCCCATATCTTCACCTGAAGGCCGTATTCGAGATGTCTCCCTCCTTCACCCTTAACTGGTGATACCCAAACCACAGGTCGATCTTCGAGAACCATCTTGCACCTTTCAGATGGTTAAAGAGATCGTATATCCTTGGAAGAGGGTATTGATTCTTAACCGTTACCTGATTCAGCATCCTGTAGTCTATACACAGCCTTAGACCACCATCCACCTCCTTTGCAAAAAACACAGGAGCACCCCACGGTGACGCACTCGGTCAAAAAATAAACCCCCCTTCTTTATAAGATCGTCAATCTGAATCCGCAACTCCCGTAGCTCCGAAGGTGCCATCCGGTAGGGAGCCATCAAAATCGAATGAGTACCAGGATGCAAGTATATCCCAAACTATATATCACGTAGAGGGGGTAGAGTCATCACCTCCTTAGGGAAGACGTCCATAAACTCACTGACAATCCCTGGTACCGCCACCATCTCAGCATCCAATGACTCTACTGACAGCTCGGCTAACAAGGAGAGGAGGGGTTCCTCTCACCTGCTACCCTTCTGGTCTCTCCGCTTGCCGGTGAAAGTAACACGTTGGCCACCTAATTCTGAGAACACGACCCTTCCTTAGAAGCAATCGATGATGGCACATATAGAGAACAACCAGTCAATGCCTAGGATGACATCATATGGCTGTATCTGTAATAGTAGGAGATCCCTGACTGACTGATGTGGCCCTATCATCAGTCTGCATCCTTGACAAACATATAACAAGTTGGTCTGACCTCCGACTAGTGTGCTCAGCACCAAGGGCACTGGATGTCTCTCAGCCTCTAGACCCAAGGCACAGACTAGACTAGGTGCAACAAAGGAGTGCGAAGCTCCAGTATCGAACAAGGCGTAAGCAGGGGTTCTAAAAAAACTGATCGTACCTCGAACAACCTCCAGTCCCGCTAGAAATGCTGCCTCTGCGACATGCAACTGTCCACGCCCAGCTCCTTTTCCCCTCAGCTATCGACCACCTCCCCGACCCCACCCTGGTCTAGGTACCTGAGGAGCAACCTGAGGTCGGCCTCCCCCTGCAACGTCTGCCCTCGGAGGAGCGGGAGTTCGCTGCCCCTACTTCTACTACTGGAAGGGCCTAGCTGGAAGCTACTACTGAGGTGGGTGATGGACCTATCCGCCACCGCAGTACTATACTCGGTCCGAGAACTGATTCTGGAGATTTCCATGGATCCCACAGATGAAGCACCTCGGTCCTGGGCTCGAAGGGAAAGGGCGAGGACCGGGGGACCGGAACTGGAGCTGTTGCGGCCTGCTCCCTACTGGTCGGAACTTAGAGGGTCCCGATGCTGGAGGTCTAGTGCTAATGGCCTTTCCATTTGATGTGCCTATCTGAATCCCCTCTCGTGACACGCCGACCAATGTGTGCATCCCCTCCACCACCTCTTCCTTCTTCTGGACCTCCATGTATGTTGGCAAGGTGAAGGGAGTAATAGTGTACTGGACGGAAGGTCGGAGCGCCTCCTCTAAACGTCTCTCTCGAGACTCCTCATCCGGAAAGAGGTCCAGAGTAAAGAGGAATAGATCCTTGTACTTGATACCCAGCTCCGTTAATGACATAATTCCCTACTGAAGGGAGAGTAGCTCCTACCTCTTCTCCGCTATCATGGTAGAAGAGAGGAATTCCACCTGGAACTCCTTCTCAAAATCATTCCATGCCACCTCAGCCTCTCTCCTCTCCCCCAGGTAGAGCGTCCACTACTGAAACGCTACTCCCCGCATCTAGATGACAGCTAGAGGAACCCAGTACTTAGTCGAATCCCGGATCAAGATGAAGGCTATCACCAGCTCCTCTAGCCAGCCCTCTTTCTTCATGTTAGAGGTGCTGCCCTCGTACTTCTCGAGGGTCTGTCACTGGAAGGCTCAAAGCGTCTTATGCCACTGTTCATCATCCTCCTCTCGATCAGCCCTCTTTTGATCATCCAAGTCAACCTCCTGGGCCTCAATCACCCATACAACTCATGATCGTCTCCCGGGTGCCATAGCTGCAAGGTAAGCAAAGAATGCCTAAGCCCAAGTAGTGCAGAATATTGTTCTTAAAACTCCTTAAACTTCTTATTTATGTCAAATTCCCAAAACACCCCATAAACATGAGAACACAAGTCATTTATGATGCATGTACCTTTCCTGGGGTCTCTACCCTGTAATCATTGTGGCCTCACTTGGTAGTTCAGTAGGTCTAGAGTCCTTACATCAGATCACGGGGGGGGGGGGGGGGGGACCTAAAATCCTATGTCCTAACCAGTCTTCCCTGGCCTAATTCATGCACCAAGGTCACCCAACACCGTTGCCCTACCATCCCATGAAATCCTTACTGTGCCTAACTCCATACTCCATCCTATCTCTCAACCCAGCTACCTATGATACCATTCTATCACGACCCGCCTTCACCAAAAGGAGGTAAGGGTTAGCAGATTTCCAGGACCTTCCTTCTTTAAGTCGAAGGATAGATAATGACACCCGAAACCTGCCTTCAATAGGTCCCGGAGTGGCGACAAGCACCAAGGGTATAAAATCACACACTAAATGGAAGTCATTACCCTTTTTCTTTTAATAGGATCGGGAGATAATATAGTAAATCCCACAACACCAAAACTAAAAGTGCAAATATGGCTGAAAATAAACCATTCCTATATGCATGTTCAAAGGTAAAAGATACAAGTCACAAAACTCCAAAGGTAAAAATATACCAAGAATAAAATGGGAAACTGTTGGAGTTGGTGGCCTAAAACCAACTAATTTTTACTTTATTAATTAATAAATTCCATATCACATCTTGATTGTTCTTCTGCGTGACAATGCATGTGACAATGTCCTAAGGACAACTGTTACATTAATGGGTCATAGCGGATCCCAGCTATGATGAGAACCCAGAAGTTCCAAAACACTATTCTTGAATATATGTTCTATGGCTGGATGATATTATTTGAGGGACAAAAATAATACAGGTCATTAGGGGTGAGGACTCATAAAACGTTGAGGCACCTTCTCATGGTGTGCGCCCGTGGTAATATCCCGGAGGATATTATGAGAACGAGATCCTCCAGCAGGAAATCCACATTTCATAGTGTCATTGGATGTTCCTATCTGCGGATGTGTGTATTGGTCCTTAGACTTTAAGATTATTATTAATGGGTATTACAACTCTCGCACTTATATTTATTGACAAAAACTGTGACGACACACTATTCGCAGCGAGGTAGGATATGTTGGGTGAGTCACGAGTAATACTGCATTAATAGATAATGCGAGAAAGGATTTGTCCCTTCTGTTCCATAATGAAGGTAGATATCTCAGGCCCTTTGATGGAATTGATATAGCCTAAATAAATCCATGGCCATAGTAAGGTATGGGCGAGTTCAATTCTTGTAAGTAAAAGAAAGAATAATCGAGCACATGGGTTGATGGCACTAGTATGCAACCCGCTTGATTAGAGATATCGAGAAAAAGGGATTATATTACACGGTAAGCATTCGTAGGAGGTGACACGTCATTACAACGTTAACTTCTGTCTCTATGGGTGCCTTGGCATGTTTCTAGATGCTAACCTTGGACTTTAGGTAGGCTCTGCCTAATGCCACTAAGAAAGAGGCCTAGAGGGTTACACACTAAGTGTGTCCATGTATCTAAGTTAAATATTAATTAACAAGTTAAATAAATATTATTCCCGAATGTGGTTTAATAATTATTTAAGGATGCCTGGTCGCATTTATTTCGAAACTTGTTATTCGAGAGAATATATTGTGGGCAAAATAATATATACATTTATTAGTGAGTATTTCAGTTTCATTTATTTATGAAATAAATAAACATTACTCAAGCTCTAATAAATATGGTGAAGGAAATAAATAAAATGGAAAAATAAAAGTACACATTGTGTATAATTATATACACGTCGTGTAGTTTGTTTTTTCGGGATTTGTGAGAAAATATTGTTTATTTAATTAAATGATATTAAATGTAATATTTTGGGTGTATGTCAAGTAATAATGATGGTCAACTGTTATTATTAAGACATGGGGTATTACTAAGAGTTAAATGAAGTGATTAAATGGTTTCAGGCAATTAAATCATCTTATTATTCTAAGTATTATAATCCCAATTACATTATTCTCATAGAATTAGAGCCATTATTGTGCACAACGGATTTTGGAAATACTCTCAAGCCAAGAGATAATTTCTTTTTCCACCAAGAATGCTTTCAAGTTACGAGAGTGAGATCCTCCACCGGATCAAAGCGGTAGAAGGCGGACATCGCAAGCGAAGTTTCTTCTGCGCTAGCACCTGGAGATCCCTTCGGTGACATCTAGAGATACGTGGAGCACATGTTGATCACCACTAGAGGAATCCTGTATTTGGATTATACAATGCAAAGACAGATCAGAAGATCGTGATCGGATACTCCAACGAAGAAAGAATTCCATCGATGTAATTCTTTTGAATTAATTAAATTAATTATAATCAATATATGATGATCCTATCTCAAGGGTTCCGGGACACTTCTTTTCTTTTTTGTTCTTCATTCTATTCTGAAGATTTGGCGTTTTATGTCGTGCCAGATCTCAGATTGAACGTTGTTTAACATTAAAATTAATGTTGGGAAAACCCACCAATGCGCTTCCGCTGCGCCCAGAACCTAGAAGTGGTATTAGAGGGGTCATATCGTTGATTATAATTATTTAGTTTTTTTGTTGGTAATTTACGCATTTAATAATTTAGTGATTTCAATTCAAGTTTAATCGTTCTAGAAATCTGAATCTCAAGATCCGTTCGTCCTCCCTCGTTTCTCGTTCATCTCATAGAAACAAATTTTTTCTTTTAATTTTGATTAAAATAAAATAGAGGAACTCATCCGGAGGAGCGAAACGTTTCTGGCCGTACAACACCAGAGTACACGGCATGTATTCGGAAGTACACGCCATGTAGTCTAGGTTCAATGCATTGACTGATCTGCCAAATCAAGCAGTGTATTGGATTCTTTCTAAGAATTTAAGACACTATGTGTTGACCAGAAACAGGTGGCACATGGTTTCCGGATTACACGCTGTGTGGTCCAATGAACACGGTGTGTAGTACCTTCGGGTTAGGGTTGGGTCGTGTGCCCTGTACACGGCGTGCCCAGCTAGAAACCGTGTAATGCGGAAACTACATGGCATGTGTCCCACAGAACACTCTAAGTACTCCGAAAATATCCGAAGTATATAAACACGCCATGTCCCCGGGCGTGTACTTCGGATGGACGGTGAAGAAAAGTACACACCGTGCACTCACCCAAATTACACAGATTTATTAAAATTTATTATTATATTATACAAACCCTTGAGACGTGTACCAGGGTGCAGGCGTAAAGCTGCGACACAACACGTGATAGGTGTTTTATATATGTGTGTTTAATTTAACATCTGCGTAATAAATGGGAATTCACCGGGTTGCCTCCAAGGTACAAGTTACGTACAAGGATAATTTTAAATGAATTTATTTGTTTAAAATTATGATGGATGAGAATCTCAAGGAAATTCAGAAAATGTATTTAATATAAAAGTATTGATTAATTAAAGATAATTAATTGATTCTAGTGTTATTTATCTTACACAATAACGATTAAGGAATTGAATGCTAGTTTTATTTATGCGTAAATATCGTTGCATGTATGGATGATCATGAGATAGACTGAGACCTTTGTATGTGAATGGTTTCGTTTAATTTATTTATTTAAATTAAATTTGTTGGCCTGCAAGCCATCTCCTCATTAATATGTAGGGCCTGCACACCCAAGGATTATTTTATGTAAAACCCCTTTTTACCCCTCACCTGCGTGTGAGATAAATGCATATGTAATGGATGGAGCTCCCAAGCTAGTGGAGGCAGCTCAAGTCAGGAGCCAAGGTGAAACCAATCCAAGGAGATACAAAGGTGGACAGGTGGAAAGCTATAAACACGAACCCAAAAGGTTCAAGGTGTTTCTCCCCTAGGTCTTGGGTTAGTTTATCAACTGCTAGATAAACTAACCAATAGAAAAGCTCATGATCATACTATTTATTTTATTTCTGTCAGTTACATGGTTTATTTATTGTGGTTCTGTTGTCATGATCACACAATTAATGAATTAAACGAGCATGCAAGATGGAACTAAAATAAAACCGACTTATACGTAAATATTATCTTAAACATGGTTAATCACTTAAGTATATCCCACTTAATATTAACAAGCATGTAATCAAAGATAAAAAAATGGAAATTTACATATAAGGATAGAATCCCTCAAAATAAATATTAAGTCGGCATATCCTTCCATAATCTTGGTTAGAATCGAACCATAGTTTAAAGTGCTTGACCAACCCTAGTTGGGGTGCTTTCAATTATCGGGGAATTCTAATTCAAGGTTGTGGGTTTACTTGACTTGGTTCGCATCAAGGGTTGACTACCACAGCAGGACTTGGTGTGACCAAGAGGCAAAGGTTGAGGAAATCCAAAATAAAAGGATTTCAGGATTGGGGAGTCCACTTAGCAGATCAAGGTGCTACGAGTTAATACAGTTGGAATTTTGAATGCCTACCAAAAACCCTTCAACTTGCTTGACCAACCCTAGTTGGGGTAATGCGAAGGGCAATATGGATCCTTGCCACTAGAATATTTAGGTAACAGAATATTCTGAAATCAATGGTGAGGGCTATTGGATGTCGATAAAATAGTGGGAGACTAATAAGTATTAATTTATTTATTTGTCTCAATTTATGTAATAAAGTACTAAAACTTTGCTCATATTAATTTGTAGAAACGAAAAGTAAATGACTTCAAACATTTTATTGGGCACCATACTCGAAAAAGAAAACCTTCTCACCGGCACCAATTTCCAAGAGTGGCAGAGGTGTTTACGCGTCTTCCTTCGCCATGAAAGGAAATTATATGTGCTGGAAGAGCCTATTAGAGTTGTGCCTGGGAAATAAGATAGTGACGAGGAATTATCTCTCTACATGAAACAAATGGATGATGTCACATATGTACAGTGTTTCATCCTATCGGCCATGTCTAATGATCTCTTGAAGCAACATGAAAACATGGATGCGTATAGAATGATGTCTCACCTTAAAGATCTCTACCAAGAGAAGGCGAGACATGAGAGGTATGAGATCTCTAATGCTTTTTTTACCATGAAGCTTGGAGAGTCTTCGCCAGCTGGGCCTCATGTAGTCAAGCTTATTGGCTGCATTGAACGACTGAACATCTTAGGGATTAAATTCCCGGATGAGTTGCATACAGATCTCATCCTATCATCACTGCCCAAGAACTTCTCTAGCTTCATTGTCAACTATAACATGAGCGGCAATAAGAAGATTCTATCAGAGCTTATGACCTTGATTTTCCAGGTAGATAAGGACATGGGGTGTGACAAACTCGTGGTCCTTATGGTGAACAAGAAAAGGAAGGACAAGGCTAAGGGGCCAAAGAATTTTAAACGGTTTGAAGCCCTCGATCACCGTCCCTCCATGAAGGGGAAGATCCAGAGGCATGGCAAGGAATAGGAGGTAGTGTGTTTTGCATGTGGCAAGCAGGGCCATTGGAAGAGGAACTACACCCAGAAGCGTGGGGATGCTAAAGGTGCATTTGTTATCGAGTGCAATCTTTCTATTTCTACACATTGGGTATTAGATACAGATTGTGGGGCTCACATCTATATTCAAATACAGGAGCCAAGTAGATTTAGAAAGATCACCAGAGGAGAGGTGGATCTTTGAGCTGCCAATGGCGCAAGGCTAGCTGCGTTGGCTATTGGTAACTACCACCTCTCATTGCCGATTGGGATGATTTTGGTTTTACATAACTGTTATTATGTTCCTAGTGCTACCAAGAACATAATTTCTGTATCATGTTTAGATACGGATGGATTTGTTTTCAAATTTGGAAAAAAGGGTTGTCTCTTTTATAAGAAAAATGTATGTTATGGTATGGCACATTTAAATAATGGTTTGTATGTATTGAATTACGAAAACCATGTGTTGGAAATCGATAACGAAACAAACTCACATGACTCGTACATCACCCAGTTATGGCATCACCACCTTGGTCATGTGAACGTGAAGTGCTTGACAAAGCTCTGCCAAGATGGCTATTTAGACTCTACTGAGCTAAAACAACTTGATAGATGTCACGCTTGTTTACAAGGAAAAATGACCAAGCCGCCTTTTGGTGGACAAGGTGAAAGGGCCACAAAGCTTCTAGGATTGGTACACACGGATGTGTGTGGATCATTTCCAGTAGAAGCTAGAGGTGGATATTCTTACTTCATTACATTTATTGATGATTTGAGTAGATATGGATATGTATACTTAATGAGGTATAAGTTAGAGACCTTAGAGAAATTTAAGGAATTCAATAATGAAGTAGAGAATCAGCTTGGTAAGAAGATAAAGAAGCTTTGATCGGATCGAGGTGGAGAATATATGAACCATGAGTTCATCGATCTTCTACGTGAGTCTGGGATTCTATCTCAGCTCACTTCTCCTTATACACCACAGTGGAATGGTGTTAGTGAAAGGAGGAACCGCACCTTGTTGGACATGGTGAGGTTGATGATGAGTCATGCAGATCTTCCATTATCCTTTTCGGGATATGCATTACAAACTGCAGCATACACATTTAACCAAGTAACAACTAAGGCGGAAAATGGAATTCCCTATGAGTTATGGAATGGAAGGAAACCCACTTTGTCGCACACACGTGTATGGGGATGCGAGGCATTTTCTAAGGCCTTCTCAGGCAACAAACTAGCACCCCAGGGCACGAAGTGTATCTTTATAGGATATCCCAAGGAAACGAAAGGATATTACCTATATAACCCTCAAGACAAGAAAGTGACTGTCACCAGAAAAGTCGTCTTTCTTGAGAGGGAGCACATCCTCAAGAAGGATAGTGGGAGAAAGATTGACTTCGACAAAGTTGATGCTCAAGATACACATGAGTTAGTACAGGAACAAGTTCCACAGGTCCCTGTGGAAGAGGTTCCAAAAACACAAGTACTGCGTAGGAGCTCAAGAGAGGTAAGAGAACCAGAGAGATTTGGATTCCTAGTCACCGAGGATGGTGAATCATTATTGTTGGAAAATGATGAACCTCTCTCCTACAAGGAAGTAGTAGAAAGCTCAGAAGCTACAAGATGGATAGAAGTTATGAATTTTGAGATGGATTCCATGTATCAGAACCAAGTTTGGGTTATGGTCGATGATCCAGTTGATGTAAAGCCTGTTGGATGCAAATAGGTATTCAAAAGAAAGTTGGACATGGAAGGTCAAGTTAGCACCTATAAAGCAAGGCTAGTGGATAAAGGATTCAGACAGCGTCAAGGAATTGACTATGATGAAACCTTCTCTCCAGTTTCCATGTTTAAATCCATAAGAATCATACTTTCCATAACAGCTTTCCATGACTACGAGATTTGGAAGATTGATGTCAAAACAACATTCCTTAACGGGAACCTTCAGGAAGATGTATATATGACACAACCCGAAGGGTTTGTGACACCAGGTGAATCCAAACGGGTTTGTAAGTTGCAAAAATCCATTTATGGATTGAAGCAATCATCCAGGTCATGGAACATTCAATTTGATGAAGCCATAAAGGAATTTGGTTTCATTAAGAATGAATGTGAGGGATGTGTTTATAAGTGGCTTAATGGGAATGCAGTCGTCATCCTAGTGGTATATGTTGATGACATATTGCTTATTGGAAATGACGTACCAGACTTACAGTCAGTTAAGGACTGGTTGAACAAGTGTTTCTCTATGAAGGACTTAGGAGAAGCAGCCTACATTCTAGGGATCATGATCGTTCAGGATAAATCCAAGAGGCTGCTTGGACTAAGTCAGGGTACATACATTGACCAGATACTAAAGAGACTTAGTATGGAAAAATCTAAGAAGGGATTGGTTCCAGTGTCACATGGCTTACATATTTATAAGAAAATGTGTCCCTAGACACAATAGGAGAAATATAGGATGAGTAAGATCCCATACACTTCGGCTATAGGATCCATCATGTATGCCATGTTATGTACCAAGATTGATGTTGCCTATGCACTGAGCATGGTAGGTAGATATCAAGAAGATTCAGGAGAACATCATTGGACTGCTGTTAAGACTATCCTTAAGTATCTGAGAAGAACTAAGGATATGTTCCTGGTGTATGGAGGAGCTGAGGATCTTGTCATCAGAGGGTATGCTGATGCTGGTTTTCAGACTGATCAGAATGATCTAAAGTCGCAATCTGGATATGTTTTCTGTCTTAATGGAGGAGCTGTGAGCTGGAAGAGTTCAGAGAAGCTAGTTTTTACCGATTCTATAACGGAGTTCGAGTATATAGTGGCTTATGATGTAGCCAAGGAATCCGTATGGATTTGGAACTTTGTCCAGGAGCTTGATGTGGTGCCTAGCAGTAAAGATCCCATTACATTGTATTGTGATAATACTGTATTGGTGGATCTTTCAAAAGAACCAAGGTCACATCAATGGACAAAGCACATACTCCGAAAGTATCACCTCTTGAGGGATTTCTATCAAAGGGGTGAAGTTGCAGTGAGCAGAGTGTCCACGGAAGAGAACATGGTGGACCCCATGACTAAAGGCCTATCTCAACAGAAGCATGAATATCATGTGAGAGCTAGCGGGTTAAAGGTTGTTAGCAGTTGGCTCTAGTCCAAGTGGTAGTTTGTTGGAGTTGGTGTCCTAGAACCAACAACTTTGTACTTTATTCATTAAAAAATTCTTTATCACATCTTTATTGTTCTTCTGCGTGACAATGCAAGTAACAATGTACTAAGAAGAACTGTTGCATTAATGGGTCATAGCGGATCCTTGCTATGATGAGAACCCGGAAGTGCCATAACACTGTTGTTGAATATATGTTTTATGGCCAGATGATATTATTTGAGGGACACAAATAATAAAGGTCATTAGGGGTGAGGACTCATAAAAATTTGAGTCACCTTATCACGGTGTGCGCCCTTGGTAATATCCAGGAGGATATTATGAGAACGAGACCCGCCAGTAGGAAATCCACATTTCATAGTGTCATTGGATGTTCATATCTACGGATGTGTGTATTGGTCCTTAGACTTTAAGATTATTACTAATGAGTATTACAACTCACACACCTAGATGTATTGACGAAAACTGTGATGACCCACTGTTCGCAGCGAGGTGGGATACGTTGGGTGCGTCACAAGTAAAACTACATTAATAGATAATGCGAGAAAGGATTTGTCCCTTCTGTTCCATAACAGAAGTAGATATCTCAGGCCCTTTTATGGAATTGATATAGCCTAAATAAATCCATGGCCATGGTAAGGTATGGGCGAGTTCAATTCCGGGATTTCAAGGAAAGAATAATCGAGCACATGGGTTGATGGAACTAGCATGAAACCCAGTTGATTGGAGATATCAAGACAAAAGGATTATATTACACGGTAAGCATTCGTAGGAGGTGACAAATCATTTCGGCATTAACTTCTTTCTCTATGGGTGCCTTGGTGTATTTCTAGACGCTAACCTTGGACTTTAGGCAGCCTCTGCCTAATACCACTGAGAAAGAGTCCTAGAGGCTCACACACTAAGTGTGTCCATGTATGTCAATTAAATATTAATTTAACAATTTAAATAAATATTATTCCCGACTATAGTTTAATAATTATTTAAGGATGCCTACTCGCATTTATTTCGACACTAGTTATTTGAGAGAATATATTGTGAGTGAAATAATATATATATTTATTAGCAAGTAATTCAGTTAAATTTATTTAAGAAATAAATAGCCATTACTCAAGGTCTAATAAATATGGTGGAGGAAATAACTAAAATGGAAAAATAAAAGTACACGCCGTGTATATTTATATACACGATGTGTAGTTTGTTTTTTCGGAATTCGTGAGAAAATAATGTTAATTTAATTAAATGATACTAAATGTAATATGTTGGGTGCATGTCAAGTAATAATGATGGTCAACTATCATTATTAAGACATGGGGTGTTACTAAGAATTAAATGAAGTGATTAAATGCTTTCAGGCAATTAATTCATTTTATTATTCTAAGTATTATAATCCCAATTACATTATTCTCATAGAATTAGAGCCATTGTTGTGCACAATGGATTTTGGAAATACTCTCAAGCCAAGAGAGAATTTCCTTTTACACCAAGAACGCTTTCAAGTTATGATAGAGAGATCCTCCACCGGATCAAGGCGGTAGAAGGTGGACATCGCGAGTGAAGGTTCTTCCATGCTAGCACCCGGGTATCCCTTCAGCAACATCTTGAGATATGTGGAGCACGTGTGGATCACCGCTAGAGGAATCTTGTACTTGGATTCTACGACGCAACGACAGATCACAAGATCGTGACCGGAGAATCCAACGAAGAACGAATTCCATCGAGGTAATTCTTATGAATTAATTAAATTAATTATAATCAACATATGATGATCCTATCTCAAGAGTTCCGGGACTCTTCTTTTATTTTTCATTCTTCATTCTATTCAAAAGATTTGGTGTTTTATATCATGGCAGATCTCGGATTTAATGTTGTTTAACGTTAAAATTAAAGTTGGCCAAACCCACCAACGCGCTTCCGCTGTGCCCGGAACCTACAGAAACAACGACAACAAATTCCCCAAAGATCCAAGCTAGTATGGCCCCACAAAATTCCTGAAGTCCTCCTGGAAACCTAAAAGCAGTTTTATATACATATGGCGAGAATACAAGTATACTCAGTAGGGAAAAACCAAAGACTCTCGTGCACAAGTGGGGAGGCATACTAATGCCCTGTAACAAAAGAGATAACCAAGCACCTAGCAAGGAAACTAACCACCCAAGCCTCACCAATGAACACTCCCCAAATAATGCAAGTCAAGTAATTTATAATAATAGCACATCGATGTTTGGGTACCCCATGCCACTTTCCCACTGGTTATTGAAGACATCCTGCGCATCGGACCAATCCCGCCATTCTCATCGGAGTCCCACTGCCATACCCCGCCCGCACACAATTAGGCCACAACCACACATCCTGCCCGTAAACACCTAGGCCATAACCACTAACCCGCCCGAAGACACATGGGCCAAAACTGTCACATGTAACCACACCTACAAAAACAAAGGCTAGAACAATCACTGCCACGCCTGAAGACACCTGGGCTAGAAGAACTACTGCCACGCCCGAATACAACTGGGCCTCATCCCGAAGATACTTGGGAAACCACCTGCCCGCACACACCTGGGCCAAACACCACACTACCCTGCCTAAAGATTCTTGGGATAATAATAGACTTCAAGCCGTCACAGCCTGCCCTTAGAGTCTTGTGCTATTCAGTAAAGGGAGCAGAAAAGCAGATAATAACCAGACACTCATAGGAGTGTTGGAAAAAAACACCCTCCCCCATGAAGTGGGGGTGTTCGGCACTAAGTTCTCAACTTGGGTGGGGCAAAAATAAGAAACAAAAAAACTACAAGTATATGTATAGGTAACAAGAACTCACCCAATCTAGGTTTTTCTTTAGCTATCCTAAAGAACACTATCCTTACTATTCATTCATAAGAGAAGAGAACAATAACCATGCCCAAGTCACAAATCACATCAAACCAAATCCCCATTTGTACCATCCTTGTTTTCATGTTTAGTAATAATGCTTAAATAAGTTTCTGCACCTACTTTGGCAACTATTAATCATAAGCACAAGCCAAGGAAAGAGTACACCTAACATCAATTTAAACATTCACACCTGGTTCTCTTGTAAAAACACATCAAGTGTGACCCCTCCAAGTATTGGAACCAAAGCAGGTCAAAGTGATATACAGTCCCAAGTTCCCAGAATTATGAATAAGAAGGTTTCATAACAGAAGAGGATCCCACCCCAATTCGTGATACAAACAGAGGATCCCATCCTCACCCACATCACCCCAGAAATCTAAGCCCCTATCCAACCATGGAGGAAACAAACAAACCAATACTACCAACACAAGGCATACTCAACATGTATTTTCAGATTTAGAAGATTTAACACACTCCATGATTTCAATTCCACTGGGCTTAAACTGGGGTCATCATAGAAAAGGTTTTGATCCTGGGGCTTCTAATTTATTTATCCAAATATACGTAATTAACCAATTTCTTTTACACACCAAAAGGTTCATAACCAAAATACAAACCATTTAAACATAAAATGGGGTAAGGGTTTATTAGTGCACAGAGAAGGACCACCAACGACTATGATTTTCAGTAGGCGTAAGCCCACATAATTCAGAAATCATTAATCATGAAAGAGGAGAAAAACAAAGCAGCATCATCGATCACACCCATCCCCTTCATTCTTTAGAACCCATTTATTCTCTTCATTAAAGTTTGGTTCATCCAATTCTACAGAATCAGTAGGGTACCCACCCCACAAGATACACATAAAGAAGAGACGAAGGTGAAACCCCTACCTGACTGATCAAGGATCAACGTTAAGTCCCCGTGTGATTAGAAGGAGCTCCACGAAACACGATCAAGGAAAACATCTCCGGGTTACAACTCGTCGGGAGGAAGGGTACTCCGACCGCAGGTGATCGAGAAAAAGAAACGTAGGGAGAATACTTTAGGTTATAAAGGCTGATAAGGGCTGAGATACAGCACCCCAGGGATAGTTAAGATACGGAGAGAAAAACTCAAAACCGCATAAGGAGTGGGATCGTGGGTTGAAGATGCGGCTGGGACACTGCACACGTCATTAAAGGGTCCGCACCTTCCGGGGCGGTTTAAACCAACAGACACCAGGGTACCTCACCAATCATTCAATTAAACGGCATTAATGGGAATTAATGGGATTTAAAACAGGCTTAAAGGGGTCAAAACATGGTTTAAAAACCAATTTGCACAAAAAGGAGGTGCTACTGGAAAACTCGTGGGGGTAGGCGAGAGATACCAGTAGTCGAGAGCTACTGGTTGGCGACAGCTACCAGTAGCTGAGAGCTATCGGTTGGTGATAGCTACCGATTGGAAACAACTACCGGTTGGCGACAGTTACCGATATCTGAGAGCTACCGGTTGGCGATAGCTACTGGTAGCCGAGGGCTACCGGTACCCCAAGATCGTTGGTAGGCTTGGTCTATCGGTAGGTCGAGGCTACCGTTAGGCCAAGGCTACCGCTAGGAGTCACTGAGAAGCTGGGATGGCCTTCCAGACCACCTAGAACACATCAATATCAGATTTTTACTAAGTAATGGACCCCAAAAACCCAGGCCATTACAGAACTAATATTTTTCCCTTTAAAATAATGTTATTTTTATTTTATATTATTTTTTTTAATAATCCATTATGAGTCCTCCAAAACTTATAATATATTTTAAGGTTTTAAAATTTATTCATTAAGAGTGTGACTCACTTACACCTAAGAAAGGGAATTAATTTTTTATGTTCAGCCCTTGAAATTTTAAAATAATGTAAACCACTTCCATTCTCAAGAAACCATGGGTAAACTATGGGATGTTTTATGGTATGAGATATTTTATTTTGTAGTGTCCAAAACCTAAATAATAAAGAATCCCCACTCTTTTCCTATATAAAACCTCCCATGATCCCATTTATCTTCACGAAAACACCTTCAATCATGTCCATAATCTACCATACACTCCCTAGAGTCCTCCCAAGGCTCCTAAAATATCTCAAGAATCCCCTCCCATGGTTTTGGTGTCACACACTCAAGTAAGGGATCTTCACATTCCTCTCTTTCTTACAATCCAAGAAACTTCTTTGAAATCAGTCTTTATAATTTCTATTGGTTATATTTTAATTCATATATTATCATCAAATTATTATCCAATTAATGCTATTTTAATGAGATACCATTTATACTCTCTCATTTTGAAACTTACCTAAGCCGTTACTATACCAAAATTTCATAAGGGATTTCTATCTTCTCATTTTCATTCAATAAATTATTTTATGTTATGTATCTTAAATTTAATTTTTTTATTTTTGAATATGTTATTCCATATTATCCTTACATTAAATTTAAGGTATAAAGTATGATATCCCCTTTTGATATAATTTAGCCTATATTTATCCTTTATGTACACCCATTATGATGTTGAAATATAGTTATGATTCTTTTCCATATTCAACCTTCTTCATTGCCTTCTGACTTATATGTCTAGATTTATAAAGTAGGGATTTTCTTTTCCTTATTACTATTAAATATCATTTTATTTATATGTGTCAGGACACACCTTTCTCTCTCATCGAACCATTTTTATTAATCTTTAACCAACATCGTTATGCTACTGAAATTTCTCTATGATCTTCTATGCCAAAACAATTGTGTAGTGAATACCATACCCATTTACTATCAAGTGTGTTCACATTTATGAATAGATACTTTTATATTGGATACTTACACATATTTATTCCATAATACATAAACATGGAATAAATTATAATGATTAATGAATCTATTATTTATGATCTATGCGGCACACTTAAGCATTATAATTAAATGAATCTGATGGCAGCACTTAGATAGAGATCCAATGCATTAGGTAATATTTAGTATCAAGATACATCACATTGGGATAGGGAGTGAAACTAATTCCTTCATGGTACTTTTTCCAACATGAAGTTTTGGTGGGTTAAGCCTTCACCTATGTTTAGGATTTAGTGTTCCAAGTAGTTGCGATATTTTCCATGTTTCCCTTATGATTATCATGCTTTATCATGTCTCATTGTTCACGCTCATGATTCTTAGTCTTTTTATGCCCCCTTGATATTTCTATTTTCTATCATTTATTATATTTTTCATGTTATGTCTTGTTAATTCTCTTAATATGCTTTATAGATCACACATCTATTATGTTTTTCCCCAGGTTATCCAGTGCATTTTTAAAAGGCATGGAAATTTTAAAAGAATTTTAAGGACAGTTTTAATGATGTTTTTGTATCCAATGTTTCAAAATGTAATTTTATGTACCTAATTCCCAAATATTATATACTTATTAAACTTTTGGGTATTATTATGTGCAATTTTATGTAATAAACCATGTATTATATGAAATAAAGAGGAGGTTTGTTATAACCTCTCCCCCATAGACTCCTCCTCCAGGTAGCCCATATGTATAATCCACACAACATCCCTCATTGATGTTACTTCCGTGACACAAGCATCCTTACCATGTGATATTAATCTTCCTGGACCAGTCATATCACACAACCTAAGATTGTGGAACCAAATAATGCGGGTTCTGATCTCTATTTCTTAACAGGTTAAATATAAAACCTCCCTAAGGTTTGATACAGACATATAAACACATTTGGGATACCTCCCTAAGTTTCAATCCTAATTCCCCAAAACTACACTAAATTATCTAATGGTTATCATCCCCCCTAAGGGGTACACTAAACCACCCACCTATCCCCACAAGTCGTTAATACTAAGACCCATCTATCCCTGAAAGATGTTAAAAGTTTGACCCACTCATCCTCGCAAGACAATAATCATGTGGTCCATCTTTCCCTACAAGATGTTAAACATGTGACCCATCTTTCCATAGAAGATGTCAAATATTTGAACTATCTATCCCTATAAGATGTAAAACCTGTGACCCACCTATCCCCTAAATATGTTAAACATGTGACACATCTATCTCTAAAAGACATTAAACTTATAACCCATCTATCCTCATAAGACGTTAAGCATATGGACCATATATCTATATAAGATGTTAAATATGTTACTACGTCCCCACAAAACCCAAAACTTATAACCCCACCAAATCCATAATATTTACCCCATACAATAAAAATGGGATTCTTTTGGTAAAAATACATAGATGCCTTTTTCCCTTAGAATCAAATATATCATGGCTGACATGGGATGACTTAGGTTTGTGTCTATGATGCCTCATAAATTATATTCCCTCCAAATTGGAAGAATTTATAGGCTACCAACCTACCCAACATCAAAAAATTTCTAAACACACCAAATGTTATGAAAAACTACAACTGAGGGTTGCTGCCCTATACAGACAGAAGTAGCATAATTAATCTGTGCCCACCTAGAGATGGACTGGGGAACAAGTTTGATGAACATGACTTAAATCTATAAGGGATAGTTGGACTGGACAATGATCACCAAGGACAAATCCATTGAATGAGGAATTGATATCCCATCATCTCGTTTCAATCAAGGATCTAATATTACTAATTAAATTGAGGAAATTCACCCTCCTTTATAAAGAGTGAATGCATGGAAAGATGTAGCTTTCCATTCGTCCTAGTAAAATGAATAAAAAATAGAATATTTTAATAATTTTTTTTTCAAGAAATGTATCTAAAAAAATAAAACATTTATTCATTTTATAAGAGTCCCACCTCAAAAGTTTCATGGGATGGGGACTCATTCTTATATTCGGATGTGGTGAGGATGGATCAGACAAGTCTCTTAAGAACCTCCCTATGTTGGTGAGCACAAATACATCAATGATATTTTTATTAATTTTGGCCCTCACCAGGATTATACAAACTAATATATGATTTCGTAATCCCTTATCATTTATCCTCTCAATGAATATTTTCCCACATTTCTTCAATTGAGAGCATTATTTTTTCCCTTTGAAATATTTTTTTTCAAACAGTAATATATTTTTCTTTTTAAAAAAAATTCCTTTTCTTTTTTTTCCACAAATATAATAAAAATTATAAATTAAGGGAATAATTATTAATTAACATATAAAATTAATAATTTTAAATTAAAAAAAACACTTGCATGAAATATAAGAATAGTTGGAGATAAGGAAGCCCCATTACAAATAGGAAGACTAAGATTTTATAATAATTCAACTCTAGTTTCAAATATTGAGCCATAATCTATTTTTATATCTTCTAAACACATAGTGGATAAATTATATGATTGACGATTTGAATTAGATTCAAAATAATGCAACTTGGGATTTTATTCTAAGATGAAAATTAAATAACATCATTAGAACCAAATGGTTTTCTAAAAATAATCTCAATTTTAAAGGTAAAATTGAAATAAAAAAACCATATGGGTGTGCAAGGGATACTCCCATGTTAAAGGAGTTTTCCTTGAAAATTCATATTCACCTGATGTAAGTCATGAGACTATCATAATTCTCTTGAAAATTATAGCAAATAAGTAATAATTTTTTTATTAAATTGAAGTAAAATAGTCATTATTTAATGGTAATGAATAAGTGTTTATTAAGAAACCTAAAGAGTCATCTATGAAAGTGATGGAAAAAATGTTTTTATGTTGATGAAATCTTTTATTATGGGTTAAAAAGGACATTAAATATTTGTATTCAAAGTATGAATTTTTTTTAAGAAATAAAATTCATTATTGGAAAGGTTGAAAGTAACTTATATATAAAGTTGATGCGTACATGTATTCTCATCGGTATTGTATATGTTGATGAGATAATTTTTCTAGGTGATTGGGAGTATGCATGTGAGGGATTTTCAAATAAAATAAAGATTCATTTCTATATTTATAAACTTCAAGAGATAATTTTTTTATAGGATTACAATTTTTATTAAAAGAAAATAATATTGTCTTAAGAAAAAATTCCCAACTAATTGTTGAAAAAATTTAGCATGGAATACTCAAAAGATACTTACACACCAATGAATATTGGTGTGCATTAGAGCAATAATTTTGTACCAAAAAGTTAAAATTAAAAGGAATAACAAAATATAATTTCATGTCTATTGTATCACATAACCTTTAACACTACAAATATTTATTGTTTGAAGTTGTGTGATATATTTCAAAGTGATAAAAAATAATCACACATGGATGATTCTAAGAGGATACTCAGATACATCAAATGGATAATGTATTATGGCTTACTGTATAATAGCAGTGAAGAGATGAATCTATTTAACTATATTAATGTTTTTTGAGCTGGAAATGTTGATGATATAAAGTAAAAATAATGTGGTATATTAGTTTTTGGTGGTATTGGTGTGAGATAGAACTAAAAGAAGAAAAATATTTTTAATATTAGCACTATAGACGATGAGTATGTTGTTGTTATACAAGAATAAACCAAAATGATTTGGATAATATATAATATAGAAGAACTTATTTTTAAGGTTGAAAAAATATAAAGAAATATTTGTAATAATAAAAATGAAATAAATCAATTAAGAAACCATGAGTAACACTCAAGGTCTAAAATAATGATATCAAATATCATTTCATCAAGGAGAAAGTTAAAAATTGAGATACGAGGCTGGAATATATTCCCACACAGGATCAAATTACATATTCTTTTAATAAATAAATTACAATGTATATGTTTGATGAAATACGACCTAAAATGCATGTTCAACACTTTCCTATTACTTAAGGAGTTTTGGTTATGCCCCATAACTCATTTTACATTAGGTTTGAGTTATCCAAATATGGTTT
The DNA here is from genome assembly GCA_963277665.1 of Viscum album. Lineage (NCBI taxonomy): Eukaryota > Viridiplantae > Streptophyta > Magnoliopsida > Santalales > Viscaceae > Viscum > Viscum album. The sequence continues at coordinate 1,357,207,655 of OY728166.1, read as the reverse complement.
TATTGAATAAAGAGGGTGGATTTTTTTAGTTGATTAAGGTGGAGAGAATCAAATTCATAATCCATGAATTTCTAATCACCAAGGGTTTGAATTATATAAAAACAATGTTTTATATTATAGTATTGTAGTTTTATTTTATATATAATAAAATATAGTGAATTTATATGAGGTATTGTAATTGAGAATAAATTTAAAGGGGGCGATTAAAGAACCCAAGGAATTATTGAATAATGGTTGTTTTTTCCACAGTGTTTAAGATGAATTATAAAGTATTTGGTATTTTGTTTAAGTTCAATTATTTGGGATGAAGTTAATTTGAGAATATTTTAGATGAATTGAGAAGATTAAAGTTGTTGAGAAACTATGTTATAGAATTTTAAAAACTACGTATGTGTAAACAGGTTTTTCTACTATCTATGTATGATTAATCAAAAATCATAGAATGATACATATAAGTAATGTAGATGTTTTTTTATAATTTACCCAGAGGTTATAAATTATATGTAATTATTATAAGATGATGATAAATGTTAAAATTATTGTATAAAAATAAGTTGAATTTCAATTTGGGTATTTTAGTTAACTCAAAGGTTTAAAAGGCTATGTAGGATTATTATAATATGAGGTATGAATACAATTAAGATTATTTTAGAATAAGTTAAATAATTTAGGGATCATTTAAGAATAACATACTGGTATATATGTATAATTGTAGACTTCATGTGTGATTTCGAGAGATATAACATTAGTAGAATTTTATGTAAATATTATTTTTATAGAATGTGTGTTTTGAGTTGAATTCATGGATTTTTTATAGGGATTTAAATGAATAATGTTGGTGAAGATTTTTTGAGATGTCATTTTTTAAAATAAAAGATATTTTAAATGAGATTATGGTTTTTAGTATATTATGGAAGTCTTTTGAATTATTCATGGTTGATTATTTCTGAATAATATAAAATGAATATAAAAAAGATTGAAGATCATGGAAATTTATGGAGTTTTGAAATTCAAACATGTAAAATTATGTAAGTGATATTACTGTGTATTTTTTATTTTTATTTGAAGAAGAATTTTTTTGAATTGTCCTAAAACCCATGATGTGTTGATTCTACTATGAAATATCTTTAACCAATGATGGTTTTAAAGAATAATATTACCAAGAATGAAGAATGATTTGTCGCTTATTTTCAAAAAAATATGGACATCGAAGTTCATAAAGAAGAAGAATATTATATTCATTTAGAATATATTGAAGTATCAGATAAGATCTCAAAATTTATTTTAAATTATCTAATAATTAACTGATGGTCTTTTTATTTCTTTTTGAGAACTATTTTTAAATATTAGTAATCTTGTATAAACAAATTTTCATGAGATATTAATATTGGGAACTAGTATCTATGTTAAGTATGATACCTTATCATCATGTATTCACTTCATAAAATTAGTGGTGCACCAATTTCTATCATTTCTCTAAACAAATCCATGATTCTATCACCCATATTGGGGATGAACACTATAAAAATTATATGTGTTTTCTTTAATATATTTTTATGCATATGGGAGAGGGTGAGTTTTTATATTGATAATATCTTGAACTTTACATGTTAAATAGGTTAATTTCAAGAGGAAGTAATTATATGAGTGTAACAGTAATTCAACTATCCCTCCCATGACCATTGTTACAAAGAAGTTCACGTAGGCATATAAAAAATGATTTTGTGTGTAATTCATTAGTTGATATGCTAGAAAAACATTGGGTGCTATAACATACCCTGGTGGAAACTCCAAATGATAAAAAACATCACCTGTACATTCAATGATCTTTAATGGACCCACATACCAGGGTTCAAAGTATCTTTGCTTCTCATGACATTGTAAACCCCACCACAATGATACTCTCTCGAGCACTTAATATATAATAGGAAACTCCAACAGTCAATGGTGATTATCAATATAATATTTGATTTTATTTTTAGATATCTCTAGTTCATTTGTGATTACATGAACTTAATTTATTTTCTCCGATACCCAGATTGGCCATAAAAGGAATCTTTATCCTACTTCAGAACAACACAGTGGTGATTGGTATGGTCTTATGTATATCAATTCAAATGAATCCATCCAAATTTATGATCGATAACTATTATCAAATACAATCTCTATAAAAGTATAATGATATTCCAATGATATCTTTAAATTTATCACATAACCTTGAATCATGTCATCCAATGTTTATATAATCCATTACAACTACCAAAATCTCTTAGGGTGACATGACATGATCATCTTCAACTAAGTTCACAAAACTTTTTATAATCCTATCTAAAACCTAAAATAAAATGAAGGATCTTTATTTAACAAGATAAATGAAGGGTAACCATAAATACTTATCACCGCCACCACATATATGTTACCAAATTCCTTCAATAAGAAATTATCTTGAATGGAAAAGAATTGGGATGAATTTATTGGGTGATCCAAAATCACCCATATTTATTTATTCCTCCATAGTGGAATAGGTATAAAAGCTAATAAATCCATTCTAATTTCATCCAATTTCCTTGGAAAGAGAAAGGGATTAAATATTCCAACATGGAATTAGTGATCTTCCTTCACTAATGGATAATTACAGCACTGAGAGACATAATTAGAAACATCCCACTTTATCCAAGTCTACTAAAACAATCCCTTTATGTCATGATACATCTTATTCAATCTAAGATATTCCACCAAACTATAATTATGAAATAAACTCATAATATACACATTTAAAGATGAATAAATAACCAGTCTATCATGAAAATAGATTTTAGAGTTAGTTTTATGATCAAAAGTTACTTTTATTTTTATATACTTATAATATAATATATTCCTTTAAATTTAAGGTGTTTGGGAACAATTTATTTTGGGAACATTCTCTAAGATGCATGGATTTCTCATGGTTTTTTAACCAATGCTATTAAAGTGTTATCTTATACGTCGGTTTAAATCTAATAGTGGATGCATGGTTCCAGCAATAGTTTGATAAATCATGTGGGTAAAATTTTTAACCTAATTGAATTGGGGAATTTTAGTCTTTTTAGGTGATTTTTATTATAGGGTTTCCCCCTTTCTATTCCCTATTAAAATGGGATTATTCAAGAGGATCCAAGGTTGAGTGATAATCCTTTTTCTTGGTTATAGGGAATATTTAATCAGGGTTATTTAAAGTAAACATCTAATTTTATCTCTCTTATTTCTTTTATCTTCGTCATCCTTCCATTTCTTTTTTTTACTTTCCCTAATGGCCATGGTGTCTGAACCTAATGTATATAGTTGGTCTAAACATTGTGATTTTGATGTTCATGGAATTTTAATTTCTCCTTGAGACCTAATCTAGTGTTTATCATTGAATGAGACATGGTTTATGCTTAATTATGGTAGGTGTTTCTATGAAATTACATTTATTTGGAATGTAATTAGTGCATGAGTTTTCTAAACTCATTTTCAAGTAAAATTTATAAATAAATTCATATGGTGATGATCTTATCTTGGTTTTATTGTGTTTTGATTTTCCAATATTATCAAAAAATGGGCTTTCAATGGTTTTCAAGTCATATACACTTATAATGATCTTGGTTACACTCTATATGTTAGAAACAAATACCTAATAGGATCATTTTAAAGAAAATTAGTAATTAAAATGAGGTTTTAGACATCCAAATGATTCTTTATGTGATGTTTTTTGGATTAATGTAATTTTAAAAATGTTTAAGTTTTTTTTGGGATAGAAGTGTATTTATTACTGAACTTATTAGATTTATTTGATATATTACTACGATTTATTGTGTGTTGACTTATGTTTATGTCATTTTCATAGAGTTTAATTGATATTTAATTACTATTAAGAAAATATTTCCATTTTAATTTACTGTTTGTTCTTATTTTTGAGTTAACTATGGTTTATAATAATAAATTGGGCTTAAAGTTGGTTTAACAGATGTATTTATATGTTTGTCATTGTTATATTAAAACTGAAGGCCTGTTTAGAATATTGTAATAAAGATTTTCATAGTATAGTATACACTCTTTGTTTGAGACACATTTCATTATGATATATATGAGTTTGTGTTTATTGTGAGTTAAATTTGATTATGGTTTAATGCCTATAGGAATAAAAAGGGTATTTTTATATGGTTGTAGGGAGGTGATATAAGGGATTGATATTGTGGTAAATCATTTTATGTTTTTATTAACATGTGATTTCTTAGTACTAAAATGTTTTCTCACCTCCCTTAAATAGCTTCATGGAAACCCCAGGTGATTAGGCGGGAAACTTTGGAAAAGTACCAATAGTCATTTGACATGGTCTCTCTAGCATTGAATCATGCCACTGAGTAAATATAACACTACTAATACAATGATTATTTTTTTATGGTTCCACTTGTTAGGGTGCCACTATATAGCTAGGAATTTGATATATCACTCCTTGAATTATCACAAATATTTGGATATGAATTGCTTTGAACATGAGAACATATGAGGATCATAGGGTTCCTTAATCTTAGACACCTTAGGGATTCTTTGTTGATTCTTTTATTGAGATTTTTATTTACAAGGATTTTCATTCATGTTAATATTATTATAAATATAGATATATACTATTTGAAATTGATTTCATATTTAATAATAATTTATTGTATTCTTTGTTTTAGCATAGATTATATTTTATTATTATTGAATGAACACATTATGTAATCATTTTATTTTCTTTTATTAAGGTTGTTGTTTTTTTCTCAAATATTATATTTACCATTTTAATGTGTTTAATTCATGTTAATATATCAATTTATATATAAGATATGTGATTTTATATCATTCATATTTATGTAATTGCATACACAACCCTAATTCATGTTTTTAGTTTATACTTATTTATTTCATTAACAAATATTAGTGAATATTTTTTAGAAAATAAGAGGGGTAAATCTATAATATTCACAATTTTCATATGTTCTTAAATCCCACTTTTTATTGTGATTTATATGTACTTAAATATTTAAATTCTTCCTTTTATTGAATGTTTCCCTTATTTATGGTTTTGGGGTGTTTCATAAAGGTATCCCATGATTTATAAGGGTTGCGTTAGTGTAAAAGGATTTTTACATGCACTGTGTAAGGGTAAATATCTTCTTCCAAGTGTTGTGTAAGGGTAAAGATCTTGTTCCATGCGATGTATAATATTTAAACCACTTATATATGGGATATATAAAGGTATTTCCTTATGTATGTTTACTGTTTAAGGGTAATGTAGGAGTTGCGTAAGGGTAATATATGGGTTACAAAGGTTACATAAGGGTAAACTTAGAGTTTCTTAAGGGTACCTATGCATTATGTAAGGTTAATTAGGAGCTTCATAAGGGTATCCCTAAGTTTCTAAAGGTTAAATAAGGGAAACCTATGACTTACGTAAGAGTGAACCTTACTTTTTAGAGGTTACTTAAGGGTATGTTAAGTTATGTATGGGAAACCCTTACTTATCATGGGTTGCATAAGGGTAAACTATTAAAATTACGTGATTTCTAGGAGATGCATAAGGGTAAAATCATGTTAACCTTATGGAATTCTATTTTTTTGGAAAATTCTTTTAAAAAATAATATTTAAAAATTTTCTTCCCCAGAAGAAACCTGTAACATGTTTTTTAATGAATTAAAAAGACTAAAATCATGGAAATAAATTTATTAAATTTTAATATTCTGGGAATATTTTTATAGGAGAAATTAAAATCCCAATATTAGTAAAAAATTAAAACATAAATTGATTGATATTTTAAAGTATGGGTTTTATTGCTGCAATAAAATACAAAGAATGATTTCTTCAAAATACATGGAACTAACTTTCCTTTGATTTTGGTGATCATTTTGAGTCAAAGAAACCTATAGATTTCTTTACATAAGATTTGGGACGTCTTCTTATCCCAAACTAAGTTGTGCATCTGGTTTCTAGGAATAAAAAAAAGACACACACTCCCTCTATTCTCTATTATGGGTGATGTAAATTCCAAAGGATAAACCCAAGTGATAAATCTATATAATCTTATCATTATATTTTTTTGATTTATTTTTTCGAAATCATTCTAGAAAAATAAAAAGAGTTCTTAAAATGATAATAAACAAGGATTGTGGAAAAGAATAATAATAATTTGTTGATTTATTTTATATTATCCTAGAGAGATATATTATCATTGCATGTAAACTTATATTTATTATCTATGAAATTATATGTAATTATCAAGAAGGATAATATGGAATAATCGTTTTTATTATGGATTATCCATGAGTGATAATTGATTATAACATGTGATATTTTATTTCTTTTTGAAATAATGTAGTTGTATTTGGTTATAATAATCATTAAATCATTTTGTGGAAATGAGTATGCAGACATGATTCGAGAAACATTTCCCTTAACATACCTTGAATTTCTTTATCAACAACATGTGGTAAGAAGTTACTTAATATTTTGGGCCTTATGTATGAAATTTTATTGACATGTTTTTATAGTTAATAATACATTATTGTTATATGTTTTCATGCATGTAGATGAGTGTCCAAGATACATTGTTTGATTGTGACCATGTGTTTATTTGTTGCCTCTTGATATTTGTTACTAATAAGCCTTGGTTTAACTTTTTATGGCATGTATTGGTTATTGTGTTTCATATCTCGTGGAACTATGCTTCTGGTATCAAGATGAAAATGATGTTCAACCTTGGTTATACATCTCCTTCGAGGGGAATCAAGATGGCGTGGTGAGGGCTATAGACTATGGATCTCTTGGTGGTATTGGTTAGATCAAAAGCATTCTCACAGATGTGGTATTCGACCATGCATATGATGAGAATCCATCAGCTTTGGAAAAATTGGGATAATTCCCTATAGTGGGGTTTTAAATTATACATTTATATAAAAACGTTTGGTTGTGACTTACCATTATTTGATGATATTTACCACTGAAAAGGTAGAATTTGTAGAGTTTCAAATAATGGCCACCATCAAGGTGGTTTGTGCAGTGTTACTGATAACTACAATTATTAAGGTGGGGAATGAAATGACCATTTTCCGAGTGAGTCATTCAGTGTTTCTAGAAATGAAGTACTTGGATTGAAATAACCTAACACCCTTACTAGTGGCAAGATAAATTAGGTGGGGTTTCAGTCTATGGAAGATTATTTTGTTCATTTTTACCTGACACATGTGTGATTGTATGTTTAATGAGTATTTACTTATGTTATGTCATACATTGTTATATAAAATTGTGCATTAATTATAAGGATTCATTTATGGTTTCATAATGGTTTTATTACTTACACAGAACATGGTAATCTTGGTGCTCATAGAGAATTCATAAAGAGGGAATCATGAAGAGAAAGTGTCATATGATTTGTAGTTGGGCATATGGAAGACTAGAGGTAGAGAAGATGTCCTTAAATTCTCTAAAAAATAGAATTTCATTTAATTTTCTATACTTGATATACCTTGGATTTGATTTACACCTTAAGAGCCAATTTATTTTTTATTGTAAGATATATATTCCATCAAATATTTTGGTTTTTCAGTTTTACACATATTTACTCAAATTATCTGTTTTCTCATTTTTTTGTTAGATTTTTTTATTTATATATTTATGTTATGAAATGATACTGGGGGTATAGTCTCCCTGATAAAAAACTTAGACCGTCAATTCTAATCAGTAGCCTCTCGAGTGTGTGGGGGCTCACATTAGGTCATGTGGGACTCTAGCTTGGACCAAGTGGTTCGAGATGACATGTTTAAAAATGGAATTAGAGTGTAGTTTCTTATTTTCTTTTTATACTAACATGCGATGTGTTGGAAACAAGATAGTTGTGTGGGACTCCGATAGGGGAGGTTCCATGTGCCTAGGCAATACACATGTAATAAACCTATGAATTACTGTGGACATGTTTGTTGTTATTTTTTTGAGATTTAGGGTGCGTTTAAGCATCATGACTTGAAATATAGGAACATATGCCATATATATACCTATTTTGTACTGTATATTAGTTATTTAATTTAATTCCTTGATTTTTTCTATATTTTTGGAATATATTTTCTATTGTGTGATATATCTGCTATATTACTTGTGTGATATATCATTGTTGGAATTAATTAGTTGAACTAAGCATGTTGTTGTGTTTTTATATATATGAATTTGACTAACATTTAGGGGTAGAGAACTTGGTTAGTTCTAAGAAAGGTACACCATTGGTTGAGGGTTGAATCATTATAAAAAATTGTGGTATCTCATAAAATGGTTAGGATCTACCTTAAATGTTCTCAGTGTTTCCTTAATTAAAGATATTCCTCCTCAAAGATGTTTGATGAGACCTCTATCTAGGGTAGCCCAAGATGATCTTATGGAACTACATGTGGAGCAGAAGGATGCAACCTAATAAGCTCTTATAATATCACATTTGATGTAAGATGCAGATCCCATCAAGTCAGGATTTTTTAGATTGTTCCCATATAGGGAATATTCATTTAGAATATTATGAACAATCAGGCTCTAGATTTCTATCTTCATAATCCTCTAGGATTATAGGGTACTAGTATCCCATATGATGCCTATGAAAAGATGAAAATTATAATGATCATTTTTGATATGGTCTAAAATCCTAAGGATGGGAATGTGATTTTGGAGACCTTCATGTTCCAAGGACTCACTAAGAGACAGTGGACTACCATGAGTCATGCTACGAGATGATAGTCTCTTGTGTGGGAAACCTTTATGGAGTTGTTTCTAGAGCATAACATTTTTTACTTGATGAAGATAGATAATTATCAATAGTGAATGGAGTTTTTACATGGTTCTATGAATGTATCTTCATATTTCTCTAATATTATATAGTTACTTCACCCTTCTCCTATGTTAGATGGGAATGAGGTAAAAAAGGATCAGAAGTTTGAGATAGGGCTCAAACCAAATAATAGACTTCATGTTATGATATTTTATTTGATAGAAAACACACAAGTTATCCAAAATGACCTAATTTTATAGGTGGTTCTAGAATAGGAAAGGACAACATGTTTACTTCTAGCCTATCTCAATAATATAGTAATTTTTTTGTAGGGGGAAGAAGAAGGTGGTTCAAGAGAAGTATGGAAATAGACTGTCTGGTTGGAGTAGGAATTTATTAGTATCCTTTATAGAAGATGATTCCAATAGGTTCTTCAATTATGGTAAAATGGGGAATTATAGTAGTGATTATTGGAATTCATTTATGGAGTACCATAATTGTGGTAAGGTCATTCAATTTGACATTTTTTCTTGAAAGTTTTTCAGGAGGGTTTTTCAAGATCATGAAAAGCTAAGAATATATGACCTTATAATTAGAGGAAAAATTCTCTATCCATGTTAGCATAGGGACAGGGTAATAGAGATGAGATAATATGAGTTTATGTCGTGGAACAAACTCCAATAGATGGTTGTTGGGACCATCTACTATTCAAGGTATGGTTTTTATCACATCTAATTTATCTACTACCTTGATTGATATCAATTCTTACCATTCTTAATATATTCAAAATTCATTACTAGACATGAACTACCAGTCATGTTATCATATAAGTTAGTTTCCCTTTATATAATGGTGGGCATGAAAATAGACCATCTTTAGCAATTCCTATAGTGTCCTATAGTCATCAATAGTTATCTATGGTAATTCATAATACTAGATATGAGGATTTTAAATGTGATTCTTTATATAGATTGGCTAACCAATTTTTGAGAACACAATTATTAATATTAGAGACATTTGTTGAATTCTTCAACTAATGGAGAGATCTATGTGAAGGATAAAGAATGGTAACTAGGAGTATATAGAGTTGGTATAGACTTGAGTTAGATCGGGATGATCACTGTGTAGATGATGGTCTTGGCTCTTTCAGTAGGATTAGTAAGCCCCCCTTGACTTTTCAACCAGTCATGAATCTCTATCATGACATCATTCTAGATGGCTTCACATGAAATCCTTCTGATATAGTAGTTGAATTAGAGATATATCTCATTTCTTATGTGAATACCATATTGATACCCTATTATCATGTGTCTTTATCCAAGCTGAATGTGATTAAGGTACAATAAGAAGACATGGAGTACAAATTCTTTATTAGGATGATTACTTCACCATCGGGTGCAAATGTGTTGTTCACTAAGAAGTAGGATGCTAGTATTCGACTATGTGTTGATTATTGGAAGCTAAAACAGGTGATGGTGAAAAACACATATCCTTTTCCCATCGTTGATGATATTTTTGATTAGTTATGGGGATCTGGGTGGTTCTTTAAGATTGTTCTAAATCAAGCTATCACCAACTGTGTGTTAGAGAGGATCACATCTTGAAGATGAAATTTTAGAGCAAGTATGTTTTTTATGAGTAATTGGTGATATATTTTGGATTAAAAAACACACCAAATGTGTTCATGGATATCATGAACTAGATCATCCACCCTTTCCTATACTCATTCGATATAGTGGTCACTGACAATATCCTCATCTACCCACCAACAACGTAGCAACAATCTAGATATCATGATATAGTCTTTAGTACGCTTAGAGCTCATCAAATTTCTACCAAGATTTCAAAGTTTATATTTTTGGATTCAGGAGGTGAAGTTATTGAGTAATTTAGTGTCTTAGAAAAGTATATACATTGACCCATAGAAAATGGAGTAGTGATATCTGAGGCACATCTAAGAAACATGTTCAAAACGATAAGATTTCTAGGATTATCAGTATTTTACTAATGTTTTATCCAAGACTTATCCAAACTATTAGAACCTATGAATATGATAAAAAATAATGGAGCGAATTTTTATTAGTCAAACCTGTGTGAAGAGGTTCTTTTTAAGCTTAAGAGGAGGATGACTACAACTCCAGTTCTAATACGCTCTGATCCTAGAATCAGATGTGCTATACACTATGATGCATTAGGTGTTGGTCTATGAGTAGTTATGATGTAAATAGAGAAGTTAGTGTCTTATGGTTCACAACATTTGCAACCCCATTTGTGGAGATCCCATAATCATGACATTTAGATGGAATTTTTGGTTCATGCTCAAGAAGTGTGGTTGGAACAATCTCTTAAAAGATATATTTTTAGTCTACATTGACCATAAGATCCATCATTACATCTTCAAAAACTGAGACCTAAACCTGAGGTAGAGGTGATGGGTACAATATCTTCATATGTTTGAATTCAATATGGATTATCCACTAGGGAAAGGTAACATCATTGTAGATTATCTTATCCATAAGACACAGGTTGATCTTGATCTTGGCGAGAAGTATTCATAGGAGTAGTGGTGCTTGATGAGCTTGTTAAATGATTGGAGGATGGATCCGACTATGGATCAGGGATTTATGACATACACTCCATTCATGGCCACATCTCCTCTTATAGACTGGGTAAATTCTAGACAAAACATTAATAGAGAGTGTTCTTTGATATTGGGATATCTAGCCGGAGGTGGTTTGATACTCGAGTGGTCATTGGTCGATGAAGATGGGATCCATTATAACACCCAAGACTTTTATGTTATATAAATCATCAAAGGAATATTTTTCTACACAACACTTTCTTGGCTTGCTTTACACGAAATCACAACCTTCCTCGATAGCGTGCGTCGTACGCAATACCGAGTTTCACTAAACAACGATATGATATTAAAATATTATTAAAACTAGCCGTTATGAATAGTAATAACCACTTTTTGAAATTTTATAAATTTTATTTTTCAAAATGGACTTCATTTTTGGATTCGGAATACCTAAATTAGCCTAGGGTGAAATTTTGGTATTTTTCTGAAAACTTTCAATTTTTAATGAATAGTGAAACCACTAAGTGGTAGTTAAAAAACTGAATTTTTCATAAAACTTAATTTTACCGCTTCTGTGGGTGGAATTTCGAAAATCCGAGAGACACGGTTAATATCAAGGACTAAAATGTGGTTCAATGAGATGAAAATAATTTTTGGTGAATAGTAACTTTTTACTTTTTTTTACCACGGTAAAAAGTAAATAGGGTAATTAAGGGTAAAGATGATATTATTATTACCCTAACACATGTCCTAATTCTATTGGATAAGTGTAATTCGACCAAAAACAAACTTAGGAATAAAATATGACCATTTAGACCCACTTGGATTAGATTAGGACATTTATTATTAATTTATTTAAAGAAGGGTTAAAATAGTTAAAATCAAAGTTTAATAAGTAAATAATTTTTAATATGGGGTTATACAGAAGATAAATTTGACTATAAATATTCATTAGAAATCTAAAAAGATTCCCTAAATAATGGTATTTTATTTTTAATTTTTAGACATTAAATAATTTAATTTATTTATGACACAATGATGATGCTGTAATTATCTTATTAATGAAATATTGACATAATTGATGTTATAAACACCAAAATAAATGTAATTTGAGACTTTTTATGAATCCAACTAATTTTCTAGGTTAATATGACATGTTAGTATTGATTTAATTAACTTGGTTTGAACTAATAATTCTGTTATGTTTTTCACAAAAATGAATTACTAAATAGTGTCAAAATTGACATAAAATAGTTTTTAAAACAAATATTATATTGGTAATTGTCATTTTATTCATAAAAATCTAAGGTTCGGACAAATGACTTAGATAAGGTTATATATATTAGTAATAAACAACTTGGTGTTCGTTTGGCTGCTTATAGTAAGTTTATTGACCTTATAGTATAAGAACACAAGAAGACATGGTAAAAGTAAAATTATTTAACTGAATGTTAAATCTAAATGATAAGGTTAAAATAGGAACCTAAACTTGTCTAAATTCTATTGGATGAGAGTATTTCGACCCATCCCCACCTTATCTTCGAAATATATCAATTTGGAGCTATTTAAAACCGAACTTGACTTTATAATAAAATAATAGTTTTAGTTATTCCAAAGGTGCCCCTCTCCTCCCTTATAAAAGGGCACCTCCTCCCCCTCTTCCTTACACCACTTTGAGCCTTCAAGCTCGGCCAACCCCTGCCACTTTCTCCTCTCCACTTCTCTAGAGACATCATAGAGGTTCTGATCTTCTTCAAAGACCAATTTTAGTGCCCTAAAAGAAGGTCTCAAAGAAGCACTTCAAAGAAGAGGTAATGTCTGTTACCGATTCTTTCATCTTTATTTCTTCTTCCAATTCTTCTTCTTTAGTTGTTTCATTATGAAGTAATAACATCAGTATCACTCATATACTGATATTTTATTATAAGTGTGAAACAACCCTATGTCACCATCTATCCATCCTACGGAAAAAGAAATCACCGCGCGTGCGTACGTACGGAATACCGTCTCCACGCCGTGGTGTAATCTATTTTCCACCACCACCTTACTTGGATGGGTATAATGGTGTAAATAATGACCATATATGACTATTATATAGTGATATTGATTCTGAAATAGAATAAATATACTCCAATACAATTCCACGATCATAGGAACGATATCATCACTCGTGCGTACGTACGGAATACCGTCTCCACGATGTGATGCGACTCATTCTACATGATCTTCATTTCATAATGATTATATAAATGAATTGAATGAATGAATATGATATATATTACACTAATACCATTCTGGAAATGAGGTATCTATAACCTAAAGAGAAGAATAATAATTTATTCGACAAAACACGCATAAAAACAAAAAGATAAAAACACCCGAATAACAAGTAGCAATGAAATATTACTACTAAGAAGCTAAGAATATGACCATATATGATATCATAAAAATAAGAATGATTCTGGAATAAGTAAATAACATTATTTAAATCATTATACAGGATTTTCGGACACTTACAAAGCAAGTCGAACCTAAGGTAAGGGAAATATCACAATCTCACTTTTATCCGAGATTGTTTTTACTTTGGTAATTACTGGGGTGTATTTTATCATCCACATCCATGTTCCCCCAATATGTAATATTATTTCCATCCTTATACAATAGTTTATATCCAATTTTACCCTTCGGTAAGTTTTTTGTAAAAGATATGAAAGGAATCTTTTGTCGTTTTTCGTACGAGGTACTTTTTGACTTTTCCGAAAAAAGTAAGAAGAATGTTTTTTTTAACTTATACGGCATGAATGGATTTTTAAAACATTATTTCCAAGAATATTCCTTTAAAAGTTTTCAAGTTTATTTTTAATCAACTTCTTTTAGTTTATAATTGTATGACATATTAAGAAAGGAAAAGTGTTTTTGAAGAAGGAAGGATATTTTCCTCAAGAATTCATTTCAAGTGTTTTATCAAAATTATTTTCCATCTAAGATAATATAGGGTTCTGTTTTTATCCCTATTATTACATTGATTTGATTATGTTGTGATGGAATTATTTTTATGAATTCCTTTATCTTATATGAATTGTTTTATGATGTCATGCTGTTTAAGAATCCCATTTTTATTGCATGGGTTATGAAATGATGTATGGTTTAAGATTTTGTGGCACACATAAGAATGGTATCATTATGAGATGGGTGGGACCTATATCTCCCTCCAATGCATTGGGTAAAGATTTTATATCTGATGAGATAGACATGGCTGGAATGGTAGGTTATACCGGTTCAGTGAAACAGGACTGAAATGAGGGTGACTCGGTTTAGAAATGGACTTTGTCCACTAAGATAGTCTTGGCAATGAGTCTTGACTAACAAGAAATGATTCTCTATGATTATGTGTGTATGCCACAAAGTTTTGTGTTTTAAGTTATGATTATTGTGATTACATTTCACTGCCATGATTTATCCCATGTTATGAAATTATGATCTCTTTTGCAGGTTACGATTTCCAAAAGTTATGTGCTTATGTATATGATGTGATTGATATTTATTTTGTTTACCTTTACTGAGCATTTGAGCTCACCCTTTTGTATGTTTTCTTTCCCCAGGTCAGGAAGAAGGTTATTAAGTAAGATATGCCATAAGGGACTATAGATATGATGAAATAAATGGGAGACAGTGTAGATGCTTTATGAACCAGTTGTTTATGTTTCCCAGTTTCTAAAGACACTATACCTATACAGTCCTTTCGTGGTTTTGTTATATGTTGTAATAAGTATGCTTCAATTTTGAAGTATTAACAATGTATGTAAATTAGGGGTCGTTATAGTTGGTATCAGAGGAAAGGTATAGTCAACCTTTGGAAACTAGGATGTGAAAGCCTTAGTAAGAACCCTAAGGATAAGTCTAAGCATAGAACACAATCTTAGTGTTTTATAAACGACCATGAATAACCTAGGATAAGACCTTAAGTGTGAAATTTTATTCTTGATTATGTGGTTTTCCTATTATAATTTGTGTTGCTCACACTATTCTTCTTGGTTTTAGTCAATGGCTGGAACCCGAAGGAACCGTGTTAATGCGAAATGCGACGGGCAATGCAATTATTGTCCCCCTGAGAAACCAAACGTTATGGGAGCTGGAATGAAAAATCTTGTAGCCATGCTCACACAACTTTCTCAAGCTATGAATCATGCAAGACTTCCAAATGAGCAAAGGAAGGAGCAACATTCTGTTGAATCCTTCATGAGGCAACGTCCACCTTATTTCAGTGGGTCTACTGATCCATTAGTTGCTGAATAGTGGATTAGTACAACTGAAAAGATATTTTCAGTTCTTCAATGTTCTGAACATGATAAAGTCATCCTAGCAGTGTATCGTTTGGAAGGAGATGCTGATCAGTGGTGGAATCTTATTAAGAATATGAGGAAAAGGGATGAAATTGAGTCCATGGAATGTGATGAGTTCAAGAACTTATTTTTCAATAAGTACTTCCCTCGTATTCTCCGAACAAAGATGGAGAAAGAGTTTCTTGAACTAAAGAAAAAGGATGATGAATATGTTGGTACCTATGAAGCAAATTTTACAAGACTTGCAAGGTACGCTTCTGGTATTATTATCCAACCTAAGAGTAAGATCGATCGATTCTTTAGTGGCTTAAAACCAAGTCTTCGAAGGGCGTTAGCCATAAGGGACTTCAATAGCTATGAGGAAATCGTTCGATGTGCTCTCAAAGTCGAGATGGAGATTGGAGTAACCCATCAGTCATATGGGTTTGATAATAAGAGGAAAATGGAATTCAAAGGAAAATCTAAAGAGCACACTAAAAAGAAGATGAGCTTTCCCTTATGCTCAAAGTGTGGAAAGAAACATGGAGGGAGTTGTCTTAAAGGGACAAGTAAATGTTTCAAATGTGGAAAGGAAGGTCATCCGGCATTTGAATGCCGCGATGATGGGAAGAAGATGTCTAATGATGCAAACAAAGTAAGGGATACACAGAATGAACCTACTACACTTCAATGTTTCAAGTGCAAGGAGATGGATCATTATGCCAATAAATTCCCTAATCCAAGGGTTGATGATGATGGTCGACGTCAACAAACTCTTAAGGCTAAAGACAAAGGAAAGTCACATGCAATTTCTATCAGCGATGTGGAGTACGATAACGATGTGGTGAAAGGTACACTTACCATCCACTCTAAAGAAGCAAATGTTTTATTTGATTCTAGATCCACCCACTCTTTTATTTCTGAAGAATTTTCTAAGGGTATCACCGTATTACCTCAACAATTAGATGTTGAGTTAGCTGTGACAACACCTAATGGCACAACAGTCGCATCAAAAGTTTATAATTCTTCTCCGATCGAAGTTTGTGGGAAAGTGCTTCCTACAAATCTTGTGGTCCTTCCTATAGTGGAATTTGATGTGATTCTTGGCATGGATTAGCTTTCTTTATATGGAGCTCATATCAATTTCCAAAGAAGGGAAGTCACATTTCATATTCCAGATCAATTTATGATCGTCTATCAATGCAAGGATGAACATAACCTTCCAGTAGAAATTTCTTCCATTTTATGGGTATTGATTCCACTAAATGAAGGTTATTTATCTCAAATGTTTGGTGAGAAACTCATGATTAAGAATATGCCCATTATACGGGAGTTTGATGATGTCTTTCCGGAGGAATTACCAGGACTTCCACCAAATCGTGAAGTTGAGTTCTCAATAGAACTCGTACCGGGTGCTTTGCCTATTTCAAAGACACCTTATAGAATGGCCCCAATTGAGTTCCAGGAATTGAAGAAGCAACTCCAAGAGAATCTTGATAAGGGATTCATACGCCCTAGTGTGTCACCTTGGGGAGCTCCTGTTCTATTTGTTAAGAAGAAAGATGGATCAATGAGACTCTGCATTGATTATTGAGAACTTAACAAGATCACTATCAAGAAAAAATATCCTCTCCCACGCATTGATGACCTATTTGACCAACTACACGGAGCTCAATACTTTTCCAAGATTGATCTTTGTTCAGGGTATCATCAATTAAGGGTCAAAAGAGAGGATATACCAAAGACGGCTTTCCGTACAAGGTATGGACACTATGAATTTATAGTGATGCCATTTGGTCTTACTAATGCCCCTACTATCTTCATGGATCTGATGAATAGAGTCTTTAGAGACTATCTTGATCAATTTGTGGTAGTCTTTATAGATGATATTCTTGTCTATTCAAAGAGCAAGGAAGAACATGAAGATCACTTGAGAATTATATTGAAGACCCTGAGAAAGGAGAAGCTTTATGCCAAATTTACCAAGTGTGAATTTTGGCTTAAAAAAGTTGCATTTTTGGGTCACATAATCTCAAAAGAGGGGATATCTGTGGATCCAGCAAAAACATAGGTTATCGAAAGATGGTCGAGACCATCAACAGTAACTGAGATCCGATGTTTTCTTGGTTTGGCTGGATATTATCGACGTTTTGTGAAATATTTTTCACGATTATCTAATCCACTCACCAAGTTGACTCGGAAAGGAGTTAAGTTTGTCTGGACAGAAGAATGTGAAGAGAATTTCAAGGAGTTGAAAAGAAGGTTATCCAGTGCACCTGTGCTCACACTGCCTTGTAGTGGAGAAAGGTTTGTGATCTATAGTGATGCATCCAAGAAGGGATTAGGGTGTGTTCTTATGGAAAATGATATAGTGATAGCTTATGCCTCACGACAGTTGAAAATCCATGAGGAAAATTACCCAACACATGATTTGGAGTTAGCTATGGTAATCTTTGCATTAAAGATTTGGAGGCATTAACTTTATGGTGAAAGGGGTGATATTTATACTGATCATAAAAGTTTAAAGTATATTTTCACACAAAAGGAGCTGAATATGCATCAAAGAAGATGGTTGGAGCTGATTAAGGATTACGAATGCTCAATCCATTACCACCCTGGGAAAGAAAACAAGGTGGAAGATGCATTAAGTCGACAAGACCATGCCAGTTTATCCATGATGAGGATCACAAAAGATCCAATATTTATGGATTTACAAAGGATGGATCTTGGAATTATAATGGAAGGGGAAAAATCTTATCTTTCTCAAATGAATGTTCAACTATCTATACATGTGAAGATTAAAGAGGCACAGAAAGAAGATGTCGAGTTACAAAAGAAGATGAGAAATGTTCCTGAATTCAACCTTGATTGTGATGGGATAATAAAGTTCATGAATCAGGTTTGTGTTCCTACCATCCCCGAATTAAAGAAGGAGATGCTGGATGAGGCTCATAGTTCTTCATTCTCTATTCATCCTGGAAGCACGAAGATGTATAGGGACCTGAAAGAGTACTTCTGGTGGGATGTCATGAAAAGAGATGTTGCTGAATATGTCTCTCGATGCTTGGTTTGTCAACAAGTCAAAGCTGAGAGACAGAAGTCTAAGGGGATGTTATAACCATTACCCATACCCGATTGGAAATGGGAAAACATTACTATGGACTTTGTCACAGGACTTCCTAAAACATCCAAAGGAAATAATGCTATCTGGGTCATAGTTGATCGTCTTACAAAGTCTGCACACTTCATTGCTATTAGAGAGGATTTCTCTCTGGATCAGCTTGCCAGGATATATGTAAAGGAAGTGGTAAGATTGCATGGAGTACCACTTTCTATTATATCTGATCGGGATCCGAGATTTACCTCGAAGTTCTGGCGAAGTCTTCAGCATACTCTGGATACAGAGTTGAGTTTCAGCACTGCTTATCATCCTCAGACAGACGGTCAGTCTGAGAGAACAATTCAAACCCTAGAAGATATGTTGAGAGCTTGCTCTATGGATTTCAAAGGAGGTTGGGATCAACACCTACCTTTGGTGGAATTTTCTTATAATAATAGCTTTCACTCCAGTATTCAGATGGCTCCTTATGAAGCTCTCTATGGAAAGAAATGCAGGACTCCAACTTGCTGGGATGAAGTTGGGGAAAGAAAGCTATTAGGACCTGATCTCGTTGATGAAATGGCAGAAAAGGTCAGATCTATTCAACAACACATAAGAGCAGCTCAGAGTCGACAGAAATGTTATGCCGACAGCCGAAGAAAAGACCTAGAGTTTGAAGTGGGCGATAAAGTGTTCTTACGAATATCTCCCTGGAAGAGGGTTATGAGATTTGGAAAGAAGGGGAAGTTGAGCCCTAGATATATCGGTCCTTTCGAAATACTGGATCGTGTTGGGAAGGTAGCTTACCGATTGGCGCTTCCACCGAATCTCTCTCAAGTTCACGATGTGTTCCATGTATCTCTCCTGAGAAAGTACATACCTGATCCTTCACATGTACTCAGCTCAGAAGTTGTACCGCTGGAGCAAGATCTTTCTTATGAAGAACAACCGATAGAGATTCTGGATCGTAGTGAAAAAGTCCTACGAAACAAGACCACTCGATTGGTGAAAGTTTTATGGAGGAACCACCAATTAGAAGAAGCTACATGGGAGCTTGAGGATATGATGAGGGAGAGGTATCCTCATCTGTTTGTTACAAAGTGACGAATTTCGAGGGCAAAATTCATTTTAAGGGGGGTAGAATGTAACACCCGAGACTTTTATGTTATATAAATCATCAAAGGAATCTTTTTCTACACAACACTTTCTTGGCTTGATTTACACGAAATCGCGACCTTCCTCGATAGCGTGCGTCATACGCAATACCGAGTTTCACTAAACAACGATATGCTATTAAAATATTATTTAAACAAGCCGTTATGAATAGTAATAACCACTTTTTGAAATTTTATAAATTTTATTTTTCAAAATGGACTTCATTTTTGGATTCGGAATACCAAAATTAGCCTAGGGTGAAATTTTGGTATTTTTCTGAAAACTTTCAATTTTTGATGAATAGTGAAACCACTAAGTGGTAGTTAAAAAACTGAATTTTTCATAAAACTTAATTTTACCGCTTCTGTGAGTGGAATTTCGAAAATCTGAGAGACACGGTTAATATCAAGGACTAAAATGTGGTTCAATGAGATGAAAATAATTTTTGGTGAATAGTAACTTTTTACTTTTTTTTACCACGGTAAAAAGTAAATAGGGTAATTAAGGGTAAAGATGATATTATTATTACCCTAACACATGTCCTAATTCTATTGGATAAGTGTAATTCTACCAAAAACAAACTTAGGAATAAAATATGACCATTTAGGCCCACTTGGATTAGATTAGGACATTTATTATTAATTTATTTAAAGAAGGGTTAAAATAGTTAAAATCAAAGTTTAATAAGTAAATAATTTTTAATATGGGGTTATACAGAAGATAAATTCGACTATAAAAATTCATTAGAAAGATAAATAGATTTCCCACATAATGGTATTTTATTTTTAATTTTTAGACATTAAATAATTTAATTTATTTATGACACAATGATGATGCAGTAATTATCTTATTAATGAAATATTGACATAATTGATGTTATAAACACCAAAATAAATGTAATTTGAGACTTTTTATGAATACCACTAATTTTCTAGGTTAATATGACATGTTAGTATTGATTTAATTAACTTGGTTTGAACTAATAATTCTGTTATGTTTTTCACAAAAATCAATTACTAAATA
This sequence comes from Viscum album, assembly GCA_963277665.1. Lineage (NCBI taxonomy): Eukaryota > Viridiplantae > Streptophyta > Magnoliopsida > Santalales > Viscaceae > Viscum > Viscum album. Next base: position 1,357,186,670 of record OY728166.1, on the reverse strand, counting down.
GTGTCAAAATTGACATAAAATAGTTTTTAAAACAAATATTATATTGGTAATTGTTATTTTATTCCTAAAAATCTAAGGTTCGGCCAAATGACTTAGATAAGGTTATATATATTAATAGTAAACAACTTGGGGTTCGTTTGGCTGCTTATAGTAAGTTTATTAACCTTATAGTATAAGAACACAAGAAGACATGGTAAAAGTAAAATTATTTAACTTAATGTTAAATCTAAATGATAAGGTTAAAATAGGAACCTAAACTCGTCTAAATTCTATTGGATAAGAGGATTTCGACCCATCCCCACCTTAGCTTCGAAATATATCAATTTGGGGCTATTTAAAACCGAACTTGACTTTATAATAAAATAATAGTTTTAGTTATTCCAAAGGTGCCCCTCTCCTCCCTTATAAAAGGGCACCTCCTCCCCCTCTTCCTCACACCACTTTGAGCCTTCTAGCTCGGCCAACCCCTGCCACTTTCTCCTCTCCACTTCCCTAGAGACATCCTAGAGGTTCTGGTCTTCTTCAAAGACCAATTTTAGTGCCCTAGAAGAAGGTCTCAAAGAAGCACTTCAAAGAAGAGGTAATGTATGTTACCGATTCTTTCATCTTTATTTCTTCTTCCACTTATTCTTCTTTAGTTGTTTCATTATGAAGTAATAACATCAGTATCACTCATATACTGATATTTTATTATAAGTATGAAACAACCCTATGTCACCATCTATCCATCCTACGGAAAAAGAAATCACCGCGCGTGCGTACGTACGGAATACCGTCTCCACGCCGTGGTGTAATCTATTTTCCACCACCACCTTACTTGGATGGGTATAATGGTGTAAATAATGACCATATATGACTATTATAAAGTGATATTGATTCTGAAATAGTATACATACACTCCAAAACAATTCCACGATCATAGGAACAATATCATCACTGGTGCGTACGTACGGAATACCGTCTCCACGATGTGATGCGACTCGTTCTACATGATCTTCATTTCATAATGATTATATAAATGAATTGAATGAATGAATATGATATATATTACACTAATACCATTCTGGAAATGAGTTATCTATAACCTAAAGAGAAGAATAAAAATTTATTCGACAAAACACGCAGAAAAACAAAAAGTTATAAACACCCGAATAACAAGTAGCAATGAAATATTACTACTAAGAAGCTAAGAATATGACCATATATGATATCATAAAAATAAGTATGATTCTGGAATAAGTCAATAACATTATTTAAATCATTATACAGGAGGTTCGGACACTTACAAAGCAAGTCTAACCTAAGGTAAGGGAAATATCACAATCTCACTTTTATCCGAGATTGTTTTTACTTTAGTAATTACTGGGGTGTATTTTATCATCCACATCCATGTTCCCCCAATATGTAATATTATTTCCATCCTTATACAATAGTTTATATCCAATTTTACCCTTCCGTAAGTTTTTTGTAAAAGATATAAAAGGAATCTTTTGTCGTTTTTCGTACGAGGTACTTTTTGACTTTTCCGACAAAAGTACGAAGAATGTTTTTTTAACTTATACGGCATGAATGGATTTTTAAAACATTATTTCCAAGAATCTTCCTTTAAAAGTTTTCAAGTTTATTTTTAATCAACTCCTTTTAGTTTATAATTGAATGACATATTAGGAAAGGAAAAGTGTTTTTGAAGAAGAAAGGATATTTTCCCCAAGAATTCATTTCAAGTGTTTTATCAAAATTATTTTCCATCTAAGATAATATAGGGTTCTGTTTTTATCCCTATTATTACACTGATTTGATTATGTTGTGATGGAATTATTTTTATGAATTCCTTTATCTTATATGAATTGTTTTATGATGTCATGTTGTTTAAGAATCCCATTTTTATTACATGAGTTATGAAATGATGTATGGTTTAAGATTTTGTGGCACACATAAGAATAGTATCATTATGAGATGGGTGGGACCTATATCTCCCTCCAATGCATTGGGTAAAGATTTTATATCTCATGATATATACATGGCTGGAACGGTAGGTTATACCGGTTCAGTGAAACAAGACTGAAATGAGGGTGACTCGGTTCAGAAATGGACTTTGTCCACTAAGATAGTCTTGGAAATGAGTCTTGACTAACAAGAAATGATTCTCTATGATTATGTGTGTATGCCACAAAGTATCATGTTTTAAGTTATGATTATTGTGATTACATTTCACTGCCATGATTTATCCCTTGTTATGAAATTATGATCTCTTTTTCAGGTTAAGATTTCCAAAAGTTATGTGCTTATGTATATGATGTGATTGATATTTCTTTTGTTTACCCTTAATGAGCATTTGAGATCACCCTTTTGTATGTTTTCTTTCCCTAGGTCAGGAAGAAGGTTATTAAGTAAGATATTACAAAAGGGACTATAGATATGATGAAATAAATGGGAGACAGTGTAGACTCTTTATGAACCAGTTGTTTATGTTTCCCAGTTTCTAAAGACACTATACCTATACGGTCCTTTCGTGGTTTTGTTATATGTTGTAATAAGTATGCTTCAATTTTGAAGTATTAACAATGTATGTAAATTATGGGTCATTATATCCATGTACATGGGATATAAGTAGTCCCTATTCTCATCAAAGAGGAGATAATGACGGATTTTCATACCTTTAGATGGGTGGTACATCCTAGTGAGACAAATATGTACCATGAATTCATATGATAGTTTTGGTGTCCTATGATGAAGAGGGGCACTGCTTGTTTTATCTCTCGATGCCTTATCTTCCATATGGTAAAAGAAAACCACCAATATTCTGGTGGCTTTCTCCAATCACATCCAATTATCATATAGAAGTGGGAGGACATCACGACAGAATTTTTATGGGGTTACCCATGAAACTAAATATTAATGACACTTTTTGGATGATTTTAGATTAGTTAATCATGGTTTATAACTTCATACCAATCCAAGAGACTCACTCAGGGGATGCTATGGTAAAAATGTATATATATGAGATAGTACATTTTAATGTAGTTATATTAATAATTATATATGATATAGAGGTTTGTTTCACATCTTTAATTTAGAAGGGATTGAAGAAATACCTAAGGAATTAGGTGAGATTGAGCACAATGTACCATCCTCAGACATACAGACAGTCAGAGCAGACGATTCACATACTGAAGGATATGCATTGGGCTAGCATCCTAGACTTCACAGAAGCTTCGTATGAGCATCTAGATATGGTATATTTTTCCTAAAACAAAGTTTTTTGAGATTCACTAGAGATGGTATCATTTGTGTCTCTCTATATAGGGTCACATCACTGACTATTGTGTTGTCATGAGGCGGGTGAGGTAATAGTTTTTGGGCCATGTAAAGTGCATGAGACCTCAAAAAGGGTTTAGTTTATCAGGAAGTGGTTAGTGAATTTTTAGATTAGGTAGTCATCATATACAGACTAGAGGAGATGACCTTTGGAGTTCTTTGTTGGCTACTAGGTTTTCTTTGGAGTTTTGCCTCAGCCAGGGAATTATCATTTATAAAAGTTGTGGAAACTGGAACAACAATTTGATAAAACCTTAATTATTATCAAATGGGCTGGGAAAGTAGCATACCTTCTCAACCTTCTTCCACATTATTGATTCATGTATGATTTGTTCGATGTTTCTTAGATTCAAAGGCACATGAAAATTACTATAAATATTACAAACTATTAGGATATTTAGTTGGAATTAGATTCATCTTATGAGGAATGTTTGGTCTTGATTATAGACCCGATTGGGAATTTTTTGTAGGGGGATATAGTGCCACTTGTCCAGATCCTTTGAAATAATATAAAAATACATGAGGAGATGTAGGAGTGAGAGTATGATATTCAATATCAGTGGTATGAGTTGTTTAAGGAAGACTTCTAGAGATAATTCTTGGGGATGAGAAGTCATTAGTGGGGAAATTGTAATATTCTCAATTTTTAGATGTTCTTAAATTCCTATATTGATTATGATTTTAATATATTTTATATGGAAATACTTTTTTATTTAAATTTACCATTTTTATAATTTTAATGTGTTGTGTAAATTTAACATTTGATTTAAAAAGGCCTTTGTAAGGGTAAAATGAGTTCTCCATGTGATGAATAAGGGTAAATACTTTGTTCCATTATTTTTATAAGGGTAAATACCTTCTTCAATTAATTTTTGAAGGGTAAAAATAATTTTTTATGGCTATATAAGGGTAAGGACTTATGTATATGAGTTTAGTAAGTGTAAGGTAGGTGTTTTGTGTGGGTAACCCATTCTTTAGAAAGGCTGTGTAAGGGAAACCTTGGATTTTTGTAATGGTACATAGGTGCTACATAAGGGTAAAAAGAAACTTTTTACGGTTATATCTAAGTTTATAAAGGTTACATACGGGTATCCTTTGAGAATTGTAAGGATAACCCTTACTTTATAAAGGTTATGTAATGGTAGGTTGATCTACATAAGAGTAACACTTACTTCTCTAGGGTTGTGTAAGAGTAAATTGTTATCCTTGTAGGAATGATAGGAGAATAATAAGTGTGAAACCATGTTACCCTTATGTAGATACCTTTTTAGGAAAAATACTTTTAAAACCTTACTTTTATATTATTCTTACCCAAAATGAACCTGTAACATTTTTTTGATGATTTTAAAATCCAAAAATAATGAAAATCAATTCATTGACTCATTTATGTTTTGTGAAACTTATTATGGAATAAATTAAACACCTATAAATAAGAAACAATTAAAACAAAAATTAAATGATAATTTAATTATTGGGTTTCATTATTGGGATCCTATATGAGAAATGATTTCATTGAAATTCTCAAACCTCATTTTCGGTCAGTTTTGGTGTTCTTTTTGAGTCCAAGAATCCTATAGATTTTTTTAAGTGAGATGTATGCAGTATTATTCAATGAAACTAATTTATGTATCCTATTTACAAATGTAGTAAAACCTCAAACACTCTCTTTGATTATGGGTGCTCATATTTTCAAAGGAATAAAAATTGTAATACTTCCATATAATATTCTCATTATAAAATTTTTATTTATGATTTCTAAATCTTTATGTAAAAATGAAAAGAGTTCTTAAAATGATAACAACTTAGTATTATAGAAAATAATAATAATTATTATTCTTTTTTTATTTCTAATTATCCTAGAGAGAGGGATTATCATAAATATGAAATTGTATTTATTTTCTATGAAATAATCTAGAATTATCATGAACGATGATATGTAATTTTCATGTTTCTTATAGATTTTATAGGAAAGAGAATTGAATATCACATGTGATATTTAATTTCTTTTGGAAATAAAATAGTTTTATTTAGTTCTAGGAATACTTAGTGAGTGTTTTGAGCTAATGATCACATGAATATGATTGGAGATATGTTTCTCATGAAAAAACATGAAGTTATTCATCAATGACTTGAGGTAGAAATTTAATAAACATTATGGGCATTATGTATGATTTTATCATGAAATTCCTATTATTCTTAATAATCCTTGCTTGTTATATGTTTTCAATGGGGTGGATGAGTGTCCTTGATACATTGATTGTTTTTTTTCACGTAGTTGTGTGTAGCCTATAGAGACTTGTTCTTGATATTCATTATTTCTTTATTATGAAATATATTGGTTATTTTGTTGAATAACTCATGAAACCTTGATTCGGGTATTAGGATGACCAACATGTTCATCCTTGGTTAGCATACCCCATAGAGGGGAAGTGTGATGACAAGATGAGGGAAATGAAATATGGCTTACTGGTTGGTATGGTTTGGATCATAGAAATTCTTTTTGACATGGGATTAGACCATGCATGGAAAGAGGATCTATAGTCTTTATCTGTAGTGGGAGAATGTCATCATTTGTGAGCTAGAAGTCAGACATACAAACGAATGATGATTTCACAACCCACCTTATGGAAGTTCGTAAAATTTTAGTTCATAAAAAGAACATAAAAAATCTTATATCCCTCTATTTTATTTTTCCTATATCAATTTCTTTCACAATAAAATTCATAGGGATTTTATTGAGTCCTTTTATGGTTGGATATTTCATTCCACATTGAAAAATTTGTGATTGGGGTCCCCTCAGGCCATGATGGAATAGATCTCATCATATGATTCGATTTGATATATGTTAGAGCCTAAATAGACACCCGTATCCATTTATGTTAAACATGTTAGGAGGTACATACCAACATTTGAGGATAATGATCACTAATAAGGTGGAGCATGATGAGTTCCAGATAATGAACACCATTAGGACGGGTCATGTGGTGTCACTGATAACCACCACTGTTATGTTGGGACATGCGGTGTACTAATATTGACCACTGGTAGGGTGGAGAATGCAATGTTTCCTTAAATTTGGTACCTAGTTTTACTTAACCTAACATTTATACCAGTAATGAGGTCAAGTATAATGGGTTTTGGTTTATGGAAGCTTGGTTACTACATGATGACTCAATGCTTGAATGACTATTTGTTTATTGAGAATTTACTTATTTAATGTCATATGTTATTATATATATTTGTGTAATTATGCTAAGGATGCATTGGTTGTGTCCTACTGGGTTTATTACTCACACCCTATATGGGAATATTGGTGCACACATAGACTTTATGACCATGGATCTAGTGAAAGGAATGGGTCCTATGACAAGGTGTTGAGGAGACGAATTCTTGGAGATGGATGAGAAATACTCTATAAATTGTTGTTTCATTTACTTTTACACACTGTATATACTCTAGTTTGTCTTTAAACCTTGGGATCCCACTTATTTATTATTGTATGACATGTATTACATTTGAAATTTAGGTTATTTACTTTTCAACATGTTAAATCTAAATAGTTTTTTCTTCATTTTTCTATTATATTACTTTATTATTTATTTATTTATACTAGATGATACTAAGGGTATATTCTCCCCACTAATGGATATATACACTCACTTCTATTTTAAAATTTCTTGTGTTTAGGGAGTTACAGACGAGGACATGTTTCACTCTAGATCATACCCAATAGTTTGGGTTAGGGTATTATAAAATCTATGTTTTTAAACTAAACTATTATTCTCCTATGAAATAAATCTACTTATTAAATTGTTTTGTAAAAATATTTCTAATTTATTTCAATGAAATAATTATCCTACTTTTGAAGTGTGTCCCTGGTTTCTTAAATGTTTTTATGATGTTCATAGATGTTGTCTTTATTTTATAAATGTTAAAAAGACCATTTTCATGAAATGTATTTCAGATTATAAATTAGCGAAGGGGTTATAAAAGGAATTACATAGAATCATTTATTAGTGGGAACCTACTAGGGAAATTCATTTCACACCCTAAATACACACCTCAATGTGTATATAGTTATCATGTCCTCTAAATATATACAAGTTATGTATTAATTTCTATAGAATTCACCATTTACCAGTTGTTGGATCACTTGGGAGATGAAGGTGAAATTGAGTCACATGGTGAAGATCGTATAATGTCTTGATTTTAGTTTTTAATCTAGGATGGTTGATGTATTATCCATTTTAACCTTTTTATTTACTTTTATTATCTTTTATAATTTTACCCATTATATATCTTATTTTATGTTTATTATCATATATTGGTGTAGTGATTAATATTTCTTAGGCATTATTTAGTTTTTTATATTTAAATCCACATATTTTAACATATATATATATATATATTAAAATCTATCATATGGATATATGATGTTGGATTCTCAATTTTATTATGCTACTTTTTTATTGATATTTAGATGGTGAAATTATTCCCACTTGGTATTTTTTTATGCCCTAGAACTAGTTTCTAGCCCAGGGTGATCAGGAAGAAGCCACATGCCTTGTGATTGGCTAACCTAGGTGGCATGTCAAGTAAAACCAACTTGGTTTTTTAAAAATTGGTATCAAATCTCTTATTTTATTTTTTGAAATTGGGTAAATAGTAGGTAGGGATATCTAAAATCAAGAGGTAGGCTAAGAGTAGGTTCCATATCACCAGCTTTCATGATGAGATGTTAGTTTACATGGATAGTTGGGATATAAATATTTAAATTGAGTTTTATTTTATTTTTTAATATATTTTAATTTTAATTGATGGAATTCCAATCTATAGTTATTTTATATTAGTTAATTTGGGGTTTCGATAGTTATGGAGTGGAAATAGGAGACAGACTATTAGTTCATGGTTTTCTCACATGGCCAGGAAAACTCTAAAGAGGTATTTTATTTGCTTCTATGAAATTCTTAGAGACTATTTCATGGTTTTCACATGTTCTAGGAAATCGATTGACCAAACCATGAGTATTTTTTCATCCCTCTTGAATTTTTTTCTTGACCTTATTTAATTATTAAATTGATTCTAATAATTTTTATCATTTATTTAAGGTGAATTCAAGATATGTTTTATGATGTGTTGATATTATTTTGTACTCTAGTATCTGATTTTACTCTATAAAAAATAATTCCTTATATAAAAGAGTTTTACAAAAATATATTTTATTTTAGAGCAGTGTTTTTATATGTTTTTGATCCCAAAAGTACAATACCATGGAACACATTAAAGTGTATTTAATTTAAATATTTTGGGGAATTTTTTTTGACAATCATGATAGTGAGTAGGGGTAAAAATATTTCATCCTATGAATAGATAATCAAAATTAATTTCCATATACTTTTAATTACTATAGAGTATTCTCAAAGAATTTATGTTATTGTAAAATGTACCTAGTGATTTTTTAAATGTTTTTGGAACTAAGGATATGTTTCCTTGTCATGTGTGTATATATATATGACACATGTTTGTTCCTTAATTTAATGCTATTTCATGGGTTTATATTGTCTTAGTGCGATCAAAATATTAAACTTTGTTTTCATTAAGATTCACATTTCATGTAAATTAAAATATTCCTCCTAAAATTACTTGAATTAATCCATATTATTTATGGTTTTGGTCCTCTGGTAACTGACTCTAACTAACCTCCAAATGGATTCATAAATCCAAATCCTTATTTGTTTTTAGACCATGTATTAGAATTTAAAAGTGTTCCCTTTTGAACCTGGTCACTCTAAGACCTATGGTTTAAATTCTCCAAGGACTTGTCTTTGATATGTCCATTTGGATAATCTTCAAAATAACTATAAGTGGAATTATCAAATTACATGTTAAAATATTATTCATCTGATTTAACCTGAAATCTTTATCTCTTAGGTTTTTTTTTCATATTTCATTTCCATTTAAATAGTGAATAGCACCCCAAAACATTATATTGTAAAGTGTTGGATCTACTCTATAAAGAAAGGGTCACTACGACATGCTAGTAACATGTTTGATAATGTTTTGGATCAATATTGGTGGAGGCTGGGCTCATATTTACCTTTTCAATGGGAATTATTTGTTTCTCTAGGAAAATTTTATAGATTTAAGATGTGGTCATTGTTTCTTCTATAAATAGGGATGACCTAGTTTGTTTAAGGTTCAAACATTCCAATAGATTTCTAAAAGGTTTATTCATAGAATCGAAAATACACAATGATTCTATATTCATTTGGACTTACTTTCCAAATGTAGGTGCTCATTAGTTGTGGACCGATGAGGCTTGAGAATTTTCATTGGTCGAGAGGATGGGAGGTCAGGCTCATCACACCTTTTTGGGGGGAATTATTGACTACTCCAGGACTCTCATATAGATTTAAGTTATGTTCATGAATCCTTATTAATTCAACCAACATGAAAATGAGTTTTCCTTTAGATTTTTCAATCAATGGTTGATATGTATATGATTTATAGAATCTTTTACATGTATTTGAGGATCTTCATTGATATAGAATCATCCATATATATTAACGATTATTAGTCAATGGTATCCTTCAATATATTATATAAAAATATCCTGATAATTATGATGACCATACTGGTTTTAAAGCCACTCAGTGGGGCACTTGAAGTTTATTGTCATTCAGAAAGATAGGGATTATTTTAGAGTTGGGATCGTACCCGCAGATGGGATACCTACGTATCCTTTTTAAAAAGGAATCATAACCCACTTAGTTCGTTAAAGAGGATATAGTTTAACTTCATATGTGACGGAAAAGAATTAATGAAAAATGGGCTTGAACCTTATAATGTCTTCCTACGTACTCTACTTTTAAGGCAGAGATCAAAGTCTATGTAGTTCGGGAGAAGTTTATACATGGTTAATGGCCCAAAAAAAGAGATGTAATTATTACTTTTACACTCTAATCCCATGTGAGTCACACTCAGTGTGAGAAATATGAAGTATCAGTAAACTTGAATATGGTTCCACGAAAGATGTAGTCATGAGAAATGATGTGGGGATTACGTATGTTTGATGGCCCAAGTAAATGAAGACCAGGAATTATTTCAGGAAAAGATCCTAGGAGCAGGGTATATAATGGTATTTGTAATTTATGGAGATTTGGAATTTTAACTCGAGTACTACTCTAGAGAAGGAGACTCAAATTAAAAGGGACTTATGATTCTAGTTTATTCCTGAGAATGAATCCCAAATCAAAAGAAATTAAGGTTGGGGCTTACTCCTGAGAAGGAGGCCCAAATCAAAAGAAATTAAGGTTGGGGATTACTCCTGAGAAGGAGGCCCAATTAAAGGAAATTATGATTGGGGATTACTCTTGAGAAGGAGGACCAATTAATTCCTCTTAGATAAGGAATCCAACAAAGGAACCATTCCATAAATGGATTTGAAGAGGGTTTTGAAGGCCATGTCTTGAACAAGAGAGGGGGATTTGAGGAAAGGAAGTGACTAGAAAGGAGGCGTGTAAGTCCTGTTCTGGAACGCAAGTCTTGTATGTGCAAGTAGACTTGTGCAAAATGAGTCACCTTGGGAGATGATGAATGTATAGGGTAATACTGGGGAAACTTTGAACTAAAGCCCTTAGTATCATCCCAAGAGGCTTCCATATGGTTGGCGCGCAAGTTCCCTTGATAGGGTAATGAGACGTGCAAGTGTTTCCATTTCCATTAAGGGGTGAACACTTAAGTGCACAAGTATTGATGATTTCTAACACTTAGGCCTTATTCTTCCTCTTTAGAGATTCCATTATAGGTAAATAATTACAATAGAAGTGTTCTGAAGATGTCAGATAAAGACTTGGGCGACCAGAGCTTGAATCTAAGTTTTGGAAAATTTGTCTCCCAAATGGGGGTCCCCCAAGGGGCTATTTATAGGCCACTGGGAATCTTGGGAGAAAAACGTAATAGGGCACTCAAGTGACTTGCACGACCCGTATGCGGCGTGCAAGTGACTTGTGCGGCGCATATGATACTTGTATGACGCCATCCAAATGAGTTCCTGGTTCATCCCTTTGTCAATTTTTGATGTTATTCAAAGGGTGACCCTCATTGGGCTTAAGGTATTCCCTTTTATATTCATTGAAATCTATGACGAAAAGGAGCGTAAACAAAATCCCCCCCTCAGAGTTGGATCCAAAAAAGTAAAGAGGATTTGACTCTGAGGAAAACGAGAAATAAGGGTTTAGTGGCACGTAGATGTTGGCGCGCAGGTTCCAGTGCGCAGGTTCTGGCATGCAAGGTTGCAGGATCTCCTATATATATGGGTGTCACTTCATGAAAACCATCCTGCTTTCAAAGATTTTGAGCTCTCTCATGCAAGTGTCTTCATTTCCTCAGTCGATCGCTCTTCTTTATGTCGTGCTTCTCCAGTAAGGATTTTGACTTGCACGGTAATACCTGCACGACAATACCTGCATGACATTACTTGCGTGTCATGACTTACATGCCTTTATGCCTTGTCCATTTTTTGTTTTCTTCAAAAGTATTTCATAAAAAAGGAATTACTTAATAGTTAACTATTTGATATTTGTGCATATTCAATGGCTCCCAAAAGAATTGGATCAGCTGATGAGTTGGCTAGTAAGAGAATATATGACATGATGAACATTATTGTCCATGATTATTATGATATCTATGATAACACTCTCTTGGATTTGGCTAGGTACTTGAAGAAATATCATGCCAATTTCCTACAGATCATCTACTTGCCTTTATATGTTTATGGTCATCTACAAGGAGTCAACGTTCTAGAAGAAAAGAATTATATTCCTCATTCATGGTTTCATACTTACACAAATTTCTCTTTGGAAAATGTCTCAGTTTCAGGATCATTTTCAATGCTGGAATAGCGGAGAAGGAATACATAATGCATCATAGCCCATGTGCTCAAGATCTGAAGCCTCATAAGTCTGAGTTGTAGCCGCATCTCTATCCCTCGATTTTCCGAAATTCTCAGATGGATCAATCCAAGGGATGGAAAAAGAGTTGGGATTACCATCCCAGAGGAGGTTTGAAGCCAACTTGGATGTGGGCATATTGGGTGTGACAAACCTGGGTAGATTTTTTCAAGGATCTGAAGGGAGTTGCAATATATGAAGTCGTTTAGGCCAGGCAGACATATTTATATAGGAATGATAATTTTGTGCCGGAGCTAATCAGCCGCTATAGCCCAGAAACCAATTCTTTCCAGTCGACTCATGGAGAAGTCGGAATCAGCTTGTGGGATGTCTACAAGATCTCAGGGGCTCCAATTTTGGGAGATATATATGATAACTTCACCCCCAAGGTGACATAGAATGATTTGGAGAAGAATTCATATTTGGATTGAGAGTTATTGAAAATTTTCCACAAGATCAAGAATTTAAAGTCCACCAAAACTCATTATAAAAAGGATATTCATCCAGAGGAGTTGATGGATTTGTTTCTCATCAAGAAGAAGGAGAAGGGTCCCACCTGTACTCGTCTCACCAGCTGCCTCAGAGTATAGAATAGGGGTGCTCTTGGCACATTCCGGCCAACTCTGGAAGAGGGAGTGTTTTAAAAGTGGGGGTATGAAGTGGATCCAAGAATGCCAGATAAGACCCATCTGGAAAGCTTTTTAGCTTTGTGGATCAGTGCTTATCTTTTTCCTATTAGGGATTCGAAGGGAGGCGTCAGGCCAAGGACCTTCGTTGTTGCAACCAAGTTGGATGAGATAAAATGGTTTGGTTGGCCACCCTGATATTGGAGATGATTCACGGGATATTACTCCATGTTTATATGGGTAAGAATCCTTTGAGAATAGTGGGACCATTCCAAGTTTTGTGGGGATGGATCACCACTCAATTCAGGACATACACTTTACATAGTGGATTACATGTTCCCGGAAGTTCTTTTAGGCCATCGGTGCAGACATTTTCCAAAATTTCTCTATTGTCCCTCAATTCCTATGATCTGAAGGTGAGGCTGAGCATGTTCAAGGAATTTCATTTCTTTTCTTATGAAAACCTGCCAACCGAGTGGTTTTTTGATAATGGAACAACTATCCTGGAATTGAGGTCATATATACGAGCTTGCAGAGATGTTGTATTGGCCACCAGAATTGACGGAGAGATTATATGCAAGGTCTATGCTCCATATAGATTTGAAAGACAATTCAAGTGTCTAAAGTAGATTTTTGTATCCCCTCTCGTGCATGTCAGGTCATAGCAGCATCCAATGTTTTCTTGATAACTATAGTTTCTGACAACTATGGATAAAATCAGGGTTGTTTTTGATCTACCAGTTGCTGGAGCGGCGAGTCAATTGACTACATGGTATGCCGAGAACTGGGTGGCATCATACCCTGAAGGGGTAATAAATCATCTGGTCCCTTGGGTGGGGATAAAACAGATAACTGTTAGGAAAGAAACCCTTCATATGGAAGGTGATTCTTCCTCACCTGTAGATGATTCACCGGGTTCCTCACCCGTGACTGATTCACCGGATTCACATGATGGGGATGATGAGGCACGACATGCGTCAAAGCGGCCTCGTGCCAGATATAATCCTCCTACCAGAGTCAAGAGTCATACTCCATCGACTCCTGGTGAGTTATATCCTTGAGGCAATTTAATCACCATTATTTTATAGTGCCAAAAGTTTCATTTTCTTATCCTTTATATGTGATTGCAGGAGCTGGGAAGAAGTTGAAGTCCCAGATTGTAGGACCCTCCTCACGGCCTTCTGGTACACATGATGAATATTTATGACCAGAGGCTGTCCAGACATGGCAGAGTTTATATTGTGATGCTGAAACCGCCTGGATGGACTTATGAGAATGGATACATATCCCTAGAGTGGAGAATCTCCGGGCTTCTACTGATATCCGATTTGAGGATAACCCTGATGAAGTGCGGTCTTGCATCAGAGAGCTATAAATGCTCATATATGCCACTGATGATTCCATTCCTATTACCAAGCGGGTGAAGGAAATGATGAATTGTGGCACCACTGAGGGGATTGGTGCTTTAGTAGATGAGGAGTGGCATGATTACGTGGTTCCCGAAGATGTAAATTTCTTTCCTTATTTTCTTTGCAACTTAATTTCAATCAAATTTTTTTTATCAAGAAAATTACTTTCTTCATCCTATATCTTGTTAAAAAAGGAACTACTGAGGTCCCTTCACCATGGTACAACCTTGGTGGCACCGCTCTTGGAGCCGCTGAATCTCCTCATGAGCCGGGCGAGGTATCTCTAGGCTAGAAATCCATGGATGAGGAGTTAGAAAGGGATTTTTACTCTCCAATACCTGTATTTGGAGGTGACGATGTCAACACACCCAAAAAGTCAAAGGAGAAAAGGCATCGAAGAACAAATTCCACAGCTAGACACTTCATTAGTAGCGGTAAGTCCTTCGGATAGTCATGAATCCCAACTCATTAAAAGATTGATCAAACTTCTTGGGATTGTAGGGGATTCTTCAATTTCTTCTTTGAGAGAGAGGAATGAACCTCCTCTAAGGATGATGGAGGGTACTGGTGAACAGTCGCAAATTCATGCTGACCTGGCTGCTCCTGAAGAGATGTGGAGAGAAGAAGAGCCAACTTATGTTCCCAGTACTGCTCCTGTTGCTACTGCTAGGAGAGAAGAGCCTGCTTCTGGTAAATTAACAACACTTCATATAACGTTGAATGAAGACATCAACTAACTTCCATTCTATGATGATTTAGGT
This sequence comes from Viscum album, assembly GCA_963277665.1. NCBI lineage: Eukaryota > Viridiplantae > Streptophyta > Magnoliopsida > Santalales > Viscaceae > Viscum > Viscum album. The sequence continues at coordinate 1,357,171,605 of OY728166.1, read as the reverse complement.
TCAACACCTGCACCAGAACATTTGGAAACCACTACAACTGACTCCACAATTTTCTCAGAGAAGCTGTTCGGGGTCGGAGGTCGCAGGAGGAGGGTCTCCAAAAAGACATTTCAAATGCTCTCCCTGGTGAGACAAACCTGGAATTTGAGATATCACGGGATGCAATGATGAAACTTGGCGCGTCTTTTGAAGAAATTTTAGATCATGTTAAATTACCATGTGGTTTAGAATATTTTGTATGTGAGTGTCATCCTTCAGCCTGTTAAATATTTTTATTACATCTTTGACCATGATTGGTTGAAATGTGCAGTTCCGTCTGAGTAAGCTGCTGATCTACTGATTCCTGAAGGGAGTAGTGACAACCCTATCATTACAGAGATGCTAGCTAAAGTGGAGCTTAACCAGGGCGAGCTTCCTAAAATCTATCCTGAAAATCCTGTTGAAGCTAGGAAAGATGGAGATGATCCTTCTCATGCTGCTGATTGAGTAAAAGATGATAATATTTTTTGTTGTATTTAATTTTCAAGATAGCTAATCAACATTTTTTATCCTTTTTAACTAACCAAAGATTTCAATTGACTATGCGGGGCTGTCAATTTTAGTGGCTAGATCTAGAGGTGAAGCCTCAGCCTCATCCCCAACGAGAGTAGAAAGTGAAGTTCCAAGGGTTAGGGGGTAAGGAGCAGAATAGGGCACTTCCTTAAGTGAATTAATCCCAGAGTATATTACCCCCTTTGATAGTGATGCTGAATGAGACCTAGAGGTGAAAAAGGTGCTCCAATTCTCAAGTCGCAAGGTATGGAAAAATATATGGAATATCATATATGAAGTGCCTCTTGAAGAGATGTCTTCGAAGATCACACGACTTCCATCCTTGTTCGTCATGATGGGATTTTGTGGTTTTGGATATCAAGAGATCCATACCACGGTGAACCAAGTCATCTTAAGGAGTGAGTAGGAGAAAAAGTGATGTCACGATCTGACCAGAGTGAGGCTGTTGACCAATATTGGTGAATTTGAGACTGCTGTGTCCTGATCCGAGGCTGATCATGCTGCAAAGATGAAGGAAATAAAGCGTAAGATCAAGGAGAAAGTTTTCCAGCAGATGCATCTTCAGCCACAGTTAGATGCCATTACCGGGGAACTTGACCAGCTTAACAATTCATGGGACGGAGTCTAAACGAATGGTATGAAAGCCATCGAAAATTCCAAGAAGGCACTCCATCAAGATGAAAAGAGTGAAGGTGGTTGAGTTAATGAACTTCAAGTGGCTGGTGATGAAGCTCAGGATGCCATAAATCAAATGAAAAGTTATTTTAAAAGCCTCTTGTAATTCTTGAAAAATAGAAGATAGTCTAATCTGTGGATGTTCTTCTAATCTTGTGCATCAATGAAAAAAATACATTTCATCTTCAATCATTTATACCTTTATTCTCTTTCTAATTACTTATATATTTTTTTACCTAAGCCAATGGGCCTAGTAAGCATAGTTTGATTTTTTCATGGATTATACAAACAAACCTACAAACTTTGCATCTTTTGTTTCACAATATTGCCTAAATCATACAATATGTACATTTAGCGAGTTGGGACTCGACTTTTGTTCAGATTTCCTTTTACAAGTTCCGAATTTAATGATTACCCTATCTTTTGTTGGCAGTTTCAAGTCATGCATGTCAAACATAAAAAGGAAAATGTTTAAGGTCGAATAGCTTTGACCAAATGGATTAAAATTGACTCAATTCCTTGATAATTGGTTTGAAAACATATTACCACATTCAAGTATGGGGGAAATTATGTAAACCCTGACTTAAGAAATTTTGAATCTGAGGGATGATATGAAAAAAGGGCTAAAAGGAATTAGAGGAAGTATTTCCTAAGTGTGATGTTAACACTATTTGAAAAACCTGTTAGGGGATTGAATTATGAAGGGCCACTTAAGGGAATTGGGTGTATAGTCAAATAATAGCATCTTTTGGCTGACAGGTCCGTTATGTAGACTGATTATGCATGCCTACCTAAGGGCACATGCTACAAAGTCAGGAAAAAGAACTCTCAGAAATTTTACTTTTCTATTACTAAAAGCTAGTGGAAGTTTATAGAGATTCAAATTTTCCAAAGAATAGAGTCTACTGTATGGAGAGATGTACTTGAATATGGAGAGGATATTCTCAATCAAGATTGTCAAATAATTGGATGAATGTCAGTCCTACGAAGGTCTGGCCCAAACGTAGGAAAGGGAAATATAAACCATAGACTTGAATAATTTTAGATCATGAAAAAGAGTATGGGATAAATATGTTAATGATGGATGTTTTTGAAGATCCCTACATATCATCGTTAAGACCAATAAGGAAAAAATAAGTTTTCCCCCCCAAGAATGAAGTTACCACTATTTGAAAACCCCATTAGGGGGTTTGAATTATGCAGGGCCAATTAAATGCATTGGATGCATAATCAAATAATAGCATCTTTTGGATGACAGGTCCGTTATGTAGACTACTTATGCAAGGCCGCCTAAGGGCACATGATGCATGGTCAGGAAAAAATAATTCTCGGGTATCAGACATTTTTGTGACCAGAAGTCAAGAAAAGGGTTATGGAGATCTGGAAGTATTTAAGGTTATGAGTATGACACATAAAAATGGTTATTTTTTAATGCATTAAGGAGATACATAGACCAATGCTGACCATAATCATGTTGTGGCTGGGTCATGAATTGAGATGCTGGAATTAACTACATATCTCATTAGGATGAAAATCAAGCCTTACGTAGTTCTGGAAATACAGTTTAACTTCATGTGGGACGAGAGCATATGAGATCTTAGTTTAGGGTTGTAGAGTTCAAACCATAATGAGGGAGACACATTGTGTGTTTTTTATAAACCTGATGTGAATAAAGACTAGGGTTTTTATACCACATTCATGTGCTCACATGAGGACTTTTTAGCCAAGGTACTGACAGTGGAGTTTGGGGTTAGGCTCAAAGGCTTGGGGCTGGGTTCGAGGGATGCTAAAAAATTCCTACATATCCCATAAGGATGGGAATCAATCCATATGTAGTTCTTGAAATACCCTCTGTATAGATTTGGTTTGTACATGTGAAGGGTGAAAGGGGACTTTAGTGCAATGATGGTTGGATCCAAGATTAATGGTTTGGGCATTACCATGTATGCACTTAGTCCATGGAATATAACATGATTGGAGATCAATGTCAATAATGATTCCCTATCAGGTGAGAGTGTCAGAGACTATTGTACATTATAGTCATACAGGACAAAAGTGTGAATAGTTTAAGGTTATATGCATGGATTGGTGCTGCATAGTTTAGCATCATGTAGCTAGGATGTATTGCTATGCGGTTTAATGTCTTGAAGCAAGGAAAATGGTGGAATGTATAGTTTAACGTCATATAGCAAGGATGATGATGAACCAATGTGAATATATTGGTTTGGGGGGGGGGGGGCTTCACGGATCAACATCTTATGAGATGGAGGTGAACCGATGTGAAGATATTGGTTTTGGGCTTGAACCTCGGGAGGTAGCCTATGTAACCGGCCTAGAAGGCAAGGTTCAAAGTCCATGTAGTTTTATTGATAATGAATTGGTGATTGAGTTGTACATGAGGACAACCTGAAGATGGTTTTGGGACTTACACGTGGTTAGCATCCCAGAGAGGGTGTTATGGTTGAATCTTACTCTAAGCTCACATGAGTCATGCTGAAGGTGAGAAACAAGAGGTTACAGAAACCCTAACGATGCACAGTTTAACATCACGTGGGACAAAAGGGTGCTGTATAGATCAGCATCATGTAGTTAGGATGTATTATAGTTTAACATCTTGTAGGAAATGTGCACAGTTTAATGTTATGTAGGATGTATAAGGTACTGTTCCATAGTTTAAATGTCATGTGTCACAGACATGGGTTGCTTGGCAGTTTAACGTCTTGCAGCTCAGACGAACAGTTTAACGTCATGTTAGATGACAAAGGGGACACATTTTAACGTCATATTGGACGATAGAGGGGCTATACAGTTTAATTTCCTTCAATAAGGACAAAAGGGATCAGGCAGTTTAAAGTCTTGCAGTGAAGACTAAAGGGTGTATTTGTGTTACACAAAACACTTCTTCCAGAATCAATCATTGGTTGGAGTTGTAATGAGTTCTCCATCCGTTGAGATTAAATAATAAGCTCCATTGAAGTAGACCTTATGTATCGAATAAGGCCCTTCCCACTTTGGCTCAAGCTTTGGAGGTTTATTTCCTGGTATAATTGGAGTTCTGAGGACCAATACCAATTCTCCTTGAATGAATGAATGAAGAAGAACTTTTTTTATTGAAATCTCGCGCTATTCGATTCTGATAGACTTCCATGTGGTGCAGGGTGCACAAACGTTTTTCATAGAATTGTTCTAATTCATCAAATAACTTCTGAGATTGTTCATCTATAGATAACTGATCATAAATGGCTACTCTGAGTGAAGGTAATTGAACCTCAATGGGAAAGACTACTTATGTTCCATATACCAATGAATATGGAGTTGACCGCGTAGCAGTGCGGGTGGTGGTCCTATAAGACCATAAAGCATGAAAACATTTTTCAGGCCATGATTTATTATCTTTATCCACCATATTTTCCAGTATATTTGAAAGAGTATTATTGAAGGATTCTATTTGACCATTGGCTGCTGCATGATACCAAGATGAATGGTTGGATTTGATGTTGTATTCTTGATACAAATTTCTCACCTCAGATGAATAAAAGTTGGTGAAATTGTCCGTCAATATGGTATGAGGGACAAAAAATCTAGAAATGATGTTAGACTTGATGAATCTAACAATGCCTTTAGAACTAAGTTCATTGATAGGTATTGCCTCTTCCCATTTGGAAAAGAAGTTAGTAGTAGTAAGAATATACTTAAACTGCTTGGATGTAGCCGGAGGATAAGGTCCTACTATATCCATTACCTATGTGGAAAATGGACATGAGTATTTAGCTGTATGAAGAAACTCTGGGGGTTTATGAATGAAGTTGGCACATACTTGGCAAGAATGACATTTCTAAGTGAAATCAACACAATATTGAATCATTGAAGGCCAGAAGTATCCAAGCCTTTGGATTTGACTAGAAAGTCTATGTCTAGACTGGTGGGCACCACAAACTTCTGCATGTACTTTATTCATGATTGCCATTGTCTATTAACCATCAATACATCTAAAGATAATTCCATCAAAACCTCGTTTGTGGAGAATTTTTTTTGTGATCTGGGCTATCATAAAGAGTAAAATTGATAACATGTCTCCATACTTGTTCTTTCCCGGCTCTATCAGGTGGGAGTGTTCCATTTTGAAGGTATTCCATGATAAGTGTCATCCATCATGTAGTATCACCATATAGTTCAGAAATGGGACTGATTTCATTGATCTCATCAATTCTGATTTGAACAAAAGGTGAAAATACGTGACGGTGGGCAATAATGATGATTGTTTCATCCCGATTTGGATCTTCCAGGGTGTGGCTACATTAGCCAGTGCATCAGCTTGAGCATTTTGTGATCGCGGGACATAAGAAAATGTTGGTTCCAATGGAAATTCCGCCATTAACTCTCTGACGTAATCACACAAAGGGATTAAATATTCCTTTCTGATGGCATAATCCCCATTGATTTCTTTGATTACAAATCTGAATCACATTTTACCTTCAAGTGATTCACCTACACCTGAAGCGCTAATTCCAAGCCTATGATGAGAGCTTGATATTTTACTTCACTGTTTGTACCACCTTCCGATAATAAAAAGTAATAAGGCAATACTGCCTTTTCTGGGGAAATAAGGACTATTCCTAATATAACTTTTTTGAGATTATGATTTTCCATTCTCTTCCCTATTGGACTTTTGGAGGCACCATCAATGTATATTTCCCTTGTTTGAGGATTATTTTGAATAGAGAAGACTTCCTCATTAGGAAGTTCAGTATTAAATGATGTATCTTCTATGGATAGATGCTCAGCAAGGAAATCAGCCAAGGCTTGACCTTTTATTTCCTTTTAAGACACATACTGGATATCAAACTACTGGAAAATAACTGCACAACTTTCCAGACATCCTATAAGCATTGGACGATTAAGGATAAATTTGAGCGGGTTATTGTGAGATACCAATTGGACCTCATGATGTTGCAAGTAGTTTCTCAATTTCTAAACTGCAAAGATTAATTCTAGGCATCACTTTTCAATGCTTGAATATCAAGTTTCTACCTCAAGCATAGTTCGACTGAGATAGTAAAGGCTGTTTTTATTCCCAACATCATTCTTTTGGGAAATGAAGGCACCCAATGATCGCTCTAAAGCTGTAACATAGAGGATAAGTGGTCTTCCTTAAACAGGTGGCATTAATACCAGTGGACTCAACAGATATTTCTTGAGGATATCAAATGCCTCTTGGAAATCTTCGGTCCATTGGTAGTTGACTCCCTTCTTTATTAATTTTTCTAAGGGTAAACACTTACCTACTAAATTGGCAATGAAACATCGAATATAGGCCAAGTGTCCTTGAAGTCCTCTTAATGATTTCAAATTTTGAGGAGGTGACATATCAAGGATTTATTTTGTTTTCTCAGGATCAACTTCGATACCACGATGGTGTATAACAAAGATGATAAATTTTTCTGAGGTTACCCCGAAAGCACATTTCAAGGGGTTCGTCTTCAAATTGTGTTGTCGAAGATTGTTGAATATGATTTTAAGGTCAGCCAAGTGATTAGAACATTTTCTGGATTTAACCACCAAATCATCCACATAACATTCAATAAATTTCCCTAAAAAGGGGTTGAACATATGGTGCATGGCACATTGATTCGTTGCACCTGCATTCTTCAGGACAAAGGGAATTACCTGATAGAAAAACACACATTTAGGGGCTCTGAAGGCTGTAGATTCTTCATCTTCTGGAGCCATTTGGATTTTATTATACCCAAAATATCCATCCATGAAGGAAAGTTCTTCATAGCCAGCTGTTGCATCAATTAATAGTTCTGTTTTTGGAACTGGAAAATCATCCTTGTGACAATTCCAATTAAGATCTATAAAGTCAATAAAAACTCTAATTTTTCCATTCTTCTTTTTCACTGGGACAATATTATCCAGCCACTTAAGATAATTATCTTCTCTAACAAAGTTATCTTTGTTAATCTTATCAACTTCAGCTTCAATTTTTGAGGCATAAGATGGGTGTGTTCTTCTTGCGGCTTGATTGAATCCTCAATGTTCTTCTGGAAAACCCAAATGATGAGTGGAAACATCGGGATCAAGACTTGGAATTTCTTTATAATTCCAATAAAATACATCTCGATTTTGATTTAAAAATGAAGTATACATTTCTTTCTATTCAAGATTCATGGATTCACTAATTAAAGTGGGGAGTGGATCTTCTTTTGTACCCAAATTTATTTCTCTGAGTTCATCCACAGTGGTAGAGATACCCTCTTCAAATATTGGAGGAGCATCCCTAAGATCTTCCTCTTCTTCTTAAATATGTGTTACTTCTTCTGCTTCAACTTTCATAGTATATGACGAAGCAGAATTTCCATGATCAGGGGAGATGTTAAAATTTGTACATTTTGAAGAAGAGGCTTCCATTTCTGACCCTATTGATTATGAAGGGTCTTCCTGGGTTGATAGAGAAGAGATGATGGATTGAGAATTGACATCATTATTTTACTCTAGTATTGCTATAACTTCTTCTGGCTGGGTTGATGAATTATAGAATTGATATATTTCAACGGATGAACTGAAGACATCTCCATTTATGCTTTCATCATTGCTTGGACAATAAACAATTTCTCCTATGCTGTCTGGTTCAATTTCCATAATTGACATTATGGATGTTTCCATAAGAGTGTTTGGATTTGGGTCTATCCCTTCAATTTGACTAATAGAAAACACATAATATGTACTCACATGTATGAATGGGTTTACTGGAATCTTTTCCAAACCATATAGAGCATTAATTTTGGTGACCTTATTCACTGTGGATTTTTTATTTCCCTCCATTTGATAAAATTCTTCCTCAATGTATTGAGATTCACATGTCTTGAATGGGGCTTTGTCACCATACAATGTCCCGATTTGACCATTGAAACAATATTTGAGACATTGATGGTATGACGAAGGTATGGCAGCATGTTGATGTAGCCAAGGTCTTCCAAGAAAAATGTTGAGGGCTATGTCCTGATGAACAACCATAAAATCTGAATTAGATACAAGGTCTCCAAATTGAATTCTGAGTGTAATTTCACCCAGAGGTTCTTGTTCATTCTTATCATATCTTTGAAACATCAAAGTAGAAGGAGATAAATCAGATTCGGTGAGGACCAATCAATGAAGTGTACAAATAGGAATGAGATTGACTCCTGATCCATTATCAGTGAAAGCTCGTCAAATGTCTATATCATTGATTTTTCCATATAGATACAAAGGTCTAATATGTCCATGTACAACATCATCTTCATCTTCATTTGTTAAAGATATCACTGCATGGAATTCTTCCAGATCATTCTCTATATGGTAGACTTCAGCCACAACAATTTCAGTTTTGAATTATTGAGGACTTGAAAAAGCCTTAATAAGCGCCTCCTGAAGATCTTTTGATAGATTCAAGACATCTGGAATTAATAACTTGGACGGTACTTGGGTCAAATGTTTCAAGACATCATAATTTTTTTCCAAAGGTCTGCGTTTCCCATCATGAAAATGTGGTTTTGCAGGTGCCTTGGAAGTTGATGCTTTAGCAGTAGATGCATCCCATATCGGGGTAGGAGTTGGAAACACTCATGGATTCGGTATATTAGACTGACTAGGTATATCTATTTTCTGAGAGGAAGAAGGTGTAACCTCCAACCAATCTTCCAAAATAACTATGTCAGGACCAAATCTTCCATGTGTGGAAGAACGTTCTTATTCCTGTTGAGCCCACTGAAGGGATTTTCCATGAGTTTCTACTGCAAATACAGTTCTAGCAGGGGTAGGATCGAAATAATGGCTTCTAGAATATCCAATTCTTCCCTTATATCCTATACCTTTGTCTCATCCTATAACTCCTCTGTTAGATATAAGGAATTTAATCTCATCATTATTGAAACTATTATTGGCATAACGATCTGTTAAATGAATCATGTTAACATAACCAATGATTAATTCTTTATCTGATGAAGATTCTGCCTAATTAGCCAGTTAAGGTTGTGCCTTTTGGTGGGGCGGTGCTCATGCTTTTGATGCAGATGGAATAAAATCTTCTAGAGTCAAAGACAATTTAGGCTTTGACACGAACTCGTCTTCTTATTACTGCTATTCTTTCTTCAAATTATGCTGCTTCTTGGAAGATTTTCTTTCTTATGAAGGGGTTTTGATGTGGAATTCAAAGCAGAAGACACAATTGGTTGATTCAATTGTGTTCATAAAATGGCATGAGTTCATTTGATCATTTTCTTGACCATCCAATCATTATATTTCTACACATTTTTACTTTTTACTTCATGTCACTCGCCTTATTCCTCTGGATCAGTAGTATTAACACATGATACTTGGGCTGAAGAACCTTTTAGTTTTACCTGTCCTAAGTCAACCATATTTTTCAGGAGGTCTTTGAAGACAAAACACTCTTGAATGGGGTGCCCCAACATCTGATGAAATGGTAAATAGTTAGGGAGTTCTTCATCTCCTTCCTTGTTTGGCCTTTTGGGCCATGGGAACTGAACCAGGTTGTGTTCCAGAGCTGAGATGAAGTAACCAGAAACTTGTTCATTTTGGAAAGAATAAACTTTGTTCTTCAAATAATCAAACTATTTCCACCTTTGATCTTTTTGATCATCTTGATGAGGTGGCGATTTTTGTTGACGTTCAGGAGGTGCAGACCTTCGATATGATGAAGGTTTTGAAGTGGAAGCAGGTGCAGGTTCTTGTTTAAGTTTAACTGTATCAGTCTCTGCTTTTCCTATTCTCTTTCTTGGAACTGATGGAATTACACGAGTTTTAGTCTTAGTTTTCATAAGAGAGTCTTCTATCTACTGAGAGATTGAATTAAGGTCTCGAAACCCTGCTGTGTATTTCACAGGGATCAACGGTGTGCATAATTCATCACGAAAATTTTCCACATAGATTGACAACAATTCTTCTTCAGGGAGTGCTAAGATTAAGGAATATGTTAATCCCTTCCAGCAAGCAATGAAATCTGAAACTCTTTCATTTTACCTTTTCTTACAATTGGTAAGATAAAAAACTGTCATCTTTTGTAACGTTGAGCTAAATTGAAGAAGGAACCTTTGACGGAGATCTTCCCACCCAGTAATTGACTGGGATTGCAAACTTGTATACCAGACAACATCATTCCCTTATAATGACTGTACAAAACACCTGAGCTTAACTAATTCTTGTTGTTTAGGAGTTCCCATCATTGGATCACAATGAGAAACAAAATGTGTTAAGTGTTGTTCTCGATCTCCCGAACCATTAAAAATTTGGAATGTGGTAATCGAAAAATTTGATGGGGGAGGAATTGCATCCACCCATTCAGGGTTAGCTCTCTTTTCTGGTTGAATTTGTGCACGATTTCCTTCCATATATTCCAACCGAGCTGTTAATGATTCAATGGTAGTCATTAATTTTTGAGAAACATCTGGTTGAGCTTGGACCTGAGCAGGTGCAATAACTGGAGTTTGGATGGGTGTAGTGACTGGGACTTCCACCGATGGTAGTATTTCCAATTTTTGTTGCATATGACACGTAGGATTGGACCTGTGAGAGTGTACATGTAAAGGGGGATATTATTGATCCATACCAGTAGCTGCAACAAATTACCTTGATTGATTAACTCCATCATGATTAGGAGGAAGACTACCTTGAAGTAGTTCTACATTTAACCTCCTTAATTCCTTCATTTATTTTTCTTGTCATGCGAACCTTTCCTCTAATCAGACTGATTTTCCTTATCCAGAGGTAGGGTGGGGTGTAACCTGAATTTTACCCTTTTCCTTAGCATGTTCCTTTCTGGAGTATGGAAGGGCATTACCCAAAGGAATATCTTTCCCTTGGGCAACCCTCTGTCTTCTGGTATGCACACCTCCTTCATTCGTTTCTGTGTGCACAACCTCTTGAACATGAACTTCTTCATCTGATCCCTCTGAGTGAGCCTCAAGTTCCGGGGGATCAGTGACAATGACATTGATGACATTTATCGATGCATAACACATTGCATCCCTTTTTTCAGTTCTTCTGTGATACTATCTTTTTCCATGTCCTTTATCAGACATTGTTTTTTTGTTTGGTTGATACCTCAGGAACTTCTTGATGAACTATAATTTGGAGGGAATCTACTAATAATTCGGCTCTGCGTTCCTCTTGTGTCTTCTTCCCTAATCGAGAGAAGACTCATTTTCACTGAGGATGAGATTGAGAATTTGAAAAAGTCCCCAGTCCGGTGGATTGGGGATATTCCTGTTTTTCTTGCTCAACTCCTCGAATCATATCTGTTGATTTTGAGGGTGGAATAAAAGAGTCCCCATCTAGGAAAGATGAGGTGGATCTTGAGCCGATACATCTGAAACTTTCTTAAAAACCCTCCTGATTTTGCGGATTTTAGTCCGGAAGTTGGCCATATGCATCAACCTACATCCACTCAAATCACCTGGCTCAGATGACCGCTGGACTATTTCTAACACCTCTGTCACCTGATGATGTGCATTCTCCAAATGATAATCCTGTTCGATATTCTCATTTTCTTGATGCAAGAGTAATTAGACAACTTTTTCTTTATATTCCTGACTTTGGGAAGAACTAGTTGAGGCCTGTTCTTGAGAAAGCCTTTGATTACGCACAAAACCAGTTAGTTGTGGCCAGCCATGGGAAATAACATTGCATGAGACCACTTTTGGCGGGATTTGTTTAATGGAGATTATAGTGAAATGAAATTCTCCATGAAAACTCCATCCCTTGATATGAATACTAGATGTGGCATTGGTAATTACCTGGCGCAACCTTTTTAACACCCCAAGGCATGAACACTAAAGGGATCTCTGTTGCTTTTAAACCTCTAGATGTCAAGAAACTGAGAGAGATTCTAAGTCAATTTGGAATTGAAACCCTTCTATTATCTTGAAATGATTTTGATATTCATTATATGATAATATTTTCTCATTTAAGTGAAAAAGAGTTTTCCATATTTTGAGACGAATATCGTGAATATGATCTTCTATCAACATTTCTGGAATATCATAATGAGAGTCAGCAAATGGCCAAAACTTGACTGATATTTCACCTTTCGCTAGTTGTTTTCTCATATTCAGCACTTCCCCTTTTTAATTTGATGAATATTATTCTACCTGATTGGAAAAAAGCTGGTGCTTCTTTATTGCATCATCAGATTCAACAAGATTGATAGATAATTCATTTGTCAAATTAGGAGATGAATGAACCAGGGGTGGTTTGGAGAATGACATGCACCCTGTAATATCTTCTAATTGAGAAATTATTTTACCTGCTAGTGGTAAGGCATCATCATGGCTGGCTTCACATTTGCAAGTGCCTCAAGATAAGAGGTATTTCTCGTTACTGCATTGTCCATTGAAGAATTTTCCCGTCAATGAAAATTACTACCATAGAAAGGACTTTCGCAGCTAAATTCATCATCATGGGGAGGACCACCATGGTGGGTTACAACAAAAGATGAAACCTCTTTCTCCTTGGTCTTCTGGCCACACAGAGGGTTATTGTGGCTCTAATCTGAAGATGACACTTCGAGATTGACTGAATTGTAATGAATCAAGCTTTCATGAGGAAGTGTCTGATGAAGACCTTTAAAATTATTATTGTTACTTCCAGAATCTGGAAATGATAGAGTAGAATCTTCAGTTGCAACAGACAATTGTCTGAGTGCTTCAAGAACTCCAGCATTGATCAAGGACTTATTGTAGATTGGAACTTGATTTTTTAATTGTGATGGATGGGTCTTTTTCTTAGACTCCTTCTTAAACACTTTGGAAACCACTTATCAATGAAGGTGGTTATTATGGGTAGGTGTATGTGCCTGCTCAGGAGAAATGGTCAAGTTAGGCTAATTATATCCATTTAAATTGGGTGTATGTGCCTGACTTTCTTGTCCATATGACATGGGGGAGTATGCCCCACGACCCTCCTGGACTGGAACAGAGGTGTGTGTTTGCTTTTGAGTGACATGTTGATGAGTCACTCCACTGATAGGGATAGATTTATGTTTCTTTCCCCGTGATGTCACTGAAGATGTTATAATATTTTGATAGGTATCCAGAATATGGCTAGGGATTTGCTTATGCTCTTTCACCATTGTTAGAATGTGCTTGGTGACTTCACCTACCGGAATAGGAATATACGTCCATTCCATTTCTGTAGTAGGAGTATATAAATTCTCATTTCCTCCTTTTCTTGACAAAAGATATTGATAGTACTTACGTATAGGGGCATAGAGTTGAGTCTTCTCTAGATCTGTCATTGGAGCTTTCCGACTGACTTCTCCGGGTGCTACCAAACGAGACTTTTGGAAGGCTTGATGAACATTAGAAGGTAAATGTGCCTGCTATGTATTCTCCATCAAGTATGGTTGATGGGTTTTCTTCAATACTGGAAGAAGAGACTCCTAACAGAATTGGTGATTGTAAACATGTGTATGTTCCTACTTACCAGTTTCCACCATATTAGATTGGCGAACTTCTTTGGTTGCGGTTAGATGATCCTCCTGACTGGCTGATGAATTATAAACAGGTGTATGTGCCTGCCTATACTAATCCATTGGAATTACCTTGTGGGATTTGTGTGTTACTACCAGACGAGTCTAATAAGTAGTGAAATCAGGACGGACTGGTGTATATTCGCACCCGTTGTTTGACATCAAGTTAGATTGATGGAATTCTCTGGAGGGGGAAGAGGTAAGAACCTGATCCCTGTTGACCGAATTTCATCTCTGGCGGTTCATCTTGTGTGCTCGGGTCTAAGAAACCTGAGCTGAACACCTAGAGGTGATACCCTCATCGTGTTGGGGGTTCTCTACTGCATGATTCCAGCGACGATTGTTTGTGGGAGTCCTCAGGTAAGACTCCTGTCTTTATGAACCGAGGCCTTGAGTGACCTCATCATTCACCTCCCTATAATATGGGAGGGACATGTTGTTGCATTCTGGGGATAACGACATGAAACGGTTGGAGTCGGTGGTTGGAACCACCTGCTTCTTGACCACTAGTGGTCGATATCTGGACAACCAGGGTGAGTTGTTAACTTAGAGGACCTGGCGAGCGGCCTCCAGAGTTGAGATTGTAATGCCCCGACCCCAGTTACCCAAAGTCAGTTCATTATTACATAATAATGGCATGATAAAAAAAGATTAAGTCTCGAAAGACCAATTATTTTATTAGCCTTGGAATCACTAGATACATTCATAAAGTTTACATTACATCATAAAATGAAAAACTACAACAACATCTTGTCTCCATATACCACACTCATATCCCCTCATACTATCCCTATAGGTCATTTATAAAATACTTCTTCACATCCTGGGAAAAAGAAAACATAGAAAGGGGTGAGCTCAGATTCCCAGTAAGGATAATGATGCATGCCTATCATTGGGTGTAGAAAAAACAATTATTTACTATGTGAAAATATAGTATAGTGGTTAACCTATGTTGTCTCCAGAGATGAGCGCACAACAATCATGTTTCTTACTTTGTATTTTAATTTGTTTGGTTTTGAAAACAATGAAAAAAAACTAACGAAAGAAATAATGTATAATATTTAAAACAAATTGAAAAATAATTTTTATTAAAAATAGTGATAAGTATTGGGGGATCAGGTCGGGGTTGGTTTTCCAATTGTAATGTTATCATAGTTCTTATTTATTCATTCCTTTTTTATTAAATCGATTAAAATGATATTTCACAATCGCTTACTCTCAATTATTTGTTTAATGAAGTTGGGGAGATTAAACCATACTAATATCTTAGTTGGGTCTAATATCCATCCTATTGTGAAATATTTATAGCTAATAACCTCAATTTATTAAGGCAATTCCCAATCGGGTCTTGTTTATCCCAAACAATCTTGAATATTCAGTAAAAATCTCACACGTACTGACGATCGCCAAGTACTTCACCACTATGTTCTGATCTATTCCATCGTATATAGACCATAACCTAGTGGGGGATATAATTGTCATTAAAAAAATCAATAATAACAACAGAATATAAAATCAAATACAATCTCATAAGATAATATAAGCTGTTATTATAATTGAAACCAACTTCATAATAGAGAAAACATTTTATAACATTAAGAGCAAGAACTAAAAAATTAAAAAAATGGAAAACCTAACCTTCCCCAATCACTCATAAGATTTACCCCACAATGGTAAGGATAATTTAGGAGAAGGGGGAAGAAGTATGCATTATAAAACTAAGAAGAACAAAAGAACGAAAAGAAAGAACCAAAATTTTCTCCTCCAAAATCTGTCCACCAGAAAGATAGCTTAGGTTATCCCACCCTATGATCGAATCAGGTCGAGGTCCGTTCTTATATGAGGTTAGGAATAGAGTTGGACATCCACCCATGAAGTTTTAATGCATTTGGAGCTGTGTGGAATTAGTTATGGCCACCTAAATGGAAGATACTTTTCCTGGCCGCCAAACACTATTCCACCAACCCTTCTTTGAACATTTAATTGTCGGACTTAATGAATGAATTTATTCCTGATATTTTTTATCCTTTAAACTTCTAGTCATATTTTTAACACAGCTGGAATAACTGAATTTGGAGGTCGGTTGTCCGAGATATGATTCTTTGAATGAGTCATGGTCCATTCTGCCGGCCAGAATAACTTTTCACAATGACTGAATTATTTTGGCTTGTTGGAGTTCTAATGGGAACTTAGTCCAGAAGAATAATTTGTATCCAACACATAACATCATCATAAAAAAACAATCAGGTTAATTGGATGAATATTTTGGGATTTATGCTAGGAATACAGAGTCAACATAAAACTCTTAAATGTCCACAATTAACCAATTTTCACACTTAAGCACAAAACCCACCAAAAATCATGAAATGATGCAAATAAGCTCAAATTGATTAATGGGAAGGGATTAAACCATTTAAAAACATATAATTAATTATGAAAATATTATCTCTGTTAGAGAACAATATAGATGAAACTTTCGTAAATAAGCATAAACATTTAAGGCAATGTATAACTAAAACAAAATCCTTTTAAAGTTGAACTTCAGCATAATATGGAAAAAATAAAATGAAATAATTCCATTTACTTATTCACATGGATATTATACTAATTGAATAATCACATGCAATATAAATAACCACTTTCATAATGATGTAATGAATAATGCCTGACTATCATAATCACATAGTCAAGGCCTTGTGCCAAGACTCTAAATAAGATTTTGTCCAGGCCTTGTTCCAAGACACTAGTTTCTATCATGAGACCTATCGATGAATCGTGGAGCTATAGAGGGATCCACCCATCACTTATTAAGTCAAATGTATTCTTCATATGAATAGGTTTAAACATAACATAATTTTTTTTATTAAAACTAGCATACTAAATGTCAATAATTTCTCCATAAACCATGAATGGTATAAAAATAACACCTCAACAGTCAAACATATCACAAAACCTTTAATACTATATGGAAGTTTTGTATCATAATAAATCAACTCTAATAAGCTTAAAATCAATAAAAGGATGTTGGCATAGATATAATCAAAACTATTTGAGATAAATATCTCTTTTTTTGAAATCATTAAAAAGACACATAATTATAAAATAAAAAATTTACTTTGAAAATATTCTTATAAGCTTGTAAGGGAAGCTTCGACGATTTTATAATGGCATAAAATATCCGCACCCACCGTATAAGTTAAAAAAAGACATTCTTACCTTAATTTTGTCGAAAAGGATAAAAAGAACCTTGTTTGGAAAACAACATAAAGATTCATTTATAAACATCTTATAAAAAGTCAAAAAGGGTATAAATGACATTAACCCATAGTCTATAAAATAGTAATAATTATTTGAAATAAATTTTTAAGAAACATGGATGTGGATGATAAAGAGGTCCTGGTAGATAATTACTTATAAACAACCTCAGATAATGAAGAGATGGTGAAATAAATGCTTACCTTGTACATTTCCTTCTTCGAGGGTAGGTTAACCTCCTGTATAATGGTTAAATAATTGTTATTGAATTATACAAGAATCATATACATTAATATGATATCATATATGATCTTTTAAAATTGATTTGTTAATAATATCTTTGTATTATCGTTGTTTCGGGTGTTAACTGATTTGTTTTTCTTTATATGATTTGTTACGTAAGCCGTGTTTGTTATGGATAGGTTGTATATTATTCATATCCAAAATGATATTAAGTCTTTAAAAAATATTTTTACCATAAAATGAAAATTATTCTTGAATGGATACGATGAGGAATGAATCTCATCGCGTTCGTGGTGATGGTAGTCCGTACTTACGTACAAGCGACAATATCATTCTTTTGATATTAAAATCGTATATAATTGGATGGTATATCATATATACAGAATAATTATAATGTTATATTTTTAATTTAATTCAATTACAAATCATTATCATACCCATCAAAATAATAATGTTTTGAATAACAATTACACCACGACGTGGAGACGGTAAACCGTACAAACGCACGTACGGTGACATGTCATTCAAAGGATGGATAGAATAATGAATATGGTTGTACCATATTTATAATAACATCACAGTATACAGAATATATTGGAGTTATTATTTTAGAATGGAAATAACCAATAAAGAAGAAGTGGAAAAAGAAAGGAACTTGAAAGAGGGTGGTGAAAAGATTACCTCTTCTTCAGGTTCTTCCTTTTGATTTGATCAAAAGGGCTCCTTAGTTTGTCTTTATAATCAAACTAAGGCCTCTAGGTTGAAGTTAGTGAAGTTTAGAGGGTATTTGGGCAGGGGATGGCCGAACCAAAAGGCTTTGAAGGTATTAATTTGAGAGAAGGTGGAGTGCCCTTTTATTAGAGGGTTGGGGGGGGGGGGACCTTAATAAAAGTTAGAAATATTATTTTATAATAAATTCATATTCAGTTTCTAATGGATACAAAGTGAATTATTTAGAGTATAAGGTGGGGATAGGTCGAAAGACACTCAAACAATTGATTTTAGATAGTTTTGGGTCACTATATTTACCTTATCAATTATATTTAACTCTTAGTTAAATAGTTTGACATTTACCATGTCTCTTTGTATTTTTATATTATATAGTTAATAAACTTACTATATACTTCCAAGAGACCAAAAAGTGGTCCATTAATGATATAAATATTAGTATATAAGTCATTTGGAAGAAACATATATTTTTAGGAATAGAATATCAATTTATAATATAATATTCATTTTAAAAAATCTTTTATGTCAATTTTGACACTATTTGGTATTTTGTTCTTGATAAATTCATAACATCATTATTACTTCGAAAAAAATTAATATAACCAACTCTAATATGTCATATTAACCATGAAAATTAATGGAATTCATAAAATGTCAGAAATTACATTTATTTGTAAATTTATAATATCTTTTATTTTAATACTTTTTAATTAGATAATTACTGCATCACCATTGTATCATAAATAAATTAAATTATATAATGTCTGAAAATTATAAATAAAATATCATTAAGTAGGAAATATTTTTAGCTTTATAATGAATGTTTATAATCGAATTTATCTTATGTATAACCCTATATTAAAAATGTTTTAGTTATTAAACTTTGATTTTATCTCTTTTAACTCTTCGTTGAATTAAATAATAATAAATATCCTAATCTGATCCAAGTGGACCAAAGAGGTTCATATTTTATTCCTAAGGTTGTTTTTGGTCGAATTATACTTATCCAATAGAATTAGGACATGTGTTAGGGTAATAATAATATCATTTTTACCCTTAATTACCCTATTTACTTTTAACCGTGGTAAATAAAGGTAAAAGTTACTATTCACCAAAAATTATTTTTACCTTATTAAACCACATTTTACTCCTTGATATTAACTGTGTCTTTCGGATTTTTGAAATTCCACTCACAGAATTGGTAAAATTACGTTTTATGTGAATTTGAAAATTCTCCTAGGAGGTGGGTAAAAGACGGTGAAAAGTTCAATAAAACTTTATATATCTAAAATTATTATAAACTGACTCTAATGATTTACATTGAACATATATAGGTATTAAGTATCTATTTTGACCTAAAATAAATTTAAATAAAATAAATAATAATTCGGTTTTAAACTATAACTCAGTGTTTTTCACTATTCATCAAAAATTGAAAGTTTTTAGAAAAGTAAAAAAAATTCACCGTAATCTAATTTCGATATTCCAAATACAAAAATAAAGTCCATTTTGAAACATAAAATTTATTAAATTTTGGAAAGTGGTTATTACTATTCATAACGGCTAGTTTGATTGGTTGTGGTGTGTGTTAGAACTCGAAGTTGCGTACAATACACACTACTGTATTATTAAAAGAGAAGCATACTGTGGAATCTTTGGGTGTTACATTCTTCCCTCCTTCAAATAATTTCATCCTCAAAATTTCTAGAATACTACCACATGAAAAGACTCGGGTGGTTCTTCATCATAAGTTCCTTGGGTTCCCACGTTGCCTCTTCCATCTTATAGTTTCTCCATAGACCTTTTACCAGACGAGTCAACCAGTTTCTCAGCACTTGTTCTCTTGTATCAAGAATCCTGATAGGCTCTTCGCAATAAGACAGATCGGGTTCCTGTTATACTTCATCATAGGTGAGTACATGCGTTGGGTCAGGCATGTATTTTCTCAACAGTGATACGTGGAACACATCGTGAACTTTGGAGAGACTTGGCAGCATTTCCAAACGGTAAGCTACAACCCCAATTTATTCTAGAATTTCGAAAGGTCCTATGTACCTGGGACTCAATTTAACCTTCTTACAGAAATGTATAACTCCCTTCCATGGATATACCTTCTAGAAAACATGATCTCATACCTAAAATTCCAAATCCTTCCTTCGTTTTTCATCATAGCTCTTCTGCCTACTTTGAGTTGCTTTGATGTGGTTTTGGATTACCATCACCTTTTCCATCGTCTCCTCCACCAGTTCTGGGCCTACAAGTTTTCTTTCACCAACATCATCCCAACAGGATGGTGTGCGACATCACTTTCCATATAATGCTTCATATGGTGCCATCCGAATACTTGAATGGAAGCTATTATTATAGGAAAATTCCACCAGAGGTAAATATTGATCCCACATACCCTGAAAGTCAAGTGAGCAAGATCTCAACATTTCTTCTAAGGTTTGAATAGTCTGTTCTGATTGTCTATCATTTGGGGGGGGGGGTGGGCAGTGCTCAAACGAAGTTCAATATCCAGGGATTTTTGAAGACTTTTCCAGAATCTTGATGTAAAAT
This sequence comes from Viscum album, assembly GCA_963277665.1. Taxonomy (NCBI): domain Eukaryota; kingdom Viridiplantae; phylum Streptophyta; class Magnoliopsida; order Santalales; family Viscaceae; genus Viscum; species Viscum album. The sequence goes on along the minus strand of OY728166.1, from coordinate 1,357,151,066 downwards.
GGGGATCACGATCAGAAACAATCGATAGGGGTACTCCATGAAGTCACACAACTTCATTAAAATATAGTCTTGCTAGACGTTCAAGTGGTAGATCCTCCCTTAAGAAAGAAAATGTGCTGAATTGGTAAGATGATAAAAAATGACCAATATTGCATCATTCCTTCTAGGAGTCTTTGGTAGTCCCATGACAAAGTCCATCATGATATTATCCCATTTCCACTCAGGTATGGGAAGAGGTTGGATGACTCCTCCAGGCTGTTGCCTTCCAGCTTTCACTTGTTGACAAACCATACATCTTGACACAAAATTAGCAATCTCCCTCTTCATGTTGTCCCACCAAAAATGTTCCTTCAAATCTCTATACATTTTGGTGCTCCCAGAGTGTATGGAGAAATTGGAACTATGAGCATCGTCCAACAATTCCCTTTTTAGATCAGGTATATTGGGAACACAAAGTGTCTTCCCAAATTTCAAAATTCCTTGTTCATAAACAAAGTCACTCAATCTCCCATCATTCACAGCTTTAATCTTCTTTTAAAATTTTTCATCATCAGTCTGAGAACTCTTAATCCTTTCTAATAAAGTTGGTTTAAAAACCATTTGAAAAAGTATCGATGTTTCACCTTCCATGGTTATTCCCATATAAAACTTTACTAGATCCATAAAAATTGGATCCCTTTCAACTATCATTTTTTTTCAAAACTCCATGATCCTTTCTACTCAAAGAATCTGCCACCTTATTTTCCTTCCCCAGGTGGCTGTGTATCGTGCAATCATAATCCTTGAGTAGTTCAAGCCATCACCTTTTCCTCATGTTGAGTTCTTTTTCTGACAAAATATACTTCAAACTCTTGTGATTGGTATATATCTCACATTTTTCACCATAGAGATAATGTCTCCATATCTTCAAAGAAAAGATTACAGAAGCTAACTCAAGATCATGAATAGGATAGTTTTTCTCATGAATTTTCTGCTGTTGTGAGGCATAGGAAATAACCCTATCATTCTGCATAAGGACGCAACCAAGTCCTTTCTTTGAAGCATCACTATAAATAAAAAACCAATCATTCCCTGATGGTAGAGTCAATATAGGAGAATTGACTAATATTCTCTTCAGTTCTTCAAAACATTCTTCACACTCTTTTTTCCAAATAAATTTAACCTCTTTACATGTGAGCTTCGTTAATGGGTTAGCGAATCGGGCAAAATTTTGGACGAAACGTGGATAATAACCTGCTAAACCCATAAAACTGCATACCTCGGTTATAATCGTTGGTGCTGGAAATTCTTGGATTTCTCTTGTCTTAGAAGGATCAATAGAGATTCCATCCTTAGAGATAATATGTCCAAGAAAAGAAATTTCCTGAAGCCAGAATTCACACTTGCTAAACTTCCCATATAATTCATGTTTTCTCAAAGTCTTCAGGATAATGCGCCAGTGATTTTCATGATCTTCATATCTTTTGGAGTATACCAAGATATCATCAATAAATACTAATAAAAAATCATTGAGATATTCCTTGAAAACTCTATTAATTAGATCCATGAAAATAGAGGGTGCATTAGTTAGCCCAAAAGGCATTACTGTAAACTCGTAATGCCCGTACCTAGTTCAAAATGCTATCTTTGGAATGTCTTCCTTATTCACACACAAATGATGGTGTCCATATCGAAGGTAAATCTTCGAAAAGTATTTATCTCCATGCAATTGGTCAAATAAATCATCAATGTGAGGCAGTGGATACTTGTTCTTTATTTTTATATCATTGATTTCCCTGTAGTCGATACATAACCTCGTAGATCCATCTTTCTTCTTAAGAAAAAGGACAGGGGCTCCCCATGTAGAAACACTAGGGAAAATAAATCCCATATTACTCAATTCCTCTAGTTGTTTATTTAGTTTAACTAATTTTACAGTGGCCATTCTATAAGGGGTCTTCGATATAGGCATTGAACTAGGAATTAAATCAATGTAAAACTCAATTTATCGTTCTGTAGGATGTCCAGGTAAATCTTCTGAAAACACATATACATATTATTTCACAATAGGTACATCCTATATTTGAAAATTCCTTTCCTCACCCACAATTATTTCATTCTCTTCCTCCCCGATAATTGAATTTAGTTGAGCTATTGGGGGTGGATCTAGATAAGAATCAGGTGGTGAAGATTCTGCACTAAAGATAAGGTGTTCTTTATCATCATCATAAAAAATTGTTACCTCCTTCTTATTACAATAAAACTTTTCATCATAGTCCGAAATCCAATCTATACCGAGTATTATATCAAATTCTAATCATGGGTATGACGATGAGATCAGCAGATAAAGAACATTTATGTACTCTAATGGGGACTGATTCACAAAACTTTGTCGCAATGATACTTCCCTTAGGAGTTTTGACTAACAAATCCATTGTTAAATCAAATTGGAAATATCTAATTTTCTTAGAAAAATGGGAAGATATGAAACAATGCGACGATCCATAATCAAATAAAACATTTGCAAAACTTGAGGAAACCATTAAATTACCTGCAACCACGTCTTTCGGAGCTTCTACCTCAGCAGCAGTGATAACATATTCTTGGCCTTGATCCCTTGGCCTTTTCTGAGTTATGTTCCCCTGATTATTAGGAAATTCATTTGAATAATTTCCCATCTCCCTGCAATTGGAATTGAACATCGGTATCTTCTTTCTTCCCCTTGCAGTCACGAGCTTGGTGGCCTTTTTCACCACACTTGTAACAGACTCCCATTCCCTTCAAAAAGGTACCAGGGTGTTTCTTCCCACATTTACTGTAATATGGATATTCAACTTTTACCTTCTTCCCCTTATTTATATTTCTAGACTGATTAGTAGATTTCTTCTTCTCTTTCTTTACTTTAAAGTCATAAGACTTCGAGAATTGTTTTCCTGTCTTCATAGCATATGCGATAATTTCTTCTTATGACGAGAAGGATTATGAGACTAATGCTCGATGGAGAAATGAGTTTAAACCATAAAATAAAAGATCAATCTTACTTCTTGGATTATTTATATAATCTGTAGCATGCCTCTCTAGCCTTGTAAAGTTTGCCTCATACTTTGCGACATTCTCATCCTCCTTTTGCCTCAGACTCAGAAATTTCCTTCCCATATCTTCTCGATGGTCTTGAGGAAAGTATTTTTCTATGAAAATCTCTTTAAACTACCTCAATTCCATATATGATACTTCATCATCTCCCTTCATGTTTTGATTCAATTACCACCATTGATCAACATCTCCAGTGAGGCAGTAAACTGCAAGGATAACTTTCTCCATTTCACTACTCCCCAAGGCATGAAATATTTTCTCTAAGGAATTTATCCATTGCTCAACTACTATTGGATTTGTAAACCCATTGAATGTTGGTGGTTTTTGCATCATGAAGGGATATAACATCGATCCTCCACACTCCGGATCAGGGTGCTTCATACGGGTAAGGTTATTATTCATAACCTGAGTGAGTTTTCCCAGTATAGTGATTAGATGATCAACACCAGTTGCATAACCAGCTCCACGATAATTATCTTGAGCCTAAGGGAAATCCCTACATGGAGTGTGTGCATTGATACAGTTTCCAATTCTTTCACTAGGTGCCATTTCTAAACAATGGAATACACTAGATTAGTTTATGAATTGCAATACATAAATCTAAACTTGTAAAACACTTAACATGAATTGAACAGTTTATGGATATAATCTATAATCATAAAAACGTTTTCCTTGATTAAATATATACTCATAAACCATTCATAACGGTTTTTAAAGAAAATGAGAATTATCCTAAGCATATCCTCTGGGAGTGTCGTAACTAAGAGTGGAGCAAGGCCCGTTGTTGTGCACCAGTTCCCATTCCATTCTAGCTTAAAGCGGTGTTTTCTGGTTTTACCCCTAGGTACTTCTGTGCCAGAGCTGCCTCTACCTGCTCGTACCCAGACAAGGATGTATTGCTCGGAAAACTCACAAAGTCTCAATAATACCAAAATTCTAGGAAGTTTTTCTATTCTAATCCTCAAAGTCCATCTTAAGTCTTTGTTCTCTAATCAGAGTTTTCTGAATCTAGCATCCAAGGTTTGTACTAAAATTCCTCTGATACCAACTGTAATTCCCCGACCCTAGTTACCTAGATTCGGTGCATTATTACATAACATTTTCATGATCACAAAAGATCATGTCTCGAAATACTGATTAGTTTAGTAGCCTTGGGATCACTAGATACATTCATAAAGTTCACATTACATCATAAAATGAAAAACTACAACAACATCTTGTCTCCATAGACCACACTCATATCCCCTCATACTATCCCTGCAGGTCAGTCATAAAATAATTCTTCACATCCTGGGAAAAATAAAACATAGAAAGGGGTGAGCTCGGATGCCCAGTAAGGGCAACAATATAGCGAAAACTTTCGTAAATAAGAATAAACATTTAAGGCAATGTATAACTAAAACAAAAGCCTTTTAAACTTGAACATCAACATAATATGGAAAAAATAAAATAAAATAATTCCAATTACTTATTCACATAGATATTCTACTAATCGAATAATCATATGCAATATCAATAACCACCTTTATAATGATGGAATGCATAATGCTAGACTATCATAACCATATAGTCAAGGCCTTGTGCCAAGACTACACATAATATTTTGTCAAGGCCTTGTGAAAAGACACTATTTTATCTCATGAGACCTACCGATGCATCGAGGAGCTATTGCAGGCTCCACCAGTCACTTATTAAGTCCAATGCATTCCTCATATGAACAGGTTTAAACATAACATAAACATTCGTATTAAAAATAGCATATGAAATGTCATTACTTTCTCCATAAACAATGAATGGTATAAAAATAACACATCCATAGTTAAACATATCACAAAACCTTCAATACTATATGGAAGTTTTGTATCATAATAAGTCAACTTCAACGAAGCTTAAAATCCATCAAAGGATGTTGACATAGATGAAATCAAAACCATTTGAGAGAAATATATCTTTTTTTGAAATCATTTAAAATCTACATAATTATAAAATAAAACATTTAATTTGAAAATATTCTTATAATCTTGTAAGAGAAGCTTCGATGATTTTATAATGGAGGAAAATATCCGCACCCACCTTATAAGTTAGAAAAAGACATTCTTACCTTAATTTTGTCAAAAAGATTAAAAATGACCTTGTTTGGAAAATCACAGAAAGATTCCTTTATAAAAATCTTATAAAAAATAAACAAGGGTATAAATGACTTTAACCCATTATCTATAAAATATTAAGAATGATTTGAAACACATTTTTAAGAAACATGGATGTGGATGATAAAGAGGTCCCAGTAGATAATTACGTATAAACAACCTGGATAATTAAGAGATTGTGAAATAAACCCTTACCCTGTAATTTTCCATCGACGAGGGTAGGTTAACCTCTTTTATAATGGTGAAATAATTTTTGTTAAATTATAAAATAATTATATACATTAATATGATATCATATATGATCTTTTAACATTTCATTGTTTATAATATCTTTGTATTATTGTTGTTTCGGGTGTTAATTGATTTGTTTTCCTTTATATGCTTTGTTACGTAAGCAATTTTTGTTATGGATAGGTTGTATCTTATTCACATCCAGAATGATATTAAGTCTTTAATCATTATTTTTAACCATAAAATGAAAATTATTCTTGAATGGATACGATGAGGAATGAATCTCGTCGCGTTCGTGGAGACGGTAGTCCGTATGTACCCACAAACGACAATATCATTCTTTTGATTTTAAAATTATATATAATTGGATGGTATATCATTATTTTGGCATGTTCACTGTGTAATCTTCCCCAGATCAATGTGATGAACCCTTTCTGGAAAGATGGTTTCAGGGGATGGAAAATATGGGCACGGAAAGGAGGGCCCGTACAACTATTCTCAATGTTGGTTGCTAGTGTTATTGGCAAGCAAGGAACCGAGAAAAGTATGAGGGGGTTTCTTCTTCAGGGGGTGTAATAATCACAAGGATACAGAGATCATTGGAGGAACTGGTTCCATTTTTCAAAAACTGGGAGGAAGCACCTTCTCTAATATTGCTTCGGGTTTCTAACATAGTGGGGTTTCCCCCCGCTCACAAGGCCAGTGGGTGCGATGGTTTCCCCCGGAGGTTGGCTACAAGCTTAATACAGACGGCTCTTGCGAAGAAGTCATTGGCCGGGGATGAGAGGTTGTGTGGGACCAGAGGGGGAGTCTGATATTGGATTTTAAATCCCACTATGGGTATGGCACTTTCATTCAGGCTAAGGCAAAATCTTTACTGTTAGGAATCATGTATAGCACACAGAACAATATCAGGTTATCTTATGTGGATATCGATTCCAAGATCATTTTTAACTCTCTTAAAGGTAAATACCAAACCCCGTGGTCGATTTATTATATCATAAGTAAATGTAGAGATCTTCTTACTAATTATATTAAGGTTTCTCATACCTGGGGTGAAGGAAATAAAGTAGTAGACCATTTAGCCTCTCAAGCTGTCCAAATCCTGGAAGCCACCAGCTCGCTCAACATTTATTTCTTTAGTCTTGAGGGACTATATTTTATACGAGGGGATTCTCTCGGATTTCATTACTTTAGGCCACCCTAGTTCATGTCGCCATCTTGCTTGTCTTTTTTGTTTCTCCCGTGCTTGTATATTTCTATCTTTTAATAAAAATGGAATCAATGATGATGAATACACCACGACGTGGAGACGGTAAGCCGTACGTACGCACGTATGGTGACATGTCATTAAAAGGATGGATAGAATAATGAATATGGTTGTACCATATTTATAATAACATCACAATATATAGAAGATACTTGATTTATTATTTTAGAATGGAAATAAAAAAGAAAGAAGAAGTGGAAGAAGAAAGGAACATGAAAGAGGGTGGTGAAAACATTACCTCTTCTTCGGTTTCTTTCTTTTTATATGATCAAAAGGGCTCCTTAGGATGGATTTATGATCAACATAAGGCCTATAGTTTGAAGTTAGGGAAGTTGAGAGGATATTTGGGTAGGGGTTGGCCAAACCAAAAGGCCTTGAAGGTATGAATTTGAGAGAAGGGTGAGTTCCCTTTTATAAGAGGGGTGAGGGGAACCTTAGGAAATGTTAGAAATAATATTTTATAATAAATTTATATTCGGTTTCTAATGGCTCCAAAGTGACTTATTTCGAGGCTAAGGTAGGGATAGGTCAAAAACCACTCAACCAATAGATTTTAGACAGGTTTGGGTCACCATATTAACCTTATCATTTATATTAAACTCTTAGTTAAATAGTTTGACATTTACCACATCTCTTTGTATTTTTATATTATATAGTTGATAAACATACTATATTTTTCCAAGTGACCCCTAAGTGATCCATTAATAATAAACCTATCATTATATAATTATTTTGACCGAACCTTAGATTTTTAGGAATAGAATATCAATTAATAATATACTATTTTTTTTAAAACTCTTTTTTGTCAATTTTGACACTATTTGGTATTTTGTTTTTGTTAAAATCATAACAGCATTATTACTTAGAAAAAAATTAATCTAACCAACCCTAATATGTCATATCAACCTTGAAGTTTAGTGTAATTTATAAAAAGTCTCAAATTACATTTATTTGTATCTTTATAATATCAAATATTTTAATATTTCATTAATTAGATAATTATTGTATCACCATTGTGTCACAAATAAATTAAATTATATAATGTCTAAAAATTATAAATAAAATATAATTATGTAGTAAATTACTTTATATTTCTAATGAATATTTATAATCTAATTTATCTTATGTATAACCCTATATTAAAAATTATTTAGTTATTAAACATTGATTTTATCTCTTTTAACTCTTCTTTGAATTAAATAATAATAAATGTCCTAATCTAATCCAAGTGGACCAAAGAGGTTAATATTTTATTACTAAGGTTGTTTTTGGTGAAATTATACTTTGAAAATAGAATTAGGACATGTTTTAGGGCAATAATAATATCATTTTTACCCTTAATTACCCTATTTACTTTTAACCGTGGTAAATAAAAGTAAAAAGTAACTTTTCACCAAAAATTATTTTTATCTTATTGAATGAAATTTTACTCCTTGATATTAACTGTGTCTCTCAGATTTTTAAAATTCCACTCACAGAAGTGGTAAAATTAAGTTTTATGTGAATTTGCAAATTCTCCTAGGAGGTGGGTAAAAGACGGTGAAAAGTTCAATAAAATTTTATATATCTAAAATTATTATAAACTGACTCCAATGAATTAAATTCAACTTATATAGGTATTATGTATCTATTTTGACCTAAAATAAATTTAAATAAAATAAATAATTATTTAAATAAAAATTTGGTTTTAAACTATAACTCAGTGTTTTTCACTATTTATCAAAAATTAAAAGTATTCAGAAAAGTACAAAAAAATCACCCTATGCTAATTTCGATATTACGAATCCAAAAATGAAGTCCATTTTGAAAGATAAAATTTTTAAAATTTTAAAATGTGGGTATTACTATTCATAACGGCTAGTTTGATTGGTTATGGTGTGTGTTAGAACTCAAAGTTGCGTAAAACACACACTACTATATTATTCAAAGAGAAGCGTACCGTGGAAGCTTGAGGTGTTACAGTAATGGTACCGTGTTGATGGTTTTCCCTCACCAATGCATTAGAGATCCAACATTGAAGATGCTGAGTATGAGATGTCGTCCTCAGAGCAGACGAGGATCCAACAGGAGTAGCAGTCGAGGCATTCACAGTTGTGAATTTTAAAGAAGCCATTTCATATTGAAAAGAGATCTTTAAAAAGAGTGCCTATTTGATATAGAAGACATAAGCAAGATAATTTTGGCCAGACTACATCTTTTGGATGAGAACATATGTTATTGACTTCTTTTTTGGCCCTCATATTGAGTTTAATAGGGGCCTAACAAAAAATTAAAACATCATTTAACTTGGTTAAGGATTCACATCGGGTTCACCATTTATGTTTCTTCTGGAAATGGGGATGACCTTTTTTGTTTAAGGTTCAAACTTTCCAATCGATTTCTAACGGGTTTATTCGTAGAACAAGAAACACCCAATGATTTTATATCCATTTGGACATACTTTCCAGATGTAGGGTCTCATTAGTTGTGGACCAATGAGGCTTGAGAATTTGCATTGGTCGAGAGGATGGGAGTTCAGGCTCATCACACCTTTTTGGGGGGAATTATTGCCTACTCCAAAACTCTCTTATAGATTTAAGTTATGTTCATGAATCCTCATTAATTCACCAAGCATGAAAATGAGTTTTCCTTTAGATTTGGCAATCAATGATTGATATGTATATGATTTAGAGAATCTTTTATATGTATTTGAGGTTTTTCATCTGTATGTATTGGATATTCTTAGTCAATGGTATCCTTAAATATATTATATGAAAATCTACTGATCATTATGATGACCATACTAGTTTTAAATCCAATCAGTGGGGCACTTGAAGTTTATTGTCATTCAGAAATATAGGGATTATTTCAGAGTTGGGATTGTACCCACAGATGGGCTACCTACGTATCCATATTAAAAAGGAATCAGAGCCCACATAGTTTAATAGAGAGGATATAGTTTAACGCCATATGGGATAGAAATGAATTAATGAAAAATGGGCTTGAATCTTATAAGGGCTTCCTACATACAATACTATTAAGGCAGAGATCAAATTCCACGTAGTTCAGGAGAGGTTTATACATGGTTAATGGCCTAAAAAAGAGATGTCATTATTACTTTTACACTCTAATCCCACATGAGTCATGCTCGGTGTGAGAAATAAGATGTATCAGTAAACTTGAAAATGGTTCCATGAAAGATGTAGTCATGATAAATGATGTGGGGATTACGTATGTATGATGGATGAAGTAAATAAACACCATTACGTATTTCAGGAAAGAAGACCAGGAGTAGGGTCCATAAAGGTATTTTTACTTTATAGAGATTTGTAATTTTAACTCGAGGCCTACTCCTGAAAATGATACTGAAATTAAAAGGGACTTATTATTGGGGTTTATTCCTGAGAAGGAATCCCAAATAAAAAGAAATTAATGTTGGGAATTACTCTTGAGAAGGAGGACCAAATAAAAAGAAATTAAGGTTGGGGATTACCCCTGAGAAGGAGGCTCAATTAAAGGAAATTATGATTGGGGCTTACTCTTGAGAATGAGCCCCAATGAATTCCTCTCATATAAAGAATCCGACAAAGTAACCATGCCATAAATGGATTTGAAGAGGGTTTTGAAGGCTATGTCTTGAAGAAGAGAGGTGGATTTGAGGAAAGGAAGTGACTAGAAAGGAGGCGCACAAGTCCAACTCGCGCAAGTAGACTTGTGCGACATGAGTCACCTTGGGCGACGAAGAATCTATATGGTAATACTTGGGCTACATTGAACTCAAGCCCTTATTATCATCCCTAGAGGCTTCCAGAAGGTTGTTGCATAGGTTCCCTTGATAGGGAAAGGCGGCACACAATTGTTTCCATTTCCCTTAAAGGTTGAACACTTAGGCACGTGAGTATTGATGAATTCTAACACTTAGGCCTTATTCTTCTTATTTATAGCTTCAATTCTAGGTAAATAATTACCTTAGAAGTGTTCAAAAGACTTCAGATAAAGACTTGGGTGACCATAGATTGAATTTGAGTTTTAGAAAATTTGTCTCCCAAATGGGGGGCCCACATGGGCTATTTATAGTCCACTGGGCACCTTGGGTGAAAAAAGGAATAGGGAGTGTAAGTGACTTGTGCGACCCATATGCAGCGCACAAGTGACTTGCGCGGCACACATAATACTTGCGCGACGCCCTACAAATGAGTTCCTAGTTCATCCCTTTTTCAATTTTTGATGTTCTTCAAAGGGTGACCCTCATTGGGCTTAAGGTATTCCCTTTTCCATTCATTGGACTCTGTGATGGAAAAAATCATCAACATTCATAAATCCTTCCCAGTAGTGTTAGTAATGTTATCTTTACCTCCCATGAAAATGATCAGTTATGGACATGCATGTATAAGAGGATATTTGAATGTATGAGAGGTTCTCTATATCTCTTTTTTGGGTTTTCAAAATAATATATGGTTTAAAGATACATATTTGTGTGATTAACATCATCCAAGGAGACTGGGATGTTAGGTTTTACCATATAGTAACATCCTACATAACTAGATTAACTAGAATTAAATATCCTATAGTTTGAGTGACATTGTTTAAGGTTATATAATACGATCCTACCATGCAGTTTAACATCCTTCGGTAAGAGAATTATTGTAATGTTTTACATTGTGTGACTAGGGTGATTATTTCATGAAGGGGAGAAATGGTATACTGAGTGGGGATTACATATTTAGGTAACCATTGGGTGCCTCTTAGGACTAGATAGATTATGAGTGGGGATTATTCAAGAGTATGTTTTTTCCTAATACCATACCTAGTTATTGACTTCAGTGAAAGTAGGAAGAGTTAGGGAATACAGCTAGTAAGAGTCACATATGTATAGATTCGTATAACAATGATAATTCAAGGTGATGAAATCATCAATGGGGATAAAGATATGGATTACACCTACGAAGGATGTGTATGTGTGTTTATTGAGGACTAGGAAAAGATAAGTGGGGCTTATGACTGAATATGTGTTTCCCTTATGTGGGTGTATCTAGATAATTGATGATTTGATGTAATAAAATCATTAATGGGAACATGGTTGGGAATTACACCAGAAATGAGGATTATGGTCTTATGGCTCATTCAATGGACTTGGGAATCCACCAAGCACCCAGGATGATTAGACCCAAGACTGGGTTATCTTAGTTTAGATGCATGGTCTTAGAGATACAACTTTAGTTTCCTTATGATATTAACCGTTGTTATAAATGGAAAACAAGATCATGATAACTCGGAGGGTTATACCCATTTGGGAGGACCATTCAAGATAATCCTTTTTTCAAGATAATACATGATCAAAGGAGGGAACTCTAGTTTTCCTAACAACTTCGTCATTTACCTTGGAAGGTTTTGGAGGAGGTATAAAATTATCCATTCTAGGATTTTCAACTTATAAAGGAGAGTAAATAATGGTTTTTGAGGTCAACGGGGTCTATGTAGGATACTAGGGTGAATTATATGATATGAAGAAGTCCATTTTACTTTTTAAGTACCTTGTGAAGTGGTTGTTAGTATTGAGATTCTATGTGGTAATATGACATTAAGACTATGATAATAAATACAATTGGAAGCATCAAATATATGTGGGGGAGGGGGTTTCTACTTGAAATATGATATTTTCATAGAACAAAACTGCTAAGGGGCCTCTCCAAAAGGGGCTCAATGGGCCTGCTTCATGAAGCTTTTTATGGGCCTCCTTCTGAAAGGGCCTCATAAAACTCCTTCAAAAGGGCCTTGAGGGATATTTTCTTTCTCGTTTCTTCTATGTTGGTGCTTTATTTACCTATAATTTCTTCTCAAAGAGAGTTTAGGATCTCTTTGAGGTTTCAAAAAGTGATAAGTCTCTCTATTAGGGAGTTAAATCCTTGCTCATTTGGGTACATATGTTTTTTCTCTTTTTTTTCAATTTAGAATAGGGGTTGGGATATTTATAAAGGTTAAATGGAGAATAATTTCCTATAATGGGATACCACATGGATGTTCATGAGGTAAATTAATGTTGGGCCTGAAATAAACTCTTGGATGCCACATGAGATATATATTTGAGATAATATTTTAAGACACACGGGACCTCAGTTGTCCTCCTCAAATGATGATGGTTTGAAAGGAATGCCACTCTTATCCCAAAATTAGAACATTGAAGCTTCATAAAAAATTATTATTAATGAAATTTTCATTAAAAACATAACTTCATCACACATTCTTAAAACAAATAGGGTTCACAAAGATTTTTCTTCATAAATAACAGTCAAATTTCTTCAAAAAGGATATACTGATTTGAAAAGGTTGGAAATTACTTTATAGGGAACTTTCCCATTATAATTTTAACTCATTCTTAATTTCTTACATTATCCTTGGTCTTTTTGGAATTTTTTTTGGGGAATTTTTAGTCATCCACCACCCCTCATAATGGGGTCTATTCTACATAATGAACAAGTGATTACTAGGAAGAAAAGTGCCCCACATATGTTCTTTATGGTCTATGAGGTAGAGGGACCACCGTAATATAAATGGAGTCAGGGACCCCCATTTGTCACTGTGTATTTGATGCTACCTCACTAATGTTTTATATCATGCAACTTTATCTTAATTCCATAAAAGATAATATCTCAATAGGTGGTTGCTTCAAAAAACACCAATAACCGACCATATACATGGTATTTCATGAGGAATTTCCTTTAGAAAAATGATAAATCTAAATAAAAATCATGCGGCATATGAAATCCCTAGGCTATTCATATAGGTTTCTATGTGAGATTTTTGAAATTATCAAATTTTTATTAAAATATTATTAAACATAACCAGTTAATTTTCCATGTAGAAAATGACTCTAGAAAAATTCCTCTACAACACTGGATAAAGGATGGATGTTACGATCAAGAGTGTTGAAGATGATGTAAGGTGATTCATATATTAGAGACATCATTTCTTAACAAAACTCATGGGTTATAGTATTTGAAATTACCTAGTATCATAACTGCTATTAATTTATGGATTCAGATTACTAACAAATGAAACCATCCCTGCACTATGTCAAAGAACTAAACGAATCATTTAAATCAACCACCATCAAGAGACTACATTAGAAAAAATATCATCAAAAAAGAAATTTATTAGTGAATTTGATCATTCTAAAGAGTATATCGTAGGTTATTCTCTTTTGAAGTTAAAATATAGTGCGTGTAAGATCTTTATTTAAAGAGTTATGGGTCAATATTGATGAAATAAACTTCTAACTAGAGGATAATATAGTCATCAAACTCGGATTAACACCCTGGTGGATGATTTGGAATAGATTATGGGGTGGTCTTTATGAGTAAATAAGAGCTATAAAGAATGTTTCTATGATCTTAAATCCATATGGATTTAAAAAATTGTTTGTGTATCACAGTCATTTTCACACTACAATAAACACATCATCTTGAATATACTCAAGAAATGTTGTCCTAGTAAAAACACCCTTCACCTGTAGTGTAGACAAGTTAGAGTCATCTTATCAAAGGGTCATTGATCATGAGGAGATATATGATGAGTTTAACACCCCTCTATTTGTATAAAAGGATATAGATAATATGCCTCCACATGCAATAAAGTTTATCATAATGGAATAATATATCATATAGATGAGATATATTCTAATATTAATGTTTCTTTTATTGATTATGCTTAGATATTTATCACAAAAAATGGTCAAGTGCCACTAGTGAGGAGTCCAAGGACATTCCTATCTCAAAAAACCTAGAGAATTTAATATACCCATCTGTTGATGCTAGATGGGTGTTGTTTTAATGAGTCTCATTGTAAAATTTAACTGTGAGACAAAACTATTGGTATGAATAGATTACTTTCTATACATTTTTCTAAGTATCTACTTGTTTCATTACATGATTCCTATACTGAGGTATGATTCAAAAAATTTATAATGCATCTCAACAATCAATATAAAAACACATCAATTTGGATGTCTTAGTCCTAGAAAATATATATCATCTCTATAGAGAGATCAATATGGGAATAACCCTTCTAATATTGTTAGTCTATTACATATACGATGTGGTGGGATCACAACTCACATGGTGGGTTATAAATTCATAAATAACCAACCAATCCTAGAGACCTATTTCATGTAATATATCAAGTGAATATGGGGAGTTAAACCATAAAAATTGTAGGAGAGGGGTGTAAATAGTATATTAAATAAAAATGGATACTTTATCTGCACACCCTACACCTCTAGGATTATGATATGGATGGATAATGTGACTAGTAACCATGTATCTTGAGAGTATCAAATATCAATAGGATAAGGAGAATTAGTTTCTAGTATTTACATGGAGATGATCTATATGGGGTATTCACCTTATAGATTTGGGTGATTATTTATCTATGTCCACAAAAGATATCATAGTCCCCCATGTACTTTATAGGTTTAGAATCATCGAGTTTTTTCTCAAAAACATTGGATTCTATTAACATGATAGGAGATAAGTATCTAATTAGATCTTCTACCAACTAAATTTGTGGATATACTTGTAATGAATTATGATAAGGCTTCGATTCTCCAATACCTAGGTAGTAAATTAGATGAATTGGATCCCTTATTTGTGGTTCTATTAGTTATTGAGGAATAAGATTAATACCCATATTAGGTGATGGTATAAGGGACTCACAGATTGTCCACTCAAAGGAATCCCTCGATTTCTCATATGATAAGAAATTAGTTCATGTGATTGGATCATTCCCATTCAATAAGAGGGGTTCCACCACTTCCATCCATTCCAACTGAGGCTTCATTTACAATTTCAAAAATGTAATGGGATGTATGGATTAGTATAAAACATATAGAGTGTTCTAGATAATACAAAAGGAATATGAGATTTTATTGATAGGTTTTAGGCTTGTGGCTTCTCCTATTAATGTTTCTTTTGTATAACACACCATATAGGAGAAATCTTACCTTTATGATATTGATGTCAGGATCTATTCTTTTCAATTTAGGACCTTTTATATGTATCGAGTCATCAAGACACTAACTTCTTTGGAGGTTACAGATGATAAGGGGGAAACCACTACCTTGAGGGAGGTAATATACATATCCACTTTTCATCTTCATCTATCATTATAAAAATACAACTAATTCCACTCCCTACCCTCATTGGAGATCCTAGAAGTAATCAAGCCCATCATATATCATGTGTAGTCAGTATGGGGGAAAATTTTCAATCATGGCCCTCCTCTTCAGGAACAGGTGTTAGATAATGTCTCTCCTTACATAGAAATGCACATGTGGTTAGTAATTGTCAATATTGAGGGAGTAAAAGTGGCTCCATTACTACCAGATTCTCCTCCGATAGGTCTATACTCATGGGAGGAAACTTGGGGGAGGAAATAAAAATCCCTAGTGATAAGAATTCACTAAGGAATTGAGAGTATGTTCTATACATACTTATCTCATAAATTATTGTCATAGCCTCATATTAATGATTTTTTTTATTTTAATGTTGGTCTAAGTTCCGTAATCCCAATGGTATTAACTACTCAAGAGAAGATAAACCCAAAACCACTAGATGGTACATCTAAAAAAATGTCTATAAAGAAAATATGTGGGAAGTTTGATCCAAATAAGGGTCCAACTGCATCAATTACTACCCTTGCAGATCCACGAACACCAGATAACATTACAGTAGTTTTGGATTATGGATTATGAGTTCTCTAAGGAACTATAGCAATGAAGTTTCTAGAAGGGTCCCATGCTGAAATAAAAATGAGAGAAACTCAAAAGATCATTTACAAGATAATGAGACAAATTATACTAATAATATAAGTTTAAATAGTCTAAATTAATATTCTATAACTGCAGGGAGAGGATCTTCATATGTAATTCATAATTATTTCATGAGAAGATATCGAATTACCTCAATTTATAATTCCAATTTCATTGATGATATAATGGAATGAAATTCATTGCATCACCATTTTTTTGAATAATTTATGTGAATAATCCCTCTAGCAGTTATCTACCCATGCACCATAATATTTGATCAACATCGAAGAACCACCATGTGCTAGCACAAACAATCCTAATTGCTTCCGTTGTTTGTGGTTGATCGCAACATTTCTCTTAACGAAGGATGAATAACCGTTTGCGTTCTCTTGAAATATTGAGAGAGAATGAGAGGAGAGATCTCTCTAGGACATGGTCCAATCTTAACTTATCCATTATACACACAATGTGAATAAGTAAGGTGATATAACTATATCATTTATTATATCTATTTTTGGGTTGTAAAATTGTATACAAGCCCTCAACCATCTTTTCTTAAATGAGCCCATGTATATTAATAATAATATTAATGTTATTAATCAGTTGACATGTGAAACTATTTAGGAATATAAATATATATCATTTAAATTATTTAGATAATTAAACTCTATCTGTTTTCCTTCATTAATATTTACCAATCCTTAAATAATGGATATTTAATTAAAAAAATGTCACTCCATTATTCTATGACAAATATAATAAATATTATATTATCCATACATGAAAAATAATATTTATTATTATAATTTAACTGACATTATTATTTTTAATAACTTTTTATTAAGTAATGTGATCCACCAAACCTGAATAAATATTATTTATTATAACATGTTAAACTATTTACTTAAATTTAACTAAGATTATGGATACATATAGTGTGTGAACCTATAGGCCTTTTTTTCAGAGGCATTATAAATAGCCACCTAGATTCCAAGTTTAGCATTTAGAAACACACCACGAAATACATAGATAATTAATTTAATGACTCAATAACATCCAACCCCCTATGAACATTTATAGTGTAATATAATCCATTTGTTTTGATATCTATAATCAAGCAGGTTACATGCTTGTGTGAACAAACGATATCCTCGATGTATCATTATTTGATTTTTTAGAATATAACTCACCCACCTAACAATATGTACATAGAGTTTATAGGTAGTTCTATTCCATAAAATAGACTAATATATATACTTAAATAAAGGGATATAAGGTATAAATTCTTTCTCGCATTATCCATTAACACAATATCATTTGTAATTCACCCAACATGCCTTAATTGGATATGAACATATGTCACTATGGTTTCTATCAATACATAAAATTTCATGAGTTATAATATCCATTAATGATAATCTTAATTTCTGAGGACCAATACACATGTTTATATATAGTAATATCCAATAAAAAATTGAAATGCGGATTTCTTATTTGATGGGTATGTTCTCATAACCTCCCATCTTAAATATTACTAAAGAAAAATACTATGAGATGGTGTCCTAATATCTTATGATCCTATTACCTTAGATAGACTTTATTTTCTATGTCCCAGTGTAAAATAGCATAAGTCCATTGATCGAGGTTCAAGAATAATTTCATGGAACCAATAGGTTCTCATTATAACAGGGAACTACCATGATCTATCAGCATGACATATATTCTAAGGACATTATCACATATAAATATTATATAGAATAATAATATATTTTTGATAAGAAAATTTATTTTATTATGAAAATAATTAATCAAGTACTAAACATTTTGGTTATAGGGAACCAAATCCAATAGACTCTCACTTGCACTAGATCCATTTGAAAACATATTTTAGTCCACTATCTCTCACATGATACTCATGATTTTGCTAAGATAAATCCATTCTTAAGGGTTCCTATATGTTTTCATCCATTGATACAATCTTATCATCATAACCTCACATTGTGGTGAAGAATATCTTAAGAGATGAAACTTCTTAAGTATAAACATTGTCTTTTAGTGTGGCCCTGTATCCTTGGAGAGAGCCACCATAATAGTGTTATGACAATAAACCATGATGACTTATTTACTTCTAAAAACCACACAAAGCTCTTGGAAAATGATATGAATCCATAGTTCCTCCATGGATACATTAGAAGCTACAATATACTCATTTACACTATAGAATTAGTGAAAATAGACTTCTTAGAACTCCTCCAACTCACGATGCCTCCGTTGAGACAAAATATATATCATGACTATGAATTCAGATCATTATGATCTATATGAAAGCTTGCATCTGTATAACCCCTGATGAGTAGCTCTTCATCTCCTGCATACATCAAGAATATATCTATACTTCACCACAGATAATTAAGGATAGTCTTAATATAATTCTAATGTTTTTTACCAAGATCTTCTTGATATTTACCTACCATGATCAAATCATAAGAAACATCAACTATCATACATATCATGGCATACATGATATATCATATCCCGGAATCATATGAGATATTACTCATTCTCTCTCTTTCCTTTTGTGCACGAGAACATATTTTATTATAAATATGTATATTATATGACATTGTAACCAATCCAATATTGTATATTTCTATACAAAACCACTTCAGTATCATGTTAATGTATGTAACTTGAGTTATTATAATAATCATCTTGGATCTATCACGCATGATCTTGATCCTTAGAATGTATGCTGCTTCAGCTAAGTCCTTCATAGAGAATAACTTTCAGAACCATGTATCAAACTCTTTCAAAAATGGTATTTATTTATAATTATTAATATTTCATCAACATATACTACTATGAAAACAACTTACTCTCACTAAACCATTTTTATATACATGGATCAAATTTATTCTTAATGAAAAAAAAACTTTTAATGATTCATCAAATAAAATATTCCATGACCCCGATGATTGATTTAATATATAGATGTATTTATATAACTTTAATACCTTTTTGGACTTTCCTAGAGTCAAAAACCCTTCTGGTTGTGTCATATAAACATAATATTGAAGGTTACCATTACACAATTCAGTTTTGACATCCATTTTCCAAATATCATAGTCTTGGTAAGAATATATTTAAAATAATTCAATTGGATTTATACATGGAAACTGGAGAAATGGGTTTATTGTAGTGAATCACTTGATTTTATCAAAACCATTTATCCACTATCTATGATTTATAGATATTTACTTTAACTTTCATGTCTAGTATTATCTTGAAAATCCATTTACACCCAACATGTTTTAGATCAGTTGGTGGATCTATCATAAACTGAACTTAGTTTTGATATATGGAATCCATCTGAAAACTCATAGCTTCTTTCCATATTACAACTTCTATTATCTCTACTACCTCCTTGTAGGAGAGATGATCATTATAATTAACCAATAATGAGTTTCCATAATCAAGGATTAGAAAAAAGTATCTCTATGGTTTTCTTACCTCTCTCAGAATCCTATGAAACACTTGTGTTTCAGGAACAACATTTTCCACAGGGGCATATAGAATCAGTTTATTTACCAACTCTTGTTTATCTTGATTATAAAATTCGCCAAATTCAATATTTCTCCCAATATACTCCTTTAGGATGTTCTCCTTCTCAATAAATACATCCTATATTTTAATAATCACTTTCTTATTTAAATTGCATAGTTTTCCTAAGATAACCTATAAAGATAAACATTGTGCATCGAGCTGTCAGTTTTTTTCTTAAGATATCCTTAACAAATTCCTCACATCCCCATGAAAAAAATGCACAAATATAGATTTTTTCCATTATATAACTCAAATTTAGTACTACTTTTACCTTAGTTGGGACTTAGTTTAGTAGGTATAATGTTTTATGTAATGCACATTCCTAAAAGGATAATGAAAGGATTAAATGACTCATCATTTACCTTACCATGTTCAACATGGTATTTTACTTTCACTAAAACCATTCCATTATTGTACATAAGGTTGAGTGATTTGATTTAAATTCTCATACTCCTGTATAAATTAAAAGAAATATTGGTTAAGATATTCACCCATTGATTTGATAGAAATTTTATTTTATTGTTACCAATGTGGCTCTCAACATCATTTGTGAACTCTTTTGATTTCTAAATACATTAAAACTTATACATCATTAAGTATATATAACCACACCTGCTCAAGTATTCATTAAAAGTAATTAAATATGAGTATCCACCAATAGAATTTACTTCAAATATCCACACACATATGTGTGTATTAATTTTAGAAGATCTATGGAGATTTCCCTATGACCATAAAATGGTGTATCACACATATTTCCTTGTAAATCATAATGAAATCCTTCAAGTGTATTTAGCTCAAAATAGTTTAAATAATAATCTTGATAGAGATTTGACAGACACTTCTCATTTATGTGACCAAGATGGTGATGCTATAACTAGGTGTTGTATGAATAATGTGTATTTTTTGTTATCAATTTATAATATTTTCTTTACACAATAAATAATGAACCTAAATCTTCCCCTTGCTTATTTGGTTGGTTTCATTTCCTCTTCTAGTGTCCCTCCTTTCCATATGAAAAACATATCACCCATTATCCATTTCCTTCCCTTTGGATCATCTTTTTATTGGAAGGATGATGCTCAGGATCCTTAGAATTGGATTGAGTCTTCAATAAATTTTTATTATTTTTAATCTACTTATTTACCATAAGGATAAATGGATTTTTACACCACATGTCTCTATCAACTTGGAGAATAAGTGTAATGTGTTCGGAAAGTGAATTCTCTCTATTTCTCACATTATAATTTACAATAAAACTAGAGATATTTTTAGGTAGTGAGAATAGAATGAGATCTATGTGTATCTTAATTTGGATCTTAAAACCCAATATTTCTAGGTGACCAATATATCTATTCATCTTTACTACATGTTCCCTAGATGGATTCGACTCTTTGAACTTTCACGTGAAAAATAAAATTGAGATATTATAACTCTCTGATCTAACCTTCTATTGATGGAGATCCTTATTGTGAGAAATAATTCCATAAAAATCTATTTCCTCACATTTCTTTTAATGATAATTTGAAATAGAGGATAAAAAAAATTCCATAATTTCATCCATATTCTTCAAATAGAGATATATAAATTCTTCACTAGCCTCTTTAGCAAGTGACTTAGGAAGTGGGGTTTCCAGTACATATAATTTCCCATCGTCGCATATTATAACATGAAATATCTTATACCATTCCTAAAAATTCCCACCGATAAAAAGGTTATCCTTATGTAGTATACATTTCAATGACATTTTCAAAGTTGTTTGATTTTACATTTCTACAAATTAAGAGTAGATAATTAGTACATGTTTTGATTATAAAAATTAGATTAAAAATATAAATTTAATTAAATTCCATTAATACCTCATTATATTTTGAAACCAAATATCTCTCACCCTCAGTATTAGAATATCTTGTTTCGTAGATATTATAGTGTCAAGGATCCATATACCCCTTCTCATAAACCAGACTTGGATTTGTCAAGATGTTTAAAATGGTTTTAGGTAGACGTAACTTTCCAACTACATTACCTCATAATTATTTGAATTGTTGAGTGGACTCCCCAATAATGAAATCCTATTTTTTAAAAATATTTCCTCAAAATTGTAATCTAATTTACACCAATTATATATTTTATAGTCAACCATTGATGTAATCTAAGTTAATTCAACCCAAAACTTCTATATAAAATTTTCACAATAATTGAAATAATCCCAAATATGGTTGGTCAAGGACATTGAACTATGAGATAAATTCTAAATTAAGAATAGAAAGGCTAAGCCAACATTATATTTTTGTTTATAATATTTTTATCCTTAATTGTAAATCCCATTTTATCCTTTTTTGTGCCTTGTTAATATTAAGAGGATTTTACTTATGTGATTAATCATGTGTGATAAAATATATACTCAGAATCTGGTTTTATTTTATTACTTATTTCATGATTTTTAATTCATTTATTAGGAGATCATGTATTATTCAAAAACATAAATAACTAACCTTGCAATAGAAAGAAATATAATATTAGTGGCATGATCATGATATTCAATAATCAGTTAGTTTACGTATCTGATGATAAACTAACCATGACCCATGGGGGAAAAACCTTGATCCATAACATGGTTCATATTGTAGTATTCAACCTTTTCTTCTATATATCTCCTTGATTGGGTTTTCCTTAGCTCCTTAACTCAGATCATATCCTCTCACCTGGGAGATCCCTCCTTACATAAGTTTTTACTCACATGTGGGTGATGGGATCCAATTGATTGGATAAAGGGGGGTTTACATAAAAGAAACTGCAAACAAGAAAACCCTTACATAATAAGGATGATGGGAATACTCATAGGCCATCAATAACTATTTTAACATAATAAAATTTTAAATTAGAATAAACCAATAATTAAAAAGGGTTGGTATAATCTTAGGATCATCCACAAATAAATATGATGTGAGCATGAATTTCAAATATTGTTATCAACTACTTCTATTTATTCTTTAATTAAGTTAATTAACCAAAAATTAATCCAATTAATCCAATTTATCTTAATTCCATCCAACATATTTAAAGATCTCTAGACGTCTCTCTAGATGTATCTATCTTGATAAATATCTATATATATATTCCCAGATATATTTTCGATATTTTTCTAGATATATCTATCAAGATATATATATATATATATATATATCTAGATATATCTCTAGATATATCAATCTAGATAAATATCTAGATATTTTTATTAAATATATATCAAGATACCTCACCAAATGTATCTATTTTTATATATATATATATATATATATGTATATATATCTCGAGATATCATTATATATATATATATATATATATATATATCTTTATAAATCATCCATATATATCTATCTAGATATATATCAAGATATATCTCTATATATACCTCTAAATATCTATCTGATTTGATTACTGATTATGTTATCAAGAAAGTAGAAAATCATTGTAAATAAATCTAGAAAATTAAAATGAATCAATTTATGTAAAAGAAAACACAAATTCATGCAATCAATCAATGAATATTAAATAATGATAATTTTAACATGTGATCATTCTGATACAACTTATAGGTTCTGAGTACACCGAAAGTGTCCTTTGAAGGTATGAACAACATAACTTTTAGTGTTAAGTATTGTGTAATTTCTTCTTTACATGATCACAAGAACATGTGTAATGAAAAAAGTAGATTAAATAAACTAAATTAATATTCCATAACCATAGGGAGAGGATATTCACTTTGAATTCATAATTACTTTATGACAAGATATCAAATTACTTAAACTTTTAATTCCACTTTTGTTGAAAACATGATGGAATGAAATTTTATACATTATCCTTACTCTATAATATTCAAATGAAGAATATGTCTAGCGGTAATCCAAACGTACCTCATAATATCTGATCAACAATGTAAAACTGTTAGGTGCTAGCACATAGAATACCGATCACTTTAGTTTTTTTGTGGTTGATCAATGTAGTTATATTCACTAAGGGTGAATAATCCTTAGTGTTCTTTAAAAATCTTTAGAGGGAAGTATAGGAGAGAGCTTTATAGGTTTTGACCCAATTGTAATATATCTATTGTGTACATAAAGTGAATAATAAAGGGATATAACTAGATATTTATTATATATGGTTTAGGGATGAAATATTGAACACAATCCTCCAACCATATTTAATATTCTTTAATGAACCCATTTCCATTAATAATAATATTAGTATTATTAAGGAATTAACCTGCACAATGCTTTATGAATATAAATGAATATCATTTATATTATTTGTATAACAACCCTTCTCTTTATTATACACTTAAACATGATTTATTACATAAAATATTCACTTGATACAACATAGAATATCTAGAGGTCTTGTGTATTTGGGGATTAGTAACATTAAATAATTACTAAAAACATGAAACACAACATCTTTATTGAAAACTTCTTTTACATGACCACTACATTCCCTCGTAGTTATCTTTTCATAGGATAACCTGAGGACATGAATAAAAATGGGTGAGCTATAATGCCCAGTAAAGGAGTAAAAAAGTCATAACATGAAGAATACAATATATTTTAGGAAATAGGAATATCAATGGATCATAAGATAAACATTAACACAAAGGAATGATATAGCAGGATTAACATAACATGGAAATGTGGTAACAACATTTAACATGATATTAGCATGAAAAAAGGCACATTGCACATAGATCATGAGTAAACCCTCATTAAACTTTAATTAGCATGAGTAAACCCTCATTGCACTTGAATTATCATGATAATAATCTTTACCCAACGGATTGGAGAGATATCAGGGTGTACAATTCTTAATCATTTCATTTCATACATAAGTGTGCCACGTGGATCATATAACATGGATTCAATAAACATCATAATTTATTCCAAGATAAAGTAATGTGGAAATAATAAATGAAACTCTATAATCAATTAGTAAATTTTAATAAAGGTGAATAACTTTGATAGAGAAATGGGCATGGTATTCACTACACAATGACTTTGTCTTGGAATATCGCGGTGCAATTTCAGCAACATAACAACGTGACATAAGAATTCATCAAAAAAAATTTGATGAGAGAGAAAGGGTATCTCATTATTTAAATGAAATGTACTATAATGGGGTCATATAGATACATGTCCCAACATATGTAATGGAATTTATATTTATAATATAAATGAATTTCTTGAATGTAAATGGGGAGAGAGAAATCCATTACGGAATTTCATCATAGTAATGAGTATACATGAGAGGCACTGAAGAGAGCTAAAGGGGTATCTCATCATTTCGAAATAAGGATTTATGTATGGGGGGTGAAAAATCATACCCCAACATTTTTAATTGAAATTAAAAGGGTATAAAAACATAATAAAATTGAGAAAATAATGAGAAAGGAAGAAATACCTTAGTTGGAAGTGTGATCCTAAAGGCTTGGGAGAGGCTTGAGAGAGCCTTCTCTGGATCTTGGGGAACCTTGGGAGGATTCTAGAGAGATGAGGACATGGGTTGTTCTAGCTCCAAAGAATTTGATTGAAGAGAAAGCGGGAGCTTTGGTGGGTTTATATAGGAAAAGAAATGAGATTATTTATTATTTAGGTTTTGGGAACCACATATTAAACTAATAAAAAAACCAAACCATGGTTTATGACCATGGTTTTTGACAAAGGGGAGTGTAAAATATTATTTTATAATTCCAATGGCTGAACTTATTAAAATATTAGTCTTTCTTATTTTGTGGTGATTCACACTCTCAGAGAAATCTTTTTAAAAAGATAAAATGTTTTATAAGTCTTGTAGGGTCCAATAAGGATTTGTAAAATAAATCAAATAAACCAATAATCACATTATTTTAATGTTAAAACATATAATGGACTAACATATCATTTATAGTATTTTATTACATCACTTTTAGGTCATTATGATGTCCTAAAACACATTATATATTAAATGGTATTTAATTTTTACCCAAAAATCTGAATGTCTTGAAAAATTATGAAAAAATCACCTTTGGATAATTTTGATGTCCTAACTCCAAAAAAATATTCATTTTATCTAAACAATTTTTTAGATATGTTAATTTTTACTTTTAAAATAAAAACTGACATTTATAAAAAATTCATGGGTTTTGAAAAAAATGGTTTTCAAACCTTAATAAAAATTACAATTTTATTCATAAAAATTATACAATCATTTATAATTAAAAATTAATTTATTAATAATATATTATTAAAATATTATTTAATTCAAAAATCCCTTGATTCATCAAAATAGATATCTTAATTGAGTATTAACTAAAGAAATACTATTTCTTCTTTAAAACCCATTTAAAAAATAATAATAATATTATGAATGTATATTATCTATAAAAAATAATGTACATTATCATAGTGCTAGGGTCTTATTACATAACCACTTATAACACCCGCATATGACTTATGGGAAAGGTGTGCGATGGTGACAAACTCTTGGGGTGGCTCAGATAACATCACTCAGGTGGTAATCTCTATTAACTTCTACTTCTATCGTAATAGGTTTTGTTTGATCTTAAAGTGTTGAAGCTTAGCTTGGGATTGGTCAAAAGCGACGTCTAATGAAGCCACCTCCTTTCCAAGCTCCGAAAAATGGTCTCTGTATGGAAAAATTCTACTAGATGAGGTCATCACTTTGTTTTCCTGAGTAAATTTAATTTTTTAAAGCTCTATATTTATACTAATAAAGTGATCACTATTAAATGGATATATTAGAAATGGTAAAAAATTAATAGTATTTTTAATTCAAAAAATATAAAACGAAACTATTTTACATAATAATACATTTAATTTGATCAAGAGTAATTTTAATTAATAAAAGTTTTGGTCATTACAATCTTCCCTCTTTAAGAAATTTCTCCCCCATAATATCCTTTTCACACACTAAAAAAGATGAGGGTAACTCTGCTTCCCCACTTCCTCTAATTCCCACATTTCTTCTTCAAACTTGTGGTTGCGCCACAACACCTTGACATGGGGAATTTTCTTATTTCGTAGAACATTTTTCCTATGATCTAAGATCTCCACAGACATCTCTTCACATGAGATGTCATTCTACAATGGAACTACCTCTGGATTGAGTAAATGCAGTGGGTTAGGTATGTACTTCCTCAAGAGTGATACATGGAATACATCATGTACTTTTGATAGGTTTAGTGAGAGTACTAGTCGATAGACCACCTCTCCAATGTGATCAAGGATCTCAAAAGGGCCAATGTACCTTGGACTAATCTTTCCCTTATTCCAAAATCTCATAAGTATCTTCCACGATGATATGTAGAGGAATACCATGTCTATGACATCAAACTCTAGGTCTCATCTACGACTTTCAACATAGCTCTTTTTTCGACTTTGAGAACCTATAATGTACTACTGGATGGTCTTAACCTTCTCCACCATTTCATCGACCATTTTTGGAACTATGATTTTTTTCTCTCCAACTTCATCCCAACATGTCAGTGTTCTGCACCTCTTCCCATAAAGGGATTCATAAGAAGCCATTTGGATGCTTGAGTGGAAGCTGTTGTTATAAGAGAACTCAACCAGAGAAATATGTTTATCCTATCCTCCTTTTAAATCCATTGAGCAAGCTCTCAACAAGTATTCTAGTGTTTGGATTGTCTGATCAGCTTGGCCATCAATTTGAGAATGATAAGTTTTAATAAAGTTCATCTCACTATTCAGAGCATGTTGGACAGTCTTCCAGAACATAGAGGTGAATCTTGGATCTCGATCAGATACAATAGATAGGGGAACTCCTTGAAACCTTAACACTTCTCTGATATATATCTATGGAAATTGATCGAATGAGAAATCATCCCAAATTGCAATTAAGTGTGTAGTCTTTGTTATAGGATCCACAATAACCCAGATAGCATTGGTTCCTTTTGATGTTTTCGGAATTCCGGTGACAAAGTACATGGTGATGTTCTCTTATTTATATTATGTCATGGTTAATAGTTGCATTATCCCCTTTGAATTCTGCCTCTTAGCCTTTACATGCTTACATACCAGGAACTTTGATGTATACTCAGAGATCTCCTTCTTCTTGTTATCCCTCCAATAAGGCTCTCGGAGATGTTGATACATCATTGTGTTTCCTGGATGAATGGAGAAATTTTAACTATGTGCATCATCCAAAAGTTCTTTCTTTAACTCCTAATTTGATAGAACACATAGTCTTGACCTAAATCACATAATTCCTTCTTTATTAATATTGAACTCTGAGGATTTAAATTTTCTGATAGTTTCCACTATCTTCTGAATTCCCACATCATCCTTTTGAGAATCCTTTAACCTTTCTAAAAGATACAGTTGAACAACCATTTTTTAAAGAATTGATGATGTACCATTCATTTTGATTCCCATGTCTGTCATCATCAAATCTAAGAATATTATATCCTTTTAAATTCTCATCAATGATAGAATTGATAGGTTCTATCTACTTAGATTATTTTCCACATTGTTTGCCTTCCCAAGGTGGTAATGGATTGAGCATTCATAGTCTTTGATCAGATCTAACCATATCCATTGGTGCATATTCATCTCTTTCTATGTAAATATGTACTTGAGGATTTTGTGGTCCGTACATATTTCACACTTCTCCCCAAATAGTTAATGTCACCAAATTTTTAAAGAGAAGATCACCACAACCAACTCCAGATCATGTGTTGGATAGTTCTGATCATGAACATTCAATTTCCTTGAAGCATAGACAATTAATTTTTCATTTTGCATCAACACACAAACCAGTCCCTTCTTCGAAGCATCACTAAATACCACAAAAAGATCACCACTTGTGGGTATTGTGAGCACATGCATAGTGATAAGCCTCCTTTTCAACTCCATGAAGCTCTCTTCACATTCATCACTCCCAGAAAACTTTACTTCCTTCTGAGTTATCTTGGTAATATGGTTGGAAAATCATGAGAAATTTCCCACAAATAAGTGATAATATCAAGCTAAACCTAGGAAGATAAGGATATACGTTACCAATGTTGGACTTGACCGTCTCACTCTTTCATCTCTCTTAGAGGGATCCAGAGATATCCCATTGCTTGTGATGATATAAACTATGAATGATACCTCCTTCTACCAGAACTCATTCTTCCTGTACTTTGAATATAGATTATCCTTTTGAAAGGTCTCTAGTATTGTTCTTAGATGCTCCTCATGCTCCCCCTTGGGTTTTGAGTATATTAGAATATCATCTATAGAGACTATCACATATTTGTTGAGGTAATCTCTAAATACTCTACTCATAAAGTCCATGAAGATTGATGGATCATTAGTGAGTCCGAAAGGCATTACTATGAATTCATAGTTTCCGTATCTTGTATGAAGAGCAGTCTAGGTGATATCCTCAATCTTCACCCTTACTTGGTAATATACCGACCACAAATTAACCATGAAGAAGTATTGTTCTCTATATAGATGATCGAACAAGTCATCAATTCGTGGAAGATGATACTTGTTTTTTATCATGATTTTTTTGAGCTTATGATAATCAATGAAAAGGTGCATTGACCCATCCATATTATTGTCTAAGTGGACTAGTTCACCCCATGGTGAAGCACTTGGGCATATAAACCATTTATCCAGATTCTCCTGTAGTTGTTTCTTTAACTCATCAATCTCCACAACATCCATTCTATACAGAGTCTTGTATATTGGAAACTCCCTAGGTATAAGATCGATTTAGAATTCAACATCTATTATAGAAGGAAGGCAAGGAAATTTCTCAGGAAACACTTTAGAAAATTCCCGCACAATAGGAATGTATTCAAGGATGGTTTCATCCTTAGAATCAATTATCTTATCCAGATATGCGTGATCATAGAGAATTAATATCCTCACTTGAGATGATGGTGCTAAAGAAGATTCATCCTTGTTCTTGCACTGGTACAGAATCAGGGGTCAATTCACCATATGAAGAGTGATTTCCCTCCCACGTCAATTTATGCTGGATCTATATTGGGAAAGACAATCCATGTCTAGAATTGCATCAAATTACAACAAAGGGAGTACGAAGAGGATTTCCAAGAAGTTAAATCCACAAATTATGACATGGGAGGAGTTATATTCATAGGATGTAGTGATTTTCCCATTTTCTGTTTCACTGACATATTCACTTCCATAACTTGTGGTGGTGTTGGGATTGTTCTACTAAACTTTTGGGATATAAAATATTGCGTAGAACCAAAATAAAAAAGTACATTCTCTATTCTTGAATGAATAACTAGCGTACCTGTCACTACTTCGTTCTCAGGGTTCACTTCAGTGGTAGTGATGTAAAAATATCACCCTTGCTGCCATAGAGGTTGTTGGATGCCTCCAAAACCCCTTGTCTTAGGGCACTGGTTTGCATATATCCCCGGTTCTTTTAAGTTGAAGCAATAAAAAATGCATTGAGGGTCAAATGAAGCATTCCTCTCTTCTATCACAGTTGTGGGATTTTCTTGTCGGTAGTTAATAGACTGGTTCACTTTTCATCCACACCTAAAGCATTTCCTCGTCCCCTTCAAGAATTTTTTGGGGTGCTTCTTTCCACACCTTTGGAAAGTGGTGTGCTGGTGTTTCTTCGCACCATTTTATTTATACATTGGATTTTCATAATTGAAGTCCACCTTAAAATTCTTCTTCCCATGATACCTATGAGATTCTATGATCTCCATTTTGACCTTGATGGGACATCATACAATTTTTTCATAGCTCTCGAAGTCACAGATCACTAGGGCTTTCCATAGGCTAGGTTTTAGCCCACCAAATAAGCGATCAGCCTTGTATTCTGGAGTAACAGAAAATCCAGAGGCGTATCGTGCATTCCTTGTAAGTTTTCCTCATATGCTCTGATGGATTCTTCGTATTTTTTTCTTGATATCAAGAAATCCCCTTTCCATCATAAGTCATAGGGTGCGAAAAAAATATTTTTCAAAAAACATTTTCCGAAAATCCTTCCATTCCATCACCTCAATATCCTCCTTAGGATTCATATTTTTGATCAATGTCCACCATTGATCAGCTTCAACCTTCATATGATAAGCATCTAGAATAACCTTCTATTGTTCTAAACATTAAAGGATGGATAAGATCTTTTCAATGGAGTTGATCCATTATTCAGAATTGGAGGGATCAGATAATCCATTAAAAGTAAGAGACCTTTGTCTAATGAAGCTCTTGATAGCGACTTATTCTTTATTGGGGGGGCTGAATATTCTTATTGACCCATGTTTCTATTCAAATATTGAGTTAACTGAGAGAGTATCATGACAAAGTTCGTGATTCCCGCTCCCATCAGATTGGGTATCTCATTAGAACTGTTGTTACATTGATCTTTACATCAGTTGTTAGATAGATTCCTCCAATTACTGACCTTTTGATGGAATAAAAGAAAACATAGGGGTAACACATAAATGGTAATCCAAAGACAAAAACATATGACTTATAAATTACTTTTATTTCCTTAACTTATGAATATATAGGCTTCAATCTATGTTATCCATGATCTACTTCCCAACATATATTTTTAGAGGCATTTTTTATTCCCTTAACAATGGTTCATACTAAGATTGTGAATTTACCAAAGAATATCCCCTATGAGTTTCGTAACCAAGAGTGCCACAAGGCCTGTTTTTGTGCACCGGTTCCCATTTGAGTCTAGCTCAAATCAGTGTTATTAGGTTTTACCCATAGATATATATGTGACAGAGCCTCCTCTACCTAGTCATATCCACATAGAGATTTATTTTCTTGATAAACCACTTAATTATTACTCATGAAAATTTATGGATGTTTTTATTATACTTAGTCTTATCCCTAAGTCTTTTATAAGGGTTTTCTAATCCTAATCCCAAAAAATAACAAAACCTATCCTCTGATACCAACTATAATAACCCTGCTCTTTATTACAAACTTAAACATGATTTATTACATAAAATCATCATTTGATACAACATATAATATTGATATGTCTAGTGTATTTGGGGAATAGGAACATTACATAACTACTTAAAACATGAAATAGAACATCGTTATTGAATACATCCTTTACATGATAAGTACATTACCTCATACATAGCTTTGTATGTGATAACCTGAGCACATACATAAAAAGGGGTGAGATATAAAGCCTAGTAAGGGAGTAAAAAAGTCATAAAATGAATAATACAATACATGTTATGAAATAGGCATATCAATGAAGCATATGATAAACATGAACACAAAGGCATGATATAGCATGATTAACATAACATTGGAATGTGGCAATAACATTTAACATGATATTAGCATGATCCAAGGATCATTGCACATGGAGCATGATTAAACCTTCATTGCAGATGAATTATAATGAGTAAACCCTCATTTTACTTGACGTATCATGATATTAATCATTACCCAATGCATTTGAGTGCTATCAGGGCACGCCCTTCTTAATCCTTTCATTTCATGCATAAGTGTACTGAATGGATCATATAACATGGATTCATTAAAAATCATCATTTATTCCAAGTTAAAGAAATTTTGAATTAATACATGAAACCCTATAATCAATATGTAGATGTGCATAAATTTTAATACCCTTGACAGAGAAATGGGCATGGTATTCACTACACAATGACTTTCACTTTGAAAATTGTGGAGCAATTTCGGCAGCATAACGATGTGACATAAGAATTCATAAAAACAATTTATGAGAGAAAAAGGGGTATCTCATAATATGTACATGAAATTTATAGTAATGGGGTCATATAGATATATTTCCCAACATATGTAATGGAAATTGGATTCATAATATAAAATAATTTCATGAATGTAAATGAGGAGAGAGAAATCCCTTACAGAATTTTGGCATACTAACGAGTGTACATGGGATACACTAATGATAGATATAGGGGTACATCATAATTAAAAATGAGGATGGAAGTATAGGGGTGGTGTGAAATCATACCCAAACATTTTTAATTTAAATTAAAATGGTATAACAACATGATGAAATTGAGAAAAAAATGAGAAAGGAAGGAATCCCTTACTTGGAAGTGTGAACCCAAAGGATTGGGAGAGGGTTGAGAGAGGATTATTGGGAGATTGGGGAACCTTGAGAGGATTCTATAGAGAGGAGGTCATGGGTTGGTCAAGCTAGAAATTATTTGAGTGAAGAGGAAGTGGGACCATGGGTGGGTATATATAGGGAAAGAGAGGGAATTATTTATTATTTAGGTTTTGGGCACCACACATTAAACTAATCAAAAGCACAAACCAAGCCATTGTTTTTCCCAATTTTTTTCCAAAGGGGATTGGAAAATATTATTTTATAAGGCCAATGGACGAAATTATTAAAATATTAGGCTTGATTATGTGGAGGTGAGTGACACTCTCTAGGAAATCATTTTGAAAAGATAAATTGTTTTATAAGTATTATAAGGTCAACTAAGGCTTTGTAAAATATATAAAATGAACCTAAAATTACATTATTTTAATTTTAATACATATATTGGAATTAAATATAATTTATAGTATTTTATTACAACACTAATAGGTCATTATGATGTCCTAAAACACAATATATAATTTAAAGGTATTTAATTTTTACTTAAAATTTCGAGGGTCTCAAAAAATTATGAAAAATTCACCGTTGTATAATTTTAATGTTCTGATTCCAAAAATAATATTAATTTAATATAAATACTTTTTAAAATATGTGAATTTTTACTTTTAAAATAAAAACCGACATTTATCGAAAATTAATGGGTTTTGACAAAAACAAATTTCAAACCTTAATAAAAATTACAATTGTATTTCAAAAAATTATACAATCATTTATATTTAAAAATTAATTTATTAATAATATTTTATTAAAATATTATTTAATTAAAAAATACATTAATTCATTAAAATAGATTTCTTAATTGAGTATTAACTAAAAAAATACTATTTGTGCTTTAAAAACCATTTACCAAGTAACAATAATAAAATGAATGTATCTTCTCAATAAAAAAATAATGTACATAATCATAGTGATAGGGTATTTTTACATAACCCCTTACAACACTTTCATATGACCTAAGGGTAAGTTGTGTGATAGTGACAGACTCTTGGGGCGACTTGGATAACATCTCTTGGGTGGTAATCTCTATCAACTTCCACTTCTCTTTCAGGTGGTTTTATTCGAGCTTAACATGTTGAAGCTTGGCTTGGTCTTGGTCAAGAGTGAAGCCCAATGACGCCACATCCTTTCCAAGATTCAAAAAATGGGCTTCGTATGAAGCAATTATACTGGATGAGTTCATCGCTTCCTTTGTCTGAGTAAATTGGATTTGTTAAAGCCCTATATTTATACTAATTTGGTGATCACTGTTCAACGACTATATTAGAAATGGTAACGATTCTTAACAGTATTTGGAAATACAAAAACATAAAATAAAACCATTTCACATAACAATACATTTAATTAGATCAAGAGTAATTTTCATCAATAAATGTTTGGGTCGTTACAATTCGGACCCTTAAACTTAGTATGCTTTCTATCATCATCACTTAATGATACTCAAATTATGGCTATTAAATTAAATAAATTTCACTACATTATTCATTGATAAATGTAATAAATATTATATTTTCAAAACATTAAAAAAATATTTATTATTATTGTTTAATAAGCATTATTTTTTTGAAACAATTGTGATAAAAATATCAAGATCAAGCAAACCCAAATAAATATTATTTATTCTAACCTGTTAAATTCATAACATGAATTTAACTGATATTTCAAATACAATTAGTGTGTGTCCCTCTAGAACTCTTTATCTGTGGCATTAGGCAAAACCTCCAAATGTCCAAGGTTAGTATCTAGAAACATACCAAAGTATCCATAGAGAAATAAATTAACATCACAATGACTTCCAACCTCTTACAAACATTTCCCATTTAATATAATAATTTTATCACAATATATCTAATCAACCAAGTTGCATGATGGTTCCATCAACCTATACACTCTATGTCACTTTCTTTGACTTCATGGAATTAAAATTTTTCATTGATCACCAAGGCCATAGATTTATATAGTCAGTTTTATTCAATCAAAAGGGCACGATATATCTACTTATTTATGTGAACATAAGGGATAAATTATTTCTATCATTATCCATTAACACAATATCTCTTGTGATGCACCCAAGGCCATAGATTTATATAGGGAGGTTAGAATAAATCTTCCACCAAAAATCCTTGGTTATCATCCCAATGTATTGTAGTTCATTGGATGGCCTCATGGAGATTATATACTTGACTGATTACTCCACCTATAATATCATTGTATTGGATATATATCTAGAATTAGGTTTGTTACATTAATATCTATAATTTTATTTTTCAATAATACTAAACGATGTTGAAATCTATGTATATACATTGATATAGAAGATTTATGGAGACCTAGGTTGAATATACCTTAAGGTCCAACTACTTGAATGAAAGATGTTGTATCCTCAATAATGAAAAAATTAACCCAAATCTATGCATGTGAACTTACACTATAGGATTAATAGGATGCGCCCACTAATATGGTGACATATTTTGAGGGGATTGGGGTTCTAGGAATTAAGGTGAATGTCCTCACCCATTATCATCTAACCCCTTATCATATTAGTTGATTTTCATGTTTTAATTATAAATTCTAGTAACCCTACTTTTAGCTGTTGAATCTCAAGGTATCTTTATCTCAATATACCAACCAATGATAGATGCTTTGATGTAGATTTATCTCATGCAAGAGAATTCAAGAGGGGTCAAGATTAGACCATCTCTAAATAATTTGGTTTTGGGATATGTGATGGTACCTATGTCTTCCTTTAGTTTAAAACTTGAGGATACTCTTTTCAAGAAGTATATCCAGTGCTGAGTGTGTAAGAGGATCTCAATACAAATTCTTGAGACTCCACTTAGTAAAATTGTTGACCAATGGAATCATATCTAGTAGATTTTCATCTAAATGAATTTTAGTGGTATAAATACAATGAATTTACTACTAGGGTGAAGTAGGTGATCACTACTTGAAAAATAGTGGTCTCATTTAGGTCAAATATTTCAGATTCATAATACTCAGTCTAGTTCACCAACCTCTTAGATCGAGCCATCTAGAATGCTTCTCAACATGCTGTAGTGGATGTCATATGATAATATAATTTTATCAATGTTTGAGACTTGGTGGATCTCCTTCACCAAGATCTGTCCTAAATTCAAAAAAACTTATAATTCCTAAAAAATTAATGTTGGAGAATCAGTAGTCAGTTTATAAGGTAGAAAATGTAGTGATATACAAGAAAAATAGGGTAGAGTCATAACAGGTTAATGTCAAAGAATAAATAACAAAGCTAATAAATTTACATGAGGATATTTTTGACTCAAGAATGTAATGGTTCAATTTATGGAATCCATTTAGTTTACCCTATAATAATGTCTCCATCTACATATCTATGAAAATATAATGAGAGAGTCTTAGTTTATGAATGTTCATCTCATCCATTTTTATTAAAAAATGAAAATAAATTATTTTTATTGGTCATTGTTGATTTCTCTACTTCCTTTAAATTAGGTATTTCCATCCATTGAAATCTGAAAAAACCCTTAAATATTAGTATACAGATAACTTGATTCAAACTAAAAATTGAGCTAGAAAGGATGAGTCAACCATTATTCCCAAACATAGAAGTTAGAAATATATCATACTAGTTGTTTCTAATTAATTGTTATATAAATAAATACCATTACCATAACACTAGAGTTGGTATATTTGTGTGTGGGTGGAAATTTATTCTTATTGAAGGCTCACAGATGGGTATAAATATAAATATTATCAGCATAACAATAATGTTTTTACATTTGGATATGATATGATTTATTCCTTTTCATGTATCATAAATGATTATAGGCATAAAAACATCACTATAGTCAGTCTATTTTGATATGGATGTGGATTTACTCCTATAAATGTCTCATGAATAGAAATAGGAAGAAATACCTTCTTCATATCACAAGAGTTTGTTCATTTGGATATAAATGGTTATTTCCTCAATGTAATGACATACGAGTAGTTATAGGAATAAATATAATAACTATAACACTATAATTTCTCTATTTGGATATGATATTATTTCCTCATAGGTGTTCCTCATTGACCAGTATAGGCATAAACACCATTACTGTAACACTAGAGTTAGTCCATTGAGATGTAAATGAAGGTGGATGAATATGACTATGATCACTAAGGGATATTTTTTAAAAGAGTATTGTAATATCCAATGGAGATTAAGCACAATGAAAGAAAATATTTATGTGTATATCATGGGTATTTTTAACACATACTCCAAATATGTTAAATTTATCTATCTTTTTTCTAGGCCAAGTGACCTAGAATGCATGACTTGACTTTTTTTTGGGATCAAACAGTAGACACCATAATTATTGTATCCTTTATTTTATTTTCTTATTCTTTTCCTGCAACATTTTCCTAATACTCATATTAGAAAATTTTAATGGGAAAAAACACAAATTTTACTTAGTCCACCCATAATAAGTTGTTATTCTGAAATGTTTTAGACCATTATTTATCATTCAAACACTCACTATTTTCTAGATCATGAATGATGCATGTCTATTAAGAAGAAAATCAAATTTATCCTAGGATTCCCTTTACATTGTTTCAACCTATTGAGTTATATATCTCGTTAATTAGGTGTTTTTAGGCCTTTATAGTCATACTGGTGAGATATGATCTTTAAAGTCGTATATCATTAACCAAAAGAGAGGTAATCTATAGAATAACATGTGAGAAACTAACATAGTGAGAATAGATATCCCAATGTCACAAATTTATAAAACCTTCAGAAATGGTACATAGAGTTATAAGGTAACAATTTCTATACTACATGTATCTCATGTTTTATGTTGATCTTATTTGACCAAAAGGTTACTGAAGTTTATGGTTATACAATTTTGACCAAAAGGTGGAAGGATCTATGTAGTAGTATGAGAAAGGGAAACTTGATGTGAAAGAGGGCCCAGATCTATCATATATGTTTATTGGTGAACATAATTTAATTTTATACTGATTATAAAAAGGGAGAATTTTTTTTAAGGTTAGAAAACGTTGAACACAAATTTATAAATTCATAAAGTTTTTATTGAAGGGTGAGATGGTGTATATGTATAATGCATGAAAAAACTTATCCATATTTGAATTATGAGTTTCACTATAATGGTTTCAAGTTGTATAGAGTTTAGAGTACATTTTTCTTTGGAACAAAAACAGATTTTTGTTTTCATACCATATTGGGGGGAGAGTATACAGATCCATATTAAGGGTATGTATGAATAAAAAAAAAAACTTATTCCTAGGATCTGAATATTATTATTATTGATAGACATGAAAGAATTATAAGGATTCAAACACTTGTGAAATGAATTAGGTTTATAAATAAAATGAATGTTTAAGGGGGGTTCAGGAACCCTAAAAGTTACACCACTATTTATAGAATGAACATTCAAGGTAAAGAGATATAATATGAAGTTACACTAACTTCATTATATACAAGTGGATCCAGCAAGCAAAACTCGACTTTTTCTAGGGAAATATGGTGGGACCCTTAATCATTGTGTCATTTTTCCATTTTCAATCTAATTTTTTATTAATCCATGATAGTTGGTTTCTTAATTAATAAGTACTTTAATTTTTCTTAGGCCTCCCATTATGATTTTTTGGATTGATAAGTTTTACATATCTTTAAACTTATATTTATAGTCATGTAGTCCAAACCTATTTAGATCTAGAGTTTAAGGTCATTAAAATTTTATGAAACAATAATAAAGATTAATCCCATAAATATTTGACCAAAATGTAACGTAGTCTACCTATACATGAGTGTAAGTTTGACATTATTTGGAGGAGGGTACCGTTATTAGAATATATTATCATATGGGTGAGTGTATATTGTTCAATGGTTTTAGTTCATGGGATAAGGGGTGAAAAATGACAACCAAAATAGGGATCAAGGGCCTAGAATATCACAACACCTTTTGAATAAGGAATGATGTTGTTTCTAATCATGAATTCAGTTTCATATATTGGGAATATTGAAATTGGATAGGTATGTAAGGTATTATTTCTAACCACATACAAATTATGGGATCCAATGTGATTTTGTGGGGGTGTACAGAGATTATAGGTCCTTCTCCTCATGAAGAAAACATGTTTCTGATTAGAAGTCCATATTAGTGGTTCATATGTAGAACTATATTGAAAGAGTGTAAGAATATCCAAATAAACGTTTCCCTTGGATTTAGATGCACTAGTAAACAATAGTAATGAAAGGTTTATGGAATTTTGAGAAACTATATGCATGAAGTGTGATCTATGGACAATATTGTTCAATATTGGTGGTGGAGGAATTCTAAACCTAATATTTCTATGTCTAGGATTTCATGATCCCATATAAATCATTAAAGGTGAATGTTGAATAATGTCAGATTCCAAAATATAAGGTCTGTATGTCACTATGTATATCAAAATTACAAGAATTAAACCATATATAGTCCTCATAAAGCATCAAAATAAATATAATTCTTATTAAGTAGATGGGTATTTCATCCTGAAATGTGATTATAATGATAAGGATATCAATAGTAAATCCTAAGATAGAGCTCTAGTTTGTACCCTAAATCTAAATATAGTAATTCCAAACACAATGATTTTTATGAATAAAGATGCATTTTAGCTTTCTGTAAGGTCTTATATTTCATGTTATCCTATGTAATAGATCACACAGAGTAGTTTATGATCATGTAGGGTGGACCATATATCATGTGGTCTAACTTCTTGTGCCAAGGACTTAGATGTTCTGTGGTTTAATTTCATGTGATTTTGATCTATATGTTTTGTAGTTTGAGGTTATGTTATAATGGCCTAGTTGTTCTGGAGTTTAAGTTCATGAGAAAAGGAACTATGTATAATATATTTGATGTTTAACTAACTGGTATATAGAATGACATAGTTTCATATTAGCATTAAACCCATGGAGAAGGACTTTATGTTGAATATGTGGGTTTCATTCTTGTATATGACTATTTTTAAATAGATATATTTTTTCATATGATAGGTTTATGGATATAAAAACGTATGTTGGAAGCCATTTGTTTAGATGCATCAGGTATAAAATGAAACAAATTTTCATGAATGTTGAACAGTGAGTAAAAATATAAAATAAAATATTAATAATAATAAGGTTTGAATTAAAATTTAGTGTTGGGACTAGGATAATATATATTTGAATCACTAATTATTTTAAAGGAATAGGAATAAATCCACAAATAGTTCTTATAGGAAGCCTCTGTAATGATTTATCTTAAAGACAATAGAGAGGGGGGGATAAAATATGTGGGTGTCTTGCTATGATATTTAAACATAAACAACATCACAATTTATGAAAAGTCTCATTACTATAGAATAACTGGTGCAAGTGGAGTTTCACCTAGTATTATGATAGGATATCATGGAATTAATATGTATCAAACAAGAATATACATCAATCCTTGAATAGTTTTTATTAGTCAAGAGATTTTTTGGAAATATATTATGTGAACCATGACACTAAGATATCTAAATGAAACCAAAGTTGTATTGTTCTCAAATATAGGATAACATCTTGGTGGGTAGATCTATCGAATATGGGGGGTACTCCTTTTCAATATTGGTTCATGTATGAATATATTCTAGAGGCTCATATATAGATTTAGTTTCTATATTGATGGGGTAAATTTTCATTTCTCTATGGGATTGTAGATATG
Source organism: Viscum album (assembly GCA_963277665.1). Classification (NCBI taxonomy): domain Eukaryota; kingdom Viridiplantae; phylum Streptophyta; class Magnoliopsida; order Santalales; family Viscaceae; genus Viscum; species Viscum album. Next base: position 1,357,110,044 of record OY728166.1, on the reverse strand, counting down.
TATCCAGGGGCTAAAAAAGTTCATATATGGATCTGGTTCTCATGTTAGGAAATTAGTACATGCATGGAATAATACTCTAAGCAGTTTAAGATATTAAAAGATGCACTACCAACCATATAATTTATTATAATGGAAAAGGATTTTAGGAATGTGGTTCTACACCAATATGGTTTGTGTATATAATAGGATAACCTCATATCAATTATAGAAATTTTGGGGGAAGCCTCATGTGAATTAAGGGGAATTAACATCAATACAGAGAGGGATCTAGTCAAGATTTATATTTGATCCCAGGATAAGTGATTTTGTTTTCAATATGTATCATGTAGTAATAGTAATCAATCCACATATATTTTATATCAAATCTATTCTATAAAGATCAAATTGTTGTGAATGGGTGGAAAATATTGTTTTAGCTTAATATGGATACAATGATAAAACTCAATTTAGGGGAGGCCCAAATAGTAAGGTGAAAAGGGGCTTGTTTGTTTATAGAATTCATGGATGGGACTAGAATATGAGATCCAATAATCACTATGTATCATGTGATGATAGGAATCAAGAAACACATTATTTTTGTGAGTAATGGTATTTTACATGAAAAAGAGTTTGTGTGCCAATAAAATATTACACATATTTAGAACTCATGTAAGGGAGTTAGGTTATACGTGGTAGGACACTTTAAATAGTTTAAGGTCTAATAAGAACGAAAAAATATTGTACAATTTAATGTCATATGAAAAGGATGAAATTCCTTACCTAAATATGAATATAAGTAATATCAATATCACTAATCCAGACAATTGACCAAAAAATCTAAACTCACAAGAGTCGTGATCAATATAAGAAACATGAATTGATTGTAAGATTTCTAATGTATCATAATAGAAACTTTCAAGAAAAATTATTAACCACATAGTTTAATGTTATATGGCGATGATGTTGATTTTTTATGGTTTAATGTCATGTAGAAATAACCAATTACAAGCAGTTTAAATTATTTTAGATTGAATTTATGGTGGCATTTCGTATAAGGTGATGATGCTTTCTCTAAATTGATATATAGTTTAGGATATTTAGATGAGGATTATGACTATGTAGTTTAACATCTTGGAGTGAGTATGTTGTGAAATGATATAAAATTTATGAAAATTACTTTTTGAGAAACCTTTTATTAATTTGAGGTATGATGAGAACTCATACATTGTGATTAGGGAACAAGATCCATAAGAGTATACCTTGTGTACAATGTATGGTCCCTTTAATTTTGGTTCCATTTTTAGATTCTTATTTCTATGTATCATTGTAGTTATTATGGATAACACCAATTCTCTTTGGATAAATAAATTTAGAAATATATTTTTATTTAAGGATTGATCTATCTAATTCTTATAAATCTCATGTTTTTGGAACATACATAACCATTTCCCATCAAGTTGCACAAGTTATTCGAGTCATTTTGTGTGAGTATTTATCCTTGGGGAGATGATTATATATGGAGATAAAAATAAAAAGAATCAAAATATCACTAGGTATTTCTATTTATTTCCCATATAATTGGGAATATGGGTCCATCTATATAGTGATGTTAGTCATTGTTTGATAATCCCACAAATGATGCATTAGTCTTCCCATACGTGATTTTTTATTCCAATCCACCAAATTCTGAAAAATATAGGATAATGAATTATTTATGAACATTATATATTCATTGTACTCCACATGATAGAAGGAATAATGGTTATACTAGTTATTTTACTCTAGGTATATTCTTTTCATCTCAAAAACATTGAAGTTGTTTCCATTTTCCTTTAATATAATGCGAGAGAAACCAAATATTGTAATGATTCTATACATTACAAAGTTGATGATATCTATTGTACTAACTTCTTTGAGTGGTGTATCCTCTTCCCCTTTTTTGAAAAAATCAGTGGTTGAAAGGATAAACATGAATCACCTAACTGTAGTGGGGTGATATGGACCCATGAAATCAATTCCCTATTTGTAAAATGTCTAGGAGTATTTGATGTTGAGAAAGAAATCAAGGGTTTGATGGTTGAAATTGAAATGTACCTATAAAGTGTAGAACCTTTTAATGAATTCTAATAAATCATGATTCATTAATAGCTTGAAGTAACTAATTCTTCTACTTTTATGTGAGATCTTGGTCCCTGACTAGTGAGCGCCATAAGATATAAAATGTAATTATTTAATTAATGCGAGGGTATCACTTCCATAGATACAGCTGAGTATAATTCCACCGAAACTCCATTTGTTGATGACCTTTTAGGAAGCATAGTCACAATAGATAGTGAAGTTCACTACCTGATAATGAATCCACACTCTCTCAGATTGATCCAGTGGATGGATCTCTACTTTTTGGTAATCCAAAAATGGGGATATTCATTAACTGTAAGAATAGGATGATTAGGATATAGGCTCATCCTATTCATGGGTAACATTGATATCTCTTATATTATTATTGATGAATGGGGACACTATCCTATGATTCATGACATGGGTTATTATCTCATCCTTTTCTAGACCATCCAAGGTGGTATCTCTATTTTCCAAATAATCGATGTGATAATTAAAAAAACACACAATATAGTTTAGGGTCATATCAGAGGGTAATTCCACCACTATCTCTTGGTTATTATCAAGTAATGTGATTAATTACTCCTTATTGATAGCATATTCATTATTTATTTTCTTGATTACCAAATCTGAATAACCTATAATTTTTAGGTGCCAAACTGGTATCTGAAAGGCTAAATACAAACTAAAAATGACGACTTGATACTCTAAATTATTTGTGGTTCATCATTTTTCTATTATAATGGAATTGGGAAATACTAGATTGGATGGGGAAGAAAACAAAATTCCTTCGAAAACCCAATTTTTTTTTGAGTTCTCAAAAGGCGCTCCTTTCTTCCTTGTATTGATGTTTCTCCTAAGGTACCTGGAGCCTGTAATGGCCACCCAGTCGTCCCGGTTTCATCCAAGGAGTTCTCCGAGGCTTCGTCACTTCTCGCCACGGCTCTGGTCGCGAAGTTCACTCGTCGTAGGCCTCCGGTTGAGGTGTTAGAGAGGTATGTGAATCAGGAATTGGGTTTAGGTCATCGTGCGGTGGTCGGTCTCCTAGGGCCGCGGAAAATTCTTGTCTATCTCTCCGATGAAGACGACTTGGCACTGGCCTGGTCTCGTACAAACAGATCTGTTAGAGGTTTTTCTTTCCATCTTCACCGTTGGCCGTTTGATTTTCACATGAGTCGTGATTCTTCCACTTCGGCAATCTGGATTCAACTTTCGGGGCTGCCACTACCCTTTCAGAATCCATCTCTCCTTCGTTCAATAGGTAATTCATTGGGTCGTTTCCTTTGTGCGGACTGGAAAATGGAGTCCATGGTGCATCCTATTGTCGCACGAATTTGTGTCGAAATGGAGCTCTCCCATCCTCCGACCGACAAGGTTTGGATTGTGATTGAGGGGCAATACAGGTACGAGCAAAATGTTTTCTATGAATCTTGGTCAGCGTTTTGTTCTTTCTGCCACAGACATGGACACTGTGTTGAGGAGTCTCGCAAAAGGTCTTCGGTGGTTTTGGTTGATCCTTCTCTGGCGGGTAAGAGTGTTTCATCGCAGGTTGAGGGAGTTGGAGCCGATGCTGTCATTGGCACTGAGACTACTGCGTGCAATCTGAGGTCAGGGGAAGTGTCCTTGAGTACCATTGATAAGGTTGTGGCTCTTCGAAGTGATCAAGAGCAGGGACCGCCTAGTCAAACTGGGGTGGGTCTGTCCTGTCTTCCGAATGCTTCGGTGGTGGATCCTACTGGTTCGGGGAGGGCGAAACCTGCAGACCCGGTCTTGAAGGAAGCATAAAAGGTCTCGGAACCACAGGTGGAGGCTGTTTCGGATCGTCTTAGGAAGGATTTAGGTGTTTTTCAGGTGACCAGAAACATGGGGAAAGAGATTCAGGGTCAGATGGACGAGGCTTTGGCGAGGTCCTCGCTCCCTACAGGGGAGTCTTCAAGCTCTGAGGCCAACTATGTTTCGTTCAAAGACTGGGGGAATCTGAATTCCCAGCATCAGTTTATGGGTAGGGGTTTTGATCAACCTTCTTTTCAGGTGGGGTTAGGGGATGAAGAATATTGTGTCAAAGGGAAGGAAGGGGTCAATGGGGGAGGGTTTTCCCCAGATACCACCCTTGGCCAAATGATAGGGACTGTCTTGGAGGTACAGGCTCAGGCCATCCTGGGAGATGCAGGGGGTTCGGATTCTGGTATACTGTCCGGGGTTGCTTCTGCTACCTAGCGCCCTGTCGCCTTGAGCAACAGGTTTGAAGTATTGAGGGAAGTGGATCTGAGAGTGGAATCTATTGCCGTGGATTAATTAGATAAGGCCAACAGGAGGAGTTTTGATGACATCACTCTGGGTGGTCGGATCCGGGGGCCTGCTCATCCAGAGTCTGCTGTTGGTGGAGGGGAGTCAGAACATGACGAGGTTGGTAGGAATTTTTCTGAAGAAGAGCCCGGTTCAAGAACCAACAGGAGTAAGAGGAGAAGGAGGGTCAGGAAGGATTACTCCTCTTTAACTCCTTAATTGAGGACCCGGTCAGCAATAAAGATAATGGTTGAGGAGCTGGACAAGGAGGTCAGGTGTCACCGTAAGTCATCTGATCAGTCTGAAACTTTCTCAGACTTGGTTCTAAGCTCGGACGAGGTAGTGACAGAGCAAGTGTTATTTCTCAATGCTTCAGAGGAGGAGGCGGCCAAGATGATGGGTCGGAATCTTGAGTTGGACCTTAATGAGGAACAATATTTGTGGGTTGACAAACAAGATGCGCTTCTGGTTGCAGGCTTTAACAAGGGGTTGATCAGAATAGAGGAGTACATGCAGATCTGGAACAAACTGACTTCTGCTTTTGAAGACCTGGTAAGGGGGGATCCACTTTTACAGGCCTCTAGTTTAACCTAGAATCTGGTTAGGGATACGAGGTTTGGTAGAACTCGACTGGTTTTCAATGATTTTGTTTTTTCATTCCCTGACTAATGTTTTGTTGAGGTTCAATCCTTGTTGTGTGGATTTGCTGGAGGGTCATATCGGCTCTGAAGGGTTAGAGCACGCTCCTTCCTCCTTTGATGGTCATTGGGGATGTGGTTGATTTAGAGGGATGGCTTGCCATCAGGAGGGACCATGCTTGCATGGGATCACTGAGTGGTCCTTCTATGGAGGTAACTGTTGCTACTTTTACTTGGAAGAGGTTGGTTCGGGTTTGTTTTATTTGGAACGATTTGGTGTTTGTTGGAACCTTTGGTTTCTCACTTTCTCCTCAAAAGTGTCTTTTTTAATAAAAAAATAATTTGCAGACTCTCCTTTGAGGAATGAACCAAATGTTAAAATATTGGAAAATGGATTCCCATCATTCTAGATATATGGACAAAATTGGTTTGATAAGGATATAAAGGATAGAGTCAAAAGGAAATAACAAATGAATCATTTTTTTGTTGGATATAATATCTCATCTTCAATACAAAAAATACCAATGTAGAATAATTATTCTTGTTGTTTGAAAATTGAGTCTTAATTCCCAACATTATCTGGATGAGATAATAGAAACTAGTTACTCTTCTTGCATAATTCTTTTGATCCATGAGTGAATAAAGTGATTGATCCTATGTTTTCACATATAAGATGTGTGATTTACCTTTGAGAAGTGGAATCATAGTTGGTGGGTAGAGGTGGTACTGTTTGTGATTAATGAAGAAACCACTGGTAGTAAACCCTTCATTTAATTAATATGATTAAGGGTATGAATTTTCTAGTTATATTATAAATAAATAACATAATTTAGTCAAGATATCCCTACATTCCTCTCAATTCCTTGATGTTTTGGGGGTAAAGGTAAGTTAAGAATCAACTTAATCTTATTAGGGTTGACTTATATTCAATAATGGGATTCCATGAAACTAAAAAAATTTCTTGACTTTTCCAAAAAATTTCACTACAAGGGGTTCATTTTTTGGTTATATTTTTAAATCTTTCTAAATACTTCCTCAAAGTTAAAAAATAGTCATAGTGATACTGATATTTGACTATCTTTTCATCCACAAAGAATTTTATGGGTTTTCCCACTATGTACTTGAAGAAATAATTCATAGAACATTGATATGTAGCACTGGAATTCCTTAATCCAAAAGTAATTACTCATTAGAAATATTTCCTCTAGGGTTCCATGAAAGTAGTTTCTTCTTCATTGTCATAGGAAATTTGAATCTGGTGGTAACCAAATTACCCATCCTTGAAGAATATGGCTTCAAATATATCCATCATTTCGACTAGTGAATATATGATTAGGACTAAGAAGTTATCCATTATGTAATTTCCACTAGGGTCTCTAAATTTAATACAGACATAGATCTAAAAAATTTCTTTCTTAATAGGAATTATTCATGCTAAGAAAATTTGATACTAAGCTTCATTAGAGAAGTTGGTTTTGATGAATTTGTTAATCATAAATTATACTTTGGAAATGAGAGTTTCATTATTTCATTATACTGCTTATTTTTATCTGCATTTTGTTATCTGGAAAGCATAATTGATAGGTGGACACCTCAGGATGCAACCTCAATATTTCATTGTAGTTCCAGGTGAACATAACTCAATGCCATTTTAAAAAATAAATATACTTCTCCTACACTTCATGTTCTATGTATGATCATTTCAACATGGTCTATGGATTATCCACTATAATAAGAGTAAACTTTTTGATATCATAAATGGTGGTAGAGACACCTTAATCAAATTATTGAGGGGAATATCTGAGTTTATCTTCCATCTCACCCTATATTCTATCATTATATAAAGTTGAAATTGAAGGGTAATTTATTGATCTAAAAGATTATATAATGAAATTATCATATTTTATAAATGAAGATGATAAATTTCTAGAACTTGAGGGTGCCAATATGAGGGCATCATAATTAGGGGAATCCTACATTTATTATCCCTCCTCTTTACTACCATCTGGTGAAGTGGAGTTTATAACATACTAAAATTTAATAAAGGGTATAGGGATACCTTCAGACTCCACTGAAACTTATGCAAGGAAATAATAATTTGGAGAATTTTCTTGTTTGCTGTCATTTTTATAGGATAAACCCTGATCCAAATCTTATAAGATTTCCATAGCTGACATAGATATCATCATGTAAAGGTTTAGGTGAAGTCTTTGAACCTTGGAAGCTCCCTGGAGATTGGATTTTTACCTCAATCAATTTGATAGGAAATAAGTAATCCTCACATAGTATACTTCAAGGGATTTCTGGAGTAGCTCCCATGCCATTGGGAGTGGAATCTTGAACTATGTCACCTACCATAGAATTTTTTCTTTACCACTTGTAGATACATGCATTGATATACAAGGATTCACAAGACTCCAAGAAGGAATTTTAGCCTCATAGTTCCCCAACATTTCCATTGATGGGGTACTTTAGGCATTAATGGTATAATAATGATATTGGCATGTGTATGTGGAACTATGTCTTTCCCAATAGAACACTAAATGTTGTTTCCTAACATCTCCTATCCAGAATAAAACATCCTATGGATAATTTCATTAAAAATGAATCAATATAGAATGTTGTGGTCCAAAATTTGGTGGTAATGGAAATTATTAGGATGATCATTGAAGTTGACTTCATCGGTTTCCATTATTGTAGAAAACTTGGGTAGATTGTTTCTCATGGCTATGATAAATTAACATAGAAATGATCATTTTATAAAGAGTTTGTTATTTTATTTTTTTCTTATATCACGAGTGACCTTGATTTGTTCATGCCATTTAATGAGGGAGGTGATTCTAATTTTTTCACATTATGGGAGGTACTGGGGGATACTGAGCTTATATGGGTGCCCCAAAAATTTTAGGTTCTAGTTTAAGCATGTTATTATCTATTTCATCTTTATTATACTTCATTCCTTTTGCAATAGGTCTATGAAAATATTTTTCTTTGGTTTACCAAAAGGAAATATCTAGGAACTACTCCATATTTGTACACTCCAGAATTCCTTTGGGGTATACTAGAGGAAATAACGGTGTCTTTAAATCATCTCATAGATTTCCTATGAGAATTTGTATCAGTTTCTCTAATGAGATCTACATATTAAGAGTTTATATCAAACCCTTCTATCTTAGGATTAAATCTAAGACTCTAATTTTCAAACTTCTTGAAATTCAAGAGATCACTGATTTTAATACTTCTTAATATATAGAAAAATTTATAGAGAAATTGATGAATAAGTTTTTCCCAACCTATAATGGATATTTTTGTATAATCAGTATACTAGATATATGGTATACCCTATAGGGTATACACAAAACCTTTGATTTTTTCTACCTCTTAATGATCTAGTTTCATCATCATAGAGTCACATTGAGACTTGCAATTTTTCAAGTGTGGTTCTAAATATAATATTGCATTTATGTTTGGGAAGATGGGATTCCTGGTGTTTGGTAAAAGAGATGTGGTATCCACCCATTCTGGATTTGGACTCCTCTTAGTCTGCATTGGGGCATGCTATCCTTTTATAGCTTCTATTCAGGTGTTAAGAGACTCAATAAGGTTGTGGAGACAAAAGTTAATTTTCTATAAGTTATGGAATAAATGTGGGTAGCATGTGAAGCCTGATATAACACCCTATGTATACGAGCTGTATATACTAAATTTAAGTTAGACCAGGGTAACATTACCCAAATTAGGGAATTCTTTGTCATAATGTATGAAACTATTGGTCATAATCAATCACTGGATTTAAATAAATCTGTTGTTTGGAATGATATATAATTTTATGATTAGTCTCTTCTCTTATGGGTTAGATAACCCCTCCTGTTGGAGGATATTTGTTGGAGGAGATAAATTCACATCTACTTGAAAATTTTACTCTTGGGGAATATTAACCCTAAGTAATTTTCATTGATTCATTTCAGATTCTCAATATTGTCTTTATATTTCACCAACTTCTATTTAGAGGAGATAATTTCATCCTATTATTTTAGTGAGTGGGATATACCTACACCATTTACTTTTTCATTAGTTAAAGCACATGAAGTAAGTGGAAATTTAACATTGGTAGTTTCTATATTCTATGTCTACCTTTGATATCTAGTTTTCATGCCTTCCTTAAGTGTTTTAGTGAAATCTTAGTTTTGGAAAAATGATTATTCATCACATCCCTCTGTATCTATGTATTGAATTGTTTCCTACCATATATTAACAATGAAAACATTCATAGATGTATATCAATTAGTGGTAAATAAATCTTCATTATCATAAGAATAAAAGGGATGGTTTTCATCCCATGTGGCCTCCTTAAGAGGCAAATCAATATCCTATATATTCCCTAAATTTGAAGGCTACTTTGGCTTATGACCTCTATGGGGTTTAATATTTCCCACTTTTCATTCCAATTGGAGTGTTTTTTGGATAGTGAATATAAGGAGATCCATAAACATACTTCTTAATTGTGATTGAAAAAATATGGGTATTCCATATAGTGATAATGTAGAGACCCGAAGCCTAACGTACATGAACATTACATTACTTTTGCGGAATACTTAATACATAACAAAAATACACACACAAGGATCGTAATAGTTTAGTGTCTTTGGAAACTCGGAACGTAATCTTCTAATCCTGGTGAAAGATCTTCAAAATCTCCCATAAAGATCTTCCTTTTTTTTTTACCTAAAACCTTTCTTTATATCCTGGGGAAAAGAAAACATAAAAGGGTGAGCTCAAATGCTCAGTAAGGGTAAACAAAAGAAATATCAATCACATAATTTTCATAAGAACATAACATTTTTGGAAATCTTAACCTGCAAAAGAGAGCATAATTTCATAACATGGGATAAATCATAGTAGTGAAAATGAAACCATAACTTAAAACATTACTCATTGTGGCATACACACATAATCATAGAGAATCATTTCTTGTTAGTCAAGACTCATTGCCAAGACTATCTTAGTGGACAAAGTCCCTTTCTGAATCGAGTAATCCTCGTTTCAGTCCTGTTTCACTGAATCGGTATAACCTACCATTCCAGCCATGTCTATCTCATGAGATATGAAATCTTTACCCAATGCATTGGAGGGAGATATAGGTCCCACCCATCTTATAATGAATCCTTTCTTATGTGTGCCACATAATCATAAAACATACATCATCACATAACATATGTAACAAAAATGGGATTCTTGAAACATCATGACATCATAAATAAATTCATATAACATAAAGGAATTCATAAAAATAATTCCATCACAACATTATCAAATCAATGTAATAATAGGGATAAAATCAGAACCCTTTATTATCTTAGATGGAAAATAATTTTGATAAAACACTTGAACTCCATTCTTGAGGAAAATATCCTTTCTTCTTCAAAAACATTTTTCCTTTCATAACATGTCATACAACTTTAAAATAAAAGAAGTTGATTAAAAATAAACTTGAAAACTTGTAAAGGAAGCTTCTTGGAAACAATGTTTTAAAAATCCATTCATGCCGTATAAGTTAAAAAAAAACATTCTTCGTACTTTTGTCGGAAAAGTCAAAAAGTACCTCGTACGGAAAAACGACAAAAGATTCCTTTCATATTCTTTACTAAAAACTCACCTAAGGGTAAAATTGGATTTAAACTATTGAAAGTGGATGGAAACAATATTACATATTGAGGGAACATGGATGTGGATGATAAAATACACCCCAGTAAATACTTACGAATAAACAATCTCGGATAAAAATGAGATTGTGATATTTCCCTTACCTTAGGTCCGATTAGCTTTGTACGTGTCCGAAGCTCCTGTATAATGGTTTAAATAATGTTATTGACTTATTCCAGAATCATACATATTGATATGATATCATATATGGTCATATTATTAGCTTCTTGTTAGTAATATTTCATTGTTACTTGTTACTCGGGTCTTTATAACTTTTTGTTCTTATGCGTGTTTTGTCGAATAAATTCTTATTCTTATCTTTAGGTTATAGATACTTCATTTCCAGAATGGTATTAGTGTATTATATACCATATTCATTCATTCAATTCATTTATATAATCATTATGAAATGAAGATCATGTAGAACGAGTCGCATCACATCGTGGAGACGGTATTCCGTACGTACGCACGAGTGATGATATCGTTCCTATGATCGTGGAATTGTATTGGAGTATATATATATTATTTCAGTATCAATATTACTTCATAATAATCATAAATAGTTACTCATTACACCATTATACCCATCCTTGTAAAGTGATGGTGGAATATAGATTACACCACGGCGTGGAGACGGTATTCCGTACGTACGCACGCGCGGTGATTTCATTTTTCCGTAGGATGGATAGAAGGTGAATTAGGGTTGTTTCATATTTATAATAACATATCAGTATGTAAGTAATACTGATGTTATTACTTCATCATGAAACAACTAAAGAAGAAGAAGTTGAAGAAGAAAGAAATTGAAAAGATCGGTAATGGATATTACCTCTTCTTTGGAACGCCTCTTTGAATCCTCCACTTAAGGAACTAAGAGTGGTCTTTGGAGAAGACCAGGACCTCTAGGACTATTCTAGGGAAGTGGAGGGGAGAAAAGGGCAGGTGTTGGCCGAGCTTGAGTGCTCAATTTGGTGTGAGGAGGAGGGGGAGGAGGTGCCCTTTTATAAGGGAGGAGAGGGGCACCTTAGGAATATCTCAAAATATTATTTTATATTAAAGTCAAAATCGGTTTATAATGGTTCCAAAGGGTCTTATTTCGAAGATAAAGTGGGGATGGGTCGAAATCCTATCAACCAATAGAATTTAGACAAGTTTAGGATATTATTTTAACCTTATCAATTAGATTTAACACTAAGTTAAATAATTTAACTTTTACCATGTCTTTTTGTTTTCTTTCACTATATGGTTAATAAACTTACTATAACATGCCAAACGAACCCCAAATTGTATATTATTAATACATATATCCTTATTTAAGTCATTTGGCCGAACCTTAGATTTTTAGGAATAAAATAACAATTAATAATATAATATTTGATTTAAAAACTATTTTGTGTCAATTTTGACACTATTTGATATATGATTTTTGTGAAAGTCATAACAGAATTATATGTTCGAACCAAGTTGATTAAATCAACACTAATATATCATAGTAACCTATAAAATTAGTGGAATTCATAAAAAGTCTTAAATTACATTTATTTTGGTATTTATATTATCAATTATGTCAATATTTCATTAATAAGATAATTACTGCATCATTTTTGTGTCATAAATAAATTATATTATTTGATGTCTAAAAATTACAAATAAAATACTATCATGTAGGAAATCTTTTTAGCTTTCTAATGAATATTTATAGTCGAATTTATCTTATGTATAACCCCATATTAAAAATTATTTACTTATTAAACTTTGATTTTAACTATTTTAACCCTTCTTTAAATAAATTAATAATAAATGTCCTAATCTAATCCAAGTGGGCCTAAATGGTCATATGTTATTCCTAAGTTTGTTTTTGGTCGAATTACACTTGTCCAATAGAATTAGGACATGTGTTAGGGTAATATTAATATCATATTTACCCTTAGTTACCTTATTTACTATTAACCGTGGTAAAAAAAGTAAAAAGTTACTATTCACCAAAAAATTATTTTCATCTCATTGAACCACATTTTAGTCCTTGATATTAACCGTGTCTCTCGGATTTTCGAAATTCCATTCACAGAAGCGGTAAAATTAAGTTTTATGCAAAATTCAGTTTTTAACCTACCACTTAGTAGTTTCACTATTCATCAAAAATTGATGTTTTTCAGAACAATGCCAAAATTTCATCCCAAGCTATATATCATATTCCGAATTCAAAAATGAAGTCTATTTTACCAAATTCATAACATAAGGGTTGCATTAATTAATTTTATAATTAAATCCCGCTGTTAAAACAAATAGCGTGTTTTTAAGAAACAATATCTATCAAAAGATTGACACTTGTTTATGTCTAGTTTAAATGTGAAATTACATCCAATGACCAACATTGTATTAAATTGTAAAAATATATTATAAATATACTTTAAAACCACTGAAATTAATGATTTATCACTATTAATTATTTCGAAAAAAAGTTGTTTTTAATTATAATTTAGTAATTTTCACTATTCATCAGAATATGAAAGTTATCCGAAAAGTACCAAAATTTCACCTTAGGATAAATTCGATACTCCGAATCCAAAAATAAAGTTCATTTTGAAAAATAAGATTTACTGGATTTCAAAAAGTGGTTATTACTATTCATAACGGCTAGTTTTAATAATATTTTTATAGCATATCGTTGTTTAGTGAAACTCGGTATTGCGTACAACACACGCTATCGAGGAAGGTCGCGATTGCGTGTAATGCAAGGCAAGTCAAGGATGGGTGTTGTGCAAGCTCCTTTTGGTGTAGCGTACAACAGAAGACATTAATAAAATTAAAAAGAATATTTTTTTATAAAATCTTGGGCTGTTACATTCTACCCCCCTTAAAATGAATTTCGCCCTCGAAATTTGTCGGGGTTATAAATGGTTTACTATTTGAAAGTTTCTTTAATAGAAACCCACATCGTAAAAGGGAATACCAAAACTTGGCTTTAAAAACTAAAGTATGAAATGTAACGATTACCCAAATAAACTAATCACTGGGTTTCAACATAGGTGAAAATATGGATATGGAAGAGAAATCTAACCATCATGTTCTGATGGAGAGTGGTAGAGAACATGGCTATGGAAAAGCCAGTAATCACAAATCCATAAATTTGTGACGATCTAAGGTACCATCTGATTCATCAGGTATAAGATCACTAGGACAACATTTTTGGTTTTCAAGATCATTTCCCTAAAGTTGAAAATTTGAATTAGAATAAATACTTACTTTATTTTGATACAATATCACTGTTGTTCGTGCCTTGAACAATTTCCACTTCATCTCTTAAATAAATGAAGTTGAATTTGTTATTCGTGAAGTGTTAGCAGATCATGTGATAGAATGACGGGTCATTCCATCTGTCTCAAACAAAAGTTAAGAAAAAGTTATTAAATATATATAAGTCATTCTATAGTGAGATTAATCATATATAGTTCCTAAAATGGACTTATACTTCATATATCATACTGCTTAATATAATAAAACTAGTTTCTACTAAACAGGGACTTCCTGTAGGTCAGTGGTAGGCGATAAAGGCCAGTCGCACTTTGGTTGTGGGTTCGATTCCTACAGCCTTGTCCGAAGCGATGGGTTGTCGCCCGTCCTGCAGGTTGTCCCTTTTTCTAAAACTACGTTACTATAACATCCCATCAATAATATCGAAAATCTTCTATCCTTAAACAATACTAACTTATGTCCAATATAATCCAGTCTAATCTTTAGGCTTATACATAATACTGCAGTCCACTCTCATAATATAGTGACAACGATCACCAGAGATTTAATACTGTCGTTGATCCCCACATATCATAAGATATGTCTTGTTGGTCACATTCCAAACATTCAAAGTCCTTAATCGTGTATTCTCTTGAATACCTTAGTGAAAACATGAGTGCAGTTAAAAGTTAATACTTTCCATATACCAAAATCCTCAAAATTCTATATACTCAAACCATGATATCACTTAGTCCTTATATCAATCATGAGCTCATGAATACTATCAAACATTTAATTTTCTCCTTATCCCTTCATTATGCGCATATCATCTACATTCCAAAAATATCTGAATAACCTTTCATGGATACTGGTAACATTAATCATATACTTTCAAAACACAAGGAAAGACAATAGTGTAACAATCCATAGATGTCTCTTTATTCCAAAATTACACATGATAAACATGTAATCATGCCACTACATTCTCAAACCATTGACCGAGCTTCAAAAATTCTTTCATCTCACATATCATTTGTAGTCTCTTCATCATCATCCACATAAATACTACCCATATGACCATACTGATTCTCTTCATGAGTCTTTCCCTTAGGGCATTTGTTTGCATAATGCCCATACATTCCACATTTAAAACACTTAACCATTTTTGATGTCGTAGCAATACCATTATCCTCATCCATGGTGTTAACCGACCCTTTTCCTTTGCACTTACTTGCTTTGTGTCCTTCTTTTCCACACCCAAAGCATCTTCCAGTTCCCTTGAAACATTCTCCTTGATGCCTCTTCCCACATGATTTACATAGGGGAAATTGAACTTTCTTTCCTCTATGATCATCATGGAACTCCATCTTTCTCTTATTAGTCGAGTCAGGAAACTTACCAAATTTTACTTTATTGATCATGTTGTGAGATTGCTGATTCGGCATAATAATGATGTTTGGACATCCAAATCCCATTTCATTTGGTTTCTCATGAAGAATATCATTCCATTGTCCATCATATCCTCCATTATTGTGAATCATCTTGTTTCCATCCATTTTCTAAAACCCAAACAGAATAGTGTTAGATGCAAAAATCGTAATAAAGGGGGAGTAACTTAAATATCTATCATCTTTGGTTTAATCTAATATCGTTACCATAGTTCTAGAACTATATCCTATACGTATACTTATCCATAGGGGCATCCCTAGACATACCTTAGAAATATCTCTAGGGATCTTACTAACGTTTTCGCGTCCTAGTTTCCAAAGGTTGACTAAACCTTTCCTCTGATACCAACGGTAGAGACCCGAAGCCTAACGTACATGAACATTACATTACTTTTGCGGAATACTTAATACATAACAAAAATACACACACAAGGATCGTAATAGTTTAGTGTCTTTGGAAACTCGGAACGTAATCTTCTAATCCTGGTGAAAGATCTTCAAAATCTCCCATAAAGATCTTCCTTTTTTTTTTTACCTAAAACCTTTCTTTATATCCTGGGGAAAAGAAAACATAAAAGGGTGAGCTCAAATGCTCAGTAAGGGTAAACAAAAGAAATATCAATCACATAATTTTCATAAGAACATAACATTTTTGGAAATCTTAACCTGCAAAAGAGAGCATAATTTCATAACATGGGATAAATCATAGTAGTGAAAATGAAACCATAACTTAAAACATTACTCATTGTGTCATACACACATAATCATAGAGAATCATTTCTTGTTAGTCAAGACTCATTGCCAAGACTATCTTAGTGGACAAAGTCCCTTTCTGAATCGAGTAATCCTCGTTTCAGTCCTGTTTCACTGAACCGGTATAACCTACCATTCCAGCCATGTCTATCTCATGAGATATGAAATCTTTACCCAATGCATTGGAGGGAGATATAGGTCCCACCCATCTTATAATGAATCCTTTCTTATGTGTGCCACATAATCATAAAACATACATCATCACATAACATATGTAACAAAAATGGGATTCTTGAAACATCATGACATCATAAATAAATTCATATAACATAAAGGAATTCATAAAAATAATTCCATCACAACATGATCAAATCAATGTAATAATAGGGATAAAATCAGAACCCTTTATTATCTTAGATGGAAAATAATTTTGATAAAACACTTGAACTCCATTCTTGAGGAAAATATCCTTTCTTCTTCAAAAACATTTTTCCTTTCATAACATGTCATACAACTTTAAAATAAAAGAAGTTGATTAAAAATAAACTTGAAAACTTGTAAAGGAAGCTTCTTGGAAACAATGTTTTAAAAATCCATTCATGCCGTATAAGTTAAAAAAAAACATTCTTCGTACTTTTGTCGGAAAAGTCAAAAAGTACCTCGTACGGAAAAACGACAAAAGATTCCTTTCATATTCTTTACTAAAAACTCACCTAAGGGTAAAATTGGATTTAAACTATTGCAAGTGGATGGAAACAATATTACATATTGAGGGAACATGGATGTGGATGATAAAATACACCCCAGTAAATACTTACGAATAAACAATCTCGGATAAAAATGAGATTGTGATATTTCCCTTACCTTAGGTCCGATTAGCTTTGTACGTGTCCGAAGCTCCTGTATAATGGTTTAAATAATGTTATTGACTTATTCCAGAATCATACATATTGATATGATATCATATATGGTCATATTATTAGCTTCTTGTTAGTAATATTTCATTGTTACTTGTTACTCGGGTCTTTATAACTTTTTGTTCTTATGCGTGTTTTGTCGAATAAATTCTTATTCTTATCTTTAGTTTATAGATACTTCATTTCCAGAATGGTATTAGTGTATTATATACCATATTCATTCATTCAATTCATTTATATAATCATTATGAAATGAAGATCATGTAGAACGAGTCGCATCACATCGTGGAGACGGTATTCCGTACGTACGCACGAGTGATGATATCGTTCCTATGATCGTGGAATTGTATTGGAGTATATATATATTATTTCAGTATCAATATTACTTCATAATAATCATAAATAGTTACTCATTACACCATTATACCCATCCTTGTAAAGTGATGGTGGAATATAGATTACACCACGGCGTGGAGACGGTATTCCGTACGTACGCACGCGCGGTGATTTCATTTTTCCGTAGGATGGATAGAAGGTGAATTAGGGTTGTTTCATATTTATAATAACATATCAGTATGTAAGTAATACTGATGTTATTACTTCATCATGAAACAACTAAAGAAGAAGAAGTTGAAGAAGAAAGAAATTGAAAAGATCGGTAATGGATATTACCTCTTCTTTGGAACGCCTCTTTGAATCCTCCACTTAAGGAACTAAGAGTGGTCTTTGGAGAAGACCAGGACCTCTAGGACTATTCTAGGGAAGTGGAGGGGAGAAAAGGGCAGGGGTTGGCCGAGCTTGAGTGCTCAATTTGGTGTGAGGAGGAGGGGGAGGAGGTGCCCTTTTATAAGGGAGGAGAGGGGCACCTTAGGAATATCTCAAAATATTATTTTATATTAAAGTCAAAATCGGTTTATAATGGTTCCAAAGGGTCTTATTTCGAAGATAAAGTGGGGATGGGTCGAAATCCTATCAACCAATAGAATTTAGACAAGTTTAGGATATTATTTTAACCTTATCAATTAGATTTAACACTAAGTTAAATAATTTAACTTTTACCATGTCTTTTTGTTTTCTTTCACTATATGGTTAATAAACTTACTATAACATGCCAAACGAACCCCAAATTGTATATTATTAATAAATATATCCTTATTTAAGTCATTTGGCCGAACCTTAGATTTTTAGGAATAAAATAACAATTAATAATATAATATTTTATTTAAAAACTATTTTGTGTCAATTTTGAAACTATTTGATATATGATTTTTGTGAAAGTCATAACAGAATTATATGTTCGAACCAAGTTGATTAAATCAACACTAATATATCATAGTAACCTATAAAATTAGTGTAATTCATAAAAAGTCTTAAATTACATTTATTTTGGTATTTATATTATCAATTATGTCAATATTTCATTAATAAGATAATTACTGCATCATTTTCGTGTCATAAATAAATTATATTACTTGATGTCTAAAAATTACAAATAAAATACTATCATGTAGGAAATCTTTTTAGCTTTCTAATGAATATTTATAGTCGAATTTAGCTTATGTATAACCCCATATTAAAAATTATTTACTTATTAAACTTTGATTTTAACTATTTTAACCCTTCTTTAAATAAATTAATAATAAATGTCCTAATCTAATCCAAGTGGGCCTAAATGGTCATATTTTATTCCTAAGTTTGTTTTTGGTCGAATTACACTTGTCCAATAGAATTAGGACATGTGTTAGGGTAATATTAATATCATATTTACCCTTAGTTACCTTATTTACTATTAACCGTGGTAAAAAAAGTAAAAAGTTACTATTCACCAAAAAATTATTTTCATCTCATTGAACCACATTTTAGTCCTTGATATTAACTGTGTCTCTCGGATTTTCGAAATTCCATTCACAGAAGCGGTAAAATTAAGTTTTATGCAAAATTCAGTTTTTAACCTACCACTTAGTAGTTTCACTATTCATCAAAAATTGATGTTTTTCAGAACAATGCCAAAATTTCATCCCAAGCTATATATCATATTCCGAATTCAAAAATGAAGTCTATTTTACCAAATTCATAACATAAGAGTTGCATTAATTAATTTTATAATTAAATCCCGCTGTTAAAACAAATAGCGTGTTTTTAAGAAACAATATCTATCAAAAGATTGACACTTGTTTATGTCTAGTTTAAATGTGAAATTACATCCAATGACCAACATTGTATTAAATTGTAAAAATATATTATAAATATACTTTAAAACCACTGAAATTAATGATTTATCACTATTAATTATTTCGAAAAAAAGTTGTTTTTAATTATAATTTAGTAATTTTCACTATTCATCAGAATATGAAAGTTATCCGAAAAGTACCAAAATTTCACCTTAGGATAAATTCGATACTCCGAATCCAAAAATAAAGTTCATTTTGAAAAATAAGATTTACTGGATTTCAAAAAGTGGTTATTACTATTCATAACGGCTAGTTTTAATAATATTTTTATAGCATATCGTTGTTTAGTGAAACTCGGTATTGCGTACAACACACGCTATCGAGGAAGGTCGCGATTGCGTGTAATGCAAGGAAAGTCAAGGATGTGTGTTGTGCAAGCTCCTTTTGGTGTAGCGTACAACAGAAGACATTAATAAAATTAAAAAGAATATTTTTTTATAAAATCTTGGGCTGTTACAGATAATATTGTTGGGGGTACTATTTACTCAATGTCAACTCCAAATCTAGAAAAGACAAAAATTTTTAGAGGATGTGGAGGGAGGAATTCCCCAATTGTAACGCCTCATTTTTTTGGAAAAAATATTTTTTGATTAAATTAAATTTCTATGATATCTTGTGTTTCACACAACACCAAGTTTAACAGGAATTACACACTACACTATGTTTTAATAAGACTATGATATATTATTAATATAACTATTTAAATGCGACTGTTATTACCCAACCATTAAAAACAGATATATGAATATTAGTAAATAATTTTTTTAATATTATTTATAATTTTTTATATAAATAATACACATTAATAATAAAATACATAATTTTTGGTAATGTTTTTATATGTTTCAAAAATACTACTTTATAAAAATAATGTTATTATGTCTTTTATTGAATATATATTAATTTAATTTTTGAAACTCTTTCGAAAATAAATTTATAAAATATTTTTTTTAAAATTTTCATTTCAAAATTATCTTATGTTATTTTTTTCATTTTTCTATAAATTTTAATTTTATTTATGAATAGTGAAAAATATAAAATTTTAATTAAAAACTGTACTTTAAATTAAATTATTTATAATGATTGATTATATTTTAAATATTTTTTAAAGAAAAGTTAGTTATATTATATATCTATTAATCCAATTTAGTTTAATTTCATAAATTTGATATTTATTTTTGATGTAAAAACATTTCAAAATTTTAAACATTTTTCTCTTTGGAAACCCGCTTTCTTATCCCTTCTTTGGGATTAATTTGAAATTAAAATTGTAAAATTTTATGAATGTAATTTTATAAAATGGATTCTGTATTTAGTATCATAATAATATATATTTTCTAATAAGTTTAAATAAATTTCTTAGCATAATGAATATTAAAAATAGAAAAAAAAATTATAACTATGGTTAATATAAAATAGGTTTACAGAGGGTTAATATAATAGGATAAGGGATAAAATGACCAAAAACTTTTCTAAAGTATATTTTATGGACATATTTATACCTTATCGTGTCAAAGTATTGATAATGGTCTATTTTAGACCCTTTTTTTTGTAAAAAACGTGGGTACACCATTTTCGTTCAAAAATTTACAAGTGTGACACTCACTTCACTTATAAAATTATACACTATATACAATCTTATTCACACCTTCAAAAACATTTTTTTTTCAAAAAATACTGGCCAAAATCACTTCCCAACTTCCCTCGTCTCTTACTAGAAGCCTTATATTGGGAATTAATCCTACATTATAAAGATTTTGGATGTTTTTTTATTTCTTCAACCACATCATTCAATTGTAATTAAATATTTATTATATAATAAACTCATTATCTTCCTTATAATGAGATTCTTATTCTAAGGTAATGACATAAATCCATCTCCTCTTCCATCAAATGGGCTATGAAATCATCATTCATGTGTATAGAAAACTACCACCTCGCAAACCAATTAAATTATTTTTTCCATTACCACCTCTGAAGAATAGTTATAATGATGGATTAAAAGTTTATATATTATATTTATGATATTATTATTCTTTTGGAATCATAATAACACATGTTTTTTTTGTACATTCCATTTCATGTGAATATGATAATGTCGTTCGTGTTTACCACGTACTGATCCTCATGAAACAATGTGATTCATTCACGCATTACATGGAAGGTAATAAGGATGGTTTTAATGAACATATGAGATATATAAAAAATAAAAAATATTATTCAATTTTAATATATTATTTACATTTCTTTATTTCTTTCCTTCAAGAAAATGGAATCAATTTTCATGCATATGTACGACCTACAGTCTCTATGAACAGTGTATTTCATATTTTGTCTCTAAATTTTATTAATAAATATAAATAAATATATACTAAATATATATATATATATATAATTTAGAAATGATAAAATAAAGATGAATGGAAATTAAAACTCAAAACATATACGAAAAACAAAGCAGTTATTTCCCGAAACATGACTTTAACATGGAATTGTGAATAAAAGAGTAATAAAAGGTCATAAGTAAATAATATATGGAATGATATATATAATTACGGTTCTCTATTAGATTTATAGTAAACTTATATTTATTATATTTTAGTCTTGAATGTATTACAATAGAAGTTGATACTTAAGTTAATGAATTTCTATCTCAATTTTCTTTCTTTGAGACATATGTTATGATAGGTACCTATATTCCTTTTATGGGTATATACACAAAACCTTTTACTTTTTATAAGAGGAATTTATTTATCCTTGCAATATTTTATGTTTATTTTAATTTTGTTCCTTCATGGTGCTTATGTTACAATGTTTCAAAAGTGGTAATGATTTTATGTTACAATCTCATCGTTCATCGAGATTTTTTATGATTATGTTTCTGATGATAAAATATTATTATATATATCTCAATAAACTCATGAATTTTAATCTCCTATGGTTATTCATGATATTATTAGTACCATTTTCACACTCTTTGGTACTTAAAATAGATGAGAAAATGTTTTTAATTATATATGAATTTGTTTCTCTCTTGGGTAAAAAATACTTTCAAATTCATGAGTTTATTGAGATATAACATGAAATGAATCTTTGTATAAACATGTGAGACATGAAAAAAACATCTCATCATCATTTCCATTAATTTATTTGAAGATTAATCTAAAATTTATCAAGGTTATTTTAAAATAAATGGATTTTCAATATGTTTTTTATTTGAAAAAAAAATTAAGTGGAAATGATATTTTCCTTAAGTAATGTTTTAAATTGTCTTTAAAACCATTTTCCATCTATATTGACATCTACTGATGTTATATATGCTCTACTAGGGATATTAACCAAGGATAACATTTTTATTATTTCTCTAAATGGTTTATTATGAAAAAAAATTATGAAAGCTATTTCTATTCCACAGGTTATACACTGAAAAAACTCTTTTGATACACACTTCAGTTTCCATGGGTTATGATTGGATAAAATGATGTAATAATTATGAAACTGGTTTCTTTTTTATATGTTATGATATAATTTTTTTTATCAAACCTTTTTAATTTCATTGGTTATTATATGATGATTTCTTTGTGATTTTTTGTAACACATAAATGTGTTCTCTCTAATAGATTGGTGGGACCTATATCTCCCTACAATTTATTAGGTAAAGATCTAAATCTCATGTGATATACATGACTGAATAGAGAGTGAAACCAATTTAATACAATAATTTTTCAACTATGATGTTCTTAAGAGTGAACCTTGCCTACTATGATGGTTTTGAGAGTGAACCCATTCCATTAAAATAACCTTGGTAGTGAGGCTTGACTACTATGATTTTTTTTCTATTCTTATGTGTATTCAACAAATCCATGCCTTATGCCAAAGTTCTAATCTTGTGGATCATGTTATTTGATTATATTATTATTCATATATTATTAACTTCCAATATTTATTCCATTGCTAAATATATTGATCTTTGATATCCAGGGTACGGTTTTCAAATGTTTTTCTTATGTTATAATACCCTTATATTCATGTTAGGATTGCATATCTTCCTTGTTTAACCTTATTGATAATATGATCTAACCCTTTATTATGTTTCCTTTCTATTCATTATAAAGAAATTTATTATGTATGAGATGTATAATAATGGTTATAGATATGAATAAATTAGTGGGAGATGACTTAGTTCACCTATAAAATAGTTGTTTATGTTTCTATATTTCTAAATTCACTATACTTTTATTATTCTTAGGTGTGCATTTGTGTAATGTAATAAATGATCATAGAAAATTTTGTATTATATATGTATGAAAAACCTGGGTCACTATAGTAATAATCATATGATAGCTTTAGTTAACCTTTTGAAACTTTTATGTGAAAAATTTAGTGATATCCCTAAAGAATTATCACTAAGGATAAGTCTAAGGATGATTCAAAGTGTAGGAAAATGTCTTAGAAATTTGGAAATGGATAGAGAAAGAGGTTTCCAAGAAATTAATCAGTGTCTGGATTCTAAAACTAGATGTGTCTATAGAACAAATAATCCTAGGGTTCATAAATTCAAAAAGGGCACATTGATATGGACTCAATCGTCACTTAGTACATGAAAATAGGTCTTACTTCGCATCTGGATTGAAACTCCCAGGTTATATGATTTGGAAATTCACAAAATATTTACAAAACAGCATGGACTATTTAAATATATGTTGACTATGAATAACCTACGATAAAACTATGGTGTCATATATTATAAATAAGGTGGAATTATTTATACATCCTATAATTTATTTTTCAAAATTATGTGGTTCCCCACTATGATAATTGATGCTTACCCTATGCTTTTTAGTTTTATTAAATGGATATAACTTGATGTAATTTTGTTAATGCTGAGTGTGACTGACCATGAAATGATTTTACACTAAATCATCCAATAGTTATGGGATATGGAATAAAAAATATCATTGTTATGATCACACAAAATTTTCATGATATGAATCATACTGGACTTCCAAAAAAACAAAGAAGTGAACAACATTATGTTGATCCTATCATGAGGAAACATCCACTTAATTTCAATGGGAACTATGATCCACTAGTTTATATATAATGAATTGATACCAAAAAAGATTTTTATTTTCACCAGTGTTCAAAACATGAAAAAATCCATTTTGGATGTTTACTATTTGGAAGGTGAAATAGACCAATGATCATATCTTATCAATAATTCAATAAAATGGGATAAAATTGACCCATGGATTGAGACGAGTTCAAGAACTTATTTTTCAATAAGTACATTCCTTATTGTATTTGTATGAGGACATAGAAAGAGTCCCTTGTACTAAAGCAAAAGGATGGTGAATCTATTAGTATCTATGAGGATAATCTTATAATACTTATGAGGTACAGTTCTAGTATTATCATCCTACCTGAAAGTATGTTCGATTGATTATTTAGTGGATTAAAACCAGTTCTCTGAAGGGAGTCATCCATAGAAGACTTCAATATCTATGAAGAGATTTTTTGATGTGATATCAAGGTGGGAATGGAGGTTGAAGTTACATATCGATATCATGATTTTAATAAGAAGAGAAAAATGGAATTCAATGGGAAATGTGAGAACCATGGAGAGAAGAAGTTAAAATTCCCTTTATTCTCATTTTGTGGGAAGAAGCATGGAGGGAATTATATTAAGGGTTCTACTAAATGTTTTAATTAAGTATGGGAAGGTCATTTCTTAATTGACTAATAAACTAATGGGAAGAAATTATACAATGATGCGGATAAAGATAAATATTCCCAGAATTCACTACCAACACTCCAATGTTTAAAATGATATGAGTATGGCCACTATGATAACCAGTTACCAGATAAGAAGGTTAATGATGATAATCAACATTAAAAACCACTTAATCTGATAGATGAATTTAAATCTCATGTGATCGCTATTTTTTTAAGAGGGATGTGATAATGATATGGTGAAAGGTACACTTACCATCAACTCTAGAACTTCTAATATCTTATTTTATTATAGATCTACCCATTATTTTATATATAAATAATTTTATAAGTGTATAAATATTCCACCAAAATTATTCGATATATAATTATCAGCGAAATCCACTAATTGTATGATTATCACATATAAAGTTTATGATTCCTCTCTAGTTGATGTTGGTGGGAATGTGCTTTCTTAAATTCTTATTATTTTTACTATAGTTGAATTTGAATTCAATTGAATAATGGATTGGATTTTGGTATATAAATCCCACTTCAATTTTTCCGGAAGGGAAGTCACATTTGATATTCAAAACAAACATATGATCATTTATTAATGTGAAGATAAGTATGAAGTTATGATGGAGATCACATCCAATGTATTAGTCTTAATTCTCATTTAGAATGTTTGTTTATATCATATGGTTGGGGGGAAACTCAACATCAATGGTATACCAATTATGTAGGAATTTATTGAGGTATTTATTGGAAGAGTTTCCTAGTATTCTAATGAATAATGAAATTTAGTTTTCAGTAGAAATCATACATGTTGACACACTAATTTCGAAGACTCTCTATATAATGCCCCTAATTGAGTTTTGGTAATTAACGAATAAACTCCAAGAGAATTTTGAAAAGGTATTAATTTGGACAAATGTTTCACCATGTAGTTCACTTGTTTTTTTGTTAAAAAGGAAATATGGATTAATGCGTCTCTGCATTGATTATCAGGAGTTGAACAAGATCATGATTATGAAAAATTATCCTCTTCCCTATGTTGATGAATTAATTGATTATTTGCATAGAGATCGATACTTTTCTAGGATTAACCTTAATTATGGATATCATCAATTGAGGGTTAATAATGGGGATATACCCAAGATGAAATTTTATACAAGGTATAGAAACTACGAATATATAATTATGACATTTGGTCTTACTAATTCCGCCATTTTCTTCATTTATTTAATTAATACAGTCTTTAGATATTACCTCGATCAGTTCATGGTAGTCTTTATAGATGATATTTTAATCTATTCAAAGAGAATTTAAGATCATGAAGATGAGTCGATAATTTTTATAAGACCCTATGGTAGATTTAAATATATAGAAAAATTTACAAATTGTTAATTTTGGATGAAAAAGGTTTCATTTTTTTCATATAATATCAAGATAGGTATATCAGTAGATCCATCAAAGATAGTTGCTATTGAGTGTTGGAATAGATGACCATAGTGACTGAGATCCAAATTTTTCTTAGTTTAGTTGGATATTATCAATGGTTTGTGGAGAATTTATCAAGACTATCTAATACACTCAAAAATTTAATTCTAAAGGGATCAAAGTTATTCTAGAAATATGAATGTGAGGAGAATTTCAAGGAACACAATATGATATTAATACATGTGCTTACAATGACCTATAATAGATAAGGGTTTGTAATATTTAGTGTTGAATCCAAGAAGGGATTAGAATGTGTTCTCATGTAGATTGAAACGGTTATAGATTATACCTCATGAAAATTGATGGTTCAGGAGAAAAATTACCCAGCTCATGATTTTGAGTTAACTATAGTAATTTTCATATTAAATATATGGAGGCATTATCTTCATGGGTAAAAGTGTGATTTATATACAAATAATAAAATTATAAATTATATATTCACACAGAAGGAGTTGGATATTCACTAGAGAATATGGTTAGAGATGATTAAAGATTACGAATCCTCAATACATTACCATCCTTGGAAAGAAAATAATGTGACTGATGTTTTCAGTCAAAATGAACATGCCATATTATCAATGATGAGGATAAAAAAGTATCCAATATTTTTGGATTTTAAAAGTACGCATTTTGAAATATTTAATGAATGGGAGTAATCCTATCGATCTCAATTGAATTCTCAATAATTTATCCATGTAAATATTATAGAGGTGAAAAGGAAATATGTAGAGCTATAAAAGAAAGATAGAAATGTTAATGGTTTTAACTTTAGTAAGGATGGAATAATAAGGTTCAGGAACCATGTATGTTTTCCTTTCATACCATATTTTAAGAAGGGGCTATTATAGGATTCTTATAGTTCTTCATTCTCTATTCATCCTGTAAGTACGAAGATGTAAAGAGAATTGAAATAGTAATTCAGGTGGGATGGAATGAAGAGACAAATCATAGAGTTTGTATCTTGGTGCTCGGTATGTGTTGAGGATGAAATATGTGTTTCATTTGAGTATTTAAGGATTTCATGGCTGGTTCAGATTTAATTTAGCAAAAAATGACAAAAAATTCCTATAAGGTTATGTTTCATGAATCTCACTACCTTCGTGAATGGCTGCAGCTCACAAATTCCTTTGCTGCCTGATAACATAGAAATAACCAATGCACAACATAAATTCCAAGTCACAAAGCACTTCACACTTATGTGGAGGGTTGATGGAAACCTCTGCACCATGCCATACAAACTCGAAGATCCCCGACCACATGCAAAGTTCATAATGCTTCATGAAAGCCTCTAATCATCGTGAAACCCACACCCCTATAAATTCCTCCTTAGGTCTGAAATTTTATGGGATGCACAACCTTTTAACTTTTTATAAATTACCCCAGTTTGGGTTATTACTGAGCTTCATGAGTGTAAGAGGAAATTAATACCCTAAGGTATCCAATATTCATGAAACCCCTCCATGGGTTCTTGAAAGCCTCCATATATAGTGTAGATTCCTTTCATAAAGGCCCACTCCCTTTATGGAAGAAAAAATCCCTATTTTGTAACTTTAATACTTCAAAAGAAATATATCATACATAAAGACAACCCTATGGGAACAAGGGCTTCACAATGAGGCAAAGTCACCCTATTTCACGAAGCATATTCCTTCATGAAACCCCTGACCACTTTGAGGAACCTAGGCTTCATGAGACACCTCTTTGTGAGGCCCCATGATTTACATAAAGAAAATTCTAAGCCTCTCAAGGGATCCTCACCATTGTAGACACCCATTCACAATGGTTAAGTTCTTGAGGCTGCCATAATAATATAGAATCGAATCAGATGCATCCCTATTGCTTGTGCCCCCAAAACCAACCACTCATCTGTCTTCCCACTAAACCTCAAGTGTGGTCTGGTTTTTCATCTTACCCATTACTTCTACACATAGGTACTCTATTTCCTATCACTTCGATGAATAGGTACCCTAATAGTAGGCATCTTGATTTCCACTCCTCCACGGTGGTGCCAACACCATTTCCCACCATGAGGTGCCAGAGTGGTGGACACATAATCCATAAAAGTAAAATCTTAGAGGGAAACTATGCACCCATCTTAGTAGGAGGTCCTTATGCTATAACTTCCTCTCACCATAATGAGGTCCCCCTAGAGGAGTTACCCCATCCGCATTCGAGCTACAATACATAAAACATCCTAGCTTTGCATCCCAGTCCTAGGATATTAAACTACATGAAAAAGACTTAATCACATGACATAAAACTGTATCCCTATACAATGTGATAAACACAGTATTCTCATGTATGATTGACATGGGAAGACCCCACACCTCTTACCCTATGTAATGAACAAAGTATGGACCGTATACAATAATCATGGGATTCCACCTTCTCCCCACCATGGGAAAAAACACCACTCTTGAGAACCTCTCATGAAAAATCCTCATAGTATTACCCAAAGAGTGATCCTTTTGAGAAAATAGGAAACTACATGTAATCTCCACACCACCCCTCATCAATGATCCTTTTGTGAGACAAGAATCCTAACCGCATAAATTTAAATTTTATGAGTCGGTCCTGTCACACGACCTTAAACCATAGCATCGAAATGAATGGATTTTGATACCTATCTCTTAAACATGGTATATAGGATGTGTCATTGAGGTTAAATCCTAAAAAAAGTTGACCCATGTGTGAAATCATCCAACTTTTGGATGAAACTCTCAGATCTACCATAATAGGGTGTTCGGATCCATCTAATAATGTGTAAAATATTCCCTCATAAGGATGCACCTCCTAGATCTGCCTCAATAGGGCATTCAGATCCATCCATCTAGGTGGGACATCTTTACTCTTTGGGATGCACCTCCCAGATCTACCTCAATAAGGTATTCTGATCCATCCATCAAAGTGTGACATCTTGCCTGCTATGGATTCACCTCCCAGATCCACCTCGATTGGGTGTTCTAATTATATCCCCACAAGACAGTAAACCTATTCTCCTCTTTTCCTTGTAAAATGTTTAGACTTCACCCGTCTGTATAAGAATTAAAATGTATGCCCCAATCCACCTCAATGAGATTTTTTGATCCATCTTCACAGGATATAGAACTTAATTCCTAAACCAAAATAACTACCCCATGCCATAAAAAAGGGATTACTAAGGTATAAATCCTTAGAGGACTTATGATGTCAATTCTATTTACCTATTTATTAACATGATATTCCTTGGATTCTGATCCTAATATGCCTCATAAGAGATTCCCTCCAAAGAGAAAGATTTACAGGTGCCCAGTATACCTAATTCCTCAACATTACCAAAGATGATTAATGTGACTACTTGTAACATCCCAGGTAAATAAAGAATAAAACATTTTCATATTTATTAATATTTTCAAATTAAATATTAATTTTACTTTAAAGGGGTTTCTATCTTCGATAGCGTACTCGATACACAACAAATAGTTTCTTTGAAATCTTACGTTGCAAATTAGTAATAAAATAATATTATTTTAAAAGGTAGTTAACACGTTGCCATTGTATTGGCGGGAATGAATAAAAACAACTAAAATATGATTATATATGTTTTTTAAATGGTTTTACATTTGTCCATAAAAATATAAAGGCTTAAAATAAGAAAATAATTCAATTTTAGGCATAGATACTCTAATATTCACTAAAGGTCGACTTATCGCCTTTTCATGGTGAACCTTCTATAAATATAGTTTTGGTCACTCTTATAATTTCTATTGGACCAAATAAATCTCTTATTTAGAATCGGGACATTAAAATTTACTTTTTGTAAATTTTTGGTATTTTTCCGATAAAGATCATTTTTTAATGAATAGTGAAAAATGTTGTATTTTAATTCAAGACCTATTTTTAATCTAATTTATTTATATGATTATATTATCTTTTTAATTGGGTTTAATGTGAAATTAGAATATATTTTTGCCATTTAATCCAATTGTGGTCGTTGGAATTAATTTCACTTTGAAATCAGACTTAAACTAGTGTCAATCTTTTGATACATTTTGTTTCATAAAAACACGCTATTTGCTCTGACAGCGGGAATTAATTATTAAATTAATTAATATAACTTATATGTTTTCAATTTTGTAAAATAGACATAATTTTTGAATTCGAAATATCAAATATAGCTTAGGGTGAAGTTTTGGTATTTTTCTAAAAAACTTTAATTTTTGATGAATAGTGAAACCACTAAGTGGTACTTAAAAAACTGATTTTTCGTTTAAATGAAATTTTACAACCTCTGTGTTTTGAATTTCAAAAATCCGATATACATGGTTGTCATTAGGAAGAAAAATGTGGTTCAATGGGATTAAAATAATTTTTTAGTGAATAGTAACTTTTAAGTTTTTAATCGCGATTAGAGGTAATTAGTGTAATTTAAGGTAAAAATAATGTTTTAATAATATTAAATTACCTAGACACATGTCCTACCCTTATTGGATGTGTCATGGCCGAGCAACACAACCCATGGGTCAATTTTGGGGACCCCATGGAGCCACTTGGGTAAGATAATGACATTAATGACTTTTATTTAAAGTTAAAATAAAAATGTCACAAACATGAGTTGTTTTACTAAAACAATTTTTAAATGGGGTTATACAAGTCAGATTTTTGACTATAAATATTCATTAGAAATATAAATATATTTCCTACATCATGATATTTTTTTATACATTAAATAAATTAAATTATTTATGACAGCATGATGATGCAGCGTTTACCTCATTATTTAACGATTTAAATAAAATGAAAATATAATGTAAAATATAAGACCTACACTTGTAAAAAACCTATTGTATGGGTGGATTTAGAACCCTTATCACCTTATCCTAGAAATATATAATTGTGGGACCTTTTGTATCCGAAAATCATTTTATAACAAAGTATCTTTTCTTAACTTTCCAAGAGTGCCCCTCCTCTCCTCTTATAAAAGGCCCCCACCTCTACCACCTTACCCACACATCCAAAGACTTTGGCTCGGCCAAACCCTGCCCATTTTGTCTATACACATCCCTCTATAACTCTTAGAAGCCTCAATTTGGGCAGAAGTCTTCCCAAGGAAGCCTTTGAGCTCAAATCGAAAAGAGTTACCCGTTTTAAAGGTAGTGTTTTATCTTGTGATCTTATGTTTTATTTTGCTTCTCCAACCCCCTAAAATCTTTTTATTCATTTATTTTGTAACAACACCAGTATATGCCATATACTAGGATGTTGTTATAAGAAGTATTCAAGCTACACTTACACACACCTACATCTAACGGTTAAAGAACATACTGTTTCCGTGGATGGCGAATTCCTGCCTCACGAAACGATGATTGTTCAATATTCTTTTAAAACCTTAAAAGGTGTCCATTAAGATGGAACTATATTTATATATGATATATAATATGTTTATGTTTTACTTATGCTTATGTATTTTTCATTTATGGCATACCTTTATGGTTTCTATTATGGGTAAACGCGATATCTTCATTTTAGGAAGTGCGGACTACCGCCCCCTCAAACTGATTTGATTCGTTAATGCCATATGTTGGACATATAAAGGATGTAATTAATGATATTATATATTATATTATAATGGAATTATAATATACCTTTATGTAATTATTATTTCATTCCATAAAATACAAAATAGAAATGAAAGTAGCGTTCATGCGTACATACGGCTTACCATCTCCATGAACGGTGCATTTCATTTCTTACCTATAAATGTTATGTAATATTATAAATACATGTATATACTAGATATATATAATATATATGATATCTAAATCATGAATATAACTCTGGATATAATGGATACATGAAAAAATTGTAATTATAAAGAGTTTATTTTTGACACAAGTTTCAATGATCGTTAAAACGACCGTTATTAACTTAAATAATTACATAGTGTTCATGACATGGGAATAAGTGATACAAAAGGAATAATGAACTTGAAAAAGGTTATTAAGCAAGTATAAATTAACTCAAGTTTATTATTTAGGAGATTAAATAACGATCGAGTCAAGTCGGACACGAGGTAAGGGAACTTCTTAACCCAATTTCCATCCTTTGGGTTAATCTCCTACTTTCAAATTATTTCATGATCTTATTATGCCCTATCTTGTTTTTTTACTTTATTTATGTGTAATTATAGTGAATACACATAATAGATCTATTTTATTTTAAAAAATGATCTTTTTAAGGACTTCGTCTCAATCTCCTTTCATTGAGGCATATTTTGTTTTATACACAACCTTTTTTTATACGGTGTATAAACCCCTTTGAGTTTTATGCTTATTCAAAAGGAATATTTTTTATATGAAGCGTTATACTAAACGACAAAAGGAATGTTTTTTTGTCGTACGTATGCGGTGACAATGACTTCTCCGCCACCGTGACCATTATTTGAGTTTCGGCTTCCCCTACAAGCCATACCTTTTTTAAATGTAAAATAAATACCATGTTTTACTTTTCTTTTATTTTGGTATTGAAAATGATTTTCATAATGTTTTTATTATATCAATGTGTTGTATTGATATCTTGTGATTGAAATGTGGAAATGTTATTTTTTCTTTTATGCATGTTTTATGTGATATGATTATGTTATGGTTCTTGGGCATTGTTATGAAGACGGGTGGTTCCATGATAAACTAAGGGTGGGTGAGCCCGATATAGCTCTCCAATGCATTGGGTAACACGAAGGAGTTAAACGTTAAGGTTTCTCCGAAGAGATTTTGGGAATATACTATGATTGGTATTCCAAACGTAACCAAGAGGGTTACTCCCTACGTAAGAATGTTATGAATGCCTCAAGTTACCTTTATGACTTATGATTTCTATGATTTATTCATGATTTGATGAGGTATGTTAAAGTTCTTATGTTTTATGAGTAATGTATGATTTTATTGATTCTTACGTATACATGTAATCATGTTTCCTTTCCATATTTTTATATCCCTTACTGAGCTTTTTATGCTCATCCCAAGTTTTTGAAATGGTTTTCACAGGTCAAGGGAAAGGTACATGATGTGATGATAGTGTCAAGGAAGTGTCAAAAAAGAATCCATGTTTTATTTTAAATATGTTTCCATTGATGGGAAAAATTAATACTATCTTTTATGTAAACACTTTGTTTAAATGTGGAATGTGATGCAAGTTTTATGATTTAATTCTCTAAAACTCTAAACCTGAAAACATCCTCAATTTAAAATCTTCTAATAACTCAAGATTAAGTAAGGTTTAAGGGTGGGGCCTTATAGTTGGTATCAGAGGTCGGTTTAGATAACTTTAGGAGTTAGAATTTTATTAAATGATTATCCAAAAATATTTTTTTATGGTCCAATTGAAATGATATATAATTTGAAGATTACCATGTTGCTTCATCTAAGACATGTTTGTTCAGAATGGTTTTCCACAGAGGAAACATAGCAGCTTTTCTAGGAAGGTATACAGAGTATAATGACCTTTAGAATCAGCATCCAGAGATGGTCGGAATCAGAATTGAGCAGTTTACTGCACTGATAGCTCAGTTGAATCAGGTGATAAATGGTGGTTGTTTTCATTGATGATATTTTTGTGTTTTCTAAAAGTAAAGATGAGAATGAAAGTCATTTAAGGGTTATATTTCAAACCATAACAGAAAAGAAATTGTATGGGAAATTCAGCAAGTGTGAGTTTTGGTTGCAAAAAATTTCTTTCCTTGGTCACATTGTTTCTAAAGGTGGGATAACTGTTGATCCTGCAAAAACAAAGGTTGTTGAAGAATGGAAAAGACCCAAAAATGTAACTGAGATTTGTAGTTTCCGTAGTCTGGCAGGCTATTACTGAAGGTTTTTTAAAAAATTTTCATAGTTATCTAGTATAACGACCCATACTTTACATACATTGTTAATACTTCAAAATTGAAGTACACTTATTACAACATATGACAAAACCGCAAAGGACCGTATAGGTATAGTGTCTTTAGAAACTGGGAAACATAAACAACTGGTTCATAAATCTTCTACAGTGTCTCCCATTTATTTCATCATATCTAGGGTCCCTTTTAGCATATTCTACTTAATATCCATCTTCCTGACCTGGGGAAAAGAAAACATAAAAGGGTGAGCTCAAATGCTCAGCAAGGGCAAATAAAGGAAATAAAAATCATATCATATCTTTTTGAAAATCAAAACCTGCAAAAGAGATCATAATATCTTATCATGGAAGAATTCATAGAAGTGAAAATGAGATCCCCATAATCATAACATAAAACTTGAAACTTTGTGGCATGCACACATAATCATGGAAATCATTTCTTGTTAGTCATGACTCATTGCCAAGACTATCTTAGTGGACAAAGTCCCTTTCTGAACCGAGTTCACTCCTCGTTTCAGTCCTGTATCACTGAACCGAAATAACCTTCCGTTCCAGCCATGTCTATCTCATGAGATATAAAATCTTTACCCAATGCATTGGAGGGAGATATAGGTCCCACCCATCTTATAATGAATCCTTTCTTATGTGTGCCACATAATCATAAAACATACATCATCGCATAACACATGTAACAAAAATGGGATTCTTGAAACATCATGACATCATAAATCAATTCATATAAGATAAAGAAATTCATAAAAATAATTCCATCACAACATGATCAAATCAATATAATAATAGGGATAAAAACAGAACCCTTTATTATCTTAGATGGAAAATAATTTTGATTAAACACTTGAACTCCATTCTTCAGGAAAATATCCTTTCTTCTTCAAAAACACTTTTCTTTTCTTAATATGTCATACAATTATAAACTAAAAGAAGTTGATTAAAAATAAACTTGAAAACTTGTAAAGGAAGCTTCTTTGAAGTAATGTTTTAAAAATCCATTCATGCCGTATAAGTTAAAAAAACATTCTTCATACTTTTGTCGGAAAAGTCAAAAAGTACCTCGTACGGAAAAACGACAAAAGATTCCTTTCATATTTTTTACTAAAAACTCACCTAAGGGTAAAATTGGATTTAAACTATTGCAAGTGGATGGAAACAATATTACATATTGAGGGAACATGGATGTGGATGATAAAATACACCCCAGTAAATACTTACGAATAAACAATCTCGGATAAAAATGAGATTGTGGTATTTTCCCTTACCTTAGGTCCGATTAGCTTTGTACGTGTCCGAAGCTCCTGTATAATGGTTTAAATAATGTTATTGACTTATTCCAGAATCATACATATTTATATGATATCATATATGGTCATATTATTAGCTTCTTGTTAGTAATATTTCATTGTTACTTGTTACTCGGGTTTTTATAACTTTTTGTTCTTATGCGTGTTTTGTCGAATAAATTCTTATTCTTATCTTTAGGTTATAGATAATTAATTTCCAGAATGGTATTAGTGTATTATATACCATATTCATTCATTCAATTCATTTATATAATCATTATGAAATGAAGATCATGTAGAACGAGTCGCATCACATCGTGGAGACGGTATTCCGTACGTACGCACGAGTGATGATATCATTCCTATGATCGTGGAATTGTATTGGAGTATATATATATT
This sequence comes from Viscum album, assembly GCA_963277665.1. Taxonomy (NCBI): domain Eukaryota; kingdom Viridiplantae; phylum Streptophyta; class Magnoliopsida; order Santalales; family Viscaceae; genus Viscum; species Viscum album. The sequence continues at coordinate 1,357,073,953 of OY728166.1, read as the reverse complement.
ATTTCAGTATCAATATTACTTTATAATAATCATATTTAGTTACTCATTACACCATTATAACCATCCTTGTAAGGTGATGGTGGAAAATAGATTACACCACGGCGTGGAGACGGTATTCCGTACGTACGCACGCGTGGTGATTTCATTTTTCCGTAGGATGGATAGAAGGTGAAATAGGGTTGTTTCATATTTATAATAACATATCAGTATGTAAGTAATACTTATGTTATTACTTTATCATGAAACAACTAAAGAAGAAGAAGTTGAAGAAGAAAGAAATTGAAAAGATCGGTAATGGATATTACCTCTTCTTTGGAACGCCTCTTTGAATCCTCCACTTAAGGAACTAAGATTGGTCTTTGGAGAAGACCAGGACCTCTAGGATTATTCTAGGGAAGTGGAGAGGAGAAAATGGCAGGGGTTGGCCGAGCTTGAGTGCTCAATTTGGTGTGAGGAGGAGGGGGAGGAGGTGCCCTTTTATAAGGGAGGAGAGGGGCACCTTAGGAATATCTCAAAATATTATTTGATATTAAAGTCAAAATCGGTTTATAATGGTTCCAAAGGGTCTTATTTCGAAGATAAGGTGGGGATGGGTCGAAATCCTATCAACCAATAAGATTTAGACAAGTTTAGGGTATTATTTTAACCTTATCAATTAGATTTAACTCTAAGTTAAATAATTTAACTTTTACCATGTCTTTTTGTTTTCTTTCATTATATGGTTAATACACTTACTATAACATGCCAAACGAACCCCAAATTGTTTATTATTAATATATATATCCTTATCTAAGTCATTTGGCCGAACCTTAGATTTTTAGGAATAAAATAACAATTAATAATATAATATTTGATTTAAAAACTATTTTGTGTCAATTTTGACACTATTTGATATATGACTTTTGTGAAAGTCATAACAGAATTAAATGTTCGAACCAAGTTGATTAAATCAACATTAATATATCATAGTAGCCTAGAAAATTAGTGGAATTCATAAAAAGTCTCAAATTACATTTATTTTGGTGTTTATAACATCAATTATGTCAATATTTCATTAATAAGATAATTACTGCATCATCTTTGTGTCATAAATAAATTACATTATTTGATGTCTAAAAATTACAAATAAAATATCATCATGTAGGAAATCTTTTTAGCTTTCTAATGAATATTTACAATTGAATTTATCTTATGTATAACCCCATATTAAAAATGATTTTAACTATTTTAACCCTTCTTTAAATAAATTAATAATAAATGTCCTAATCTAATCCAAGTGGGCCTAAATGGTCATATTTTATTCCTAAGTTTGTTTTTGGTCGAATTACACTTGTCCAATAGAATTAGGACATGTGTTAGGGTAATATTAATATCATATTTACCCTTAGTTACCCTATTTACTATTAACCGCGGTAAAAAAAGTAAAAAGTTACTATTCACCAAAAAATTATTTTCATCTCATTGAACCACATTTTAGTCCTTGATATTAACCGTGTCTCTCGGATTTTCGAAATTCCAATCACAGAAGCGGTAAAATTAAGTTTTATGCAAAATTCAGTTTTTAACCTACCACTTAGTGGTTTCACTATTCATCAAAAATTGAAAGTTTTCAGAAAAATACCAAAATTTCACCCTAGGCTAATTTCGATATTCTGAGTCCAAAAATGAAGTCCATTTTGAAAAATAAAATTTATAAAATTCCAAAAAGTGGTTATTACTATTCATAACGGCTAGTTTTAATAGCATAATGTTGTTTAGTGAAACTCGGTATTGCGTACGACGCAAGCTATCGAGGAAGGTCGCGATTGCGTGTAAAGCAAGCCAAGCAAGTGTTGTATAGAAAAAGATTCCTTTGATGATTTATATAACATAAAAGTCTCGGGTGTTACATTCTACCCCCCTTAAAAAGAATTTCTCCCTCGAAATTCGTCACTTTGCAACAAACAGATGAGGATACTTCTCCCTCATCATATCCTCAAGCTCCCATGTAGCTTCTTCAAGTTGGTGGTTTCTCCATAAAACTTTCACCAAGCGAGTGGTCTTGTTTCGTAGGACTTTTTCGCTACGATCCAGAATCTCTATCAGCTGTTCTTCATAAGAAAGATCTTGCTCCAGCGGTACAACTTCTGAGCTGAGTACATGTGAAGGATCTGGTATGTACTTTCTCAGGAGAGATACATGGAACACATCGTGAACTTGAGAGAGATTCGGTGGAAGCGCCAATCGGTAAGCTACCTTCCCAACACGATCCAATATTTCGAAAGGACCGATATATCTAGGGCTCAACTTCCCCTTCTTTCCAAATCTCATAACCCTCTTCCAGGGAGATATTCGTAAGAACACTTTATCACCCAATTCAAACTCTAGGTCTTTTCTTCGGTTGTCGGCATTGCTTTTCTGTCGACTCTGAGCTGCTCTTATGTGTTGTTGAATAGATCTGACCTTTTCTGCCATTTCATCAACGAGATCAGGTCCTAATAGCTTTCTTTCCCCAACTTCATCCCAGCAAGTTGGAGTCCTGCATTTCTTTCCATAGAGAGCTTCATAAGGAGCCATTTGAATACTGGAGTGAAAGCTATTATTATAAGAAAATTCCACCAAAGGTAGGTGTTGATCCCAACCTCCTTTGAAATCCATAGAGCAAGCTCTCAACATATCTTCTAGGGTTTGAATTGTTCTCTCAGACTGACCGTCTGTCTGGGGATGATAAGCAGTGCTGAAACTCAACTCTGTATCCAGAGTATGCTGAAGACTTCGCCAGAACTTCGAGGTAAATCTCGGATCTCGATCAGATATAATAGAAAGTGGTACTCCATGCAATCTTACCACTTCCTTTACATATATCCTGGCAAGCTGATCTAGAGAGAAATCCTCTCTAATAGGAATGAAGTGTGCAGACTTTGTGAGACGATCAACTATGACCCAGATAGCATTATTGCCTTTGGATGTTTTAGGAAGTCCTGTGACAAAGTCCATAGTGATGTTTTCCCATTTCCATTCGGGTATGGGTAATGGTTGTAACATCCCCTTAGACTTCTGTCTCTCAGCTTTAACTTGTTGACAAACCAAGCATCGAGAGACATATTTAGCAACATCTCTTTTCATGCCATCCCACCAGAAGTACTCTTTCAGGTCCCTATACATCTTCGTGCTTCCAGGATGAATAGAGAATGAAGAACTATGAGCCTCATCCAGCAGCTCTTTCTTTAATTCGGGGATGGGAGGAACACAAACCCGATTCCTGAACTTTATTATCCCATCACAATCAAGGTTGAATTCAGGAACATTTCTCACCTTCTTTTGTAACTCGACATCTTCTTTCTGTGCCTCTTTAATCTTCACATGTATAGATGGTTGAACATTCATTTGAGAAAGATAAGATTTTTCCCTTCCATTATAATTCCAAGATCCATCCTTTGTAAATCCATAAATATTGGATCTTTTGTGATCCTCATCATGGATAAACTAGCATGGTCTTGTCGACTTAATGCATCTGCCACCTTGTTTGCTTTCCCAGGGTGGTAATGGATTGAGCAGTCATAATCCTTAATCAGCTCCAACCATCTTCTTTGACGCATATTCAGCTCCTTTTGTGTGAAAATATACTTTAAACTTTTATGATCAGTATAAATATCACACCTTTCACCATAAAGGTAATGCCTCCAAATCTTTAATGCAAAGATTACCGCAGCCAACTCTAAATCATGTGTTGGGTAATTTTGCTCATGGATTTTCAACTGTCGTGAGGCATAAGCTATCACCATATCATTTTGCATAAGAACACACCCCAATCCCTTCTTGGATGCATCACTGTAGATCACAAACCTTTCTCCACTACAAGGCAGTGTGAGTACAGGTGCACTGGATAACCTTCTTTTCAACTCCTTGAAATTCTCTTCACATTCCTCCGTCCAGACAAACTTAACTCCTTTCCGAGTCAACTTGGTGAGTGGATTAGATAATCATGAAAAATCTTTTACAAAACGTCGATAATATCCAGCCAAACCAAGAAAACTTCGGATCTCAGTTACTGTTGTTGGTCTCGACCATCTTTCGATAACCTCTGTTTTTGCTGGATCCACAGATATCCCCTCTTTTGAGATTATGTGACCCAAAAATGCAACTTTTTGAAGCCAAAATTCACACTTGGTAAATTTGGCATAAAGCTTCTCCTTTCTCAGGGTCTTTAATATAATTCTCAAGTGATCTTCATGTTCTTCCTTACTCTTTGAATAGACAAGAATATCGTCTATAAAGACTACCACAAATTGATCAAGATATTCTCTAAAGACTCTATTCATTAGATCCATGAAGATAGCAGGGGCATTAGTAAGACCAAATGGCATCACTATAAATTCATAGTGTCCATACCTTGTACGGAAAGCCGTCTTTGGTATATCCTCCCTTTTGACCCTTAATTGATGATACCCTGAACGAAGATCAATCTTGGAAAAGTATTGAGCTCCGCGTAGTTGGTCAAATAAGTCATCAATGCGTGGGAGAGGATATTTGTTCTTGATAGTGATCTTGTTAAGTTCTCGATAATCAATGCAGAGTCTCATTGATCCATCTTTCTTCTTAACAAATAGAACAGGTGCTCCCCAAGGTGACGCACTAGGGCGTATGAATCCCTTATCAAGATTCTCTTGGAGTTGCTTCTTCAATTCCTGCAACTCAATTGGGGCCATTCTATAAGGTGTCTTTGAAATAGGCAAAGCACCCGGTACGAGTTCTATTGAAAACTCAACTTCACGATTTGGTGGAAGACCCGGTAATTCCTCCGGAAACACATCATCAAACTCCCGTACGATAGGCATATTCTTAATAGTGAGTTTCTCACCAACCATTTGCGATAAATAACCTTCATTTAGTGGGATCAATACCCATAAGATAGAAGAAATTTCCACTGGAAGGTTATGTTCATCCTTGCATTGGTATACGATCGTAGATTGATCTGGAGTATGAAATGTGACTTCCCTTCTTTGGCAATTGATATGAGCTCCATGTAGAGAAAGCCAATCCATGCCAAGAATCACATCAAATTCCACTAAAGGAAGGATCACAAGATTTGCAGGAAGCACTTTCCCACAAACTTCGATCGGAGAAGAATTATAAACTTTTGATGCGATTGATGTGCCATTAGGTGTTGTCACAGCTAACTCAACATCTAATTGTTGAGGTAGTACGGTGATACCCTTAGAAAAGTCTTCAGAAATAAAAGAGTGGGTGGATCCAGAATCAAATAAAACATTTTCTACTTTAGAGTGGATGGTAAGTGTACCTTTCACCACATCGTTATCGTACTCCACATCGCTGATAGAAATTGCATGTGACTTTCCTTTGTCTTTAGCTTTAAGAGTTTGTTGACGTCGACCATCATCATCAACCCTTGGATTTGGGCATTGATTGGCATAATGCCCCATATCCTTGCACTTGAAACATTGAAGTGTTGTAGGTTCATTCTGTGTATCCCTTCCTTTGTTTGCATCCATTCCTTTGTTTGCGTCATTAGACATCTTCTTCCCATTATCACGGCATTCAAATGCCCGATGACCTTCCTTTCCACATTTAAAACATTTACTTGTCCCTTTAAGACAACTCCCTCCATGTTTCTTTCCACACTTTGAGCATAATGGAAAGTTCATCTTCTTTTCAGTGTGTTCTTTAGAGTTTCCTTTGAATTCCATCTTCCTCTTCTTATCAAACCCATGTGACTGATGGGTTACTCCAATCTCCATCTCGACTTTGAGAGCACATCAAACGATTTCCTCGTAGCTATTGAAGTCTCTTATGGCTAACGCCCTTCGAAGACTTGGTTTTAAGCCACTAAAGAATCGATCGATCTTACTCTCAGGTTGGATAATAATACCAGAAGCGTACCTTGCCAGTCTTGTAAAATTTGCTTCATAGGTACCAACAGATTCATCATCCCTTTGCTTCAGTTCAAGAAACTCTTTCTCCATCTTTGTTCGGAGAATACGAGGGAAGTACTTATTGAAAAATAAGTTCTTGAACTCGTCCCATTCCATAGACTCAATTTCATCCCTTTGCCTCGTATTCTTAACAAGATTCCACCATTGATCAGCATCTCCTTCCAAACGATACACTGCTAGGATGACTTTATCATGTTCAGAACATTGAAGAACTGAAAATATCTTTTCAGTAGTACTAATCCATTGTTCAGCAACTAATGGATCAGTAGACCCGCTGAAAGAAGGTGGACGCTGCCTCATGAAGGATTCAACAGAATGTTGCTCCCTCCTTTGCTCGTTTGGAAATCCTGCATGATTCATAGCTTGAGAAAGTTGTGTGAGCATGGCTACAAGATTTTGCATTCCAGCTCCCATATCGTTTGGTTGCTCAGGGGGACAATCATTTCATTGCCCATCGCATTCCACATTAACACGGTTCCTTCGGGTTCCAGCCATTGACTAAAACCAAGAAGAATAGTGTGAGCAACACTAATTATAATAGGAAACCACATAATTCAAGAATAAAATTTTCATGCTTATGGTCTTATCCTAGGTTATTCAAGGCCATTTCTAAAACACTAAGATTGTGTACTATGCTTAGACTTATCCTTAGGGTTCTTACTAAGGCTTTCACATCCTAGTTTCCAAAGGTTGACTATACCTTTCCTCTGATACCAACTATAACGACCCATACTTTACATACATTGTTAATACTTCAAAATTAAAGTACACTTATTACAACATATGACAAAACCACAAAGGACCGTATAGGTATAGTGTCTTTAGAAACTGGGAAACATAAACAACTGGTTCATAAATCTTCTACAGTGTCTCCCATTTATTTCATCATATCTAGGGTCCCTTTTATCATATTCTACTTAATATCCATCTTCCTGACCTGGGGAAAAGAAAACATAAAAGGGTGATCTCAAATGCTCAGCAAGGGCAAATAAAGGAAATAAAAATCATATCATATCTTTTTGAAAATCAAAACCTGCAAAAGAGATCATAATATCTTATCATGGAAGAATTCATAGAAGTGAAAATGAGATCCCCATAATCATAACATAAAACTTGAAACTTTGTGGCATGCACACATAATCATGGAAATCATTTCTTGTTAGTCATGACTCATTTCCAAGACTATCTTAGTGGACAAAGTCCCTTTCTGAACCGAGTTCACTCCTCGTTTCAGTCCTGTATCACTGAACCGAAATAACCTTCCGTTCCAGCCATGTCTATCTCATGAGATATAAAATCTTTACCCAATGCATTGGAGGGAGATATAGGTCCCACCCATCTTATAATGAATCCTTTCTTATGTGTGCCACATAATCATAAAACATACATCATCGCATAACACATGTAACAAAAATGGGATTCTTGAAACATCATGACATCATAAATCAATTCATATAAGATAAAGAAATTCATAAAAATAATTCCATCACAACATGATCAAATCAATATAATAATAGGGATAAAAACAGAACCCTTTATTATCTTAGATGGAAAATAATTTTGATTAAACACTTGAACTCCATTCTTGAGGAAAATATCCTTTCTTCTTCAAAAACACTTTTCTTTTCTTAATATGTCATACAATTATAAACTAAAAGAAGTTGATTAAAAATAAACTTGAAAACTTGTAAAGGAAGCTTCTTTGAAGTAATGTTTTAAAAATCCATTCATGCCGTATAAGTTAAAAAAAACATTCTTCATACTTTTGTCGGAAAAGTCAAAAAGTACCTCGTACGGAAAAACGACAAAAGATTCCTTTCATATTTTTTACTAAAAACTCACCTAAGGGTAAAATTGGATTTAAACTATTGCAAGTGGATGGAAACAATATTACATATTGAGGGAACATGGATGTGGATGATAAAATACACCCCAGTAAATACTTACGAATAAACAATCTCGGATAAAAATGAGATTGTGGTATTTTCCCTTACCTTAGGTCCGATTAGCTTTGTACGTGTCCGAAGCTCCTGTATAATGGTTTAAATAATGTTATTGACTTATTCCAGAATCATACATATTTATATGATATCATATATGGTCATATTATTAGCTTCTTGTTAGTAATATTTCATTGTTACTTGTTACTCGGGTTTTTATAACTTTTTGTTCTTATGCGTGTTTTGTCGAATAAATTCTTATTCTTATCTTTAGGTTATAGATAATTCATTTCCAGAATGGTATTAGTGTATTATATACCATATTCATTCATTCAATTCATTTATATAATCATTATGAAATGAAGATCATGTAGAACGAGTCGCATCACATCGTGGAGACGGTATTCCGTACGTACGCACGAGTGATGATATCATTCCTATGATCGTGGAATTGTATTGGAGTATATATATATTATTTCAGTATCAATATTACTTCATAATAATCATATTTAGTTACTCATTACACCATTATAACCATCCTTGTAAGGTGATGGTGTAAAATAGATTACACCACGGCGTGGAGACGGTATTCCGTACGTACGCACGCGTGGTGATTTCATTTTTCCGTAGGATGGATAGAAGGTGAAATAGGGTTGTTTCATATTTATAATAACATATCAGTATGTAAGTAATACTTATGTTATTACTTTATCATGAAACAACTAAAGAAGAAGAAGTTGAAGAAGAAAGAAATTGAAAAGATCGGTAATGGATATTACCTCTTCTTTGGAACGCCTCTTTGAATCCTCCACTTAAGGAACTAATATTGGTCTTTGGAGAAGACCAGGACCTCTAGGATTATTCTAGGGAAGTGGAGAGGAGAAAATGGCAGGGTTTGGCCGAGCTTGAGTGCTCAATTTGGTGTGAGGAGGAGGGGGAGGAGGTGCCCTTTTATAAGGGAGGAGAGGGGCACCTTAGGAATATCTCAAAATATTATTTTATATTAAAGTCAAAATCGGTTTATAATGGTTCCAAAGGGTCTTATTTCGAAGATAAGGTGGGGATGGGTCGAAATACTATCAACCAATAAGATTTAGACAAGTTTAGGGTATTATTTTAACCTTATCAATTAGATTTAACTCTAAGTTAAATAATTTAACTTTTACCATGTCTTTTTGTTTTCTTTCATTATATGGTTAATACACTTACTATAACATGCCAAACGAACCCCAAATTGTTTATTATTAATATATATATCCTTATCTAAGTCATTTGGCCGAACCTTAGATTTTTAGGAATAAAATAACAATTAATAATATAATATTTGATTTAAAAACTATTTTGTGTCAATTTTGACACTATTTGATATATGACTTTTGTGAAAGTGATAACAGAATTAAATGTTCGAACCAAGTTGATTAAATCAACATTAATATATCATAGTAACCTATAAAATTAGTGGAATTCATAAAAAGTCTCAAATTACATTTATTTTGGTGTTTATAACATCAATTATGTCAATATTTCATTAATAAGATAATTACTGCATCATCTTTGTGTCATAAATAAATTACATTATTTGATGTCTAAAAATTAAAAATAAAATATCATCATGTAGGAAATCTTTTTAGCTTTCTAATGAATATTTACAATTGAATTTATCTTATGTATAACCCCATATTAAAAATGATTTTAACTATTTTAACCCTTCTTTAAATAAATTAATAATAAATGTCCTAATCTAATCCAAGTGGGCCTAAATGGTCATATTTTATTCCTAAGTTTGTTTTTGGTCGAATTACACTTGTCCAATAGAATTAGGACATGTGTTAGGGTAATATTAATATCATATTTACCCTTAGTTACCCTATTTACTATTAACCGCGGTAAAAAAAGTAAAAAGTTACTATTCACCAAAAAATTATTTTCATCTCATTGAACCACATTTTAGTCCTTGATATTAACCGTGTCTCTCGGATTTTCCAAATTCCAATCACAGAAGCGGTAAAATTAAGTTTTATGCAAAATTCAGTTTTTAACCTACCACTTAGTGGTTTCACTATTCATCAAAAATTGAAAGTTTTCAGAAAAATACCAAAATTTCACCCTAGGCTAATTTCGATATTTTGAGTCCAAAAATGAAGTCCATTTTGAAAAATAAAATTTATAAAATTCCAAAAAGTGGTTATTACTATTCATAACGGCTAGTTTTAATAGCATAATGTTGTTTAGTGAAACTCGGTATTGCGTACAACGCAAGCTATCGAGGAAGGTCGCGATTGCGTGTAAAGCAAGCCAAGCAAGTGTTGTATAGAAAAAGATTCCTTTGATGATTTATATAACATAAAAGTCTCGGGTGTTACATCTAGTCCAATGATTAAGCTAACTCGGAAGGGTGTTATGTTTATCTGGACAAAAGAATGTGATGATTGTTTTCAGGAACTGAAAAGAAGATTGGTGAATGCTCCAGTTTTGGCACTACCTTCCAGGAATGGGGAGTTTGTTATCTACAGTGATGCTTCATTGAAAGGACTTGGTTGTGTCCTTATGCAGAATGATCAGGTAATTGCATATGCTTGACGATAGTTGAAAACTCATGAGGTAAATTACCCTACACATGACTTGGAATTAGCTGATTTTGTTTTTTCTTTAAAAATTCGGAGGCATCATTTCTATGGTGTAAAGTGTGAAATATATACCGATCACAAAAGTTTAAAGTATATATTCACTCGGAAAGAGTTGAACATGAGACAGAGAAGATGGCTGGAATTAATCAATGATTATGATTGTAAAATTCATTACCATCCGGGAAAATCAAATAAAGTGGCTGATGCTTTGAGTCGAAAAAGTAATGCTTCATTAACAATGTTGCGTTTGGAAAATGATCCTTTGGTTAAGGATTTTATAAAATTTGGAATAGAATTCGTTTTTGTAGGAAGTCCTTATGTTTTGTTTCAGGTGTTAGTGAAATCTTCTCTATCAGACAGAATTAAGAAAGCACAGAAGCAAGAAAACGAGTTGCAGAAAAAGGTAGAGCTGGTTTAGAAGGGTAAGTTGCCTGAATTTAACATTGATAATGATTGTGTTTTGAGGTTTGGGAAGAGATTATGTGTGCCTAGTGATTCACAGTTGAAGAATGAGTTGTTATGTGAGGCTCATAGTTCCCCGTTTTCATTTCATCCTGACAGTACTAAGATGTACAGAGATATGTAGGAGTATTAGTGGTGGGATGGAATGAAAAGAGATATTGCTGATTTTTTTGTGAAGTGTTTGACTTGTAAGCAGGTTAAAGTAGAGAGGCAGTTACTGAAAGGGATGCTTCAGCCATTAACAGTTCCAGAGTGGAAATGGGAAAATATATCCATGGACTTTTTTGTGGGATTACCGAGGACATCTCGAGGTAATAATGCAATCTGAGTTATTGTTGATCGATTAACTAAATCTGCTCATTTCCTTCCTATTCGAGATACATTCTACCTAGATCATCTTTCCCATTTGTATCTTAAAGAGATAGTCATGTTTCATGGAGTTCGTCTCTCCATTGTCTCTAATCGTGATCCCAGGTTTACTTCTAACTTTTGGCAAGTCCTTCAGAAGTCGTTGGGTACTGAATTAAATTTTTGTACGGCTTTTCATCCTCAATCCGATGGGAAGTCAGAACGAAAAATCTAGAGATTGGAAGATATGCTACGTGCTTGTTCGATGGATTATTAGGGAAGATGGGACCAACATCTTTATTTGGTTGAATTTTCATATAATAACAGTTTTCATTCCAGTATACAGATGGAACCATTTGAGGCGTTATATGGGAATCGGTTTCGAACTCCAACTTTCTGGGATGAAGTGGGTGAAAGGAAGCTGATGGGACCAGAATTGGTAGAAGAGTTGGCAGAAAAAGTTCAGTTGATACAGAAACACATGAGAACAGCTCAGAGCAGGCAGAAGAGTTATTCAGACAACAGGAGGAAGGATCTCTCTTTTGAGGTAGGTGATCATGTTTTTCTCAAAGTCTCACCATGGAAAAATGTGATGCGATTTGGTAAGAAAGGAAAGGTGAGTCCAAGGTTCATTGGACCATATAAAATTCTGGAGAGAGTTGGATCAGTTTCTTACCGAGTGGATTTACCTCCGAGTTTATCTCAGGTACACAATGTTTTTCATGTTTCAATGTTAAGGAAGTATATGCCAGATCCATCTCATGTTTTGAGGCCAGAGGTAGTTTAGTTAGAAGAGAATATCTCTTATGAAGAACAACCAGTCCAGATTCTTGACCGAAGAGAGCAAGTGTTGCGAAATAAGGTAATTCACAAGGTAAAGGTTTTTTGGAAAAACGATATGGTTGAAGAGGCAACATGGGAATTTGAAAATGCCATGAGGGATAAATACCCCCGCTTATTTTGATAAGTGAATAAAATTGCGAGGACACAATTCCCAAAAGGGGGGAAGGATGTAACATCCCAGGTAAATAAAGAATAAAACATTTTCATATTTATTAATATTTGTGAATTAAATAATAATTTTACTTTAAAGGGGAATCTATGTTCGGTACCGTACCCGATACGCAACAAAGAGTTTCTTTGAAATCTTACGTTGCACATTAGTAATAAAATAATATTATTTTAAGTGGTAGTTAACACGTAGCCGTTGTATTGGAGAGAATGAATCGAAACAACTAAAATATGATTATATATGTTTGTTAAATGGGTTTACATTTGTCCAAAAAAATATAGTCTTAAAATAAGAAAATAATTCAATTTTAGGCATTGATACTTTAATATTCACTAAAGGTCGAATTATCGCCTTTTCATGGAGAACCTTCTTTAAATATAGTTTTGGTCACACTTATACTTTCTATTGGACCAAATAAAACTCTTCTTTAGAATCGGGACATCAAAATTTACTTTGTGTAAACTTTTGGTATTTTTCCGATAAAGATCAATTTTTAATGAATAGTGAAAAATGTAGTATTTTAATTCAAAACCTCTTTTTAATATAATTTATTTATATGACTAGCTTATATTTTGATTTTTTTTAAAAGTTAAATTAGAATATATTTTTACCATTTAATTCAATTGTGGTCGTTGGAATTAATTTCACTTTGAAATCGAACTTAAACTAGTGTCAATCTTTTGATACATTTTGTTTCATAAAAACACGCAATTTGCTCTGACAGCAGGAATTAATTATTAAATTAAACAATGTAACTTATATGTTTTGAATTTTGTAAAATAGACATCATTTTTGAATTTGGAATATCAAATATAGCTTAGGGTGATGTTTTAGTATTTTTTCTAAAAAACATCAATTTTTGATGAATAGTGAAGCCATTAAGTGGTACTTAAAAAACTGATTTTTCGTTTAAATGAAAATTTACCACCTCTATGTTTTTAATTTAAAAAATAAGACATACATGGTTGTCATTAGGAATTAAAATGTGGTTCAATGGGATTAAAATAATTTTTTGGTGAATAGTAACTTTTAAGTTTTTAATCGTGATTAGAGGTAATTAGTGTAATTTAAGGTAAAAATTATGTTTTAATAATATGAAATGACCTAGACACATGTCCTACCCTTATTGGATGTGTCATGGCCGACCAAGACAACCCATGGGTCGATTTTGGGTACCCCATGGAGCCACTTGGGTAAGATAATGACATTAATGACTTTTATTTAAAGTTAAAATAAAAATGTCACAAACATGAGTTGTTTTACTAAAACAATTTTTAAATTAGGTTATACAAGTCAGATTTTTGACTATAAATATTCATAAGAAATCTAGAAATATTTTATACATCATGATATTTTTTTAGACATTAAATAAATTAAGTTATTTATGACACCATGATGATGCAGCGTTTACCTCATTATTAAACGATTTAAATAAAATGAAAATATAATGTAAAATCTAAGACCTACACTTGTCAAAAACCTATTGGATGGGTGGATTTCAAACCCTTATCACCTTACCCTCTAAATATATAATTTTGGGACCTTTTTTATCTGAAAAGCATTTTATAACAAAGTATCTTTTCTTAACTTTACAAGAGTGCCCCTCCTCTCCTCTTTTAAAAGGCCCCCACCTCTACCTCCTTACCCACACTTACAAAGCCTTTGTCTTGGCCAAACCATGCCCATTTTGTCTCTCCACATCCCTATATAACTCTTAAAAGCCTTAATTTGGGCAGAAGTCTCCCCAAGGAAGCCTTTGAGTTGAAATCGAAAAGAGTTACCCGTTTTAAAGGTAGTGTTTTCTCTTGTGATATTATGTTTTATTTTTCTTCTCCAACCCCCTAAACTCTTTTTATTCATTTATTTTGTAAAACCACCAGTATCTTACATATACTAGGATTTTTTTATAAGAAGAATTCGAGCTACACTTACACACACCTAAATCTAATGGTTAAAGAACATACTGTTTCCGTGGATGACGAATTTTTGCCTCACAAAATGATGATTGTTCAATATTCTTTTAACACCTTCAAAGGTGGCAATTAAGATGACAATATATTTATATATGATATATAATATGTTTATGTTTTACTTAAGCTTCTGTATTTTTCATTTATGTCATTCCTTTATGGTTTCCATTATGGGAAAATGCGATATCTTCATTTTAGGAAGTATGGACTAGCGCCCCTCAAAGTGATTTGATTCGTTAATGCCATATGTGGGACATATAATGGATGTAATAAATGATATTATATATTATATTATAATGAAATTATAATATACCTTTATGGCATAATGATTTCATTCCATAAAATACGAAATAGAAATGAAAGTAGCGTTCATGCGTACGTACGGCTTACCGTCTCCATGAACGGTGCATTTCATTTCTTACCTCTAAATGTTATGTAATATTATTAATACATGTATATACTGGATATATGTGATATATATGATATCTAAATCATGAATATAAATCTGGATATAATGGATACATGAACAAATTGTAATTATAAAGAGTTTATTTTTGACTCAAGTATCAATGATAGTTAAAACGACCGTTATTAACTTAAATAATTACATATTGTTCATGACATGGTAATAAGTGATAAAAAAGGAATAATGAACTTGAAAAAGGTTCTTAAGCAAGTAGAAATTAACTCAAGTTTATTATTCAGGAGATTAAAGAACGATCAAGTCAAGTCATACACGAGGTAAGGTAACTTTTTAACCTAATTTCCATCCTTTGGGTTAATCTCATAATTTCAAATTATTTCATGATATTATTATGCCCTATCTTGTATTTTTTACTTTATTTATGTGTACTTATAGTGAATACACATAATAGATCTATTGTATTTAAAAAAATGACCTTTTTAAGGACTTCGTCTCAATCTCCTTTCATCGAGGCATATTTTGTTTTATACACAACCTTCTTTTATACGGTGTATAAACCCCTTTGACTTTTATGATTATTCAAAATGAATATTTTTTTATATAAAGAGTTTTACTAAATGAAAAAATTAATGTTTTTTTGTCGTAAGTATGCGGCGACAACGACTTCTCCGCCGCCGTGACCATTATTTGAGTTTCGACTTCCTCTACAAGCCATACCTTTTTTTAAATGAAAAATAAATACCATGTTTTACTTTTATTTTATTTTGGTATTGAAAATGGTTTTCATAATGTTTTTATTATATCAATATGTTGTATTGATATCTTTTGATTGAAATGTGGAAATGTTATGTTTCCTTTATGCATGTTTTATGTGATATGATTATGTTATGGTTCTTGGGAATTGTTATGAAGATGGGTGGTTCCGTGATAAACTAAGGGCGAGTGAGCCCGATATAGCTCTCCAATGCATTGGGTAACACGAAGGAGTTAAATGTTAAGGTTTATCCGAAGAGATTTAGGGAATATACTGTGATGGGTAATTCAAACGTAACCAAGAGGGTTATTTCCTACGTAAGAATGTTATGAATGCCTCAAGTTACCTTTATGAATTATTATTTCTATGATTTATTAATGATTTGATGAGGTATGTTAAAGTTCTTATGTTTTATGAGTAAAGTATGATTCCATTTATTCTTACGTATACATGTACTCATGTTTCCTTTCCATATTTTTATATCCCTTAATGAGATTTTTATGCTCATCCCAAGTTTTTGAAATGTTTTTCACAGGTCAAAGGAAAGGTACATGATGTGATGATAGTGTCAAGGAAGTGTAAAGAAAGAATCCATGTTTTATTTTAAATATGTTTCCATTGATGGGTAAAATTAATACTATCTTTTATGTAACCACATTGTTTAAATGTGGGATGTAATGCAAGTTTTATGATCTAATTCTCTAAAACTCTAAACCTGAAAAGATCCTCAATGGGAAATCTTGTAATAAATCAATATTAAGTAAGGTTTAAGGATGGGGCCTTATACTAATCTCTTGAGTGAAAATTGAATCCCTATCAAGACAGATGTAGTGTAATTAATTTGCATCCACATAGATATGGAACTTAGAATGAGTTCCATGAACATGACTCAAACAAATAAGGGAGACCCAAACTAGGAAAAAATATCTAAGAAGGTATCCATGGAAAAATGAACTCACATCCCATTATACTATTTTTATTAATGAGTATACGTCATTGATGAGGGTGATAAAGTATTCCCACCTCCGGAAAGTGGGAATTTTGGGCATCAAAAATTGGGTGCATGATTCCCCGATGACCCTGGTGAAAACATCAGAAACAAAAATGTTGCACCTGATAAGAAACTATTATCCTAAACCATAGAATATATTAGAATATAGGGCATCAACATATTTTCATGTCACTGGAATCAATAATTCGGCACTAGGTCCCATCATGAAAACAATGGACCCAACATGAAACTCACCTATTATTGGGGCAATTAACATTGAGGTTCCTTAGTCAGTGACATCATTAGTATAGATTCTTCACTATTGTATAATATTGGACAATATTGGGTCATTTTGAATCAAATTTATTATACCTATACGATTATATTAATTCACAAGACTCGTAGGACCCAAGAAATGGGAAACCAGAAACCTAATTCCTACAAGTGTTGAGGTGTGAGAAATGATGTAGAAATACCGCACAACTACACCTCCTCCATGAATTCCACCACAACATAGGCTACCAGGGGCCCACACCCCATATCACCCTCTGTGATAATCCATAAGAGGTTTCTTAAGACCATGGTGTAGATATATGAACAATATGGGGTCATTCCCACAAGGTACAAGGGCCACCAGGTCATAGATGTATCAGTGCCACATCAACACCACTAACCCTGATGGTTATGTAGGGGGAAATAACCCCCTTGTTTGGATGATGAATAGCTTAAAGAGACTTTCCTTAGATCTCTATTATGACTCACTCCCATATTATGAGCTGTTAGGGGATTTACAAGTCATGATGGTTGTGAATACCACCTAGGAGCTGCCTATAAGGGCTTCCACCAGGCCTCATCAATGTAAGAACTGATTGGTCTCATATGCCAAAGATGAGGTGGACATAATGCTTACTGCATTGGACTAAGTCCAATGAACCTAATTCCATTGTTAAGGGTGGGCCAAAGACATTTCTTGAATAGGGGAATCCTCTATAGTTCCTGTGGACCCTCCCACCACTAGTGTATCCCACTAGATCCATACAATAGGTGAATAGGGATCCATATTTGATCAATTGGGATTGAGAACCTAGCCACCTCAAAAGTAGGAAAAGTTGACTCTCTCCATCACCATCACCACAAAAAACCATCAAGGGCCATCCAGTGATGAGGCGAAGTAGTATGGAGTTCCTCCCCATTCTCCAGTTAACCAACATAAAAGTTATCCCTATGTTCTGACTAGATTGCATGGGGGTACCCTATATTCCATTAGTGATCAAAGAAGAGTTCATCCCTAATCCAACACCAACCCTAGAAAAGGTCCTCCCCACTACATAATTAACCAGCACAGAGTTCCTCACCATGACCTTACTAATCAAACCAGAGTTCCTCCCCACTCTATCAATATTCAACAGATCTATCCTCATTGTGATCCAACATACCAAATAGGTTTTCCTCCCATGTCAGAAATTACTTGCACAGAGGTCCTCCTCATTTCGAGGATGTACCCTATCCTAAAAATCCATCACATGGGAGAAGGATGAATACTAATTGTTGGAGGCCAAACCATGGGAAGAACCACCAAATCATTGACCGTGTTGATGTATCATATTACTAGGAGATGGATAACTCGATGGTAGAGCCTTCACCCTATATTCCATAGTCTGGGTAAGGAGATCTACAATTGATATTTGAAATCATGGTAGGCGATATCTACAATATCTCCATATCCCTCCATAGATACTTGTAGGAAAAGAACATTCTGGAACCCTTTTAGGGGCTTTCATTGTAACCATTCCTATCACCACGAGTTTCCCTCCTCCCTACCTCTGCACAAGATGTTGGAGAGGTATCTGGGTCTGGGCCAACTCTATTAGATAATGAACACTCTACTAAGCTGCATATGGTTTCCACCTTCCTCACACATTAAGCAGTGGTGAATAATTCATTCTATAGGGATGTAATGATGAGGTTGTAAGCACCCTCAATAAATGATCCATCCTATATCATATGTATGACTTGTGTGGTGCCTTCTTCCCTAGTAAACTAGTAACAAAAGTTATCTACATCAGTTCCACATCCTATATATAATACATCATCGATTGGGGTTTTGGATGACCAGCACAATGACACTTCCTATGAGAAATAGGGCTTGTGAAAGGTTTTGGCCTCCAATCAACTATCTATGGTGTTATGGTTACCTGTAACTTCAAACTTTCACATCCTGGAGTCCCTTACCAAGGTCTAGGTTGTCTATTTCTTCTAAATTATTTGGATGAGATTTCACCACCTCCATGATCATCAGTTGTTCTCCCTAAGATTTCATATTCACCTTGATTCCATCGAGCATCATTGATGAAGGGTTTAGATCATAGTGCCACCAGTAGATCAGTGCCTTGAGTCATATGGATAATATCATGCCCTTCAAAAAATATTAATAAATATTCATATAGTTTTCTTTCGGGTTATGGAATCTGTTTCTCCACAAATTTTAATCCAATGATGAGGATAATATACTGGTCTTCATTTTAGACATGTCTGGTGATATTCTATCCTATCTGAAGAACCTTTGGGATGTTTTTTCTTAATTTATTTTGTATTTGTTACAAACCAATATTTTATAAAAGAATGTATTTAAAAAATAGGTGATTATATCTAAGAGGAGTCACTATTTAATAAATTACATCATAATGGGAAGTTCCATCATAATGAAGTTAAATTGGAAAAACTCTATGAAAGAATATTAGACTGACTTTGAGAAGGAAAATTAGATTGACTCTAAGAAGGAAAATTGAAATGAATGTAAGAAGAAAAATACAAATAAATATCATAACGAAATAAGAATAAATATGAGAAGGAATATTGAACTAACTCTAAGAAAGAAACTTGGAATGACACTAAAAAGGAAAATCAGACCATGTCTGAAGAGTAAAATTGGACTGATTCGGAGGAGGAAAATCAGACAGACTCTGAGATGGAAAATCAGACTAAATCTGAGAAGAACAATCAAACTGACTCTGATAAGGAAAATCAGACTGAATCTAAGAAAGAATATTATATTGAATACAAGGAAGATAATCAGACTAAAACCTTGAATGATAATCATACTAAATTTGAGAAAAACTATCAGACTGAAGATGAGAAAGATAATCAAATAGAAGCTGAGGAATATAATCATACTAAAGATAATCAAGATGATCAGATTGAAGCTAAAAAAGTTAATTATATTGAATCTAAGCAAGATAATCATACTAAATCTAAGTAAGATAGTCAGACTGATGTTGAGTAAGATAATTATATTGATTCTATGTAATATAATCACATTGAAGTTGAGCAAGATAATAATACTAAAGTTAAACAAGATAATAAAACTAAAGTTGACAAAGATAATTAGACAGATGCAGAGAAAGATAATAATACTAAAGCTAAGTGAGATAATCAAATTAAATATGATCAATATAATCATACCAAATCTGATCAATATAATCATACTAATGCTGAGCAAGATAATCATACTAATGCTACTAAAGACAATCAAAGTGAAGCTGAGAAAGATAATCAGACTAAAGATGAGAGAGATAATCAGAGTGAAGCTAATCATGAAAATCAGACTGAATCTAAGGAAGATAATTAGACTTAAAAAATGTTATTAAGTATGAGAATATTGGTTTTATATAAAATTATGATAAAGTTTAAAGAATTAAAATTCATAGTTTAAATGCGAGTGGTTTTTGGAGTTTTGAAATTTTAGTAAGTCGGAAAGGATTTTCAGTTTCCTACCATTGATTTTTGGAGTCTCCTATAAATTGTATTATAATTCATTCACTCTTTGTAAAATTTTCATGACTATGGAAAAGGAGGATCACTGAGGAATTTGAGAAATATTTCCTTCTAGATAGGGATCTCATTAGTTGACAGAACATCTATTGTTTTGTTAACCGAGCTAAGAAATATCATATTGAGAATATTGTATTGATTTGAAAAGACTAAGGAAGATCATACTCAGTTTTTCAATATATTTCAAGATGTTCATACTGAGGGAGGAGTGTTCATATTGATTCTATCATGCTGAGTCAATTGGACAGGGTTCATCAGACTGAAGGCCCTAGAACTCATGGTTATTGGAACCATGAACCTCTGTGGGTAAGATTGAGTTCTTTTAATCATTTAATTTGGCTCAATTTTTTTTAAGAAACTTTGTAAAATTTTGGGAGTTAGTATAATCATTCCTATCGGGAGATAAAAGGTGTCTAACTAGATTTGTCACAAGTTTTAATCACTTATTCTTAAAAGTTATGTTCTATAATCCCACGAGAGTGTCTATTGAAAGGTTGTATGTTCTCACAACAAGACCAAACCTTGTAAATCTTGTGTTCTTTACCTACATTCCATCCTTTTCATGGTTTAGTATTTACTAAAATATTAAAAGGAACTCAATCTTAACAGGTTATAGGGGTTAAGTTTCTAAGAGTCCTGAAATTCATAAAGTGTGAAAAACTAATTCAACCCCCCACTATGGTTTTTTTCAATCCTTTGGTACTTCTGTTGGTATTAGAGACAGGGGTACCTTGTTGAATTTTTATCATGGATAATCTCAATTCTATCAATAGTAGTTGAATTCCTACATTTGATGGAAAATATTTTTATGGATGAAAAAATATGATGATTCCTTATCTTATATCTCTTGGATGAGAATTTTTTGATGCTGCTATAATAAGGTTCCCACCCACCTATTGAGAAATATTCTCTGATGACTATTATAGATAAGATAAATATCTATTTTAATAGAAAATCAATAAATGATTTCCTTATCTCCTTATTAGAAAATGATTATACAAAGGTGATGAGTCTCAAAACATTAAAGAGTATTTGAGAAAAACTGGAAAGTATTTTAGAAGAGAGTACTAAAGTGAATGAATCAAATCTACAAATCTAGGGTATTAAGTATGAAGAGATAAGGATAATATATGAAAAAACTATTGATGAATACTTCACTAGAGTAAATGAAATTTATTGCAATATCAGAGGATTCAATGATGTCCTAGAAGATTCTAGTATTGTGACAAAACTTATTCATTTTTTTGGATTGGTTTGATTCTAAAATTTCCTCTTTAGATGAAAATAATGATTTATCTCTTGATTAATTTCATAAATTTATTTTTTATTATGAAATAAAGAAAGATCCGATTCTTAAAATAAGAATATGAAAGATGAAATGGATTTTGAATCCATGAGAAAATGAAAATACAGGATTCTAAAGATGTCGATCCTTATGACTTTGAAGATAATTATGATGATGAGTTCAATGAAAAAATAATTTCCCTTATATCCATAAACTATCAAATAGTAAGAAAAAACTATGGAGTTAAACTTCCTCTCAATTTTTTTGTGTGTGGTGGATTCAGAAATATTTCTATGAATTTTCTTAAGAATAATTTTGGATAATATCATGGGGATTCTAATGAAAAACCTCAATTCAACAAGTAGAACAAAAATCCTAGAGGTAAACTCATACAAAAAATATACTAATAATATCAAGGGAGAAAAAAATGAGTATGTTGTGTAGGAAAATTGAATTAAAATCAATTGAAAAAATTCTTCAAAAGAAGAATGTTTAGAAAAATTGAAAACCATTATTATAAAAGTTGAGAAAACCAAAATATTCATTAGATAGTGAAAAAGCTGGTGAATAATCATATATGAAGAATCAACATAAAAAATTTCATCTATTGAGAAAAAGAAAATTCCCAATAAAGAAATCAATGTAATAAATAATGGTTTTAAAAAAGTTTCTAAAGGAATAAAAGATATCATCAAGTATGAGAAAGAATAAATTTAAGAGATCTTAAGTTATAAACTTTGAATGGTTGAACATGAAATTTTGGTTGAAGATATCTGAAATAAGTTGGATGATAAGGAATAAGAACATAAAAAGTTTCAATAAAAATATATTTAATATAAAATTACCTTGAGGAAGATAAATGAAAACATCAATGAAGCTTAAAACGTAAAATGTGAGACTTATAAAGCTACAAAGAGAGATGAAATCAAGAATCAGGTTAAATCCATGCCCACCAAAAACAATGTGTCGTCTAATTTTTATAACATTTCTGGTTCTGAAAAAAGTTTTGGGAAATATTGGGTTGAAAAAGGGTGTAAGAAACCTATTTCATTTACAAAAGATAAAAACATACTCAGGAGGTAATATGGTTGATTTCCAGATACTGTTAAATAAGAAATAATTTATCAACCTAAATAAAGTTTTTATAGAGAAAGATCTTAATTAAATAGAAAATCAAGTTTTTATTGCTATTTTTAGTGTTGAGGAATCTATGGGAATAAGGGTCATAATTTTTGGAATAACATAACACTTCCTGGAAGAAGTTTTAAACAATTTTAAAAAAATGGTGGAAGGAGGATGAGTAACTTTCCAAACTCACATGAAGTTAGAGAAGAAAAATCTCAAGATGTTAGATACCTTCCAATAAAAAATCAATTTGGATGTCTGAAAAATGTTTTTGGAAGATGTGATCAGGCTGTTCATCACGTAGAAAAATATATGAAACTCCTTTTGGAACATATTTCTTATGGTATAAAAGAAAAGGATGATTTAAAGACAAAATTTGAGGAAAGAGATTTTTGTTTTTGGCAAATTTGAAAGAATTTTAAAGGAACAAACCATGGATACGTGATAGTGGTTTTTCATCACATATAATTGGAGTTATAAAAATATTGAGACATGTTGAAAGTCATTACGGATTAGTGGTTACCTTTGGTAATGAAAGTTCCATAAAATTCAGAGGAATCAGAATGGTTGAGATTGAAGCAGAAAAGTTGAAATATAAGGAATTTTTTAATTGATGGGATAAAACATAACTTAAATATTGTGAGTTATCTTTCTCATGATGGAAAATAAGTTATCTTTCGAAAAAAATATTTTTTACAATAGTTAAAATATCAAATATTTATAAAAAAAGGAGAAAGAACTAATAAGAATCTATTTTATATTGGATAACTTAACAACTCATGTTATCTATATGCTGAAGATGAGAATAAGTTGTGGCACTAGAGACATGGAAACCATGGGTAGAAAAACATGAAAAAACATTATATGGTTTATGTTTCTTACTATTTTATAGAATTGTAAAGAGTAGATAAAGTTGTTTTTATTACTTCTTAGAAAGGTAAGATGACTAAAAAAAGTCGTAATAAAGTTGAGATTCAGTCTACTAGACATGTTGAACATATTTATTTCGATTTATGTGGGATATTGAAATACTAATCAACAAAATTATATTTCTAATTTATCATTTTTATAAATTATTTCACTCATATGGAAGACATCATGTTTATGAAACCCAAATTAAAGGCTATGGAAATGTTTATGTTTTTCAGAAGAGAAGTTGATAAAGAAATGGGATCTTACATAATGAAGTTGAGCATAGATAATGGTACCTAATTAAAAATAAATACTTTTGAAGCTTACCTAAGAAATCATGATATCAAACTTTAGTATAGTTCTCCCTACACTCAACAAAAAATGGACAATTAGAAAGAAATAATATAAGTTTGGTGTAAATGGGAAGAAGTATGTTATCCTAATACAAACATTCAATTTTATACTAGAGAGACGCTATCAGTACTATTATAAATATTCAAAACATATGTTTGTTGATACCAAAATTCAACATGTCTTTTTATGAAATATGGTATAACAAAAAACCTTCATTGATTTATGTTTTTTCATTTTTAATTCCATGTTAACTTAATATATAAAATATGGATTAGGAAAATTTATATGAGAAAGATGACGAAATAACATTTTTGGGTCATTCACCCAATTGAAGAAGTTAAAGATGTTGGAATAAACGATTACAAATGTTTTTGGACACATATGATGTGAAATTAATTGAAATCAAGATTCATTTAAAAAAATTCCGATAATGTTGATGAGGATAAAATTCATATTTTCAATGATATTGAGTCAAAACATCCTTACCATGATTCAGGAGAATCATGTATTGAGGAAACTTCATCTAGAAGAGAAACATTAAAATTTCCTTACTTACAAAAACATAATGATCCTGAAAACATTATTTTTACTTAGAAGGCTCTAGTTCAGACCAGATGTAAGTTGATATTAGAGAATCAAACTTCACTTATCTCAAAAGTTTAATGGGAATTAGTTTTAGAATCTATTTAAAAAAGAATGGTCCGATTCTAAGAATGAATAGTTAGATCAGATTGAAAAAAAAGAAACAATAGAAATTATTCCAAATCTAGAAAATTAAAATGTTATCTGATAAAAGTGGGTTTACAAAAAAAAAGATCATGGAGAAGTTTCAAGAAAAAAATAAAGACTTGTTTTTAAAGGATTTTTGTAAGTGGAAGGTGTGGATTTTGAAGAAACCTTTTCCGCATTTACAAGATTATAAAATATTATAATGTTTTTAATAGTGTCTTCACATCAAAATTATGATGTTTATCAAATGGATGTAAAGTCATCTTTCTAAAATGGTGATATTATGGAAAAATTTACATTGAAAAAACTTGTCTTTTTCAACGTGTTAATTATGAAAATCAGGTTTTTAGACTAAAGAAATCATTGTATGGGTTTAAATAAGACACAGATTCCTAGTTTTCAAAACATGATAGCTATCTGAGATTGTTGATTTTTTTAAAAGGAAAAGTTGACTGAAACTTATATGTGAATGGTGCTGACTTAGAAACTCTAATTGTAATTGTTTATGTGGATTATATATTTTTTTTGGGGAGTAAGAAAAATCATGTAATGAGATTTATAAGGAAATGAATAAGAATTTTAAAATTTCAATGTTGGGTGAATTAACATTACTTCTAGACTTACATGTTCCTGAAAAAAAGTAAAGTTTCTTATCTAAAGAAAACTATACCAGTGAATTGATAAAGATGTTTGGTATGGAAAAATACAAAGAATATTATAATCCTATATCTGTGGGCATAAATTTGAGTAAATATGATTCTGAAAAAGTGTAAATCATAAAGCCTTTCAGAAGCTTACAAGAACTATAATTTACCATACATCCTCAAGGCTTGATATTTTTTATGTTGTGTATTTGTGTTCCTCATATCAAAGTAATATTAAAGAATCATATATGTTGAAAATAAATAGAATTATGAGATATGTCAAAGGAATAAATTTACAGGGGTTGTTATAAAAAGATGAGAGATGATGATTCCATGTTATACTGGTGTCGATAGGGCCAGAGATTGTAGTGATAGAAAATCTACATCAGGAGGAACATTTTTCTTAGGTGAATGTTGTGTAAGTTCATATAATAAGAAACAATGTTCAGAAACTCTGAGTACATTAGAATTATAATATGTTGTGGCTACTCAGTATTATTCTTTGATGTTGTGAATGAATGTTCAATGAGATGTTTTGATAGTAAAAGTTTCAAAACCATTGAAGATACTTTGTAATAATCAGAGTGCAATTTTTCTATCAATTTTTTTCCAACATTCAAGATCAAAACCCATTGATATAATGTTTCACTTAATAAAATATAAATTTAATGTTGGAGATGTATTTATAGAATATATCTCAATGAACTATCAAATTGTTGATATCTTCACAATTGCAATTCCAAAAGAAAGGTTTTTTGAGTTGATGCTGAAAATTCATGTTCATCCTCTTCTAACAACTTCCTAAATTTCATAAGGAATAACCCCCACCATGTTTTGGATTATATTTTCAATGCGGGTGAGAACATAACAACTTGTTACTTTGAAATTTTTTTTACTTATATTTGTTTTATGAATCTAAAGTTGTGTTTGTCATAAAATGGGAAAGATAAAAGGAAGAATGAGAGAAAAATAAAAGTTGTTGGAAAATATAAAAGCAAGGGGGTTTATCTTCACATGTATGAAACAATTTCTTATCACTAAGGGATGAAATTATGTAAAAAAATAATTTATCTATTACTATGGTGTCAAGACACTCTTTTTGAGAATGGATGTGTTTTTATAAAAATTTAGAAATTCATTTATGAAAATTTATGGGAGCTGAAATATTTGTTAATGAGTTGGTATACAACTCTGAAAATGGGACTGATGAAACTTTGTGATGTTTTGTCTTAACCAAGTTTTTTTTATTTGTTAACAACTAAAATTTTATAAAATAATGTTTCTAAAAAATAGGTGACTCTTTCTAAGGGTAGTCACTTTAAAATTATTTTAATTATAATGGTGTATTCAATAATAATGATGTTAAATTAGACTAACTCTAAGAAGGAAGATTATAGTGGCTCTGATAAGGAAAATCAGACTGACTCTATAAAGGAAAATTGGACTGACTTTTAGATGGAAAATCATACTAACTCTAAGAATGAAATTCAGACTAACTCTGAGAAGGAAAATTAGACTAACTCTAAGAAAAAAGATCAGACTTACTTTGAGAAGGAAAATCAAACTAACTTTGAGAAGAAAAATAAGATTGACCTTGAGATGGAAAATCATATTGACTATGAGAAGGAAAATCAGACTGACTCTGAGATAGATAATCCAACTAACTCTAAGAAGAGTAATTTTACTGAATCTGAGATGTAAAATCAGACTAACTTGGAGAAGGAAGATCAGACTGAAGCTGAGTAAGATAATTAGACTGATGTTGAGAAAGATAATCATAATGAAGTTGATCAAGATGATCAGACTAAATATAAGCAAGATAATCAGAATGAATTTGAGTGAGATAATCATAATGAAGTTGAGAAAGATGACCACATATAAGTTGAGAAAGATAATCACACTAAAGCTAATCCAGATAATCATACTAAAGCTGATCAAGATAATTAGACTAAACCTGAACAACATAATTAGACTGAAGCTGAGCAATGTAATCATCCCGAAACTAAGCATGATAAACACACTGGAGATGACCAAGATAATCAGATTGAATATGATCAAGATAATCTAACCGATTCTAATAAAGATAATAATACTGAATTTGAGAAATATAATTAGAATGAATATGATCAAGATAATCATATTAGATCTGAACAAGATAATCATACTGAAGATGAGTAATAAAATTATAGTGAAGTTGGGAAAGATAATTGGACTAAAGTTGAGAAAGATAATTAGACTAAAGATGAGAAACACAATTAGACTAAATCCAAGAAATATAATCAAAATAAATATGATAAAGATATTTAGAGAAGACTATATTCAGATAAATCATGATAAGGTCTGAAGAAGTCAAAGTTTAAGTTTAAATGAGATTGATTTTCAATGTTTTGACATTTGATTAAGTGGGAAATTTTTTCAATTTCCCATCTTTTCATTTCCAAGTCACCTATAAATAAAGGTACAATTCATCAAATCTTGGAAACTTTTCCACGAATGTGGAAAAGTCAGAGCATTGAGGAATTTGAGGAAGAGATCATTTTGGATGGAGATCTCATTAGTTAATCTGAAATCTTGTTAACCAGATTGAGAAATATCATATTGAGAAAATCATATTGTGTTTATTTGACAGAGTACGACCACACTATGTTTTTCAATAGAGTTTATGATATTAAAATTGAGAAAGGGAAGGTTATATTGAGTCGACCATACTGATTCAATCTGAATGGTTTCATTGGACCAAAGGCCATCAGAATCAGGATCATCGAGCCCTGGAACTTTTGTGGAGAAGATTGAAAAATACATTTACTCTTTTTTGGATCAATGTTTTTGTAAGAAACATTATAAAATGAATGGATTGAGTATAATTATTCATATCGGGATATATAAGTCATCTAATAGGAGTTGGTAAGTGTTTTACTCACTTTTTCTAAATAGGGAATTTCTATAGACCCATGGGAGTGACTATGGTAAGGATATAGGTTCTCAAACGGAGTCCAAACCCTGTAAATCTTGTGTTCCTTACTTAATTTTCTACTTTCCCATGAATTAGTATTTACTAAAATATGATAATGAAATTAATCTTAATACTTTACAAGAGTTAAGTTTCTAAATGTCTTGAAACTCATAAGAAGTGAACAATCGATTAAACCCCCCCCCCCCCTTATCAGTTGCCTTTCGATCCTTTGGAACATCACTATCCACAAATGATAAGAGTTACCCTATGGCTACCACCATAGTTAATATGGTTTTCAATGAGTTTTGTGATGATAAGAGGAATAGTGTAACTGATGCAAGGCATGACATATAACATACACATCAATGGGAAACACAATATCAGATAGACCTTCCAGCATGCATCCTGACTCATCAGTAAAGGTGGGATCTTAGCCTCAGTGATCCCCTCGATAATACATTGCTACCTAACCATCAACATCTCGATAATATTAATGGTAATGTTGAGACCTATGTTATATTTGAGGTTTCACGGAAAGAATATTTGGATCCCATAGTAGCTTCCTTGGACTTATAGCTTGATGAGTATAATAGGTCAATCACCATACTCGTTGTAAAACAATGCACAGATTACGGAAATGCCTTATGTGACCCTATCTATCCCCCAGTGGGTCACCCAATCCTACTCAGATATGAAACCCCAATCAAGCTTGGTGTCCCTGCACATCCATTCAGAGAAGAAACTGAGGGATATGGAAAGTGACTGAGGTATGAGTCACTAAACCCACTAAAGTAGTGTGATTACCCAACATGGGATCTAGGTCGTGCTACTTGTTGAGATGATGAGCCTGTTCCTTGAGTTGATGATCCTATCAATGCCTTGGTTTCCAGAGATCCTCTCCAAGGTGACATGATAACCACCACCACCACTCGCCTTGATAGCCTAGATACATTGTAGGTGGAAATTTTTCCTGACACAAAGTAGTACCCAACATGGGAGGACAACATCTGAGAACCCCCAGAATTTGGAAATCCCATATTTTACTCATTAAATAGGATGGGTGAAACACTGAATCACATGAAAAACGTTATTTTAAGGTTTGAGATGATGTGGGGGACCCTAGAGAAATAAGAGGCTTCCAAGATCCTATCACTAGTTCAAACAGTAGAAGGACATGTGTCTATCAGGTAAAACTAGATTCCAATAGGGTCCATCACTAGCTGGGAGGACCTTCATAGGTAGATCTTCTAATAGTTCAGATCCACCACACATAAGAAATGTATTAATTACCTCTTCAAGTAGAAGGAGAGGACTGATGAGTGAGTAATAGACTTTTTCTCTTAATGATAATGACTCACTTATTCATTCGACATTTCACTGTCTTAAGGTTTCCAACTAATGATGTGCATGGGGAATGTGAAAGGTGATCTTTTCCTTATCCACATAACTTATAAATATCCAAGTATATTATGTGATTTATCTAAAAATTCTCTATTTCAGGAGGAATCCCAGTAGCATACAAGACAATAGTCGCGTCTGTTACCTCTTCCAGCTCTAGTGAGAAGTCCCTCCAAAGCAGAGACTGCTATCGATGTGCATGAAGAGGTTTTTGATCGAATACACCAACTGGATTCTTTTCCATAAGACCCTTTCCAAGTGAATCCCTATCAAGTACATCCTATACCATCATAGAATAATCAAGAACCGTCTTATGAAGCACAACCACATAGATGATAAAATGCGGCTCCAGACCCTTGTTAAGGCCAAGCTTCTAGAGTGCCCATCCCAAGTAGAAGGAAGTGGGCCTTTTTCTTTTAGGGATTTAAAAGTCCTAAGCTAATTCATATATAACCTAGATAAGGTAATTATGAATCTGACAGAGTTAAGAAGGCCTCATGAGTATATAATAACTAGATATACTGATTATTTCTTATAACAAAGGATCCTTAGAATCACCATCAAGGAATAATACATGTTATACTATTGGATCTAGGACCGTGTGGATTGTGGTTTGGTTAATTTGGGTGACATTTTGACATTGGTGGAATATTTATATACTGACCCCAACATCGAAAATGAAGGATATCATGAATAGAAACATGATTCTAGTCACAAGGCACATAAATATGATCACCGGTTGGATCAGAAGGTAGTTTCTTATTCCCATGGTGTCATTTATGATCTCTTAGGTAGGATAGAACCTTCTGTGATCAACACTCCCCCTATGGATACTACATAAAAATTTGTTTCATATCCTTCAATGTATTATAATAATTTTTATATATGATGTAAGGTAAGTAAGAGTCCCTCATCAGTGCCAAAGCTATCTAGCACTATCGACGAATTCATGTACCCTTAGTTGTAAAATATGGCCAGGGTAAAACCAAAATTAGATAAACTCACTAATGATGAGAAGGAATATTCCTATATAATTTTTTCGATCTAATTGATTGATTCATGATTACATATAGTGAGGAATTCCATACAAACCCCCAGGATTCCTCCGACCGATGCTGCCGAAGGAAAGGCTGAGGGAATTGAATTCATTAGAATGCTCAGTCTAGTGCCTCAAACTAGACCATAAATTCTACAAATACTAGGAAATAGGTTTCTCTTTGAGATGAATATGAACTATATCCTATACCTCTCCATCAAGTGTGCCTCTACAATTTACCATGTTAGTTGACCGAGTAGATCAGTACAGATCACATCACGATCAGTTGCATCCAAATAGAGATATATCTCAACTACTGGGTATTCCATAACTTCATTTCTATGTGGCAGTCTCCTCCTCATATCACAAGTTCCTCAATTACAACCTCAATTGTCAAGTAGGGGTACTCTAGGGCGATACATTCCCCTTTGAATCTTATGAATCATGTTTTTTAACTACTATAAGAGAGAAGGGAAATATGTTTATACTAATGAGGTTGAGTGCATAAATTCTCAAAATGATTTGATGACTGTTACATCCAATCCCGTTAGGACCAAGATGACAATGAAGTTGTTTTTTATTCAAGTGTTATATTCTATTGTCAAAGAAAGTTCTTGAAAATAAAATAACCTTGTTTCTATAAAAAACCATACTAACCTTTTTTTTTAAAAGAATCAAACTCACTCATTCCATCATAATGAGGAATTGATCATTATCTGGAATGAGAGAACCAATCACATGGAGAATCCATATTTCATGATGTAAATTCCATTAGATTCACTCTAGAACTGATGAGAACGTAGTGGATGTTTTGAATTTGATTCTTTGTGGATACGATTGAATTAATTCTGATGATGATTTTCCATTTATTATTTATCATATATCATAAGTGGTGAAACTTATAATAAGAGATTGATGAAAGAATGGGGGAGTGAAAGATATGTAGTCAACTATTTTTTAGAATGATTAGGCCTATAAATAAAGATTAAAAAAGTGGTGCATATTGAAAAAGTTTTAAAAATTGAAAAAGTGGTGTAGATTGAAAAAGTGGCGTCGATTGAAAAAGTGGTTCAGATTGAAAAAAATGGTGGAGATTGAAAAGGAGGTTCCAATTGAAGAGGTGGTACTCATTTACAGTAGCATCTGATTATCCATCGAACAAGTTATAAAACTTTATTAACTATGATGATCATACTTATAATCAGGATGAAGATGATCATATTCAAAAAAATTTGTATTATGAAAAATCTTACCCAGGACAATCGTACTCTGGATGATCATATCCAAACCAATCTTATTCATAAAAGATGGTACTTGGGTTGAGAGGAAAATAAAATAGATGGAATGAATGGAATGTTTGGATACTTTCCAATCCAAGTCTGACGATGATAAAACTATCCACAAAAGAATTTAAAGTCATCAAAGAAGTCATGATACAATAACATGATTGTGAATGAAGTTTTAAGTGAGTTAAGTGAATAGAATGAGAGACAGAGATCAATAATGTAGTCAACTAGTTTGATAGGGATGAATTATGTTCAACGATTCCAACTGGGTTGAGGGAAGAGGAGCAAATGATGATTTGACTCTGAATTAAGTCAAGATAAAAAAGAGAAGGATATATTTGAATGAATTTTCAACGGGGTATGTACATTCAAATGAAATATTTTGATTCAAATTGGGTCTTAGAATCATATTCACCAAATTAGAATTGTATTCATTTTTTTTCATTTGATACATAGCTTTGTATTGAAGAAATCATATTGAGAAAAATCTGAATCATAAATTGAATTTATGATGACAATTAAAATGAAAGTATGAATAAGGAGATTATGTTTGAAGAAGAATCAATAATTTTCAAGAAGATTTTATGAAGTCAAAATCCATCCCAAGATTTCAGGGGAAATTGAAATTTGGGTGAATTTGTGTGAGCAGGAAGGAATTTTGGGATTCCTACCAAAGGAATCGAGGGATACCTATAACAGGAGAAATATAAATTTTACTTTTTGGATGATGAATCACTATTTTTAGAAGTATAGAGAGTAGCTCTGAGTTTTATAGAAAAGAAGATGTCTTCATACTGATCATTTGTTGCAGAGGTTTTAACAGAGAAGTAAAATTTGTATTCAGCTGATCATTTTATCGGGTAGGATTAATCAGCTTTAGGATTTTGATATTTGGGTTCCTGGAATAAGTAATAATCTTACTAAGTTAACCATACATAGTAATTGAAGTGGTTTTGATCCATTTCTATTGTCTTCAAAATGAAAATTGGATTGGAAGAATTGTATTGGGGCGAATCATACTCAGAGGAATCAGAATGGGAAAATCGGACCCATGAAAATTGAACTGAGTTTTCATAACAATTTCCATGAGGTTATTAGATGTTTTATGGGTAAGGAATTAAAGAGTTTTATTTCAATTAAGTACATTTTTTGAATTTAAAAGAAGCATATGTAACATGAGTTGTTACACAAACATTTGAATTACCCTATTTGTGCTAAGACGGTGCACACACATTGGTGGATTGTTTGCAAAGTGCTACAAGAGTGAAAGAGTATATACTAATAATTGTAATCCAAGGATTTATTTATAGTGGATTGTGTAGTGTTGGATCTTTCCAAAACCATACCAAGTACATAACTATTCTTATTGAATAGTAAACCCTGTAAATCATTGTGTTTCTCTAGATCTGTATTGGATTTGTTTTTAGTAGGGAATTGAAATATCTAATAGGAGGTGAAGGTTCTTTCAATTGTATTTAAACATAAAAGAAAAATAGTATCATTGATTCACCCACCCCCCTCTTAGTGATACAATCACACTAACTGGGAACTTTCAATTGGTATTAGAGCCGAGTTCCCTTCTCTTATTCTTTGTTAACAACGAATTTGAATTTTGTGAATAGTAAAGTTATTCCAATATTTTATGGAA
Source organism: Viscum album (assembly GCA_963277665.1). Classification (NCBI taxonomy): domain Eukaryota; kingdom Viridiplantae; phylum Streptophyta; class Magnoliopsida; order Santalales; family Viscaceae; genus Viscum; species Viscum album. The sequence goes on along the minus strand of OY728166.1, from coordinate 1,357,040,291 downwards.
ATAATTGTCATATCTAGAAGGATATAATGTTTCCCTATCTTATTTCTATAAGTTATTATATTCCTGAAGTAGCAACAATTGGGTTTCCTCTCATTGATGATAAATCTCCACTTACATCTATTGAAAAGAAGTATATTGAGAATTAAAGAAGGGCAAAGAATTCTATATTATCCTCACATTATGAATGTGAATTCTTGAGAGCGAAAGTTATTTCCATGACCAATGGTATATGGGATAAATTGAAAAACATATATGAAGGAAATACAAAAGTCAAGAAGGAAAAACATCGAATATAGAGATTGAAGTATGAAGACTTGAAGATGGGTGAGCATGAATCTGTTGGGGACATATTTATCAGGGTGATTGATATAGTGAATACTATCATATGTCTTGGTGAAAATATGGATGACTCTATATTTTTTGGAAAGATCTTGAGAATCCTACATAACAAATTTGATGAAAATTTTTCTTCATTGGAAGGTAGAGATCCTGAAACATTATCTCTCGATGATTTGCATAGAACTCTTATTACTTATGAAATGAGAAGAGAGAAAGAAATGAATATAAAAATATAAGTTGATATAGTAATGTTATTCAAGGATGCAAAGAAATAAAAATCAAATAATATTATTTTTAAAGGTAAAGATGGTGATTCAGACTCTGAAAATGAGGTGTGTAAAAATATCAATGGTATTTTATCATTATTTTCTATAAATAAGAAAATTAGTACATGGGAATACAAAGAGAAACTTATCTTTAAATGTTTCAATTGTGGAAGAGTTGTTCATTTTTCGTCTAACTATCCTTAGAGAAATAAGGAAGAGGATAGTGAGGAAGAAGAAATAAAGCCCCTAAGATCATGGAATAACTAGGGTGGTAAAGAAAAATTGTATTACACAAGGAATGATAGTAAATTATTAAGTTACAAAAGAAGAAACTTCTTATATAAAGATGAAGAAGATGAAGGTAGTCATTCGAAATCTGAAAAATTAGATGAATATGGTATTGAAAATACTTTTATTACAAAAGAGAATGATGAATAATTCATAATGAGTATTTCTGAGAAGAAGAAACTCAACTTGATCATTATTTGAAAGAATAGTTGAGATAATGTTTGAAAAGGATCAGAAGGTTTGAAAATAAAAACAAAACGATGCAATATGGATACCCCTCAACAAGAAATCAAGAATGTTTTGCTGATGATAAAGTGAATCTATAGAAAGAGATTGATTATTTGAATAAATATATTGAAGAAGAAAATAATCATAATGAGCATCTAGAAATGAAGTTGAAAGAAGAAGAAGAAGAGTTGTAACTTATCCTATAAAAATTATCTAAAGATGAATTGTGAAATATGTGTTTCTAAAACTCTAATACTAATGTTTGTGAAAGTTATTATAATGAGAAACCTGATAAGGTTCAAAAAAAGTTACCTTCAAAGGATGATAAGAAATATGGAATTGGTTCTGAAAAGAAGAAATATAGAAAAGTCATGTATGTGGCTAAAGTGAAGAATTCATAAGTTACAAAATATCATGAAAAATAATTATCTAGATCTATAAAAGTTTCAAATACTTATAACTCTATTATGGATAAAAATAAAGATAAAGGGTGGTTGAGAAACATATTCATTGTTTCAATGAATTTGGAAGTTTCATAGGAAAATACTCTTATGGATATTACTGGTATGGTGGGGGATTCAAACACCCAAAAAGTATGTGTTGGTTCAACCCACAACATTACTATTATCCCAAAAATTAAGAGAGGCCAAGTTTGAAGGGGATTCAATTCCCTCAAAATAATAAAATTGAGAAATTTGTTAGGAATAATTATGAAACAAGTCGAATGAGGATTGAAAATAGGTTCCAACTACTAGAAACTATATATAAAATATGTGAAGAACCTAGGAACATTTCAAAACGATGTATTATTTTGTTACCAACATAACAAAATACTCTTAACAATACTCAAAATCTATAATTGAAGAAATAAAAAAATGAAAAGAAGCTATTATTATTGAAACTGTATTGAAAGATTCAAAGGCTGAACGACCATAGAAACTTGACAATGGGTGTTCTTCTCACATGAAAATAGAATTGAATTTTTTGAAGAATGTGAATGATTTTAAAGACGGCACTGTGACATTTGGAAATGATGAATCTCTAAAAATCAAATGTGTTGGGTCATCCGTCATTGGAAAATAAAAGATGAAATCCAAGAAAACATTACATCTTGATGGACTGAAACATAATTTTCTAAGTGTTTCACCATTTTTTGATAAGGGTAACAAAGTTATATTCAGAATAGATGGGGTTTTTTGTGAACAGTGAGGAAGATTGAAAGTTTTTTACAAGAGTCCAATATACAAAAGACAAATTTTTTTGGTTGGTGATGCATCAAACTATTGTTACATGAGTACAATGAAAGAGAATTAATTGTATCATAAAAGGCCAGGACACATGTTTCAGAGATATGTGAAAAATTTATCTAAAAGAAAAAATATCTGATACATTCCAGATTTTCCAAGAATAAGAGTGCGGTGTTGCACTAATTTCCAGAAAGGAAATATTACCAATGTGGTGCACAAGAAAGTTAGAATTTGTTGAAAAAACCCTTGGAGCTGATACATTCTAATATATGTGGGCCAATGAGAAAACAATAAACAAATGGAGATAAGAACTTCATTACATTGATTGAAGATTTTACTCACATTTCGTGTGTCATGTATATGAAACATAAATCATATGCTTTGAAATTTTTTAAAAATTTCAAAAGAAAAGAAGAAAATGAATGTGAGTATTCTGTGAATAATTTGCAATTAGATAACGGTGGTGAGTATAGAAGTAAAGAGTTTAAAGACTTTATTGATAATAATGGAATTAATAATGAGTATATATCTCCATATACTCCCCAAAAAATGGGGTCACTAAAATAAATAACGTAGTCTTTGTGGAAATGAGAAGAACCATTTTACTTAAAAAAGGCCTCTCTCATTACTTTTGGAGGAAATCCATGAGAACTAATGTTTATATTCATAATCCTTGTTTCTATAGGCCTTAATAAGGAGTGACTCCATATTAATTGGTTTGTGGAAAAAATCCAATCTTAAAACACTTTAGAGTTTTCAGGAGTCCATGAATTATAATGAAAAAAGGAGGAAACTATGAAATATTTGAACAGAAAGGTGAAGATGGAATCTTTCTTAGCTATAATTCGGGAGTAATAGGATATAGATGCTTCAAAAAAGGAAAAAATAGTTGTTTATTTAGTTGATGTGAAAGTAATTGAAAATGACTAGGAAGATAAAAATTCTCAAGAAGACAAGAAATTTGATCAAGATAAATAAAAAAATTCTGATAAGGATACATATAATTGTATTCCAACTCAAGAAGTAGAATTAGACTCATATATTTCCAATTATGAGGAATATACTCAAAAATATAATCCTAGGATGAGGAATCAAGTGGAAGACTAGAATATAATTGGTGAAAAAATCAAAATGTTCAAACTAGAAGAACAAAAAATGCTATTACCCATACTTCTTTGTAGTCAAATGTGGAACTGAATGATTTGAAAGATGATTCTGAGCATCAATATTGGGTTTAGGACATGAATAAAGGTTTGGATCATATTGATAGGAATAATACAAAAGAACTCATACCAAATCCTAAAAACAATAACATCATTGGAAGAAAATGGTTTTTTTGAAATAAGATGAATGAAGAAGGTGGAGTTATAAGGAACAATCAATATTGGTATGCCAAGGGTATTCAAAGATTGAAGGAATTTATTTTGATGAAACCTTGGATCTGATAGCTAGATTGGAATTAATTAGAATATTTTTTATATTACCACACAATGAGGCAACAAGAACTTTCAAATGGATGTTACATCTGCATTCTTGAATGGTGATATCAAAGAAGAGGTTTAAATTGAACAACCTTGAGGCTCTATTATTGGAAAAAATGAAAGCTATGTATATAGATTGAAGAAATACCTATAGGGTATAAAACAAGCTCTAAGGGAATGTTATTCCAAATTGGATACTTTATTAAGGAAAATTATTTTCAAGAAAGGAAGAGTGGATAAAAATATTTATATTAGGGAAATTTAATAGTATTCCCTCATTGTAATTATTTATATTGATGATATTATCTTTACTGAGAATAATGAAAGATGTTGTCAAAGATTTGATGAAGAAATAGAGAATGTATTTGAAATATCCATGTTGAGAGAAATGAAATACATTGTTTGGTTAAAAATAATTTAAAAGGAGAAATGTATTATTCTTTCTTAAGAAAAGTATGCTAAGGAATCTCTCAAGAGGTTAGGCATGGAAAACTCAAAACTAGTTTCCATGCCTATGTTAGTGGAAACCAAGTTGAGTAAATATAGATAAGGAAAATAATTTTATCAAAAAGTGCATCAAAATATGATTGGATGCCTATTATATTTGACTGCCTCAAGACCCGACATTGTTTATATTGTTACTTAATATGTATGATTTTAGACTGCTCCAAAAAAATAAAATCCTATTACTGGAAAATGAATTCTTAGATACATCAAAGGCACACACAAAATCATAATCAAGTATTTAATCTTAGATAATATTGATATTTTTGGGTATTCAGATGTAGATTGGGCATGAAATGTTGATGATAGAAGATTGAAATCTAGTGGAGTATTCTTCTTGGGAAAACATTGTGTTAGTCTGAATTCAATGAATTATAATTCCGTAACTCTCAGTACGGATAAAGCTGAGTATGTTTCCTTAACTCAAGAAACCACTCAACTATTTTGGGTAAAAACTCAATTATAAGATCTACTTGTTGAAGTGAAGTTACCCTTAATCTTGGTTTGTTACAATCAAACCATAATCAATCTCACTAGGAATCCAGTTCAATATTCTCAATCAAAATATATTGATATCAAATATCATTTCATCAAATATCATGTGGAGAAGAATGAATTGAAGTTGGAATATGTTCCAATATCGGAACAAGTGGATGACATTTTCAAAAAACATTTTCTTAAGGAATCATTTTCTTGGTTGAGTTTGAACATGGGCATCCAACCTCTTTCTCTTCAAGGTTTAGGTATGTGTTTCTATCCCCTCTCTCATATTATCTTTGGATTGTTGTTTTTAAAGTGGGTAATTTTTTCATAAATCAATGTATTTCATTTTAAAATATATAGTTGTAGGTAAGCTATGAAATCAACATTTTTTTGAGTGAACTATTTTATCTTTTATTTTGGAGTGGTTGTTTTTTTTTGTTCAAGGAAGGATGAATACAATACAAGGAAGGGAAAAAAATAGGTTTTTATAATCACTACTTTTGGAAATCATGTTTTTATTTTCAATTATTATTTTTTCCTACAATGAGTTTGCTCACATAAGATTAGAATTGTTGATATGTAATCCATTTATTGAGGATAAAAATTTCATTGATTTATGAAAACTTGGTTGATTAAAAATACAATATGGGAGATTGTTAGGAACAAGCTGATGATAAAGGTGTTTCGTATTCTAGTGTTTTGTTTTGTTGTCAAGGAATGTTATTGAAAATCTCCTCACTTATTTTGGAAATAGTCATACTGAATTTTTTTAAAATAATTGTACTCACTCTAACCATCATAATGAGGAATTGATCGTTATATAGAATGAGAGAATCAATATTATGGATAATGAAGCTTTTAATAATTAAATTTCATCAGATTCACTCTGGAACTGATGAGAATGAAGTGGATGTTTTGAATCAGAGTCTCTATAGCTACAATTGAATTAACTGTGACGATGATTTGTCAATTTTTATTAATCATAAATCATAATTAAGTGGTAAAACTTATGATTCAATATTGATGAATTAAAAGGGGAGTGAAAGAGATGTAGTCAATTTCTTTTCAGATTTATTGGGCTCAAAAATAAAGATTGAAAATGTGGCTCATATTGAAATAGTGGTGAAGATTGAAAAAAATGGTGCTAATTGAACATGTGGTTCCAATTGAAGAGGTTGTGTCAATTTACTGTAGCATCTGATTATTAATCAGATTGGTTTTAAACATTTCATACCTAGGATGATCGTAGTCATACTCAGGAAGAAGATGAGCATATTTAGAAAAGATCGTATTCTAGAAAATTGTACCCTGACCAATCGTACTCAGAATGATCATATCCTAACCAATCATATTCATAAAACATCGTACTCACATTGAGAAGAAAATTAATTATATGGAATGAATGGAAAGTTACAATATTTTTTTATACCAGTCATATGAAGATAATGTTTTTCAAAAATGAATTTAAAGTCATGAAGGAAATCATGATACAAGAATAATATTTTGAATGAAGGTTTAAGTGGGTCAAGTGAAGAGGAGGAGGTAATGATATCAACAATTTAGTCAACCATTTCAAAAGGGTTGAATTATATTTTAGGTTTCAAATTCTGTCAATAGAATATGAGAAGTAAATTTTTTTAATCTTAAGTGGGTTAAGAGAAAAAAGAGAATATGATTTATGAATGAATTTTCAAGTAGGGGTTGTACATTCAAATGAAATACTTTCATAAAAATTGGTTCTGAGAATCATATTCATAAAATTAGAATGGAATCCATTTCTTTATACATTTGTTTTCAATTGATATTGAGATTTGTATTGAAGAAATTAGATTAAGAAAAATCAAACTCATGTATTGAAATTATACTAATGATTCAAATGAAATTCTGAAGAATGAGATGAATATTGAAGAAGAATTGAGAAGCTTCATGAGGATATGATGAAGTCAAAATTCATCTTGAGATTTCAGGGGAAATTGAAATTTTAGTGAATTTCTGTGAGTGGGAAAGAATTTTTGGATTCCTGCCAAAGGGCTCAAGGGTCACCTATAAAAGGCAATAAATACATTTTACTTTTCAGATGATAATGTATTTCTCACTGCAGTTGAGATAGAAGCTTTTATTTTTATAGATAAGAATAAGACTTCATAAAGATCTTTTTTGGAAGAGGTTTCGTTGATGAAGTGAAATTTTTATTCAGTTGATCATCGCATCAGGCTATATTAAGCAGCTTTGGGATTTTCATATTCGGGTTCTCAGACCGAGGAAGAATCATACAAATTTAATCATAGACAGGAATTGAAGTGGTTCTGATAAATTTATACTCAATTTAGAAAGAAAATCAGACTGGAATAATTGTATTGGGGAGAATCGTACTTTGAGGAATTAGACTAAGAAAATTGGACCTAGGAAAATCGAACTGATTTTTTATAAAAAAGTCTAGGATATTTGTACCTTTCTTCTAGGTAAGGAATTGAACAATTTTTTCTCAATTAAATAGATTTTTGAAATTTAAAAGAAGCACATATAATAAGAGTTGTTACACAAACATTTTAATTTACCTATTTTTTCTAAGAGGGTGCATAAACACTTGGGGATTTTCTATAAAGTGATACAATAGAGAAAGGGTATATCCTACTCATTATAACAAAAAGATTGATTTCGAGTGGATTTTATGGTGTTTAATCTTTTCCAAAACTATACTAAGGATGTATCTATTCTTACTGAATAGTGAACCTTGTAAATCTTTGTGTTTCTTTGAATGCATGTTGGATTTGTTTTTAGTAGGGAATTAAAATATATAATAGGAGGTGAAGGTTGTTTCAATTTAAATGATACATAAAAGAAAATGATTATCACTGATTCCCCCCTCCCCCACTATATGATACAGTCACACTAATTGGGATTTTTAAAATCCATGGGTAGACTTGAATGAAACCATTATTCTCCCAATTCATTAGTTAGATCCCACAACACCAGGCCATGGGGGATGATTTTTCATCTTTATGAAAAATGGTTCCAAAATTCTTCATTTTAAGGATCACCCATATATTACCTCGTACTCTTACTGGATACGCCCGAGTGATACCAGAAACCCCTACTCTGGTAAATATCGAGAATTTTACCTTATGGGTACTAATTCAAGGCATTATCATATGTTCTATAGAGAAGGGATGACTTGATAAAATCTGACTCGCCACTATTCCTTTGACATAAATAATGGACCCCATAATGGGAGGCCATAAAATATTTTCTCGATAGCTTATGTCACCATAGTTTAAGCAAGGAAATGAACACCCATAAGTATTTCCATCTCTACCAAAGTAGGTAATGTGATTCCCCTAGATAGAATGACCAGAAATCTCCACATTCTACCTCTGATTCTCCTAACTCTGATGAAAATTTTTATTTGTAATATAGCCCTATTGCATTTGAAGAGGACATATACACCACCGTTTATGAGTTGACTTAGGTGATCCTTGGTACAAAGGAAGATATGAGGTTAATGAAAATTAGTGCATCCATGACGACAGAAGAGTTGCAGCAGTATATAGTTTTCCTAAAGTAGAATTGTTATGTATTTTATCGGATCTATAATGAGATGATAGAGATAGAACATCAGGTCATAGAGCACCATTTTGGTCTCTCAACGAGTCATCATGTATTCAAGTATCATCCCAGGAAGATGCGCCCCTCCCACGATGCTATAGTCGAGAATGATGTTGATAAGATTATCAAAAAAAACTTCATCAGGGAAATCTAGTACTATATGGATTTCCAACATCATCATGGTTAGGAAGATGAATGGGTAGACTAGAGTATGTATCCACTTCCAAGACCTCAACTGCCACTGCTTGAAGGATGATTTTCCCCTTTCATTAAAAAATCAATTGATCGATTCCACCATAGTGGCCTAGGACCAATCATTCATGGATAATTATTCTAGGAACAACCAAATCGAGATAGCCCCTGAGGATGGGGATTCCACTACCTTAAAAATTCTATAAGGGACTTTTTCCAATTAGGATGTAAGAGCCACATATCAGGGGGACATTCACCACATCTTCAAACCAATCCTCAATATATATGTGGAATTATAACTAGAAAACATAGTATTCAAATACCTATATTTCTAGGAACATCTCAAGGACCTCAATAAAGTGTTCATATTCTATCACATAAACATTTGAAGATGAATCCCTTGAGGTGTTCATTCAGGGTTACCTCTAGGAAGTTTCTCAACTTCGTTATAAGATATAGAGGCATCAAGATCAACTCATATAATATCATGGCCATTATTCAAATTCCTCCTATAAGAAATATCCAAGAGTAATGGGGCATCTAAGCATACTTATCATATATACAACGATTTATTGTGAATATATATGGAAATTGTAAGACCTTTAATAGGATCATGAAAAAAGACACCATTTATTTATGTGATGAGAAGTGCCAAATTGTGTTTGAGGATATCAAGAAGTACCTACTACAACCACTAGTTCTAATTCCAATTTTTTTATAAATCCTATAATCCTCTAGATGACCACCCTGTAATGGTCCCTTAGTGTCCTTCATTCCCAAAACAAAAATAATGGATGAAATAATATTTTATAATATCTCTATCATGTGCTCCTTGACATAGAGATCAGATAATCCCCTACCAAGAAGAGCTACCTCATGTTGGTCATCACATTGTAGAAGTTTTGGCATTATCTATAGCATTATTAGATATAGCTATTATCTTTGGTGAACTCGGTGAAGTGTATTCTAAATCACCCCATGCTAATGGGATTATTGGCCTGTTAGGAAGTGAACCTCTAGAAGTTAAACATCAGATTCATCTTGTAGAAGGTCGTCAAAGGCTTGGCATAGGCCAAATTCATGTCTTCCCATCCAGCTCTTGAAGAACTTCCCTTGAATGTTTATTCTATAGATGCAGATATCATCTTAGTGGATTATTCCATACCATGTTTGTAGATTAATTTCAATAGTTCCCCTCAGATCCTAACTGGTAGAAGGTTCAATAATCTCAATCATAATATAGTATGTCTAGGGATCTTCTTCATCACTCCATCATAGTCCATCCTTCTATATTCATTCCTACTATCATAAGGCTACACCAATAATGTGGCAGATTACCTGGCTCTCATTACTAGTTTTAATTTGGCCATTAAGATTGATGTCCCCCACTTTCATGTGAAGGGATACTCCATGTTATTCATAAAAAAAATTAATGGTGACTACATCATCATAAAGAAAGATATCATGGCCCTAATAGAGTGAAATACTTAGCTAATGAAAAATTTACCTTCCCATCCAAAGGTGAATCATTTCCCCTAGTCGCCTAATGGTCGAGCCAATGAATTGGATATCCTGACCGTGACCATCATTGAACCTAACCATGATGACCTGGTCATCCCTATGGAACATTGGACAGTCATTCCCCCCACTATTTTAGATGATGATGAAAGGTAGTTGGTAAATAATCTGGCTTTCGTTACTTATAAAATAGGACCCTTAGGTTCCCCCATGTTCGATGAAATAATCGATTTGATATCTCCCTGTTTTGAGTACCTCCAGAATATCACTCTCCCAATAAACCGAGATAAGTGTGAGTGAATCTTTTGGTGTGCATCATATTTTACCCTCCATAGTGGGACTATATTTGAGACAACCCTTTATAGACATGGGTTTTATGGAATTATCCTATATATAATTCAAGGTTATGATATCCATCAAGTTATGTAGGAAGTCCATGTCAGGTCCTATGGTTCACATTAGGCCAGATTGAATCTCTGCCACTCGATTCAAAGGATATGCTACTTTTATCCCACCATGGTATATTATTGTATCGAATTTTCCAATAGGTGTCATGAAAGTCATATTCATGCCAAATGTTTTCATCTAATAGTAGATATCCTCCACAATAAAAAGTATTATTGACCCATTATAGTATGAGGAATTTACATTGGGGGACCATGCCTAGTAAAAAAAATGTGTCCAGTGTTGGTTCCTTATGACCACAACAACCTTTCTCTCCATCTGGGTATAATTGATTCCCCTCATGGAATTCAAGGACTAATCATTGATTGAGTTCATGTTCTCCAACATCATTCATTAGTTTGGAGTTTCTCATGATATTATCATAACAATAATACAAACTTCCGAACTACAGAGATGAATAGATTGTATTCCAAGTATATCATCTAGTCCAACCAAAAGTACTAATACTATGTGCAATTGATTGGAATTATTGGGGCATTCAAAAAACCCTCTTTGATATTTTGTAGAAGATAGTGGTCCAAAAAATGAAGAGTTGGACAGAAAATCTCCCCAACACCCTCTGGGATTGTAGGAAGCCGACTTGAAATTCCACCTAGGTGACCCCATATTCCATAGTATATGGAAAAAAGGTAATCCAACCCATCCAAGTTCAGTTTTTATTACTATGAATAGTTATTATGACCAGTAGATGTTAGAAAAAATGGTAAAGGTCAATCTAGATGAGTTATAATGCCTCAAAGAGAATAAGTTTATGGCCTTCAAAAATTTAAAGAGGCACCAGAATAGGGTATCTGGAGTGTTCAAAAAAAAGTTTCTCTTCTAATCCTTTGTCCATGGTGATATGGTACCAGCTCTCAGAATGATAATGATACCTAGAATAAATCCACCAAATTTCAATCCCAAATGCTAAGGACCTTAAATCACTCATAAGATCTATTCAAATAGAGAAAATTATTTGATTACTATGGATAGAGAGTGTATCAAACCTCCCACCAACACCATGTTTATAAAGAAGTAATTTGTGTGAGGATACTCAAGGGTCCAGGAAACATGACCTTAAACTATATTGAATATGTCCAAGCAATATGGCCATAAACTATTTGTATCTTTCATAGTCTATGTTGTATGAATTTATACAACAAATCTAGATGTCCTCATTGTATGATGTTAAACATTAGTCTTACCCCTGTAAAACCTAGATGCCTCTTAATGAAGGATATCCTTAAACCATATATAACTGGGATGTCTCATAAAATAAGTATGGGATGGTAAAAAAAATCTTACCCCATCTAAAATTAGGATTCCTCATATGATATGAGATGATCCAAAATGTAAGTCCTCAAAAAATGACATTAAACTATAACCTTATCCCATTCCTTGAAGATGGAATTCCCCATGACAATCATGGGATGCCTCATTTCTCTAATCAGAGATGATTAACTCCAGTGCTATTGTTGTTCTTAAACCATGTTGAGTTCCAGAACTGTGTGTGGCATGATTCCCATTTTTATGGGATGCATAGTAATGTTTGAACTTCCCATCTTCGAGTCCAGTCAGAAATTTATTAACCATTTCAGACAATTGTTCCCATTGATAGTCCAATAATTACAACCATAAACCATACACAGTTTATCTCAATATTTCCAAGTGTTGTGAAAGACTCCTTGGATCCTTTCACATCTGGTATTACGCCTTCCATTATACATGGATTACCATGATACAAACATATACCTATTTTAAGCTTAATGAATTCAAACTAGTTTTCACCTTTAAAATAGTCCATTCATTACAACCTTAAACTATGTGTCATTTATTTCATTTTACTTGTGTGGTACATTGGCCTACATGCCCTTACTTCACATCGGGTCACACCACTTTCATTCCAATCAAATACCCTCGAGAAAAACAATTTCATAGTATATGAATCATTAAATTAAACTATTTTCCATGTTCCAAGACATAAGATCTCAAACTGCATAAAACTAGCTTTTGGATCACTTCACAATGGGTTTTAACCCTTTCATCGCATGGAAATCCTCCAAAAAAAATTTTATGGTCCAAGAATTACGAAATTAAACTATTTACAATTGGTGCCATCTCTATGACCAAAAATTAAGAGTCCTAGTCCAAACATTATACTCCTAAACTATGTGCATTCACCCTTCATTTTCATGGTTTTCTTCATCCACAGTGTTTCATCAAGCATGTACCTCCACCTCTTCCCATTACTACTTATGGCTTGATTATCATCCTCATGGGATACATTGTGATTCTTTGAATTATTTTTCTTGTCCTAGCCATGGATTCACCATAAGACCCTCAGTTACCTACAATGTTATCACCCTAAAATGATCTTATGGGACTCTTTTTTAGGTATAAAACCCATTCCTATACCATAATTCATTTGTGGGTTGAGATGACCTCATATAACAATATTGGGAATAATGGAATGGTAAACTCAATTCACAAGCTCCACCAACATCATTAACATGTGATTGTAAACTATGATCTAACAGCATATTGAATCGGGATACCTCTTAATATGATAGGTTTACCCTATGTCAAATTAGGATGCCCCGTATGACAAGTATGGGATGAACAAACACAATATCCTCAAAACCCGATGTTAAATTGTATCCATACCTCATATAAATTTGGGATTCCTCATATTATAATTTGAGAAGATCCAATATCCTCATTAGAGAGGATATCCTTCAACTGGCATTGATATCTTTCTAGGATGTGGTCTACAACTATGGGCATCATGATTCCCATCCTCATGGGATATGTAGTGACAGTTAGATATCTCATCCAGAGCCCAACCCCCTCGTCGACTCACTATAGGGTATTTCTTTCCCCAATGTCATGATGTCAACTTGGGATAAATTTTTTCATGTTTTTCATGGAGGGGGTACCTTTTACCCTCCCTTCACATTGGGTTTTCACTTTTTCATGTCACACAAACCATCTTGGGACACCTGTGTTGCCTACTAAAATGTATATGTCCTTAAATGAACAATTTTCCATATAATATGAGTTCTGTGAGTTTAAACTTGTATTATCTCTAGTACGTGTTGTATGACTTTAAACAACCATTCCAAGTATGCTCAGCCCACAAAATTAAATGGTATCTCCACCCTGTCTAAAATTAGGGTTCACCATATGATGAATATGGGATTTCATAAAATACCCCATACAAAATTTGGATTCCTCATATAGTAAGTTTGATATGAACCACATGTTTCCCTATATAAATCTTGGATGAATCCTAATGTGAGATGATCTGGTATCCTTTCAAGAGAGGCCTTCCCTCTACCAGTATCTGTCTCCTACCACGTCATGTTCCAGAAGCACATGTGGCTTCATTCCCATTCTCATGGGATATGTAGTAACACTTGAATATATCATCTTGATTCCATCCCTACCATAAATTCACCTAAGGTTCATTCCCCTTCAGTCCAAGCTTGAATCTCTCTAACCTAAATTCCTATTTATGTGATTTTTCTCTTCCGCATTTGGATAATCATCATAATACTAATGAAAAGAAATCTTTCTGGTAGAATGGTATTATGAAACACTAGATCACCTACTATCCTGGGCTCATTCCCCAAAGGATCCCAGATAAAAAATAGTGTCTCCCATTTTTCAAACTTCATCAATGGTTTATCCATCATTTTCCCTATATTTAACCAATGTGGGTCTAGAAATGATGTTTCAAATATGGTCAATAGTTATTACCCATCCATTGTTTATACCCTTATTTTACTATCTTGGTATTAAAATATCAAATCACCCTCTTGGGGTTTTTTGGCCACTTCTGATCCACATTGGGTTCTCCACTACGAACAGAGAGAACACTATATTGCTCGTTGTTTCTCACACTGAGCATGGCTCAAATAGTCTTTGGATTTGAGAGGAGTTTTTCCTCATTCAAGATTGAGACACATGAGGGCCCCATGTTATGAAATCTATGACCTTAAATTATGATTCCATGTCTAAGAATCATGAAACTAAACTGTGTACAAGTTATCCAGGGAAAGTGTTGTGTGTATTTGAGCCTCCTTGGGCCTCAATTCATTTTAAGTTTGTCACTCCACCACACTAAACATTTCTATATGACATTCTCAAACCTTTTTCCAGGAATCAGAACCATAAATGGTGTATGAGTTATCTTATAGGATTTTTCTATGGAATCAAGTGGCCTTCGAGAACCCTCCTTTCAAATTAAGTTTCCTTCCTTAGATGTCTAATATGTTTCTTCGAGGCATGCAAGCCCGGTATGATCTTTATGAACTTAAAATAAATGACATGGTCTAATAATCATGACCTTAAAATATGAGTAATTTGTATCAGGGATATTTTCTGTGGTGTTTGGTGGCCTCTTAAGCCCCATCTATCATGTCGAGAAACCTTGTTCAATGGCCCAAATAATCCTTTGACACTCAAATCCCTCTGGTCAAAAAATTATGACCTTAAATAGATTTGTATTAGTTCCAACTCTACGAACATAAAATAGGAGTCCATGTCCAAGCATCATGAATTGAAACTGTGATCCAATCCTCCTATGATTGTTTCATGTTTTTCTATGTTCCTTGATCATCAATTCATGTTGAGTTGTTACTCCACCATGATACACATATCCTTTTAGGGCACTCACCCTATAGTCCAAACTCTATGACCATAAACAAAGAGTAATGCTATGTGAATCATGAACCTAAAATTTGTGCATAAAAAGTGTCTCTAGGATATCCTATGTTTTAGGTGGACATCTAGGACCCTCCATTCGGATCAGGTTAGCTTTTACCTTTCCCAAAAATATCCTATATAAGTCACAACCATTTAGTCCAAGTATCATAACCTTAAAATGCGTGCGAACCACCATAAATTCCTCTTAGTTCAATGTATTATAATATCCAATTGCATTATATTCCCCTCCAAAGACTACCCCTTGTATGATAACCTCTTATGCCCCACTCCATTGTGATTAGGTTGGAATCTTTCACACTAGTTCACATGTCCTAATCACATGATGTTAAAATGTGTGACTCATTATCCTCATCGTATGATATTAAACTATATGTCTATTTTCATCACCATATGACGTTAAACTCATTGTTTGTAATCCTAATTTCATGACATACAATTATATGGAATCATAGGTACTTTCCTTAGAATTCATTTCTTTCGGTGCTGGTCACCTACCACATTGTTCATATTATATAACCATCGCTCAGAATCTGAGGTAATGCATCACTTGGAAGACATGTTTGACCTTTTTCAGACCAATATTCCTACCCAATGTTCTCAAATTCATGGTGGTATAATCCAAATAGTTTTGGAATCCATCCAAACATTCCATCACTTCATCTCCATGCTTTAAATTTCACTTTATTTGGATACTAATCCTCCTACATGTCTAAACGAGCCCCACTGTATGACAAAATGTATGGCTATAATGGCTCACCTACCATCTTGAGTATACACCCAAAAGAATTCAGATAAAAGTTTGTGATTGGAATCATGTTTTGAACATGTTTAGTGATTTTACATCATTTTTTCCCTAATCCTCAGCCAAATGATAGTGGATGTTGTGTTTCAAACATGTTCAGTAGTTATCCTCTATCATCACACCAATCTCCTTGTGTTCAAAATTTTGGGCATTGTGATTCATGCATTACATTCCCCTGGGTTTAGGTAGAACTCATGGCCACTAAAGTTACCCTATTCCTATATTAGTTCACATTTTAAAAGAAAGTATGTTGTTCCAAGAGACCTATTCTCCATCCATATCCCATCTAGACCTAAAAATGCTTAGTGCTCAGTTGAAACATAAAGATCATAAGTGTTTATGATTTTCTGACGCTCCCATATAAATGTGTAATCACATGGTCAATCATTTTTTTCTCCCACTGAGCATGAGTCAAACGAACACAGGGATGGGTCATTGGTTATATCATGAAAAGTATTGAAGTGCGATAATAAAATGAGGAGAAAAAAATATGTTCAAGAATGTGGGAATTTAAAACAAGTCAACCAAAGTTATAGGGTTTCATCCAAACATCATATCATCTCCTTTACATAATTCCCCAAAATATCAACCCCAAAAATATAACATTTGAGCTTATATAACCTCTGATGAGTGGCATCTAGAGTCTATTGTTGTCCTTCTATGTCATCTGCCTCTTCCCGAGCTTTAGGGTGGTATTATTTAGCCCTAATATACATCTGGATCTGCTCAACCCTAAATTCAACTACCAGGGATGTTGCCTACACCACCATAGCCTTGGATACCACTAACTATGACTTCAAATGATTGAAGATCTTAGCTTTGGAGGTGGGCACAACTGAATTCTTCTGCACTATCCCTTCTAGGTCAGTGATCCACCCACCAGCTTCTTGAAGAACCTTAAACCCCTAAACTTTGTGATTCTTACTGGATATATCAGACACATTCCATTAATCATTTGATCGATCAATGAGGAAGTATCAATATAGTTTGTGATGGTTGATGGAGTCCAACCCACTAATCCCTTGGATAACTATACAGTGGTGAAGAGACCCCACCTTGTTTAGCATGTCATCTATTGGGGCTTGGGTTTTCAAGCTCTATATGTAACTCCACACCCTACAAAAAATGACTTGGTTATCCTTGGTGGAATCTAAATGAGATTCATAAAAGTATTTCAGTGGCGTAGGATCTTATGAAAGAAATACCACCAACACATATGTGGTCTGGTCAACTATGGGCATGTCCCTAGAAAAAATAAAATATATTCACATAAATGGGTCCTCACCATTACCCACACCTATAGTAGAAGTTCTTACTTCCCATTGTGTCACTTTCAAGATGGAAACAACTATCTCAGCCTCCATATCTTCCCCTATTGGTGTCACAATATTAGTTTAATCTCCTACATCCTCCACTAGTGTAAATTTTGGGGTAGTAATGGACAATACATTCTCACTAGCTACTGTAGTTTCCAACACAATTTCAACTTCATCCATTATGGATTCATCTACAATAGTGACCTATGGTGGCTTCTCTATGACAGGCTCTGCCACTACATCTCCTTCATCTTGACCCATCATGGACACCGAATCAACCACCTCCATTTAGGTAATAGTATCGATAGTCCCTTCTAGTGGAATATCCAATGTTGGTCTTACCACCAGGACCTCCTCAAACATTTCTTCCTTGATAATATCACCTATTGTTGTCGTATTAGGCTCTGGTGGTGCTGACCTGGACATTGATGTTGACATTTGATCCCTTATCATCATTTGAAATTCAATTTCAATATGAATCAGTCATGAAGAAAATGAAATGAAAGAGAAGAAAATTGAAAAGGGGAATAGGATTACATGATTAATATATCCTAGTGAGGATATTATAATGATTCATAGGCAATCCCCATGAAAAGGTCATTCCCTCAGTAGTCTTCATCTTATTCATAGGTGCTGCTCTAGTAGATGGTTATTCATACATGGCCACAACATTTTATAGGGATTGAAAAATCCCCATTCCAATGTTGAGGTTACATCACTCTCTACATGAGGTTCATCATGAAACTCCTCCTCCTATGTGCCCACCGATCACTACACAAGTATTAGAAGAGTTATACAATACAATTAGGGGTTTTGGTAGATTTCAAAGAACATGAGTTCAAATTATTTACCAGGTTGAATGTAGGGATTTATTATTTAGAGGATTCCTAGTAATTTTTATTCCCCTTGATTCACTGGATTTTACCTACTGAGGTATGTGAATAGTTAACTTGTTAGAGATATCTCCTAAGTGGAGGTAATCCCTAGAATCACCTTCACTCGTGTGGTTTGTGAATGCATTATTCCCTATGAGTGGATCAAACCCTCTAACCCTCTAACATAGTGCACTTACTCATCCTGGGGAACATGGCAGCCAACCCTAGAATGAACCATCCTAGTGAGGAATATTCCCTCTCTGTTTAGATCATTCCACATACCAGGGAGGTTGTTGATCTGTCTTAAAATCCCCCACCTCTCCCAATTATCTTGAAATACCGCATAACTAGGGATATCTGAATGCTGAATCTACTTCCCTAGGTCTTAAAAAAACTACCATGGGACCACCCTATAGGATCACCTTATTCTCATGACCACTTTCCCAAAATAGATAATAATGATATTGATCCTCTCCCTCTAGCCCCCACTTATGCCAAAACGGGGACAGTTGGGCCTATAGATGCTTCAATGACCCTTGGGACTACCCAAAGTTCACATTAAACTAAAAAAACAATTTTACACAACCTCGTGGTTGTGGGAGATCTCCTTCATCAGATTGAGTGGTTTGGTGCCACAACATATCCCTAGGATATGTGCCCTCCCATCTCAATGCATAATCGTGGGTGATCCCATACACAACGATAGGAGGTGGATTCTTGTACTGATCTTTCATGTAATCAACCATGAAAATGATACCTATCTTCCTTAGGACATATGGGTGGTTATCATTATGGACTTCTATGTACAAATTTGGGGTCATTCACTGTATACCTCTGAACTTCCTTGAAAACTGGTGTGGGTTGTGTGGATCACAAATCACGTTGTAATGAAATCAAGCCACCAGTAACCCACCTCAGAAGTCCAAGATGTACGATCATTTCTTAATGGTGAAAATTTTATCATCATTCACCATCCCCATTGGGAGGGTAATAGGTAAAACATGATGTTCTCCTCTAATCCTACCCTTTCTAGCATGCCCACAATGCACAACTTGATCAGGCGAGTCCGGGGGATGTTATGGATTTCTATTCAAGGGTACATAGTTGGTGGAGTGATGAGGTTTTGGGTATTCATATCCCCCAATATGCATGGTGTCCAAACTATAGAAAAGGTATAGGGGATTTTACACACAAAGATGAGTCTTCCCTTGGATGATTTGGCAAAAAAACCTGTATTACTTCAGGAATACTAGGACAACCAGGTTAACATGCTTCCTCATGGACAATATCATCACCACTCTGATGATGCTCATCCAAAACCCAATATGCACATCCCTGACTGGAAGAATCCATCAATAAATTATGATGGTGATAAAACCCATTAGTATAATCATAGGAGCTGGATTCATTATGTTGTAGCCCCATATTTTACACTAGATCACCTCAAATATTTGCTAGTTGGATCACTCCTTTTCCAGATGTAATTCTATATGGTATGTATGAGGCCATCTAGGTATCCTTCCCACTGGCTTGTTCAAGAAATAGTTGAACCACTTATTTAATGAAATTTCATTCATCCTCACCTTATGTTTTTTGGACCCTTGTACCAAATTGGGAAACTCCCTTGAAATAGTTGGAAACTACCCCTAGCCCTCCCACACATTATTTGTAGAGTGGAACTTATCATACATAGCTCCTTGAATTGGTTTCCCCCTGATCATGTGAAAATCCCACATGATGTTGCCAACATACCCATGATGTATATGGAAAGTTTTCGTCCCTGTTGACCATCTACTCAGTAGCTCCAGCATGATATCCCAATGATGGTAGATGCTGAATTGCGAGGACCATGAATACTCATAAAGTCCTACTTGCTTGAGCTCGATCTTAAATTCATTAAATGACCAGCACACCCAATAAACCCTAACCCATTCATTAGTAAATGTTTTTCCCTAGAGTAATCCCCAACTTTCATTCCATCCCTTGAGTGGATCTCCCAAAACCACATTGAGAATAATCTAATACTATAGGGGGGATGCCTCATCATACAATTTCTCATCGTCAATGGTGTTGACGTGGTTCCAAAGAGTGTGTTTCGTGAGTAATTCATGTTCCTTCAAGATGTGGACCTCAAAAATCCTATGCCACAGGTATGGTCCTAACATTCTTCTGAACCAATTGGTGGGATCGTCTCTTCTCACCTTAGGGATGAATACATCATCCCTCAACCGGTATCCATAAAGTGGAATCCACATTCATAGTAAGTAATAATTTTTAACTCTCATTAGATGTGAAATCAGTGAGTCATGGTTAAACGTTCTATAAATTCACTCCTCAATTATTATGATCCCATTAATTTAATCTTGATAAGAAACATTATCATTGGAACTTTTAGTGTCCATTAAAATTAATACATAGGAGTTTCTCAGATTTTAGCTCATAAATATTTTCTCAGAGAGATTAGTGTGTGAAGTCCTAGTTCATGAATCTTGTTTTGTGAAGGTTTGGTTTATGGAATGCAGAATACTATTTGTAGAGGTGAGTTATTAGAGATGTTAAGTGTTGTTAATGATGGGGATCAGAATCAAAAAAATTCTCGTGAATAAGGTGATATTGAAAAATATATAGTGTTGTTTTTTATATTGATGAAAATATAATGGTATCTATAAGGGGCCCATGTAATACTTATGGTTATATAGATCATGTTTTCATGACCAAATTTCTCGACCGGTCATTACGAATGGGATTCATGAAAGTTCCTTGAGAAAAGAATCATACTTCTAATTTTTAGATGTTTTCCCTCATTAGTTGAACCTTCTTTCCCCCAGTTGCTTCAATTATAAGGGTGAACTTTTATTTAAGCAAAAATTTTCATGTCAAGGGAGTATTTGGGGAAGTCATAGCCTGTTTAGAGAAAATATGCGATGAAATCACACAAAAATACATTTGTGGTTCTATTTCATGAATCTCGCCACCTATTCCAATAGTTGAAGCTCAAAATGGTCCTAGAAACATGAAGGCCTAGCAGTATCCTCTTTACAGTGTCAATGAAGAGTTTCAAATCACATCACACCCACATAGAGGGTTGGTGGAAACCTCCACACCACACCATTCAGACTCATGAATCCTTAACCGGTCTTGAGGCTCATAAAGCTTTGTGAAATCCACCAATATTCATGAATCCAACAAACCTATAAATACCCCATTATGTCTAACATTTTACAGGATGAATTAAAATTTTTACATATGATATACACTATGAGTTTTCAATACTCCTGAGATCCATGAGTGGAAAAGAAAATAAATCCCATTAGGGATCCATGATTCATGAAACATCCCTCCTTGGGTTTTGTGAGACACCACCAAAAGTAAAGATTAATTTTATAATTATCCATCATTTTTTTGGTATAAAAAATCCATTTGTGTTGTTTGGGGCTTCACAAGGAATCTATCCTTCATGAAGACAACCTTATTGGAACCAGGGCTTCACCCCATTGCAGGGTCACCCAGTCTTCCAAAGCATACTCCTTCAAAAAATCCCTAACCTTTATAAGTCCCTTAAAAATTGTGAGACACCTCTCTGCAATTCCCCAAACATTGCAAAGAAACTATTCTAGGCCTCTCTATGGTACCTCCCATTAGTAGATTGACTTTTGAAAATTTAGATTGCCCAGGGTCCCCATACCAATCTTGTAATAGATCAACTGTATCCCAAATGCCTATGCTAATTGTACCACCCACTCATGTGTCCTCTCACTTCACTTAAAGTTTGGAATACAACTTCATCCTATCTATTTATTCTAGAATATATTCCCTATTTCCTATTTACTCATATAATAGGTACCCTAACATAAGGACTCTTAATTTACACTATTCCATGGTAGTTACAACTTCATGTCTCACCTAAAGGTACATAACCAATGGTAATGTAATCCTTAAAGGTACAATATTCTAGGGAAAATGCCCACGCTTCTTGGTAGAAGGTACTTATTATAGATCATCCACTATCATTGACAAGGTACCCCTAAAGAGTTACCCCATCCATATCCGCTCTTTAAGACATAGAAATACCAAGCTGGAAATCCTAGTTATATGATGTTAAACTGCATGACAGCATCCTCAGTACATGATGTAAAACTATCTCTTTACCATGTGTGATTAAAAAAGGATTACCCATGTATTATTTATGTGGGATGAACCCAAAAATATTACACTATGTGATATACAATTATAACCTATGTACAATCATCATGGGATTCCACCTTCTCCCCCACCATGGGATGAAAATCCACTCTAGGGAATCTCCCACACGTAATCCCTATACGGGTCCCCAAAGAGTGATCCCCTTGCGAAGAGAATATTATATGCATAATCACCACTCGATACCTTATAGATGGTGCTTTCAGGACATGAGAATCCTTACAACACAATGTTAAACAACATGGATCGGTCCTTTCACACAATATTAAACTATGACATCAAACTATGTGGGCTTTGATCCCTATTTCTTAAACAAGGTGCGTTGGATGACTCTTTGATTTTCAATCCTATAAATGGTATACCTATGTGTTAAATCATTACTCTTAGGGATGAACCTCCTAGATCCACCTAAATATGGAATCTTGATCCATCCATCCAGGTGTGACAGCTTCCCTCCTAGGGATGCCCCACCTAGATCTGCCTTAATTGGGAGTTCTGATCCATCCATCCAAGTGTGAAATCATCCTTCCTAGGAATACACCTCCTAGATATTCCTCAATAGGGCATTCTAATCCATCCATCAAGGTGTGAAATCTTATCTCATAGAGAAGCACCTCTAGGATCCACCTTAATGGGGTGTTCTGATCCTATCCCCACAAGATATTAAAATTGCACCCATTTTATCCCCTCAAGATGATAAACGTAGACCAGTCATAATAAGACCTTAAACTCATGACCCAATCAATCTCAATAGGATGTTATGATTTGTCATCGATGGATGTGGAACTTTTGGCCTAACTCAGAATACCTACCCTATGTAATAAACATGGGATTCCTAAGGTAAAAATCCATGGAATACTTACATCCTACGCATCAATTAACTCGAGATCAACACAAGATGACTTGGTTTCCTAACCTAAGATGCCTCGTATGATATTACCTCCAAAGTGGAATATTTATAGGTTCCCAATATACATAATAACTAGGAATCCCTACTGATTCCCAATGTGACTACTCTTATGACTGAATGTTTTTGTAACGTCAAGACAGAAGAAGTGTAATAAACCATTATCCACATAGAGATGGAAATAATAACGAGTTCCATGAACATGACTTAAATATAAGAGGGAGATGAATACTAGGAAAAAAATCCCTAAGGATGAATCCACAGATGGAGGAACTGAAATCCCATCATCTTGTTCCAATTAAGGAGTAGAAATCATTGATGAATGTAATGAAAGTCATCCACCATTTTAAAGTTGGAATTTGGGGCAATAGAAGTCGTACACATGATGTTCCAGTGGACTTGACGAAAGAATTGTAAATATTATTTCAACAAGTTATGTTCGAGAGAAAAAATTACAAGGGTATATTACATTCATTACCCATAACGAAATAAAAATGGGAAAACATCACCATAGATATTTTTATTGGAATCCAAAAAACTTCTAAAGGGAATAATTCTATATGGATGCAGTCTATTTTCTTACTATGTTAGCACACATCATTGATATTAGAGAAGACTTTTATCTAGATCATATTTCCAAGATATAAATTGAATAAGTAGTAAGGTTTCTTGGAGTACCACATTATATTGTGTCTCATTGGGATATAAGGTTTACCTTATTGTTTTGATGAAGTCTTCAATAGTCTCTTGACATAGAGTTGAGTTTTAGTACTATGTATCATCCTCTGAGAGATGGTCAGTCTTAGAGAACAAATAAAACCCTATAGGATTTTTGAGATCTTTTTATTTGGATTTTTAAGGTGGTTGGGATAAAAAACTTCCTCTTTTTGAGTTTTTATTTAACAATATCTTTCACACAAGAATTCAGATGGCTACTTAATATTTTTTCTATGTAAATAAATTAATAGCTCTAAAGTGTTGGAATGTAGTTGGATGATGAAATATATTGGGACCTGAGATAGTTGGAGAAATGGAAAAGAAGGTTACAACCATGGATAAACATATCAAGGCATCTGAGAGTCAATAGAAATGTTATGCTGAAAATCACCAGCATGATTTATAATTATAAGTATGTGACAAGGTGTTTCTAAAATTTTTACTGTAGAATAAGGTTATGATATTTAAGAAGAAAGGGTAAAAAAGAACTAAGTATATCGGTCCTACTGAAGTTATTGACCGTATCAGGATGTTATCCTATTAGGTTTTTCTTCCAAAAAACATCTATCAATCCCAAAATGTGTTCCATGTATCAATCCTAAGGAATTACATATTTGACCCTTAAAATGTACTGCACTCAGAGGTTGTATCACTGGAAAATGATATTTATTATGAAGAAAAATTGATGGAGTTTCTAGATCATATAGATAATGTTATATGAAATAATAACCCTCACATGGTAATTATTTTTTGAATCCACAATTTTCAAGAATCTATGTGGGAACTTCATGAGATCATGAAGTAGAAATATCCTAATTTGTTTACATAAGAGTGATGAATTTTGAGGAAAAATTCCTTTTAAATGGTGTAGAATGTATAACCCCAATTTTTTTTCATTAAATTTTTCAAATGAATTAATATTTTCTAATATCTTGTTTTACATGAAACACTAAATGGAGTTTGAGTTACAAGAAACATTGAGTTTAAACAAGACCATGATATATTATAAATATAATTATTTCAATGAGATTGTTATTACCTAGACATCAAACATATCTATATGAAAATTAATAACTACTTAAATATTAATAATAATAATTATATATAATTAAAAAATATTTATAATAAAATACATAATTTTCAGTAAAGTCTTTATTTGTTTTGAAAATACAACTTTCTAAAAAAATGGTTTTTATGCCACTTTTTCAAAAATTATTAAAATTAACTTTTGACACATTTAGATAATGTGATAACATAAACTTAATTGTTTAAATATTTATTTAAAAATAATCTTAGAGTGAATTTTTTGGATTTTTAAGAAAATTTTCTTTTTTTGATGAATAATGAAGAAAAACCGATTTTTTATTGAAAACAGCCTTTTTATTTAAATTATTTACAATGTTATATTATATTTAAAATTGGTTTTAAAGTAAATTTAGTTCAATTATATATATATATTAATCCAATTTAGTGAAATTTAATTAATTTTATATTGAATTTTTATATAAAAACATTTTGAACTTTTGAACATTTTGAACTTTGAAAACTTGTTTTCTCCTCGCCTCTGTGAGATTCATCTTAAGTAAAAAAATTCAATTATATAAATGGAATTTAAAAAAATGGAGTACATATTTTTAATACTAAAAATATATATTATCTAATAAGTTCAAATTAATTTTTGACTATAATGAATAGTAAAAATAATAAAAAATTATTTACTACATTAAGGTAAAAATGGGTTAATCATGGGTTAAACTAAAATTACAGTGTTTAAAATGAAATAAATTTGCATAAAATATATTTTATATTAATATTTAGACCTTATAATATCTTCTAATCAATAATGGTTTAGTTTTTTTGGTTGTGGTTTGTGAAAAGAAAAGTGGGTACACCCTTTTCATTCAAAACATTACAAGTCGACCACTCACCTCACTTATAAAAGGCCGCCCCTCTACTATCTTATTCAAACCATAAAACCCTTTAATTCAACCAATAAATACCCAAATAAATTCCCAAATTCCCTATTATATTTATAGAATTCTTATTTTTAGAAAAAATCTAACGTTGTAAGGCCTTTGGTGCAAACCTAAGGAGGTTACCCGAGGAGGAGGTAACGTTCTTCATCGAGGGTTTTTATTTTATTTTTTTCTAAACATACTTAAATTATTATTACAACATGATGATATGGTGAAATAAATATATTAAATATTATTAGATTATTTTTATTTAAGTTTCTTCCCTAAAACAATCTCTTCTTAAATCAAATAGGCTACAAAATCATTATCCGTTTCTACGGAGGACTACCACCTCCAAAAATGATGTCATTATTTTTTCCATTACCACCTCTAAATGATTTTTATAATGATGTATTAAATGTTTATATATGATATTTATTATATTATTATGATTATATAATCACAATATCATATTTGTTTACATTTCATTCTGTGGGAATATGATAACAGCGTACGTGTGTACGGTGTACTACCACCTCATGAAACAATGTGATTGGTTCATGGTTTGTATGGAAGGTAATGATGATAGTTTTAATAAAAATATTATATATATATGAATTTAAAATTATTCTGGAATTTGTATATATTATATTCCATTCCTTCTTTCCTTTCATCTGGAAAATGGAAGCAACGTTCATGCTTACATTCGACATACCATTTCCATAAATAGTGTATTTCAGTTTCTATTTCTGAATTTTATAGATTAATATAAATACATATATAATTAATATATATGATATTTATATCATGGTTAACATTTGGTATTTTTTGTAACCATTATCAAACAAATAAGAGTGAAAATAACAAATCAAAACATATACGAAAAATGAAGCTTTTATTACCCGAAAAAAGACTTTAATAATGAATTGTTAATAAACAGGTAATAAAAGGTCAGAAGTAAATTATATATAATATCATATATATATATTTGTGTAGTTCTATAATAGATTAATAATAAACTTATATTTATTATACTAGATTGTCAAACATATAGGAAGGATTTTGAGACTTAAGGTAAGTTATTTTTGTTTCATTTTTTCTTCCTTGAGATATATGTTTTGTTATTCAAAAATATTACATTACAAGGTGTATATATAATACATTTTACATGTAATATCATGAATTTATTTATCTTTATGATATTTTATGATTCATTTTGTTATGTTCTTCTATTTTTCTTACATTTCAAAGTTTCCAAAGTGTTAAATATTTTATGTTATAATCTAAAGAAACTAATGACATTCATATCCTCTATTTATTCTTGATATTAATAGCACCATTTTTCTACTATTTGGAACATAAAATAATTGAGTTGTTTTTTTAATAAAATCCTAACTTATTTCTCTCTTTAGTCATAAATTTATTTTCATCTAAACCTATGTTTTCTAAATTTCTTTTACAATTATCATATAATTTTAAAAAGATTTTTTTTACCAATTAAATAATTTTAAAAAAATTTGAAATGAATATTCATGTCATTTTCCAAATAATGCTTTTTTGGATTTAACTAAAAATGTGAATGGAATCTTTGTTTTAAAATTTACACCATGAATAAAACTTATCCTCATCATTAACACAATTATCTTGGAATATCCTTTTATATTTTTTCAATGTTATTTTCAAATAATAGTGTTTTCAAAATGTTTTATGTTTTGAAAACTATTTTATTTATTCAGAAATGATATTTTCCTCAAGAAATATTTTAAATTATCTTTCAAAATAATTTTCCATATAAGATGGAATCCGCTGATGTTACCTATGACTTAATTGGGATAGAAACTAGGATAAAATTATTATTCTTTATCTGAATGGTTTATTATGATTTTTTTATGAAACAAGATTCTCTTCAATGGGTTATGTTGTGATTAAATTATTATGAAACCCAATTATTTTTTCATGGTTTTTTATGATAAACTAATGTAATTATTGTGAATCTGATCTGTTTTCCATATGTTATAATATGATTAAATATTTTTAAAACCCATTTCATTTCACGGGTTATGATATGATGAATGTTTTATGATCTTGTGTCACACATAAATATGGATTTAATAATGTAAAAGGTGGGACCTATATCTCCATCCACTACATTGGGTAAAGATTTAGATAACATGAGATATACAGGACTAGAATAGGGAGCGGATCTAGTTCTGTAAGGGACTTTTTCCACTTTGATGGTCTTGGAAGTAATCTTTAACTACATTTATGGTTTAGGGAGTGAACCCATTCCACTATTATATCCTTGGTAGTTATCCTTGACTACTATGTAAATTATTTCCTCTGCTTATGTGTATACCATAAATCCATGTCTTATGTCATTGGTATTCTATCATTGTTCAAGTTATTTTGGTATCTTATGATTCATGTATTATAATCTTCTAATATTTATTCCATGAATCAAGATTACGATATTTGATATGATGGGTATGATTTTAAAATTTTATTTTGATGTTCTCATACCCTAATGTTCAATTTATGATTATGTATCTCCCTTTTTTACCCTTACTTAGAATCAGATCTCTCCCTTTATAATTTTTCATTTCCCTAGGTTATAAAGAAATTTATTCTGTATGATATGTTTAAAAAGGTTTCTAGATACAAATAACTTAATGGAAGATGATTTAGTTCACTTATGAACTCATTGTTTATGTTTCCATGTCATAAAAGGCACTATACCATAATGATCCTCGAGTGTGTGTTTATATAATGTAATAAATGTTCATAAAAATGATCTAATGTCTATGTATGAAAATTTGAGGTCACTATACCCATCCCTATGTGATGGGGTTTAATTTATTATAATAAAATCACATCTTGGTGTCCTTGATGATTTGATAACCCCTGAGGTGGTGGTAGTAATAAAAATTCCCCTATCCCTATAATTTTTTGTAACTATAATGCATTGGAATCCCCTCTATTTGATTTATCACATTGATTCCACTACTACATAAAGTGATAACAAGAGTTAAATAAGTGATATGAGATGATTGTGACTTCTTCATTAATAAATTTTTAATACCTAAGTAAAATTTGATTATCATGTTCATGACAAGTACATTAAATAATTTCTTTGATATTAATGAAGAATAAATGAAATGTTCCCAGGTTAGTCTCTTAAAGGAATCTACCCTAGAGAATTTGTGTTTTCATGATCATAAATTGGGTTAAGGAATAATTTTTTCTAGTAATAATTCTAAATGTTATATTATTTTTTAGAAATTGAGTATAGTTTGTTATTTATTTTCATTATACTATTGTGACTTTACTTTTTTGTGTATCCAATTTTTGGATGATCTTATTTAACCATTGTTTTTCATCTTTTAAATTCCCTTAAAAATTCTAGATTAAGTGGCATCATTGTGAGTACATTAACTACCCCAAAGTCACTTATAGGATTATATTCTTATAATATAATGTGTTTTCATGGAATTATAGTGTTTGGGAATGAAAATTTTATATTTTCTTTATATTTTATAGGATTCATGTATTGTAGAGGACATTGTAAATTTGAGGGTAAAGTGTGAAGGTCTAGTTTTGTTAAAATTCAGTGGTGTATACATAGTTTTTAATGGATTGTTAGAACATGCCGGTAAACCATGTGACCAACTTTCAAAATGGTGTTTTGATATTTTGGGGTCATTTTTAGGGGTTTTTATTTTTCTAATCCACTTTTTAATGGGAAGGTTTAGGAGGTTTCTAGATCAACTCATCCTCCATCCTTTTGGTTCTATAGTGTATTTCTCCATGATAATTTAAGGTAAACCTCACTTTTCCTTCCTCATATTTTTTTAGTTTTCTTTATTCTTATATTTTCTTCTTCATTTATTGTTTCTTCCTTACCCTAATGGCCATATTTTCCAAAACTCATGTTTCTGTTTGTTCTATACATATTTATTTTTATGTATATAGAATTTTAAGCACCCATTGAGGATAAATCTATCATTTTTCATATAAATAAACACAATTTATTCTTTATTGTGGTATATTTTATATTAAATTAAATTTTATTAGTATGTTATGGGTAATTATGTTTTTTAAAATCATATTTTAATTAAAAATTATGTTAAGAACAAAAGTATTTATGTTGTTCTTGAACTGAGAAAGAATATTGTTAACATAAATATTGTTTATTTATGGCATTATATTTTTTGTTAAGTTCATAAATTACTTAAAAAAAATTAATCCATATTTATAAAGTTTCCTAAAAGAGTGTTCTAGATAGATAAATATTATTATATATGATTGAGATGATCAGATGGAATGTAGGAAAAATTATCTTCCTAAAAGTGTTCATAGGTATATCATACTAAGTTATTTGGATGATGTAATTCATGAGATGGTTTTTCACCCTTAAATATACAAAACATCATGATTATTATAAGGTATTAAAGATTATAGCAGAATTTTTTTCAAAGGAAGGAATTGTAAGAAGTATAGGTTTATAGATAGATTTTTTGGAAAACATTTATTGTGAAGAGTTTTCCCAAATTAAAGTAAACTTCTAACATTTATAGATGATGAAATTGAAGTAGATGAAGGAAAATTATAAGTCAATTAGAGGATAGAAATTTGATATTTTAAAAAGAATAATTTTTTTGAAGTATAATCAAGTTAATATTTTGAGTACTTCGGAGATATATATTCGTTATAAGAAGTTATGTGAGTTTATAGGATAGAAGAACCTTGGGAAATTTGAATAAAAACCATGGGAATTTTGGATAGTTCAACTGAAAAATCTTCAGAAAAATGAAACTTATAAATATTATGAGAAGAAAAAATATTAAGATTACAATATGAAAGGGCTTCAGACAAAGATGTTCCGAATAAAGAAAATCCTTACAAAGGAATAAAAAAATGGAGAATTAATTGTTAGAAGAATTATTTTTATGAAGAACTGGATGGATGGTTTAGGATATTTATAATTTTTTTATAAAGTTATAAATTATGATGATGCTGTGATATAAATTCAAAAAATAAATAATCATGATGGAAATATCCTGATTCGATATGAGTTTTTAGAAATTATTAAAGATCATTTGTAGTGAGATTTTAGAAAAGTTATTATGCAGTTTACTAACTCCAATTTATTTATAGAATTTAAAGGCCTTCAAATGAATAATTATTTGAGTGAGAAATTAAAATATGGATTTCATTCTCCTCCATTATTTTTCATAGAATCTATGGGTATATAAAAGATATAAGGTGAATTATGGATATTTGGTTGAAGAAGTGAGGTGCCAAATGAGAATCATAAGGGATCCTTCTATTGAAGTACCAGAAATAGAGTTTTAGAAAAAAATTATTAATGGACATAGTTTTATATATAGAGAAGTACTGAACACAAGTTTCCAAGGAGAGAAGGTACCATATAAAGAGTAGAGATTCAAAATAACTTTTTTAATGAAATGGAACTAGATAAAGCAGTTTAAAATGAATAGGTATGGAATGGATATGTTTCAGACTAAGGCTTACAATTTTTTATGCAAGAAATAAAAAAACAATTGACTTATAAGAGTGAAAGTGTGAAAAAAACTATAGAAACACATTTATTATTTGTTTAATACTATTAGTGAAGTTCTATTAAATTATTTCAAAATATATTTTATTATTTTCTCCACGAAAGATAGACTTGAACTATCAAATTACTATAGGTTTAGTCAAGTGTGGGATTTACCCTAATTATTATAAACGAGAACGAGTTTTTTTAGTTGATCTATGATCTTGGATTATTTCCATATCATGCAAATGAATAGATAATCTTATTGAGATGTAATCCTTCTCAATAATTGTCTTCCCATGGGTGTAATTATATGTTGTGCTTCAGAAGAGTTAATCATATATAACTGAAGGAAAATGTTTTATTTAAAGTTTAAAACATAACAAGATACGATAATTGTTTCACCCCATACCACTCTTTCTGATCACATAGATCATGTCCGAACCTATTATGATATGTGAGAGCCCAGGTATGCTTTTTTAATCTTTCTTATATAGATGTTAAAGAAGAATTTTTCAATTTTAGTTCATAACTCATTTAATACTAAATGGGTTCCTATTTTATATTTAAATGAACAATCATATTTAGAAAGATATTATTCTTTCCAATATTTTATCTATTAGATATGATGATCTAGAAGCCATTACAGATGGAATCATTACAACAATAGAGGTTTATCCCTTATTAATAATCAATAAAAAGAATATGGAGAATGGTGGATGTGCTAGAAATGATATACTTTCCTCTACATAAAAAAGTTAATTTCTAAGGTTGAAATAAATTGGAATAACTAAAGGTATCAAGGAAAAGCAAAAAATATTTATGAAAGGGATACGAAAGTAAATAAATCCAAGATAAAATTTTGGATATTAAAGTATGATGATATTAATATGGGAAATGATAAATCTTTTTATGAGTTATTTAAAATGGTTAATGATGTTGAAATCATTATAAGATTGTTTGGTGTGAAATTGGTAGATTATACTATTATAAAAAAGATTCTTAGAACTATTCAAGATTAATTTTATTTTAAGGTATCATCGTTAAAAAATAGAGATCCTAAAACTATTTCTCTATATTATTTTCATAGTATTCTCATAAAATATGACATAAGAAGAGAAACATTTTCATTAAGAATGAAGAGGATGATAGAAACATATCTTTCTAAGATGATATGTATGTAAATTATAATAAATTTATTTATGGGAAAATATTCAGTGAATTTGAGAGTGAATATGGAGTGAGTAAAACATTTGATGAATTTATGTCTTTATTTACCATAAAGATAAAATAATGCATAATGAAGTGTAAAGGAAATTTATTACTGAGGTAATTTTACTACAAATACATTTTATATTTCACAAGAATGTTTCCATGGATAATGTGATATGAAGATTGTGCTATGGAAGATTGGAATTCAATACAATAACTAATTAAGAAGATTGAAAATCATGGTCTTATTGAAAAAAGGATAACAATTTATATAAATATAAAAATAAAAACAGTACAAGAAAATAAGGCTATATCCATAGAAAAATATTTGCAGTATTTGAAACCATGGATATTGGTACAGTTTATATCCATGGTTTATGAAAATCATGGATATAGGTTTTTGGGTTGATACTATAGCCATGGGTTTTCAAATTTTTTGGCTATAGGTCCCTAGAAATAGCCATTTTTTAAGAAAACCATTGTTATAGGTTTCATTCCCAACCCTAGGAAAAATATTTCCCCATGATAAATGGATGGGAAGACTTATACATACGTTTTTTACATATTTACATGGTTTCTAAAAATATATATTAAAAATATACACATTAATCCCTAAAATGTTCTCTAGTGCAGTGGTAAAGTGTTTAATGTTCAAAGAGTATGTATGGGGTGAAAATTTGATAGTTAATATTTAATTTGGACCATAAAACCATGAAAAAAGAATCCTTATCCAATTAGACCATTTATTTAGGCAATATCATCAATTTATAAATCCATAGATAGAGTTTTTTTACCCTAGCTATAACTAAATTTTCTAGTTGTGAAAATTTTTGTCTAAATGCGAGAAAGATGATGATAGTGAAGTGGATGTTGAAACTCACAATGATGATAGTGTTGAGAAGTTTCTTATTATAAATATGAGTTCTGAGAGCTTTATTAGTGATGAAATTAGAAACTATAAATAAGAATAATAAGAAAATTAAATATTTTATATTCTCAAAAGGAAAATGAAATAATATCTATAAAAAATTGTTATTCTTGAAAAAGAAAAGAAAAGATAAAAATTGATGGTCAACCTATTGAGAATCAAGAAATATTTCATGAGGAATAAAAATACATATTATTAAAAGATATTGACAACCTAAATAGGTTACTTGATGAAGATAAAAACCTCTACATCAAACTTAATGAACATATAAGGTGAAAGGAGAAAGAATTTTACCTTACAAAAAAACTAGATGAAGCTAAACAAGTAATATAAAACTTCCGAAATTTAATTATGGGATTAAGTGAAATATATAAGAAACTTAAATATCTTAAGAATCAATAAATATCATTCAAAAATATTAAAAACATGGATCAATATGTTTAGAAGAATAAGAAATCCAAGTGGATCATGTATGTATCTAAAATAAGTAAAATACAAAATTTTATAATTTATGAGAAATCATATTTTAAAGAAAAAATGACTATGAATAGAGAATCTATTAAGTATTAAAAAAGTTAAATTTGAAGATGAATATATAATTAGACTACCAATATTTTTGTTTACAATAATGATCCAAGGATTATGGTTGAAAATATATTCTAATGATAATACATAGTTTTAGATAGAATATAATTTAAAAAATAAAATATGATTTCTATAGATATTTTTTGTCACTATGGATAATTTTAGTATACAAAAGGATATTTTGGATCAATAATCAATAATACAATGAAACTAGAAGGAACTAGAAGAAATATTTTTGATAGAGTTAGCTATATCAATGAAGGAAACTTGAACATTTTAAGTTTGAGAACTAAAAATAGATTCCAACCACTAAAAACCATTTTTAAAATTTTTAATCAGATCAAACATCTTGAAAAATTATTCCTTGTAATGATACTAGTTTAGAAAAATATTTAAAAAAATAATAATATATGGATTAAAAATCTAAAAAAATGGATTATTTGCTGAAACAAATATTTAAATGTTTAACAATTTTAGGATATGTGTGGAAAAATAAATATGGATACTCTATGAAGAATATTCACACTGATAGTAACACTAAATACAAAAAAGGGAAGTTTAAATATTATTTTCAAAATCATGAAATTTTTCATGAACTTAGTTCACTATGCACACCACAAAATAATTTTGTTTGTGAAAGAAAGAATAGAAGTGTTGTTGTAGTGGATCAAACCACACTTAATGAAAATGATACTTATCGATTATTTGGAAGCAATATTTATAGTATAGGATTACATTTAGAATCATTTTTTATATAGGAAAAACTATGATATGAATCCTTATAATATTTTTTTATAAAGAGACCCCATGTTTGAAATATAAAGGGGTGTTTGGAATCAACTACATTATCATGGTCAAAGGTTAGAATCGTGGGAGGTTTGATCAAAGATGTGTTGATTGTATATTGATTAACTACACTGCTAATGGTAGCAGATACATGTGTTATAAAAAGGAGACTAGAAGGATTTTCTGCACTATAGATGTAAAAGTGTTCAAATATACTAAAAGAAAAATTTCATAGTTAGCTTCAGATATAAGGGGAAGCGAAGATGAAGCCTTTTATGTTAAACACCATAAAATATTTTCTAAAAGAAGTGATGATATAGAGTATGTATAGTATTAAGATCTTGATTCATCTATTTTAAGTGATGAGAGGAATATGAGTTCATATCATCCAAGGTAGAGAAAGTAAGTGGAGGTATAAAATATCATTAGAGATTAAGGGACTCATGTTCAAACCCTAATAACATTAGGAATAGTTTCACATACCACTTTATTTTTATAAGTTGGTTCAAGATATTTTTAAGAAGATTTTAACTATCAAGATTTGATTGATTATATGAATAATGAAATATATTATATTGACAAAAAATTGGTCATGGGAGATAGTACCCAAACCTACAGAAAATATTTGGATGGAACAAAGTGGGTTTTCTAAAAACAATTGAATTAAATAAGTTAAGTTATAAAAAACAAGAAATTATTAGTTTGTAAAGAATACTCACTGGATGAAGGGATTGATTTTTATGAGACATTTTCACTAGTATAAAAACATGAAATTGTCAAAATATTTATTTTTATTTATTGTAAAATTGAGATATAAGATATTCTAAATGGATACTAAGTCTTATTTTTACAATGGAGAGTTGGAAAAAGATGTCTATATTGAATAACCAACAAGTTTCATACTAGGAAAAGAATATAAATATGTCTATAAATTGAATAAGTCTTTAATAGTTTGAAGAAATCCCTAAGATCTTGTTATTCTAAGCTATATTCATATTTAAATAATATTAACTTCATGAATATAAGTATAGACAACAACCCCTAAAAAATATCGAGAGGTTCCTCGCACTGTGTTCTTTTATGTTGATGATATAATGTAACATCCCAGGTAAATAAAGGATATGACATTTTCATATTTATTAATATTTTTAAATTAATTATTAATTTTACTTTAAAGGGGATTCTATGTTTGATGGGTTACCTGATACGCAACAACATGTTTCTTTGAAATCTTACATTGCGCAATAATAATATAATAATATTCTTTTAAATGGTAGTTAACTCCTGGCCATTGTATTGGTGGGAATGAATAGAACTAACTAAAATATGATTATACATGTTTGTTAATTTTTTTACATTTATCCAATAAAAGTTAAGGGCTTAAATATGAATGAATCTAAATTTAAGCATAAATACTCTAATATTCACTTAAAGTTCGATTTACCACCTTTTGGGGGTGAAACCTCTTCAAATATAGTTTTGGTAATTTTAAATGTTCTATTTGACAAAATAAAATTTACTTTAGATTCGGGACATCAGAATTTACTTTTGGTAAATTTTTGGTATTTTTCAAATAACGTACATTTTTTAATGAATAATGAAAAATACTGTATTTTAATTCAAATTTTCCTTTTAATATAATATATTTATATGGTTATATTACCTTTTTTATTTTTTTAATGTGTAATTAGAATATATTTTTACTAATTAATCCAATTTTGGTCATTGGAATTAATTTCACTTTGAAATTGGACATAATCAAGTGTCGATCTTTTGAAAGTTATTGTTTCTTAAAAACACGCTATTTGTTTTGATAACGGGAATTAATTTTAAATTAATTAATGAAACTTCTATGTTTTGAATTTGTTAAAATAGACATCATTTTTGAATTAGGAATTTCAAATATAGATTATCCTGAATTTTTGTAGTTTTCTGAAAAGCTTAAATTTTTGATTAATAGTGAAACCACTAAGTAGTAGTTAAAAACTGACATTTCCATTTAAATAAAACTTTACCGCTTTCTAGATTAAATTTCCAAAATCTGACATAAATGGTTGTTATTAGTAAGTAATATGAGGTTGAATAAGATGAAAATAATTTTTTGGTGAATAGTAACTTTTGACTTTTATTTACCACGGTTAATGGTAAAAAGGGTAATTAAAGGTAAAACGAATATTATAATAATAAAAAATTACCTTAAAACTTATCTTAAACTAATTGGTTGAGTCATGGTTGACCATGGGCATCCTTGGGTCAATTTGGGGACCCCATAGAGCCACTTAAGAGTGATAATGACACTTTATTTTAATTAAATTAAAGTAAAGACACAGATGACATAAACAAATATATTTTAGTAAATTAATTTTCACATGGGGTTATATAAGTTATCTTTTCGAATATAAATATTATTTGGAAATATGAAATGATTTCCTACATCATGGTATTTGTTTATAATTTTTTGACATCATATAAATTAAATTATTAATGACACAAAAAGGATGCAGTATTTACATCAATAATAAATGATTTAAATAAGTAAGATTATAAATATTAAACTAACATACAAAACCAGCCCAATTATTATTGGATGAATTTATTTCGACCATGTGTCATCTTATCTTCGACCTTAATGAGTCTTGGACCTTTAGAAACCGAAAATCATTATATAATAAAATAATATTTTCACACTTTCCTAAAGAGCCCCTCCTCCCCCTTAAAAAATGCCCTCACTTCTTACTCATTCCTTACACCTCTCCAGCTCTTTGACTCGTCCAAAACCTAAACAAATAAGCTCTCAAGATCCCTCTACTCCTCCTAGAAGCCTTACATTAGGCATAAGGCACTTCAAGAAGTCCTTTTGGTTCAATCCAAAGGGAGTTACCCAAATTAAAGGTAACTGTTTCTCTTAAATTCTTTTGTTTTATTTTACTTCTCCAACCTATAAAATATTTTTGTTACTTTATTTTATAACAAAAACAGCATCCTCAATATACTAGTATGTTGTTATGAGAAGTATTAGAACTACACTTACACACACCTCCATCTAATGGGTGAAGAACATACTGTTTCTGTGGACAGAAAACTAATGTCTCACGAAGCGATGATTGTTCGATTATCTACTACCACTTATCACGGTGGAAATTAATATGGAACTATATTTATATATGATATATATTATGTTCATGTTTTCTTTATTCTTCGGTATTTTTAATTTATATCATACCTTTATGGTTTCCATTAAGGGTAAACGCGATGATTTCATTTAAGGAAGTGTGGACTACTGCCCCCTGAAAGTGATATGACTCGTTCTTACCATATGTGTGAAATATAAAGGATAGAGTTTTTGAAATTATATATGATATTATACTAGAATTATAATATACCTATATATCATTATGTTTTTATTCCATTAAATACGAAATTGAAATGAAAGTAGCGTTTATGCGTACGTACTGCTTTCCCTCTCCATGAACGCTGCATTTAATTTCTTACCTCTAAATTTTATGTAATATTATAAATACAAATATATATACTGGATATATATGATATATATGATATAAAAATCATGAATATAATTATGGAAATACTGGACTTTTGTCCACATGGACAACTTGTAATTATAAGTTTTTCATTTTTGTCTCAAGTACCAAATATCCACAAAATGACCATTATTAACTTAACTGATTACATAATGTTTATAACATGGTAATAAGTGATATAAAAGGAATAATAAACTTGAAAAATATTCTTAATCAATTATAAATTAACTTAAGTTTATTATTCATGAAGAACAAGGAACAAACAAGTCATGTCGGACACGAGGTAAGAGATTTCTTATCTCAATTTTAATTCCATGGGATTTCCATTGTTCGCCACTTATTTATTTCCTCCAATGGACCAAAGGCCTTATATTTTTATTTTTATTATTTGAAATGATTCCCCTTTTAATGGAAGAAGGGGGAAACTATATAGACTTCATGACATAACGCATTAACCGACCTGAAGATCATAGAAATCAAAAGTCAGACTGACAACTTAGAACTACCTCTCCCTAGAAATTAAGACATGATAAAGATCTCACCCAATGCAGGACTATACAACAAACAAGTGTCATGTGATGAAGCCCAAGCCCGATCTGATGTCATCGCCATACCCTCCAAACATCCAAATCTGTAAAGCCTGCACAGGTGAAACGATAGCTCTGAAACCTCATAGGGCCTGAACCTTGTGATCACGTCTGACTGTGTCTCTGATCCGGAGTCCCAAAAGCATTCCACACAACAAAACATAATGATCCAAAAAAAAATGAGAAACCACTGCTGGAATCAAAATCAGGGAATCCCCACTGCTTTGCAAGGCACCTCTGCCACAACTGTAGAAGATCAAAGAGAAAGATGAGCCAAAGAGCGTGAAGTCCGTTCTTCATCACCTAGGACTGGAAGACCAAACAACACATCGACGGATCATCTCCATTGAGGGGATCCAAGTCATTCTGAACCAACAATGCCACTTTGAGCATGAAGTTGGCCATATCAAAGCTGCAGAAGAACCCTTCTTGGCTTTCCCAAAGAACGAGCCATGAGAATTGAAGGGCCAAAGAGAAGGGAAGCTCTAGTGAAAAGGATGTCATAAGAACTTCATCACACTTATAAGAAAACCACTCAAAATTCAAGCTTAAACCCAGAAGATAAACCAAGATTAAAACCAGAAACTTCCCCCTTCAACCGCTCTGAAGTCGTCGCTGCGCCACCCACGGAATACATGCCGTCCCAGAAACGATGACGGTCTACGCCGACACCGGTCCAAAGAAGCTGAATCCAAGCCCACAGAAGGAAATGGACTCATCAGACCACACCAACACCAACCCAAATAAGTCAACACCAGAAGGAACCGAACCAGTCTATTGCAACATCCGAACCCGCTGCTTGGAAACCGGTGCACGCTGGATCTGACGCCGAGCCGAGAACGGAGGAACCCACCGAACTGGATACACGCCAGATCTAGCGACGATCCGAGATCCAGACACCCGATAGAGAAAATCCGTGCCAGGAGTCGTCGAGTCGAGGATGAGGTCGCCGTGATTGATGCAGGAGAAACACCGGAGAATGAATCTGACCGAAGGAGGGAAGGAGATGGAAACTCGGGGAAACCCTAGTCGCGGGAGACGATAGTGACAGCGCCGTTAAGGGGCTTCACTTATTTATTTTATGTGGTGTATTGTGTACTACCATTTGATATATAATATAATTATTCTCTTTATATTCATGGTATTCTGTGATTAATTTTATTGTTATTAACTTTTGGTCATACAACTCGATTGAATTACAACGTGGTATGGGGTTTTCATCTCACATCTTATTTTAATGAGATTCATGCAATATTTTCCACTATTTCAATTTGTTTGGTGTATGTACTGACCATGATTGTATTCCTTGGAGAATATAATTTGATTTATGGGTATTTATATCTTCATTATTTGATCCTTCTTTCATGGGGTGTATGTTTCGTAAGTAACCAAATCTGTAAGGGAACCTTTCACTCTTATCTTTTTAAAAGACTTCATTTTGTTATGTATTTTAATTTACATCTTCTTATGTTGGGATATGTTCTTATATATCCTTATTGTTGTAAATTGTATGTCCATGTGATGATATACCCTTTTCTCTCTCATCAATTCACTTTCTGAATTTTAAAGTGACGTCGTTAGGCTGTTAAATTTCTATAAGGGAACTTCATCACCCAATTTTAATTCTTTCGGTTAAAGTTATACTTCTTGACTATGTCATTCTATGAATATGTGTGAATAAAATATGTTTTTTTCTCACTTAATATTCACTTATATTGAGTGTATTCTTATTTTTCACACATTATTATGTAATTGATTTATCCTTAATCTAAGGATATAGTTTTTATATGGGATTTCGTCTGAATTTACATTCCATTGAAACCTGATTGTTTTTATGAACCAATTCATTATTATGTGGCGTATATAATGTCCTTTGGCATAATATACCATTAATCCCTTTATTCTCATGATATTTTCAATTTCTGATTAAATTTTATTCCTCAATTATTTGTATTCAAGCGTCTCTCTTTTTGTTAAAATCTCATTAACTAAAATTTCGTTTTAAATATTTTAAAGATTTATTATTATAAATGTTTCTCATTAATTTCCATGTTTTAAATTTTTTTTTAAGATTTATTTATAAGGACATTAATGTTTTCAAATGATAATTCATTTAAAAGCTTCAAAATGATATGGGACACTTTGATTCAAAAATCTATTTATCAAATGTTTTAAAAGGTTTTGAAAATGATTTGATAAAGCATTGTTTATTTCAATATATTGATTTGATATATTGTGATTGGAATGTGGAAATGTTATCTTTACATTATTATTGTATTATTTGTAATGAATATGTTAGGGTTATTGGGAATTGTTTACGTATAAGGGTGGTTCCGTGATAAACCTAGGGCGGGTGGGCCCGAGATAACTCTCTAATTCATTATGTAACATGACGGATGTAAACATTAATGTTTCTCCTAATATATTTAGGGAATATACTGTGATGGGTATTCCAAATATGACTCCCAATGTAGCTGTGATATCTACAATGTAATTATGTTATGAATGCCATAAGTTACCTTTATGATTTATGATTTCTGTGTGTTGTTTATAAATCTTATGATTTCGTAAGGTATTTTATGATTAAATAGTATTGGTTTCATTTATTTGTATTTATTTATAGGCTAATGTTTTCATTCCTTATTTTATAAACATTAATAATATTTTTATGCTCATCCCAAGTTTTTGAAATGTTTTCAATAGGACTTAAAGATGAATAGGGTTAAGGAAGCTATCAAGGAATAATCATGTTGTCTAAAACATGGAACTAGAAATGTTTCTTTTTAAGAGTTTATATTTTAAAAAAAATGGATACTG
The DNA here is from genome assembly GCA_963277665.1 of Viscum album. Lineage (NCBI taxonomy): Eukaryota > Viridiplantae > Streptophyta > Magnoliopsida > Santalales > Viscaceae > Viscum > Viscum album. The sequence goes on along the minus strand of OY728166.1, from coordinate 1,356,998,184 downwards.
GGTAGTAGTGTCTACTTGTAATATTAAATTTGTTATGTAATAGTTATTTCCTAATTCCCTAAAACACTAAACCTAAAAAAATCCTCAATGTGAAGTATTGACATAATTCAAGATTTTGTAATGTTTAAGGTTGGGTCCTTATAGTTGGTATCGGAGGTCCGTTTAGATAACTTTAGAGGTTCGGGTGTAATTTAATCATAAGTGACAAAACCATAATGGTTAGCATATTAAAAAGATTTATAGTTATTTTAGAGGCGATAAATGGTTATTACATTTTGGGGTGCAAAATGAATGGTACTAGATAACCTTTGAGGATAAATTATGTTATGGTTATTTTTGAGGAATTTGTCTCTTTTTTTAGAGTTTTATGTAATTTTATAGTTTTTGAAAAAGGAAAAAACTCAGACCGTGTGACAACCCGTCACATCGGTGAAAGCTGTGGGAATCAAACACACAACCAATGTGCTATTGGGATTTATCCCCTACCACTATACTACGTGAGGTCCCTGGTTAATATGACTAATTATTATTAGTTAAATGATTTTATTGATCAAGAATAAGTATATTTGGGATTATATGTTTTATAAAATGGAAATTTTTATTATAGGAAAATGATTTAGTGATTAAGTGATAAAGGTTGTTTTGGAAGACATTCTCTCTTTTGAGAACACTATATGCTTAAGGAAAATTGAATACCTTGGTATTTAGATTATGGAGTAATGGTTGGAATATTATTTTGGAAGAATAAATTTTTTTATTGTGGACATAAGCTATTTTGAGTTATTTATGGAAATGATTAACCTTTCAAAGAGAATATGCGATTAGGTTAATTACACTTCAGTATGAGACTTTAATAGTAGTCAATGTTTTTGGGGATAAATATTTAGATTTACTGTGGAAGACTGTGCGATTCAAATCATTATGGGTTTTGTGTTTCAATATTAGTTTTGATTATTTTCAATAATTCTAAAGAAATTTGTGTATTGAATGGTCTTTCATGAACATTGGGTACTTTTTGTTGAATTTTGGAGATTAATAGGAGTATTTATTTTTTAAAAGGGATTATCCTTTTGGTGGATTATATGATCTCGTACTAACCATTTTGGTTTTAGTTAATTTATAAGGACAAGATAAATATATAGTTCATCTTTTGTGGATTATTTGATTCTCTCGAAGTTGATTATAGAACTTTTAATGTGAACAAGTCATCCTGAATACTCATTGTTTGGAGAAAATATGAGTTTGTGTTAGAAATATAGTAAAGGATGAATGTCTACATGACAAGTAAGTATGTTTCCTTATGTTTTTAGTAAGATGATAAATATATTCGTCAGTGAAAATTAACTTAAAACAAAAAAGTTGTCTTCAAACTTATATTACTGGGGAATCAAAGACTATTTAACCAATCCCAAGTTTGTGATTTTATGGTGGTAAACTTTCTCCAAATCATGTTTTCTATCACTCTCCATTATAACATGATGGTTTATTTTCTCCTCTATATCCATGTTTTCATGGAATCCTTGTATGGGTTATCTTGGGTGACCTTTGTACATATCTTTCTTTCATTTAAAGTGATAGTTTTATTTACTCTTTTTCTGATGTGGGACTTTCAATGAAGTTTCCAAGCCAAATTTTAAAATTGCGAGGACGCAATTCCCAAAAGGAGGGAAGGATGTAACATCCCAGGTGAATTAAGAGTATAAAATTTTCATATTTATTAATATTTTAAAATTAATTATTAACTTTACATTAAAGGGGATTCTATGTTCGATGGATTACATGATAGGCAACCACGAGTTTCTTTGAAATCATACATAGCACACTAATAATATAATAATATTATTTTAAATGGTAGTTAACGCTTAGTAGTTGTATTGGAGGGAATGAATATAACTAAATACAATATGATTATACATGTTTGTTAATTTTTTTACATTTATCTAATGAAAGTTAGGGGCTTAAAATATGAATGAATCTAAATTTAAGCATAAATTCTCTAATATTCACTAAAAGGTTGATTTACCGCCTTTTGATGGTGAACCCTCTTTAAATATAGTTTTGGTCATTTTTATATGTTATATTTGAAAAAATAAAATTCTTATTTATATTCGGGATATCAAAATTTACTTTGGGTAATTTTTTGGTATTTTTCTGATAAAATTCATTTTTAATGAATAGTGAAAAATACTGTATTTAAATTCAAAAGTGCCTTTTAATCTAATTTATTTATATGGGTAGATTACTTTTTTAATTCGTTTTAAAGTTTAATTAGAATATATTTTTACCAATTAATTTAATGTTGGTCATTGAAGTTAATTTCACTTTGAAATTGGACATAAACAAGTGTCGATCTTTTGACAGTTATTGTTTCTTAAAAACACACTATTTGTTTTGATAACGAGAATTATTTTTAAATTAATTAATTCAACTTAAATGTTTTGAACTTTTTAAATATAAATCATTTTATAATTTGAGATATCAAATATAGCTTAGGCTGAATTTTTGGTAGTTTTCTGAAAAACCACAATTTTTGCTGAAAAGTGAAACCACTAAGTAGTAGGGAAAAACTGACATTTTCATTTAATTTAAATTTTACCACTTATGTGGATTTAGAAAATTAGACATATATGGTTGTTATTAGTAAGTAAAATATAGTTCAATAATATGAAAATAATTTTTGGTGAATAGTTACTTTTGACTTTTATTAACCACGGTTAAAGGTAAATCGAGTAATTCAACGTAAAAAGAATATTTTAATAATAAAGAATTACACTAACACTTTTATTAAAATTATTGGTTGAGTCATGGCCAACCATAGGCATCTCGTGGTCAACTTTAGGACCCCATGGATCCACTTAAGAGTGATAATGACAGTTTATTTTAATTTACTTAAAATAAAAACAAATGACATAAACAAATATCTTTTAGTAAATTAATTTTTACATGGGGTTATATAAGTTTTCCTTTTGACTATAAATATTATTTGGAAAGATAAAATGATTTCCTACATCAGGTAATTTTTTTTATAATTTTTAGACCTCAAAAAAAATTAAATTATATATGACACAAAAATTATGCAGTATTTACCTCATTAATAATTTATTTAGATATATAAGAATATAAATATTAAAATAACATCCAAAACCTATCCAATTTTTAATGGATTAATTTATTTCTACCATGAGTCATCTTATCTTTGATATTAATGAGTTTTGGACCTTTAGAAACCGAAAATCATTATATAATAAAATAATAATTTCACACTTTCTAAAAGAGCCCTCCTCCCTTATAAAAAGACCTCACTTCTTACTCATTCCTCACACCTCTCAAGCCCCTTGGATCATCCAACCCCTTCCCAAATATTCTCTAAATATCCCTATCCTCATCCTACAAGACTTACCTCAGGAATAAGGCACTTCAAAAAGTCCTTTTGGTTCAAACTAAAGGGAGTTACCGAAATTCAAGGTAATAGTTTCTCTTAATTCTTTTGTTTTGTTTTATTTTATTTAACTTATCCAACCCCTAAAATATTTTTATTCATTTTTTTTATAAAAAAACTGTATCATAAATATACTATAATTTTTTTATGAGAATTATACGAACTACACTTACACACACCTCCATCTAATGGGTGAAGAACAAATTGTTTCTGTGGATGGCAAACTAACGCCTCATGAAATGATGATTGTTCGATTCTCTCATACATCCTATCATGGTGTCCATTAGTATGGAACTGTAGTTATATAGGATATATATTATGTTAATGTTTTATTTATGCTTTGATATTTTTAATTTAAATCATTCATTTATGGTTTCTATTAAGAGTAAACGTGATAATTTCATTTGAGGAAGTGCGGACTACCGCCCCCTCAAAGTGATGTGACTCGTTCATACCAAACATTGAACATATAAAGGATGGAGTTATTGAAATTATATATGGTATTATATGGAAATTATAATATAACTATGTATCAGTATGTTTTGATTCCATTATATTGTAAATTGAAACGAATGTAGCGTTTATGCGTACGTACGGCTTACCGTCTCCAAGAACGGTGCATTTAATTTCTTATGTATAAATGTTATGTAATATTTTAAATACATATATATAATGGATATATATGATATATATTATATCTAAATAATGAATATAATTATGTAAATATTGTACTCTTGGCCACATGGAAAACTTGTAATTATAAGTTGTTCATTTTTGACTCAAGTACCAAATATCGACAAAACAACCATTAATAACTTAAATGATTAAATAATGTTTATAACATGGTAATAAGTGATATAAAAAGAATAATAAACTTGAAATAGGTTATTAATCAAGTATAAATTAACTTAATTTTTTTATTTAGTAAGAACACGGAACCAACAAGTCAAGTCGGACACAAGGTAAGGGATTTATTATCTCACATTTAATTCCATGTGATTTCCATTGTTCACTGCTTATTTATTTCATGTCATGTATTGTGTACTGTAATTAGATATATACTATAATAATTCTCTTTATATTAATGATATTCTGTGATTAATTTGGTGGTTATTAACTTTTGGTCATACGACCCAATTGAATTACAACGTGGTAAGGGGTTTTCATCTCAATTATTATTCCCGTGAGATTCATGTTATATTTGCCACTATTTCCTTTTGTATGACATATGTACTGACCATGATTGAATTACTTATGTAATATACTTTGATTTATTGGTATTTATATCTTCATTGTATGATCCATCTTTCATGGGGTGTATGTTTCACAAGTTACCAAATCGTTTAGGGAACCTTTCAACTTCGTCTTTTTAAAATACTTCTTTTTTGTTATGTCTTTTAATTTACATCTTATTATGTTGGTATATGTTCTTATATATCCTTATTTCTATAAATTTTATGTCCATGTGATGAGATACCCTTTTCTCTCTCATCAATTCACTTTCTGAATTTTAAAGTGACGTTGTTAGGCTGTCAAATTTCTATAAGTGAGCTTCTTCACCCAATTTTAATTCTTTGGGTTAAAGTATTCATTCTTGATTATGTCATGATATGAATATGTGTGAATAAAATTTGGTTGATTAGTGCTTAATATCCACTTATATTTAGTGTATTATTATTTTTCACACATTATTTTGTAATTTATTTATCCTTAATCTATGGATATAGTTTTTATAAGGGATTTCGTCTCAATTTACATTCCATTGAGACTTCATTGTTGTTATGCACCAATTAACTCTTATGTGGTGTATATAATGTCTTTTGGCATAATATATCATGAATAACTTTGTTCTCATTATATTTTAAAGTTCTTATTAAATTTTATTCCCCAATTATTTGTATTCAAGCGCCTCTCTTTTTGTTAAAAACTCTTTAACTAAAATATCATTTTAAATGTTTTAAAAAGTTATTCATCTAAATATTTCACCTTAATGTACATTTTTAAAAAATTGTTTTTAGGATTTATTTATATGTACATTAATGTATTCAAATTATAATTCATTTAAAACCTTCAAAGTGGTATGGGACACTTTGATTCAAAAATATCATTATTAAATGTTTTAAATGATTTGATAAAGCATTTTTTATTTCAATATCTTGATTTTATATATTGTGTTTGGAATGTGGAATTGTTATATTTTTTTATACTTGTATTATGTGTTATGAATATGTTATGGTTATAGGAAATTGCTTATGTATACGGGTGGTTTCATGATAAAACTAGGGCGGGTGAGCCCGAGATAGCTCTCCAATGAATTGGGTAATGTGACAGAGGTAAACATTAATGTTTCTCCTATCAGATTTAAGGAATATAATGTGATGGTTATTCCAAATGTGACTCCATATGTAGCTTTTACAGCTACAATATAACTATGTTATGAATTCCATAAGTTAACTATATGATTTATGATTTCTATGTGTTATTAATAAATCTTATGATTTTGTATGGTATGTCATAATTGAAAAGTATTGGTTTCGTTGATTTTAATTTATTAATGGGATAATGTTTTACTTCCTTATTTTATAACCCTTACTGAGCTTTTTATGCTAATCTCTTGTTTTTGAAATGTTTTCCATAAAACTTAAAGATGAATAGGGTCAAGGATGCTATCAAGGAAAGGCCATGTTGTCTAAAACATGGATCTAGACATGTTTCTTTTTAAGAGTTTTTATTTTATGAAAAATAGATATTGGGTAGTAGTGTATACTTGTAATATTCCAGTTGTTATTTAATAGTTATGGCCTAATTCTCTAAAACTATAAACCTAAAAAGACCCTCAATGTGATTTCTCGACATAATTCAAGATTATGTAATGTTTAAGGTCGGGTCCTTATATATAATATTTATAAGTAATAATATATATGATTTTGATAAATTTTACAAATAAATAAAGATATTTTTTGAAATTTATATGATGGGGAAATGAGTAAAATTATTGGATTCAAAATTTATTAAGATAAGGATCACATTTTCTTATCATAAAAAAATGTTCCAAGGGATTATTGTAATGATTTGGTGTTGATTATTCAAAACTATTTTCCACATCAATATTAGTAAGAATAGAGATATTTAAATATATATTATGAAGGAATATTGGTTATAAATAATTTAATAAATTGAGTGGTATTTATCATCCTATAGACAAAACTTGGTTTATGTTATTACCATGTATGCTAGATTTAAAATTACAAAAAAAAGAAACATATTTAGATAGGAAAAAAATTCATAGATACATTAAGTGTACTATAGTTAATTGGATAATGTATTATATAAAAAGAAATTTGAATCTATTTTGATATAAAGATGAAAACTAAGAAGGTTATGTCGATGATAGAAGATCTACATCTGGTGCAATTTTCATTCTCGGAGAGAGATATGTAAGATGGAATATAAAGAATCAATATTTGGTGACTTCCAATAGTTCAAAATCTTATTATGTAGATACCACTCTTTTTATTACATAATTAATGTAGAATAAGTCATAGCTGGATGTTTTTTTAATATGAAATAGTTCATTCTCTTAGGTTGTGATAATTAATATACAGTCAATATCACCAAGAATATAATGAAACTATCAAGATATAAGAACATAAATATTAAATATCACATTATAAAATAATATGTAGAAACAAATCAACTAAATCTATAGTTTTTTCCAATAAAGGAGCAGGTAGTTGATTTATTCATTATACCATTACCGAAGAAAATCTTTCTAATGCTTAGTTGATTATGGGTGTTCATCCTCACTCTCTTCATAGATAATTTATGTGATATTTATCTCCACTATATTTTTTCCTTTGGATATTTTTTTTTCAAATGTGGAGAAATATGATAACATCAATTTGTCCCTTGATATGTTTTTTACGTAATTTATGGAGGGTATATATTTAGGGGGGAGTGGGAAAGTTTTTATGTCATCAAGTGGGAACTATTTCAATAGTTTGTTAATTTGAAAGAAAGAATTTATTATTTATAGATTAAAGTCTGTTTTTTATTGTGATTTAGATTTTTTTAATTTAGGAATTTGTTTGGAATGATTGTTAATTAGTATTTTATAGATAATAAGGAATTTTATTTCAATCATTCTTATCTCCTATATTGAGGTCACTCATATAGATTTAATATTGTTGTATGGTGATCCATATATTAAGTTTTAGAGTGATAGTGATTTATATTTCATGGTTGAAAAAAATATCTATAGGGGTATATTTTTGAGACCAAGAGTTATTTTTTTCATGAGAGGATAAAAAGTTTGGTTAACAGAAATAATGTTTAATTATTAATATTTATCTTTAGTTTTCAATTCATAAATCACATGAAAATATTAAGGGTTATTTGTGAAGTTTTCAGATGGAGCATTCTGGAAAGAGAAATATGATTCTATTGGAATGAGAGTATCATATGAAAGGTAAGAAAAATTCTTTTTCTAAATGTTTTCATAGGGAAATTATACTGACTTGTTTAGAAAAGTACAAAAGGTGATTTTTTTTGTTATTAAAGTTAACAAACATCATAATTATTCTATGGTATTCATGATTTTAGATGCTTTTTTTCAATAAAATGATTTTGATGAACCAGAGTATTCCCAAAGGAGGTTTTTGACTGGGTATACTTTATATAGTTTTACCATATTATAGAAATCTCTTGACATTATCAGATGGAGAAATTAAACTAGAAAAATAATAAGGCTCCTCCAATTAGAGGACTGAAATTTTTTTTTATTGGAAGAAGAAAATTTATGATGAAAAACAATTGAATATTTTTAGTATTTCAAAGATATATATTCATTGGAATAATTTATATTAGTTCATTGTACAAAGAACATTTTTCATTTCAAATAGAGAAACCTTGAGTATTCTGAATAAAAAAACTAGAAACATTCCAGATAGAGGAAACATGTAAATATTACTTGATGAAAAAATATAAAGATTACCAAAAAGTGGGTATCTGGAAAAATTTATGTTTAATGAGCAATATCTTTACAAAATAATTCCAAAAAATGCATTACTATATGAAGGATTTAATTCAAAGAAGAACTTGATGGAGGGTTGAGAATCTTTACATTGTTTTTTTAAATTTCTAAATTATGACAAAATTGATCTATTGATTCTATGAAATGATAATAATAAAAATGAAATTTCATGATTGTATTTGAGTTTCCATGAATTATTTAATATCCTTGATTCTCATATTTGGGTAAATTTATTATTTATTTTACTGAATCTAATTTATTCAGAGACTTTTAAAGCTTCCAATTGAAGAATGATTCAAGTGAGAAATTCAAATTTGAATTCCATGATCTGATATTATTTTTAATATAAGTCATTGGTATATAAAAATTGGTTGGTGAATTTTAAAAATCTTATTGAAGAAGTTAGCTTTGGTTTGAGAAGATTTTGAGATCCTTATATCATAGTACAATATACAAAGTTCAAAACGGAGAAGTATCAGACACGAAGTTCCAAATAGATATATATTAGAAAAGAGGTACTAAGTGAAGAAGGTACCAAAAAAATGAAGGGAGATTCTAGAAAAAGGGGTTCCAAATGAATAAACACTAGAGAAATAATTTTAAAATAAATAGGTATCAGATGGAGAAGTTTAAAAAAGAGTATTATAAGCTGTTATGCAATAAGTATGAGAAGAAAATTAAACTCTTTTGAGTAAAAGTGTGAATAAAATATTGAAATGTAGTAATTATGTGTATAAACATATTGGTGAAGGTCTATTATATTATTGAAAAAAATTATATTATCTTTGAGAAAAGAAAATGTTCTATTAAAAGACTATAGTTTTATACAATTGATGGATATACCCTTATTACGGTAAACAGTAAAGGATTGTTTTCTTGTGGATGTGTGATCATGGATTGTTTCCAGATCATTCTAAAGGTGAGATACTATTATTGAGTAGTAAAAATTGTAAAATCTTATGTTTCTATGGGTTTTATTTTGTTACATGTTTCAGAGTATTCAATTCTATTTAACCATATGTAAATGTCAATTTTAAAGAAAAAATTAAAAATAGAAGAACAATGCTTCACCTCTAGTGATCGCAAACAAATTGATTGGCCATTTCAATATAATTATCAATGCATATTTTGACGAATTTTTATTTCTTTTCATATGTTGATGTTTTACAATATTGACACAAATTGTTTTTCCAATGGTTCCTAAGTTATATAAAGATAGAATGAACGTGGGTGGACTTTATATGTTAAAAAATGACTAAGGTGATTTTTTAATTTAATTGATAATTAATGTTTGTTTTCAGAATTTAAATAGATTTACAAATTATTTTTTATGTGATATTTTGTGGATTTATGGAATACTTAAAAGTTTCAATAGGTTGTTAAGAAGGAAGTGTATATGTTGTTGAGATTATTTTATTTCATTGACTTTTTCTTTTGAATAGATATGTTTTCATTTATGAACAGGTTATCAATATATAGTTTAATGGATTTATTATTATTATTATGAAACTTTGGCCACGTTAATTAAATATTTGTTCTCTTCATTAAGTTAAATATTATTTATAATAAAAACTTTTGGTTAAAAGATGTTCTTATGGGTGTTTTGCCTAGTTTTACAAGGTTGAATTAAAACAAAAGGCTAATTTAGAACCTTGTAAGAATTTTTTCTAAGAACAAGATACACCCTTCTCTTGATCCACATTTCATTATTATTTATATAAGTTTATATATATTTTTAGATGAAATTGATTATGTTTTAATTAATATGTTAATAAAAATGATTTGGTTACTAAAGGGTGTAGGATGTTGAGATGAGGGATTGATAATGTGATAAATTTGGTTTTGTAGTGTAAATGATATTTGAGGTATAGGTGAAAAAAACTTTCCTCGCATAACTTAGCTAGACTCATTGGAAACCCATAAACTTAGGTGGGAATACTAGGAAAAGTTCTCATGTGACCTTGACATGCTCTCCCAATATGTGGATCACGCCACTAACTGTATAAAACACTTTGAAGACTTAGATGATGTTGTTATGGTTCAACATGTTGGGTTACACCATGCTACTATTCTTTTTTCATCTATATACTTAGTATCCCATGTAAATTTGGATATAATTTGTTTTAAACATGAGAAAAATATGACGATATTAGGGTTGCTTGACCTTCTCTTCCTTACTTAATATCCCAAAATTATTATTTTGACATTTTTGTTTTCATGGATATTATTACATGTTTATAATGTTATAAAACATGATATGTTCTACTTGACTTTGATATACATTTTAATAAGACTTTAATGTAGTTTTTTAGAACTATTTATCTTGATTTTTTATTTATAATCACTTTATGTTATCCATTTATTTTCCTTCAGTATGTTTGTTTATTTAGTTTCACTAACTTTGTATTTATGATATTTATGGTTTAAATTCATGGTCTTATAGAAATTTATGTTTGAGTTGGGTGGTTTTATATTTTTTATACTTATCTTATTCTATACACATGAATAATTCTTATTTTAGTCCATTTTTTTATTTCATAGGTTTAGAGCCAAATTATCAACTGATTTCAAAAAATAAGGAAGAAATCAGGGTTTTTAATGTCAATTTTTATTCTCTTATAAAATATAGGATGTTTTTTATTATTTAGTAAAATTTTTTCTTGTGGATTAATTTGAACTAATCCTATTGAATTCAATTTGTATATCTGGTTAAATGAAATCAAAAATTAGGTGTGTAGAAATTTTTTATATTTCACAATCATCAAAAATATTATTTTTATAAAATTTATTTCACATTAAAATTTATAGAATAAATTATAAATGAAATTACAAAGAATATTTTATTGGTGAAAACCTACTAGGTATTTTTAGGTTGCACCCAACATAGAAAATATAGTTTATAATTTTTTATTTTTTATTATGTATATATATAGGTTTTGTCCTAATTTGTATAGAATACACTATTTAATTTTTGTTGGATGTATTGGAATATCAAGGTGATCTGGGATCACATGGTGATGATCGTATGATGGATTGGGTTTAGTTTTTTATCATGGACGGCTGATGTATCAGTCAATTCAATCTTTATCTTTAACTTTGGTATCTTATATACATGTACATATTATGTAACTTATTTGATGTTTATTATCAAATTTTGTTTTATTCATTTATATTTGTTTTTTCTTTTTTAGTTTCTATTTATATTTGAAACTAACTATTTTAATATGCTTGGTAGTCCAATTTATGGATACACCATGTCATATTCTTATTAAGATTATACTAATATTTTTTCGAAATTTAGTGGGTGTAATCATTCCCACTAATTATGATTCATTTCACTAGACCTAGTCTCCTTCCCAAGGTTATTAGGAATTCCCCTTAAGCCTTGTGATAGGAATTCCAAAGAGATATGTTAGGTCGACCCAGTTTTGTTCTAGAAAAAATCTTATCAGATCATTCCTTTTATTTTGGGAATTATAGTATATGGGAGGTAAGATTGGAAAATCTCAAGAGGAGGGTCATGTGAATGTTCCTAATCACCATATTGTTTTTAACAATACATGAGTTTCCATTGCTAGTTGGATTTTTAATCTCAAAATTGATATTATATAATTTTTTTTTATTTTTTTATTTCAATTAATGTTATTTCAATCTAAAGTTATTTTATATGGGTTAATTTTAGTTTGAACTAGTTTTGGTGGGGGGGGGGAAATTGAAGATAAACCAATGGTTCAGTGTTATCTCTCATTTTCATCAAAACCATGAAATAACTGTGTGTGTGGTTATGTGAACTTCTAAGAGACTATTTCATTGTTGGGGAATATTCTACTAAACCATGTGGCAAAACCTTACAAAAATATTCATCAATCCAACAATTATTGTTTGACCTTATTTAACTATTAAATTGATTCTAATGATTTTTTTCATGTATTTGAGGTGAATTTTAGGGATTTTTATGAGGTGTTAATATTATTTGGTATATTAGTAATCAATTTTACTTATGAAAAACTAATATTTCATTACTGAACAATATTTTATGAAATGTCCTAGATTTCAAAGTTATGTTTTGAAATGTAAATGATCTAGAAATAATATATATCTGAAAAAATATTAGTGTCTTGAATTTCAATCATTTGGGTTTTTTTGAATTTCATGATAATGAATGATAGTAAATATGATTTATATTATAAACTTATAATTAAAATTGATTTAAAATAATAATAATTACTATAATATATTCTCAAAATATTTATAATTTTATAAAATAAACATATTGATTTGCTTCCAATGATTTTTATTTAAAAGGGAAGTCTACTTTCATTATGTGTATATATGTGTGTGGTATATGTTTGTTTCTTAATATGATGTTATTTCATGGGTTTATATTGGTTTAATGCAATCTAAATCTTGAATTGTGTTTTTATTATTCTTCATATTTTTAAAATTTTAATTAGGTTACGTATAAATTCCATGAATTAATCAATCTTATAGATAGTTTTATTAATTCTGGTCACTAACTCTATTTATACTCAAAAAATAATGGTAGATACAAATACTTATTTTTTTAGACCATTTCTTAGAATATATAATTTTATCCTTTCCAACCTAGGAACTCTAATAAATCTTGAACAAATTCTATAAGGAAATGCATTCAATATGCTCATTTATATCATAGTTAAAAGTTTTAAAGTTGAATAACATAATCATATTTATCAATTTTCGTTATTATATTTATCTAATTTCATTATCTCTAGGGTAGTCTTCATATTCCATGTGCTTTGGGAATGTTAAATTCCTCCTCTGGGTCACCAGAATTGTTTCCATAGTAATGTAAATCTATTCTTAAAGTATTCCTCCAAAGAAGTGTAATTTCATTTTCTAACCCATATTAAAGTGAATACTTACTTTGTGGGGATACCTATAATAGGTATCAACCATTTTTTATACAACCACCTTTCATAGACAACCCCTCTATGAGATTTACTACTTCAATTACATTAGTACATAAATTTATTAAAGTAGTTTCCCAAAATTGGTGTTGTATTAGTGTCATTCCATCTATTTTAATTTATGTGATCCCTTGGTATATTTAAAGTATCTAATTTTGGATCAATTATTTAACCCTTTTCATAGATCTTAATGATGAATTGGATGAATTATTCCCATGTTGGTCCCCTAAATGAATTTGTCTTAGATACTTCATGTTGCTATGATTAGGAATCAGTTTAAGGTTCATTTTTTTCTTTTTGTAATTCTTAAAACTGTCATGTTTTTTTAAATTATATATCTTTTTTATTTCATTTCTTTATACTGTCACGTATTTCCATTATTTTTTCCTATTAACAGATGATATTTTTTGAGAATAGTTTTTATTATTCTAAAATCATTATTTAATTTATAGGGATATAATGGGGAATGGTAGGGATTATTTTCACACCTCAAAGTCACATTTAAGTGTATATACCTATACAATAATATGTTACAATAAGTTTGATGTTTTTAAGGAAAAAATATTCATTTTTTATCTTTTATCTGGGCCACATAGTTACCTTGAGGCTTTATGAACCATGTAGTAATGTGTATGATTCTAGGGTGGTTCAAATCTAGTGGTAGATGAATGGTGTCTGCATGATTTGGAAAATCAGGTAACCTTCATGGAATATGATATTATGGTATTTGGGTGATTTTTATTAGGAAATTTTCCCCATTATCTTCCCCATTTGATTGGGATTCTTTGAGAGGATTTCCTCCTCATTCCTCTTAGATATATAGTGGATTTGTTTATGGTTATTCAAGGTAAACCTCAATTTATCCCCCTTTCATCCTTTTCACTTCATCCTACTTCCATTTTTTCTTCTTTTACTTCTTCTTCCTCACCCTAACGGCTATGTTGGTTAAACCACATGTATTGGGTTTCTCTAAACATATGGATATAAATATTTAGGTCTTTTGAACCTACCATTGTTACATAATATTTCATTATTCATTGATGGAGACAAGGTTTATTCTTTATTAAGGTTGGTGCTTCTATTAGATTCTGTTTATTTGGCATGCCATGGGTGAATGAGTTTTCTAAACTAGTGTTTTAATTAAAATCTACTTGTAAATTTTTATTCCAATTAATTTATCATGTTTTTATTATTTTTTGTATTTTTTAAGATTAAAAAATGGGATTTTAGTGGTTTATAATTCATATACATCAGGAATGAACTTGGGAAAAATATATGTGTTTGAAAAAACTCCCAAGAGGCTATTTATAAAAGAATTGGTAATTAAAGTAAGTTTTTAGACATCCAAATAATTACTAAATAATTCCTTTTGTGATATTTTTTTATTTGAGAAATTTTGATATGGTTTAAGGGGTTTATTGGATGGAATTATATTTTTTTGAGGTTATTGATTTTTTTTAACATATTCTTATGATTACATGTGTGTTGAATTGTTTTCATTTTATTTGTATATAGTTTAATTGATATTTAATTAATATTAAGAATATTTTCTCATGTTAATTATATGTTTTGTTCTATTTTGGTTTAACTATGATTTATAATAAAAAAATGGATTTAAAGTTATTTATGAAGATGTTTTCCCACGTTTGAAATGGTTATATTAAAACTACTGTCTCATTTGAAACCTTGTAATAATGTGTTTATAGAACAAGATACACCCTCAGTTTGAGCTCTCTATCAGTATTCTTTGCATGAGTTTGTGTATTTTGTGAGATAAAATTGATTATGTTTTAAATCCTATCTGAATAAAAGGGTATTTTTATTAAAGAGGGTATATATTTGAGATTAGGGATTGATAATTTAATAATTTTTTTCTATTATGTTATTGACATGTGATTGATAGGTGTTAAGGTGTTTCCTCTCCTCCCCTTTCCAGCTTCATGGGAATCTTAATTTATTAGGTGGGAAACCAAGGAAAAGTATCATTAGGAATTTTATACACTCTCCCTATATTTTTATCATGCTACTAATTAACTATAAAACTACTAAGACATCGATGATATGGTTCTAGTCCCACTGGTTTGGGTGTCAATATGTCGTTAGGAATTTTATGTATCTATCCACATATACACATTCAGAGTTGAATATGATTGGTTCTAAACATTAGAACATGTGAGGATCTTAGGGTTCTATGACCATAGATACTATATGCCCTCTCCCATTATGTTTATTTTTAGATTCTTATTTACATTTATTTTCTTTCATGTTTGGATTTTTATAAATCTTGTTATGTATTTATTCGCTTTAATATCCATATTAATAATCACTGATTATATATATTTTGTTTCATCACTACTTCTCTTGATATATTATTGTATGATAAATTTATGTTATCCATTTCCTTTACTTCACTAAGGTTTTATATTTTGTTTCCATAATCCTAAATTTAAAAGGTGCGTGGTTTTCATTCAAGTTGAAATATTAGTATGTTATGTATTAGGGTTGTTTAGTTTTATATTTTTCATTTTTGTATTATTCCATACACATGTCCATTTATTTTTTGTCATTCATATTTCATTATTTCATTTGTTTATACCCAAATTATAGAATTATTTTGGAAACTAAGAGGAATAGAGATTAGTTTTTAAACTCATCTATTATTCTCCCATGAAAAAAGGTAGTTTGTTAATTATTTTTCACAAAAATTTACAATGGATTTCCATGATCCAATAATCTTGATTTAAAGCTATGGTACTGATTTTACAAAAATATTTTTTAGGTGCGCATATTTTTTTTATTTAATAAACATTAAAAATATTACTTTCATGAAATGTATTTCAACCTATAATTACAAAATTTATTATAGAAATAATTATATAGAATATTTTGTTATTGGAAACCTACTGGTCATGTATAGCTCACACCCTACATACAAACCCCAATTTGTATATAATTCTTATATATTATTTAGAAATATAGGTTATATTCTGATGTGAATAGAATTCACTATTTACTAATTGTTGGATGTATTAGGATACAAAGGTGACCTCAGACAATATGATGATTATTTTATGATGGCTCATGTTTATTCATTCGTCTTGGTTAGTTAATTTGTATCCAATTTGGAATCTTCTTTACTTTTTGTATCAGATATACATAAACCTGTTATGATAAATATTGGATTTTTTATTATATATGGGTCTGTTCAATCATACTTGTTATTCCTTGTTTGGTTTCTAACTAAATTTAAAACTACTTATTTTATTATTCATTCTAGTATAATGTATGGAAACATCATACCATATTCGCAATAAGATTAGACTAATTGTTTATTGATATTTCAAGGGTGAAATTAGTCCCATAATGAATGTTTCAAAGTCTTGGAACTAGTCATTACCCAAAGGAAATCAATTAGTGCCTTGATCCTTGGGACGACCTAACCCTAGTGACATGTATGGTCGACCCAGATTAATTCATGAAATTTAGCTACTAGAGGTAACCCACTCAAGATATCCTCACTAATTAAGGAATTATTGACTCTATTTCATTTTTTATTAGACATTTTTCTATTCTATATGTTATATATATATATATATAAGTTTCATCAATATAATTTAACACCATACCACTTCCCTCTTCACAAGCTTCTAGATATAAAATT
Organism: Viscum album; assembly: GCA_963277665.1. NCBI lineage: Eukaryota > Viridiplantae > Streptophyta > Magnoliopsida > Santalales > Viscaceae > Viscum > Viscum album. Next base: position 1,356,981,103 of record OY728166.1, on the reverse strand, counting down.
TCCTTTAGGACCATTAGTTGTAACTATTCCACTGATTACTTCACTATCTGATTCTTCCTACATAAGGAATTTGGAAAAAAATAACACTTATCTTATATATAATATAATTCAAATTCAAATGTCTAAATATACTTCACCCGATGTTTCCTCAGGTTTAAATTCTACTTTGAGAAAATATACCTCATACATTTATAATCAGAATATATTGTGAATCTATAACCTAATAGGTAATGTATCTAATATTTTAATAAATATATGCACACTTACAGTAATAGATCATGAAAATATCTGATTTAATTGATCCATACGCAACCATATTATCTGATTTTATGTGATAGTATGTAATAATTATGGCCCTGATACCCGAAAAATATAGATTTAGGTTTCCAAAAATAGTCTAGAAACATACCTAATTCACTAGAGGTTGGAATAAATTCCTTGTGATATAAAATATTTATATGGTTCAGGGGTTTCTCTCTAAAAACTATACTAACTTATAAATGTTTAAAAAAATTGCAATAACCTTATTTTTATTTTTGTTGAGGTATTCAAAAATTAATAACATATAAAAATGTGGATGTGAAAGTATAAATAGAAAGATATAAAATTAAACAAACTATTTGGACCTATATCAGTATATGTAAACCATTTAAAAACATCATAAAAACCATCCAAAGTACATAACTGACCAAACAAGATATACTATAATGTCAATTAAACAAAATAGATTTTAGTAAGAAAGTAGATAAAGTTTAATAAGTGGAATATCCTTTGAGAAATAACTTTTCAAATCCTATATAAACCTCTTATATAGGGACCATATAAGGATTAAAATAAATGAAACCCAACTCATTACTTCAACTCCTATGATTTTGTGCGTTTCTTTAAAATATATTTTTCAACAATGATCTATAAATATCCAACAAAATATTTCATGTGGGTGTGTGTATATCATACCTAGTATGTATCCACCAACCCCAAAAAATATATATCATAAAATGTAGTGTATTTAGTAAAACTAAAAATAAAATGGATAATATGATAAAATAATCAATATAATCATTGAAAATAATAAACATGAAAAACATGATTAATTAGAAACTACCTATACAATGTGGATCCAATCCTTCTTTACCATCTTTGGACCAAGACGAAGTTTTTTACAACAATAATGTAATGAAGATGTGTTATTAAACATGTACCTTTAGAAAGGTGTGTTTTTAGAATGATTCAAGGAAATATCATAGCTTGTATCTTTAAAAATTAGGTAAAAGAGTATAAAAAATTGAGGATATATAATCCCATCATATTTTCTCAACTAATTCATCAATAACTAGGGTACATACTCATAATTTATATAACAACCACATAACCAATATATTAATTCTTAATCATAATCTAATATCAACTATATTATGTTAATCTATCAAGTATAAACAATTATACAACTATTCATAAACTTATACATATAAATCCCTTTGAACAAGGAAAATTATGATTTTGAAAACATGTGGATAGAAATTAATTATCACTACTTGGTAAAAAATGTATTATATTAACTAATATAAAGATATAAAAAATAACTTGGGTATTAACCATATATAATGTAAAGAATAATAATCAGATAAATAATGTTTCTATAATTTTATAATTCAATCCAAAATAAACTAGTTTGAAAACTTTGTAAAACACTTTTATATTTTATTTTCAATTAAAACATTTCATTTTAATTAGATTCACTAATCCCAATATCGGAATGAGTCTAATCCTTTTTTATTATGAAATAAAGGAGGGTTCACCTACCAAAAATCATTGTATAAATTTCCTTCAAGTTCTATAGGAAAAAAAACATTACCAATAGAAATATTAGATCATCCAAGCTTATAGAATATAAATGATTAAATTATTTTCAAAAAATTGACATGAACTATAAAAATAGAAAAAAATAATACCTTCACATTACCTAGGAAAAAATTCCACATATGTTAACTATAATAAAACCCAAAAAGTAATAATGAATTTAAAAGTCTTGAAATAATGGATTCATGTATGGATATTGTTACATAAAGAAACAAAAGAAAAAATAAGTTTATTGTAAATACTAAGCCACACCATTCCAACAAATCCTATTTTGAAATATTGGATGTGAGCTAAAGAATTTATTTTCTTAAGATTATGGCGAGAGGGAGGAGATATTTCATGATAAGTATGAATGGCTGTAATGAACCTAAAATATTAGATAATTACTTTTAAGGTAATATATTTTTAATGAAAAAAAGAAACTTTTCCATCATTTTAAAAAACAAAACTCTTTCAAGTACTTGGTTAAAATCCACCATATACTAGATGTTATTGATAAAAAAATATATTCCACTATATACCTTATGGTACCTAGTGTTGTTCTACAACCATTTTACTTATTCCACTACCTTTGATTCCCTTATCAAATCCTCTAACTCTTTTTTAACTTAATCATTGTACTGAAGAAAGAATTTATTAACTAAATTTAAAGATTAAAACATACCAAAAAAAGATAAGGGTATTTATAAAATCTCCAACATTACGATACTCAATTATGATAAGATTTATCTATAATTTTATGGAAACAACTTTTTTCACCAATGATTCATTCCATATTCTTATTCTCATGTTTCATCTTGAGGCTTTTCATATATCAATCAAATCTGAAATAGAAGAATGTTCTTTCTTAATAACACATTTTGACTCCAAATGAATATGTAGACAGGTTTCTCCACCTAAGATTCATCAAGTTGAATATTAAAATCATTATATCATATCACATGTAAAGAGTTAAGTACATACCATCTCAATTATAAAATAGTGAATACACCGTGAAAATAACTATAGTTCAATGGAAAATCAAGATTAAAAGAAATATCCATGATTCTTATTATATTATAAAATGTTTTAAAAAATATTGCAGTCAATTTCACTAACATTCCAATGAATTAGTTACCTAATCTTGGTAAAACTTGTAGAAATACATGATCACTAATTCTAAAGTCAAAATTTCAAAATCTATGATCATTATATATATATTTTGAAACTTTTAGCCAAGATAAATCTTTTCACTTGTGTATAAAATGTTTTTACACATCATTTATTACTTTTTAATGTTGGTTAGTAATTCATGGTATTACAGGAGACATTGTAAATAACCTTTTAATATAGGTTAAAAAAATGGTATTCTAAATGATATATTAGATTATTTTTTCAAGTCTATTATCTGATAACTGACGTGAAAAATGGGTTTTCACTTCTGTTATCTTATAAACAATGTGAAATCCCATTTTTTTAATAATATTCTTTCAAACCTACTCTATATAATATAAAATAAGAAAAAATAAGAAGAGAAACTAGCAAAAAACAATCATAAATAGCAAGAGAACAACTATCAAAGCACATTTACAGTTAGAACTTTCAAGATTAAAATATATAGTAGAAACAAAATATCATCTAACCAAACCTATAAAATGATTTTACTTTTCAATTTTTTTGTATATCTGCTCCTATTCACTTGAAGGCTAAGGTTCATAAAAAAAGAAGCTAATTAAAATGAAATAATGTATCAGGTTTTTTTGAATAAATTGAATAAAATATTATGGAAAATATTTTAAATAAATCTAACATGGTGGAACTTTTTAATTGTACCAGTTGAAATTATTTCATACATAAATATTAAAACATAATTTCCACATTTCTTTATGCTTTCATATTTATGAAAATTGTTTTTAAAATAGTTTTTAATTAAAAATAAAATTAATTAATAATATATCAAAAATATACTAATTCTAAATAAAAATTAACATTTACTTTTACAAGTTTGATCTTGGAACTCTTCTTTATTATGGTCTCTCGAAAGAAATTTCATGCCCTATTTGAAAATAATATGAATAAAATAAATGAAAAAATTATTATAGTTGAAAAAATTATTAAAAAAATCAAAATTATGTATCCAATATATTCTTAAATAATTATCTCTTTTCACCATGGATATAGCATAACTAGTAAAGCTGTTTCTCCTATGTAAAAAACACTCATAACATCCCATGGAAAAAAATATAAAAGAAAATTTAATGATAGTGGTTATTAAGTTAAGAGATATATAACACTTTGTGAGATATATGTTTCGTACTCTTGCAGATAAGAAGCATACAACACTAAATAATCACATTATATTGAAATCATTCCTTCATATAAACTTTTCATTCTTCTTCAGTCATTTTCATTATTATAGGTGAAATAAACTGTGGGAATATAAATCCATATACCTTTGTTATGTCATGAACCATACAAATTTCAGAAAGATGAAAAAAATAAAAAAATATAGTATAAATTTTAAATAAATTATATGTCTAGAAATATTTATGTTAAAAATTTTATGGAAAAAACATACATCTTGTAGATTCCCAACTGATCTTCAGTTACAAGCTACATGATATCATTTCTCCAAAGTGTAATAGTCATTGAAATCCCACAAACACTAGCTTCAATTGGAATATGTTAAACATCCAACAAAAAGTTTGAATATATTGAAAATCTATCAGGACTACTAGAATTTGTATCTGATGTCATAACACTATATATTTATTATTGTCTATACAATTCTTATTTACCTTTAAATTATTCCTATAAAAATAGGTAAATATATAAATTTTAGAATGTTAAAAAAATTTAATTAAAAAATAAAATAAAAGATAAAATATACTCATACCTCTATGAATATATGTTGAACAAGTCCAGATGGACAAACTAAAAAGTGGATGATACTTTGTCCAATTGTATTCGCCTAATCTATAGGTAATGGTAGTATTGTTGATCTATATATAATATCATGTACAATGAATATATTATGCTCTATCTCTATTTTTAGTGATAAATGGTATCTCTAATATAAAATATCATCCCGTATGAAAACAAAATGATGTTAGGTATCATAAACATATAACTCACAATAACTGGGAAGCATTGGATGATGGGTGTAGGAGCAGGATAAGAAAGAGCGGAGTATATAGGTAGAGGTGGAGGAGTGGGATCTGTTGGCAGAGGTGAAGGAGTGGGATCACCAGTAAAAAATATTTATTGAATTCCTTTAAACATAAACTGTACTGAAGCTCTGATCCTATCATCAATCATCACATAAATATCTTGAACTTCATCTACCAAATATTCTTTTATTATAAACATCCTCCATTTAAGATGTGATATAATATGGAAATATTTTTTTTCACCGATAAACTGGCCAGGTATCCTTATACATGACCTGGTTGTTCTGGTTTTACCAATGTGGTAGCGAAAATATACTTTTTTCCCTCTGTTATAAAGAACCCATGTGTTTTATTCAATTCATGAGAATCCTGATTCAAATAATTTATAACATATATAATGAACCACAATATATAAATAAATAAAACATCTCACAATCCTATTATCTTAAACCCTATACTCTTCTATAAGATATTGTCCTTTTTTCTCATATGACCCCTCTTCCATTTTTCATGTCAACCGGGGGAAACCTCTGTAAAGATTGATAACTCAAATATATGGTTTTGGAATTTTTTATCCATTATTTAATCTTCTAATAACATATACTCTTCCTAAGATAAATTATGAGGGTATAAATTTCTAGATTAGATCTCTGGATAATATCTCCTCATTTTTTGTAAATTTAGAATAAATAAATCATTAAAAAATTATTAATAAGATCATTAATATAAAAAAACCTAATATTAAACATTTCACTTAAAAAATGCTTCTCATTTTTTACTTTTATAAAATTTCTTCTTTATATCTTCATCTATAAATGGATATATATCACATATATTATTATGTCACTTATGCCCAAAACATAAATCTGATGCGAGGGTTTATTTAAAATACCTCCATCTCCTAGAATCCAATGATAAACATTTCTTATTGGATCCTCCAATATCAATTATATAATATTTCATCTGATAAGATGTGGGGAAACCATATATTACTATAAATATTTTCTGATAAGTAAAATAATAACAAATGAGGTTACCGAAACATTCTCCCACTATTCAGATATTATCAAATTTTTAACACTTCTAAAATAATTAATCAAAATACTAACTTTTATTTTAGCCTCCATTGATATAAAATTATTGTATTATTTTAATGATGGACCTCTTGTAATATCATTATCATCAAACTCTACTTGTATCCTCTGGTCCAGGCAATAGGAAACTGATAATTTTGATAAATGTGTGTTTCCTTGTTTACTAACCCTAGAAATATTATTTGGCCATGTGGGAGTAGATATCTCTTATAAAGAAGGATTGTGCTCATTAACAAGAGCACGTGTACATTCATCCCTAGAGGTACGAGTATGATCATATCCAGAAGTAAGTGCGGGATCTATTAATTGATGTATCATTTTCATACATATCAAAGAAACAAACAATTATTACAAAATTATTAAAATTCAATTAATACATACTAATGTAAATAGAAAATGAAAAATTGTAAAAGAAAAAAGTAAACTAAGATAAACATAACACATTTTTATTCATATTTTTTTATAGTTAATTAAAATTATAACAACCTTAATGAGATATGAAATGACATATAAATTAATGAAAAAACAAAAAATGGTGTATGAATAGTAAAATGCTCCAACCTAATAAATCATTTTTACAAGAAATTTAATATTTTGTGACTATATTCTTATAAAATATATCTTTTTATTTAACATATTAGATTTAAAATAATTTATTTTCATCAAAATAAATTAATAGATAACTTACCTTAAAGAAAACATGGTTAAATAAAAAAACTAAACTGATATAAACCAACAGTTTAACTTATTAGTTATAATATGTGTTTTAATAAAGAAAATAAAATTAAAATATATAGCACTTTATAAAATTTGAAAACATAAATGAGAAATAGTAATATATTATCTATAATATTAGGTTTGTACTAAAGGGTTTTTCAAAAAAAATCCTTTGTCATGATCATTATGTATGGAACAAACCGTGTCTATTACATTTTAATCAATACTATCTATTAATATTTATATAGATGTAAGGATCTAACATAAATTAAAATCTTCATAAAGTTTATCATCGCCAGCATACAGTTTTTTCCATATAAAACAATAGACCACTAAATATCAAATTGATCAAGAACATATAATTTTTTCATGTGCTTCCATTATAAAAGGATCATCTGTGTATTCCAATCTATTGATATTAACTATTGTCATTACAGATTAATTATGTCTGGAACTATATTTACCAATAAACCATTTTTTGTTAAAAACTAGAAATTTAAATTTACTTTTTATCAACCTCCCATATTTTTTCAATGAATCCATAATATGCACTTGATGTAGAGATTAGGGTTTTCTATTTTACACTCAAAAGATTCATTTCTAATGTGAACACCAATACACTATTATTCTAAACTACACTTCATTGTTCTGATATCTTATATGAAATTTATAGCCATTGATTTCATACCTGGACCATTTTATCAAATCTAATCTTGGACCACCCACTAACCATATCAATGTTTCTTATTCATCTGACCAACAAAGATTAATCTCTTTATTTTATGGATATTTTTTTGTTTTGTTCATTGAAAATTCACTTATCTTTCTTCTTTGGATAACATTATTTCAACACATTAATATGAAATGTTATATATGAATGAATATTATCAACGTTATTAAAGATATATAAATATACCTTAATTATCTATTAATGTACCAACAATTTAAATTTCAATCTGAAATTCCATTTCCCCCATAATTAAATTTTTCATGGTGATATGTATTCTAAAATACATTATACACTCTAAAATTGTAGCTTGTAAAACACTCTACTACCTCCTCAAATGTATACTTCTCTACAATCGATCCTTCAGGTCAATATGTATTCTCAATATACCCTTTAATATATTCATATACCTTTCAAAACTATACATCAAACATAGATATATAGATCCATAATGTATTATTTCTCTCTCTAAATAAACCATTAAAAAACCCATGATATCGAAAACATTATGGAGGAAAATACATTTCTAATTGAAAAATTATTGAAACTGCATTGTTCTACAAATTATTCAAAGCATTCAGATCAATCACCTTATTTCAACTTGAATTAAAAGAATAAAACACCCTCATTATATTCATTTTGACATGGATGGTCAATATTCCATGAAATGAAACTGGTAGTACTTTATTTATCATAATGTTACAATCATTAGATTTCATAAATGCCAACTTCAAATCCTTTTAAAACACAAACTTTTTTACATTTAAAGAATAAACCTATGGAACTTTAATATCATGAAGACACTAAAAAAAATATAATTTTCTCTATCTTGGATAATGTTTTACAAACAAAGGAAGTATTGTTATCCTTCTATCAGGGGTGAGAGGTAATTCCAAACATATTTCTATTGAGAGTAAGTGCAATATTTCATTCAACCCATATTTAGTAATTCCTTTAATTTTTAACAATGTTCCAATAAATATTTGATAAATATTATTATATATGTTCATGAAATCAGTTTTATGTCTTACCTCATGATATATCCAATATGGTAACTCAAAAAATATTTACCATTTTTTAAAATCATTTCTATCTTTACTAGATTTATGTGTCTTTCCAAATGTTACTTCAATTTTTCTCTCCCACTCAAAATACTGATCAGTTGATAAATATTTTAGAGAAATATAATATTATTATGTGCCATTTAATTCCTTTTTTAATGTTATATAAGAGTTATACATAGACAAAAACTTTCAATGACCCATGTATAATATTTTTCTCTCATCATGTTGTTGATAATATGAAATCTTTTGTTCAAAAATTAGACTATCTTTATTCCCCTAAATGCAATTTCCAGAAAAATTTCAATATGTTGTGAAGTCAATTATAGTGAACATAATCATTGAATATAGTAGAAAACATTCCACTATATATGAATGATACACCCTAATAGCATCCTCCCATTAAATATTCAATTCATCAATTTATTGTGAAAATGAAAAATCAATGTCAATTTTGAGATGTTTTGATATAGAGATCCTTAAACTCAACATGACATATTTTTCATCATAAACCATTTATGAGATAATTTCTAAATTACCAATAACAAATCCATGAACTATGTGTGCAAAAAATGCTTCGAAATGGATTCATTACATCCATTCAAATTCCAAGCCTGATATTTCTAACATCACTTCCAAATATAAGAAATTATTGATCTATTTTCTTCCACTATGGACAATCAATTGGATGCCATAATTTTCATTTAAAAATATTCTTATCTACATGCCATCATAACCTTTTTTCATATTGTGAATTTGTAAATAAATGTTTCAAATGAAGAATTATATGAGTATTAGAAAATTACTTTTCAAGTTTCACTGCAACTGCTAAATCATCCAGTGATTTTTCATTCAACAGATTCCATGATGTCCCACATATAGGACACCCCAATAAAAATTTATATTTCCTCTTATATAGCGCATAGTCTTTCTGACAAGAATATTGTCGACAAAAAATCCCTCAAGGCATCATTGAAGCATTTTTGAGGTGATTGTGTTTTTTGACAAAGTGGACAACTATGTTGTGATTGTTGAAAAAGAAAAAAAATGACATAAAAATTTGTTGACAAAGGGGATTTTATGGTCGAATGTTGAGTTCAAGAGTTGTGGACAATGATCCATGTTTGATTCATGAACTTCGACAAAGGAATGGATGATCTGGAGGCGGTACATAAAGAACAGATACAAGGTGGCACCGTTTTCCAGTGTTTTCCAAATTTTTGGGCATGAAAATCGAAAAATGAAGACAAGTGGATTTTGGAAAAGGGACATGCACGTCGCTGACTTGAAGTAGAAGAAACTTGTGCACCATATGTTTTTCAAGATCAGAGAATCAAAATATGGCAAAGGAAAGAGGGTCATGCAGGTATTGGCGTGGTCACACAGGTGACCTATGCGCTGTGAAGAGACTTGCACGCTGATGCCTTGGATGCTTGAGAACTTGCGTGCCTGTTGTTTTTCATGATCAGAAGATCAAAATATAGAAAAGGAAAGAGGGTTTCACAGGTATTGGTTTGGTTGCACAAGTGACTTGTAGGGGAAGATACCTACACGCCGAGGCATGCACGTCGAGGGGTGGCTTGTGCGCCGCCACATAGGATGACCAAATTCCTATAAATACAGGACCAACCCTCCTCATTTTCAGCGGATTTCAACACTTAGAAAAATCAGATCTCCTGTCGCGCTGGTGTGGTGGTCGCGTAGGTGGTGTGTGGTCATGCAGGTGGACTTGCATGCCAGTGTTTGAAGTTGCGTGTCGGTTGGTAGTTGCATGCCAATATTGACATGGGCATAAAAGGGATTGAGTCGTGCAGGTTTGGAGTTGTAGAAGATTGTGTCACGCAGGTGGTAGAGGCAGACCTGTGCGCCAGTTGTGACTTGCACGCCGATACTTGCGCGCTGAGTTAGACCTGGGTGCCAAGTAAGGTTGATTCCCCAAAAATGTTTTCTGGGTGAGTGGAAGCTGAAAGTTTGACCGATAACTTAGGTGCAACGAGAGATTCATCTACGGGTGAAAGTTGGACATCAACAGAGCATCCATATACAATAGAGGATGTATTAATTAGAGATAATGAAGAGACCTACATGTCTATAAACTGTGAGTGGATCCTTTCCAGAGCAGTGAGCAAAGGAAGAGGAAGAAGGTGATCCTCCCCACTGGCAGTGATCCAGAGAGAGTGAAATAGGGAGCGACCCTTGGGAAAGCAGTGAGATATTCCTAAACCTTGTAAAGGATGTGAGCTTGGGACATAGTGACTATGCCCGAACCTTGTAATCCACAGCTAGTGAAGTTTAGTGGAATTTGGTACGACCAAAAACCTGTCTGCGTATGCTCTTTGGATGTAGCCCTTTGCGGTGAACCAAGTAAAAATTGTTGTGTCATGTGCATGCTTTACTTTTTGTTTATATTTTCCAATAGGAAAGAGAGTGAAGATTATTTTTCATAACAGCGAAACAATATCAGAATGAGCATTATTTTTAAATTAGTCATACGCTAATTCACCCCCCCTCTCAGGGTACTCATCCATGTGGACCTAACAATTGGTATCAGAGGGAAAGGTTTATATTTCCTATTATCTCAATGGAGTTCACTAATCATCAAGGGATTATAATCTTCGACGGATTTAATTTTCAGATATGGAATAATCGAATGCAACACTATTTCTTATCTTTGGGAATGGATGTGTTTTCAGCAGCTATGCATGGTATCACAACTGATATTAATAGTGGTGCATTATCAAAAGCTGAGCATAGAGAGTGGGATGCTGATTCCAATGTAATCAATTCCTTAGGGGGAGCCCTTTCCAATCCCATCTATACAAAGGTGATATCATGAAAAACATCACATGCCATGTGGGAAAAGATTTTAAATATATATGAAGGGGATACAAAGGTCATAGGGGAAAAGCCACAAGTCTTGTGGAACAAGTATGAAGATATGAGAATGAAACCGAATGAGTCTGTTAATGCATTCTTTGACAGGGTAAATGCAGTGGTAAAAGACTTTCTGTGTCTTGGTGAAATTATCGAAGACATAAAAATTGTGAAGTGTATCTTGAGAAAACTTCCACCTCAGTTCAATTCGAAAGATTATGTTTTGGAAGATAAAGACCTGAAATACTTGACATTGGATAACCTGAACAACACCCATGTTGCATATTAAATGATAAATTATGATAACGACGCTATGGAAAAGGGGAAATTCAAAGAGGTGGCATTTAAGGCCATGAAAAAGCTCATCATTGAAGATTATTAGGAGGAAGAAGAGATAGATGAGGTAATGTCATTTCTCTCCTCAAACCATCAAAGAAGAAAAGGAATGTTCAAAGGGAAACTTCATCTTGCATTCTTTAGATGTGGAAAGGTTGGACATCTCGTAGAAAGGTTTCCCTAAAAGTTTCAAGAAGAAAATGATGAAGATGATATTGAAATTCCCAAGAAGAAATATTCAGCCAATGTGAAAGGGAGGAAGCAGTTCAAGGGAAATGTTTTCAAGAAGAAGAATATTCTTTCACAAGAAATAGATTGTTTAGATGAGTCTAAGGTTGAAGTGGTTGAGGAGATTGAAAACTGCAAAGATCATGGAGAAAATGCTATGGTGGCGGTCGTCAGTAGTTCTCATGAAAAGGAAAAAACTGATGCTGGAGAAGAAGAAGAATAATTTGAAGGAATAGTTGATATGGAAGCTGAATTTGAAACAACTATTGAGGATATAGATGTTTGGAGAGCCAAAATGAAGAAATCCAATAAAGTGGTTCATGATACCAAACTTTATATGCAACAACAGGATGAAGAAAATTCGGAGCTATTAAAATAAATTGAAAGACTAAAATCCTCAACACTAGAGAGCTCAGAAAATATTGTTGAGTATAAGCTTAAAATTGAGGAACAAAAGAAGGAAATTTATTGTTTGACTAACACAGGAAAGGAGAAGGTCAGACGTATCAAAGAGCTTGAAGAAGAAGTGGCCAGTCTATGACGAATAATAAAGGATCAAGAAAAACTCTTGACCTCCAATGTGATTTCAGGAAAGAAGGTCATTTCAAAGACTGAAAAGGTGAAACAAGAGCCTAGTTGTTCAGAAGGAAAGAAGTAGTAATTGAGCACATAAATTAAGGCTGATTTAGGGCTTGATAAGAAGAAAAAATCTCTTGCAATTGAAGTCAGACTGCAAGCACCTATCTCGAAATTGAAGGTTGATTTGGGCACAAAGCAGAATCAGAATATTCAGAGATCCCAAGGGGAAACTCGTAGTGTTGATGTAACATGAAGGAATTCACCTTATATCAGGTGTTATTGTTGTGGGAAGATGGGAAATTGACAGTATGTGTGTTCCATATCCAAAAGATATCGAAGGGAACAAGAAAAATGGTGACAGCCAAACAAATAATGGTTTTCCAGAACATATTTCGAAGGACGCTGTTTTTGGTGCGGTGGATTTGGGAACATGGCTAGGTAATGTACTTCGACAACACATAGAAATGTGATAAAGCAGAATCAAAATGTTCTCAAGCATCAGATCAATAAACCAACATGTGAGTTAAAAATGTAGAATAGATTTGCAGTTTTGCAAGATGAAGCTGGTCCATCATACTCTGAGAAAGAATAGAAGTCTCAATCCATGCCGAGTGTGAAGGAAAAAGCACTACTAAAACCTACCCCTTTATCAGCGCTAAGAAACAGCATTAACAGCGCTAGAAAAGCGCTGTTAATTCCGGTGTAGATAAAGGGGGGGGGGGGGTCCCCTTTATCAGCGCTCCGAGAAGCGCTGATATAGGGGACCTTTGTCAGCACGTGGTGGAGCGATGATAAAGGTCAACTATATCAGCGCTTCTTGGAGCGCTGATACATGGTCCCTTTATCAGCGCTCCTATAGCGCTGTTAAAGGTGTCCTTTATCAGCGCTAAAAAAGCACTGATAAAGGCCCCAACACATGCACCTAAAAAATAGTACCTGCACACTTGCACACCATAATACCTGCACAAAGTAGCACATGCACACCTGCACACCATAGCACCCGCACCCAATATTTTGACTGACAACGGTATATACATTTACTTAACATCATGAATACAAAAAAAACGCATTGCTATATACATTTCAAACATTGTTTTACATGGTTACATTTAAAATTTTTCAACAACAGTTATAAACATTCATGTTTCATCCTTTGATATCCGTGATCCGCTCTCGATGGTATTTGTTGCCGAACAAAGCATCCGAACTCAAGGAAAAAAATTCACCTATATAAGAAAACAAATATTATGTTAGTAATTCAATAATGAAAGAAATTAAAATAGTAATATGAAAGAATACATTAATATGGAAATGTGAAACTAAAATATTAAATTTGAAACTCAAAAGTTTTCATTTTCATAATAATGAAAGGGAATAATGTAAAATCAATATGTTTTTGATTGATTTATCTCATTTAATAAATACCGATTCTTTATCTAATGAAAAGATTTACCGGTCACAACGTGCATCAGATTGAGGTGCGGTCGATTTGTACACGTCACAAATGATTTTTGGATCGTTGTCCTAAAGTATCAAAACAATCCGAAGGCATTTTCTCGGTTTGGCGTATGTCATTGGTGTTGTTTTCCAAAGTTTATGTCATTTTCAAACTGATATCAGACAATTTTAGCCATACCGGTCACACTGTTCGTCGGATTAAGGTGCGGTCAATTCGTACACATCACAAATGACTCGTGGATCGTTGCCCTAAAGTATCAAAACAATCCGAAGGTGTTTGCTCAGTTTGGCGTATGTCATTGATGTTGTTTTCCAAAGTTTATGTCATTTTCAAACTGATATTAGACAATTTTTATAACGACCCATACTTTACATACATTGTTAATACTTCAAAATTGAAGTACACTTATTACAACATATGACAAAACCACAAAGGACCGTATAGGTATAGTGTCTTTAGAAACTGGGAAACATAAACAACTGGTTCATAAATCTTCTACAGTGTCTCCCATTTATTTCATCATATCTAGGGTCCCTTTTAGCATATTCTACTTAATATCCATCTTCCTGACCTGGGGAAAAGAAAACATAAAAGGGTGAGCTCAAATGCTCAGCAAGGGCAAATAAAGGAAATAAAAATCATATCATATCTTTTTGAAAATCAAAACCTGCAAAAGAGATCATAATATCTTATCATGGAAGAATTCATAGAAGTGAAAATGAGATCCCCATAATCATAACATAAAACTTGAAACTTTGTGGCATGCACACATAATCATGGAAATCATTTCTTGTTAGTCATGACTCATTGCCAAGACTATCTTAGTGGACAAAGTCCCTTTCTGAACCGAGTTCACTCCTCGTTTCAGTCCTGTATCACTGAACCGAAATAACCTTCCGTTCCAGCCATGTCTATCTCATGAGATATAAAATCATTACCCAATGCATTGGAGGGAGATATAGGTCCCACCCATCTTATAATGAATCCTTTCTTATGTGTGCCACATAATCATAAAACATACATCATCGCATAACACATGTAACAAAAATGGGATTCTTGAAACATCATGACATCATAAATCAATTCATATAAGATAAAGAAATTCATAAAAATAATTCCATCACAACATGATCAAATCAATATAATAATAGGGATAAAAACAGAACCCTTTATTATCTTAGATGGAAAATAATTTTGATTAAACACTTGAACTCCATTCTTGAGGAAAATATCCTTTCTTCTTCAAAAACACTTTTCTTTTCTTAATATGTCATAAAATTATAAACTAAAATAAGTTGATTAAAAATAAACTTGAAAACTTGTAAAGGAAGCTTCTTTGAAGTAATGTTTTAAAAATCCATTCATGCCGTATAAGTTAAAAAAAACATTCTTCATACTTTTGTCGGAAAAGTCAAAAAGTACCTCGTACGGAAAAACGACAAAAGATTCCTTTCATATTTTTTACTAAAAACTCACCTAAGGGTAAAATTGGATTTAAACTATTGCAAGTGGATGGAAACAATATTACATATTGAGGGAACATGGATGTGGATGATAAAATACACCCCAGTAAATACTTACGAATAAACAATCTCGGATAAAAATGAGATTGTGGTATTTTCCCTTACCTTAGGTCCGATTAGCTTTGTACGTGTCCGAAGCTCCTGTATAATGGTTTAAATAATGTTATTGACTTATTCCAGAATCATACATATTTATATGATATCATATATGGTCATATTATTTGCTTCTTGTTAGTAATATTTCATTGTTACTTGTTACTCGGGTTTTTATAACTTTTTGTTCTTATGCGTGTTTTGTCGAATAAATTCTTATTCTTATCTTTAGGTTATAGATAATTCATTTCCAGAATGGTATTAGTGTATTATATACCATATTCATTCATTCAATTCATTTATATAATCATTATGAAATGAAGATCATGTAGAACGAGTCGCATCACATCGTGGAGACGGTATTCCGTACGTACGCACGAGTGATGATATCATTCCTATGATCGTGGAATTTTATTGGAGTATATATATATTATTTCAGTATCAATATTACTTCATAATAATCATATTTAGTTACTCATTACACCATTATAACCATCCTTGTAAGGTGATGGTGGAAAATAGATTACACCACGGCGTGGAGACGGTATTCCGTACGTACGCACGCATGGTGATTTCATTTTTCCGTAGGATGGATAGAAGGTGAAATAGGGTTGTTTCATATTTATAATAACATATCAGTATGTAAGTAATACTGATGTTATTACTTTATCATGAAACAACTAAAGAAGAAGAAGTTGAAGAAGAAAGAAATTGAAAAGATCGGTAATGGATATTACCTCTTCTTTGGAACGCCTCTTTGAATCCTCCACTTAAGGAACTAAGATTGGTCTTTGGAGAAGACCAGGACCTCTAGGATTATTCTAGGGAAGTGGAGAGGAGAAAATGGCAGGGGTTTGCCGAGCTTGAGTGCTCAATTTGGTGTGAGGAGGAGGGGGAGGAGGTGCCCTTTTATAAGGGAGGAGAGGGGCACCTTAGGAATATTTCAAAATATTATTTTATATTAAAGTCAAAATCGGTTTATAATGGCTCCAAAGGGTCTTATTTCTAAGATAAGGTGGGGATGGGTCGAAATCCTATCAACCAATAAGATTTAGACAAGTTTAGGGTATTATTTTAACCTTATCAATTAGATTTAACTCTAAGTTAAATAATTTAACTTTTACCATGTCTTTTTGTTTTCTTTCATTATATGGTTAATACACTTACTATAACATGCCAAACGAACCCCAAATTGTTTATTATTAATATATATATCCTTATCTAAGTCATTTGGCCGAGCCTTATATTTTTAGGAATAAAATAACAATTAATAATATAATATTTAATTTAAAAACTATTTTGTGTCAATTTTGACACTATTTGATATATGACTTTTGTGAAAGTCATAACAGAATTAAATGTTCTAACCAAGTTGATTAAATCAACATTAATATATCATAGTAACCTAGAAAATTAGTGGAATTCATAAAAAGTCTCAAATTACATTTATTTTGGTGTTTATAACATCAATTATGTCAATATTTCATTAATAAGATAATTACTGCATCATCTTTGTGTCATAAATAAATTATATTATTTGATGTCTAAAAATTACAAATAAAATATCATCATGTAGGAAATCTTTTTAGCTTTCTAATGAATATTTACAATTGAATTTATCTTATGTATAACCCCATATTAAAAATGATTTTAACTATTTTAACCCTTCTTTAAATAAATTAATAATAATTGTCCTAATCTAATCCAAGTGGGCCTAAATGGTCATATTTTATTCCTAAGTTTGTTTTTGGTCGAATTACACTTGTCCAATAGAATTAGGACATGTGTTAGGGTAATATTAATATCATACTTACCCTTAGTTACCCTATTTACTATTAACTGCGGTAAAAAAAGTAAAAAGTTACTATTCACCAAAAAATTATTTTCATCTCATTGAACCACATTTTAGTCCTTGATATTGACCGTGTCTCTCGGATTTTCGAAATTCCAATCACAGAAGCGGTAAAATTAAGTTTTATGCAAAATTCAGTTTTTAACCTACCACTTAGTGGTTTCACTATTCATCAAAAATTGAAAGTTTTCAGAAAAATACCAAAATTTCACCCTAGGCTAATTTCGATATTCTGAGTCCAAAAATGAAGTCCATTTTGAAAAATAAAATTTATAAAATTCCAAAAAGTGGTTATTACTATTCATAACGGCTAGTTTTAATAGCATAATGTTGTTTAGTGAAACTCGGTATTGCGTACGACGCAAGCTATCGAGGAAGGTCGCGATTGCGTGTAAAGCAAGCCAAGCAAGTGTTGTATAGAAAAAGATTCCTTTGATGATTTATATAACATAAAAGTCTCGGGTGTTACATTCTACCCCCCTTAAAAAGAATTTCGCCCTCGAAATTCGTCACTTTGCAACAAACAGATGAGGATACTTCTCCCTCATCATATCCTCAAGCTCCCATGTAGCTTCTTCAAGTTGGTGGTTTCTCCATAAAACTTTCACCAAGCGAGTGGTCTTGTTTCGTAGGACTTTTTCGCTACGATCCAGAATCTCTATCGGCTGTTCTTCATAAGAAAGATCTTGCTCCAGCGGTACAACTTCTGAGCTGAGTACATGTGAAGGATCTGGTATGTACTTTCTCAGGAGAGATACATGGAACACATCGTGAACTTGAGAGAGATTCGGTGGAAGCGCCAATCGGTAAGCTACCTTCCCAACACGATCCAATATTTCGAAAGGACCGATATATCTAGGGCTCAACTTCCCCTTCTTTCCAAATCTCATAACCCTCTTCCAGGGAGATATTCGTAAGAACACTTTATCACCCACTTCAAACTCTAGGTCTTTTCTTCGGTTGTCGGCATAGCTTTTCTGTCGACTCTGAGCTGCTCTTATGTGTTGTTGAATAGATCTGACCTTTTCTGCCATTTCATCAACGAGATCAGGTCCTAATAGCTTTCTTTCCCCAACTTCATCCCAGCAAGTTGGAGTCCTGCATTTCTTTCCATAGAGAGCTTCATAAGGAGCCATTTGAATACTGGAGTGAAAGCTATTATTATAAGAAAATTTCACCAAAGGTAGGTGTTGATCCCAACCTCCTTTGAAATCCATAGAGCAAGCTCTCAACATATCTTCTAGGGTTTGAATTGTTCTCTCAGACTGACCGTCTGTCTGGGGATGATAAGCAGTGCTGAAACTCAACTCTGTATCCAGAGTATGCTGAAGACTTCGCCAGAACTTTGAGGTAAATCTCGGATCTCGATCAGATATAATAGAAAGTGGTACTCCATGCAATCTTACCACTTCCTTTACATATATCCTGGCAAGCTGATCTAGAGAGAAATCCTCTCTAATAGGAATGAAGTGTGCAGACTTTGTGAGACGATCAACTATGACCCAGATAGCATTATTGCCTTTGGATGTTTTAGGAAGTCCTGTGACAAAGTCCATAGTGATGTTTTCCCATTTCCATTCGGGTA
The DNA here is from genome assembly GCA_963277665.1 of Viscum album. NCBI lineage: Eukaryota > Viridiplantae > Streptophyta > Magnoliopsida > Santalales > Viscaceae > Viscum > Viscum album. Next base: position 1,356,961,966 of record OY728166.1, on the reverse strand, counting down.
TGGGTAATGGTTGTAACATCCCCTTAGACTTCTGTCTCTCAGCTTTAACTTGTTGACAAACCAAGCATCGAGAGACATATTCAGCAACATCTCTTTTCATGCCATCCCACCAGAAGTACTCTTTCAGGTCCCTATACATCTTCGTGCTTCCAGGATGAATAGAGAATGAAGAACTATGAGCCTCATCCAGCAGCTCTTTCTTTAATTCGGGGATGGGAGGAACACAAACCCGATTCCTGAACTTTATTATCCCATCACAATCAAGGTTGAATTCAGGAACATTTCTCACCTTCTTTTGTAACTCGACATCTTCTTTCTGTGCCTCTTTAATCTTCACATGTATAGATGGTTGAACATTCATTTGAGAAAGATAAGATTTTTCCCTTCCATTATAATTCCAAGATCCATCCTTTGTAAATCCATAAATATTGGATCTTTTGTGATCCTCATCATGGATAAACTAGCATGGTCTTGTCGACTTAATGCATCTGCCACCTTGTTTGCTTTCCCAGGGTGGTAATGGATTGAGCAGTCATAATCCTTAATCAGCTCCAACCATCTTCTTTGACGCATATTCAGCTCCTTTTGTGTGAAAATATACTTTAAACTTTTATGATCAGTATAAATATCACACCTTTCACCATAAAGGTAATTCCTCCAAATCTTTAATGCAAAGATTACCGCAGCCAACTCCAAATCATGTGTTGGGTAATTTTGCTCATGGATTTTCAACTGTCGTGAGGCATAAGCTATCACCATATCATTTTGCATAAGAACACACCCCAATCCCTTCTTGGATACATCACTGTAGATCACAAACCTTTCTCCACTACAAGGCAGTGTGAGTACAGGTGCACTGGATAACCTTCTTTTCAACTCCTTGAAATTCTCTTCACATTCCTCCGTCCAGACAAACTTAACTCCTTTCCGAGTCAACTTGGTGAGTGGATTAGATAATCGTGAAAAATCTTTTACAAAACGTCGATAATATCCAGCCAAACCAAGAAAACTTCAGATCTCAGTTACTGTTGTTGGTCTCGACCATCTTTAGATAACCTCTGTTTTTGCTGGATCCACAGATATCCCCTCTTTTGAGATTATGTGACCCAAAAATGCAACTTTTTGAAGCCAAAATTCACACTTGGTAAATTTGGCATAAAGCTTCTCCTTTCTCAGGGTCTTTAATATAATTCTCAAGTGATCTTCATGTTCTTCCTTGCTCTTTGAATAGACAAGAATATCGTCTATAAAGACTACCACAAATTGATCAAGATATTCTCTAAAGACTCTATTCATTAGATCCATGAAGATAGCAGGGGCATTAGTAAGACCAAATGGCATCACTATAAATTCATAGTGTCCATACCTTGTACGGAAAGCCGTCTTTGGTATATCCTCCCTTTTGACCCTTAATTGATGATACCCTGAACGAAGATCAATCTTGGAAAAGTATTGAGCTCCGCGTAGTTGGTCAAATAAGTCATCAATGCGTGGGAGAGGATATTTGTTCTTGATAGTGATCTTGTTAAGTTCTCGATAATCAATGCAGAGTCTCATTGATCCATCTTTCTTCTTAACAAATAGAACAGGTGCTCCCCAAGGTGACGCACTAGGGCGTATGAATCCCTTATCAAGATTCTCTTGGAGTTGCTTCTTCAATTCCTGCAACTCAATTGGGGCCATTCTATAAGGTGTCTTTGAAATAGGCAAAGCACCCGGTACGAGTTCTATTGAAAACTCAACTTCACGATTTGGTGGAAGACCCGGTAATTCCTCCGGAAACACATCATCAAACTCCCGTACGATAGGCATATTCTTAATAGTGAGTTTCTCACCAACCATTTGCGATAAATAACCTTCATTTAGTGGGATCAATACCCATAAGATGGAAGAAATTTCCACTGGAAGGTTATGTTCATCCTTGCATTGGTATACGATCGTAGATTGATCTGGAGTATGAAATGTGACTTCCCTTCTTTGGCAATTGATATGAGCTCCATGTAGAGAAAGCCAATCCATGCCAAGAATCACATAAAATTCCACTAAAGGAAGGATCACAAGATTTGCAGGAATCACTTTCCCACAAACTTCGATCGGAGAAGAATTATAAACTTTTGATGCGATTGATGTGCCATTAGGTGTTGTCACAGCTAACTCAACATCTAATTGTTGAGGTAGTACGGTGATACCCTTAGAAAAGTCTTCAGAAATAAAAGAGTGGGTGGATCCAGAATCAAATAAAACATTTGCTACTTTAGAGTGGATGGTAAGTGTACCTTTCACCACATCGTTATCGTACTCCACATCGCTGATAGAAATTGCATGTGCCTTTCCTTTGTCTTTATCTTTAAGAGTTTGTTGACGTCGACCATCATCATCAACCCTTGGATTTGGGCATTGATTGGCATAATGCCCCATCTCCTTGCACTTGAAACATTGAAGTGTTGTAGGTTCATTCTGTGTATCCCTTCCTTTGTTTGCATCCATTCCTTTGTTTGCGTCATTAGACATCTTCTTCCCATTATCACGGCATTCAAATGCCCGATGACCTTCTTTTCCACATTTAAAACATTTACTTGTCCCTTTAAGACAACTCCCTCCATGTTTCTTTCCACACTTTGAGCATAATGGAAAGTTCATCTTCTTTTCAGTGTGTTCTTTAGAGTTTCCTTTGAATTCCATCTTCCGCTTCTTATCAAACCCATGTGACTGATGGGTTACTCCAATCTCCATCTCGACTTTGAGAGCACATCGAACGATTTCCTCGTAGCTATTGAAGTCTCTTATGGCTAACGCCCTTCGAAGACTTGGTTTTAAGCCACTAAAGAATCGATCGATCTTACTCTCAGGTTGGATAATAATACCAGAAGCGTACCTTGCCAGTCTTGTAAAATTTGCTTCATAGGTACCAACAGATTCATCATCCCTTTGCTTCAGTTCAAGAAACTCTTTCTCCATCTTTGTTCGGAGAATACGAGGGAAGTACTTATTGAAAAATAAGTTCTTGAACTTGTCCCATTCCATAGACTCAATTTCATCCCTTTGCCTCGTATTCTTAACAAGATTCCACCATTGATCAGCATCTCCTTCCAAACGATACACTGCTAGGATGACTTTATCATGTTCAGAACATTGAAGAACTGAAAATATCTTTTCAGTAGTACTAATCCATTGTTCAGCAACTAATGGATCAGTAGACCCGCTGAAAGAAGGTGGACGCTGCCTCATGAAGGATTCAACAGAATGTTGCTCCCTCCTTTGCTCGTTTGGAAATCCTGCATGATTCATAGCTTGAGAAAGTTGTGTGAGCATGGCTACAAGATTTTGCATTCCAGCTCCCATATCGTTTGGTTGCTCAGGGGGACAATCATTGCATTGCCCATCACATTCCACATTAACACGGTTCCTTCGGGTTCCAGCCATTGACTAAAACCAAGAAGAATAGTGTGAGCAACACTAATTATAATAGGAAACCACATAATTCAAGAATAAAATTTTCATGCTTATGGTCTTATCCTAGGTTATTCCAGGCCATTTCTAAAACACTAAGATTGTGTACTATGCTTAGACTTATCCTTAGGGTTCTTACTAAGGCTTTCACATCCTAGTTTCCAAAGGTTGACTATACCTTTCCTCTGATACCAACTATAACGACCCATACTTTACATACATTGTTAATACTTCAAAATTGAAGTACACTTATTACAACATATGACAAAACCACAAAGGACCGTATAGGTATAGTGTCTTTAGAAACTGGGAAACATAAACAACTGGTTCATAAATCTTCTACAGTGTCTCCCATTTATTTCATCATATCTAGGGTCCCTTTTAGCATATTCTACTTAATATCCATCTTCCTGACCTGGGGAAAAGAAAACATAAAAGGGTGAGCTCAAATGCTCAGCAAGGGCAAATAAAGGAAATAAAAATCATATCATATCTTTTTGAAAATCAAAACCTGCAAAAGAGATCATAATATCTTATCATGGAAGAATTCATAGAAGTGAAAATGAGATCCCCATAATCATAACATAAAACTTGAAACTTTGTGGCATGCACACATAATCATGGAAATCATTTCTTGTTAGTCATGACTCATTGCCAAGACTATCTTAGTGGACAAAGTCCCTTTCTGAACCGAGTTCACTCCTCGTTTCAGTCCTGTATCACTGAACCGAAATAACCTTCCGTTCCAGCCATGTCTATCTCATGAGATATAAAATCTTTACCCAATGCATTGGAGGGAGATATAGGTCCCACCCATCTTATAATGAATCCTTTCTTATGTGTGCCACATAATCATAAAACATACATCATCGCATAACACATGTAACAAAAATGGGATTCTTGAAACATCATGACATCATAAATCAATTCATATAAGATAAAGAAATTCATAAAAATAATTCCATCACAACATGATCAAATCAATATAATAATAGGGATAAAAACAGAACCCTTTATTATCTTAGATGGAAAATAATTTTGATTAAACACTTGAACTCCATTCTTGAGGAAAATATCCTTTCTTCTTCAAAAACACTTTTCTTTTCTTAATATGTCATACAATTATAAACTAAAAGAAGTTGATTAAAAATAAACTTTAAAACTTTTAAAGGAAGCTTCTTTGAAGTAATGTTTTAAAAATCCATTCATGCCGTATAAGTTAAAAAAAACATTCTTCATACTTTTGTCGGAAAAGTCAAAAAGTACCTCGTACGGAAAAACGACAAAAGATTCCTTTCATATTTTTTACTAAAAACTCACCTAAGGGTAAAATTGGATTTAAACTATTGCAAGTGGATGGAAACAATATTACATATTGAGGGAACATGGATGTGGATGATAAAATACACCCCAGTAAATACTTACGAATAAACAATCTCGGATAAAAATGAGATTGTGGTATTTTCCCTTACCTTAGGTCCGATTAGCTTTGTACGTGTCCGAAGCTCCTGTATAATGGTTTAAATAATGTTATTGACTTATTCCAGAATCATACATATTTATATGATATCATATATGGTCATATTATTAGCTTCTTGTTAGTAATATTTCATTGTTACTTGTTACTCGGGTTTTTATAACTTTTTGTTCTTATGCGTGTTTTGTCGAATAAATTCTTATTCTTATCTTTAGGTTATAGATAATTCATTTCCAGAATGGTATTACTGTATTATATACCATATTCATTCATTCAATTCATTTATATAATCATTATGAAATGAAGATCATGTAGAACGAGTCGCATCACATCGTGGAGACGGTATTCCGTACGTACGCACGAGTGATGATATCATTCCTATGATCGTGGAATTGTATTGGAGTATATATATATTATTTCTGTATCAATATTACTTCATAATAATCATATTTAGTTACTCATTACACCATTATAACCATCCTTGTAAGGTGATGGTGGAAAATAGATTACACCACGGCGTGGAGACGGTATTCCGTACGTACGCACGCGTGGTGATTTCATTTTTCCGTAGGATGGATAGAAGGTGAAATAGGGTTGTTTCATATTTATAATAACATATCAGTATGTAAGTAATACTGATGTTATTACTTTATCATGAAAAAACTAAAGAAGAAGAAGTTGAAGAAGAAAGAAATTGAAAAGATCGGTAATGGATATTACCTCTTCTTTGGAACGCCTCTTTGAATCCTCCACTTGAGGAACTAAGATTGGTCTTTGGAGAAGACCAGGACCTCTAGGATTATTCTAGGGAAGTGGAGAGGAGAAAATGGCAGGGGTTGGCCGAGCTTGAGTGCTCAATTTGGTGTGAGGAGGAGGGGGAGGAGGTGCCCTTTTATAAGGGAGGAGAGGGGCACCTTAGGAATATCTCAAAATATTATTTTATATTAAAGTCAAAATCGGTTTATAATGGTTCCAAAGGGTCTTATTTCGAAGATAAGGTGGGGATGGGTCGAAATCCTATCAACCAATAAGATTTAGACAAGTTTAGGATATTATGTTAACCTTATCAATTAGATTTAACTCTAAGTTAAATAATTTAACTTTTACCATGTCTTTTTGTTTTCTTTCATTATATGGTTAATACACTTACTATAACATGCCAAACGAACCCCAAATTGTCTATTATTAATATATATATCCTTATCTAAGTCATTTGGCCGAACCTTAGATTTTTAGGAATAAAATAACAATTAATAATATAATATTTGATTTAAAAACTATTTTGTGTCAATTTTGACACTATTTGATATATGACTTTTGTGAAAGTCATAACAGAATTAAATGTTCGAAACAAGTTGATTAAATCAACATTAATATATCATAGTAACCTAGAAAATTAGTGGAATTCATAAAAAGTCTCAAATTACATTTATTTTGGTGTTTATAACATCAATTATGTCAATATTTCATTAATAAGATAATTACTGCATCATCTTTGTGTCATAAATAAATTACATTATTTGATGTCTAAAAATTACAAATAAAATATCATCATGTAGGAAATCGTTTTAGCTTTCTAATGAATATTTACAATTGAATTTATCTTATGTATAACCCCATATTAAAAATGATTTTAACTATTTTAACCCTTCTTTAAATAAATTAATAATAAATGTCCTAATCTAATCCAAGTGGGCCTAAATGGTCATATTTTATTCCTAAGTTTGTTTTTGGTCGAATTACACTTGTCCAATAGAATTAGGACATGTGTTAGGGTAATATTAATATCATATTTACCCTTAGTTACCCTATTTACTATTAACCGCGGTAAAAAAAGTAAAAAGTTACTATTCACCAAAAAATTATTTTCATCTCATTGAACCACATTTTAGTCCTTGATATTAACCGTGTCTCTCGGATTTTCGAAATTCCAATCACAGAAGCGGTAAAATTAAGTTTTATGCAAAATTCAGTTTTTAACCTACCACTTAGTGGTTTCACTATTCATCAAAAATTGAAAGTTTTCAGAAAAATACCAAAATTTCACCCTAGGCTAATTTCGATATTCTGAGTCCAAAAATGAAGTCCATTTTGAAAAATAAAATTTATAAAATTCCAAAAAGTGGTTATTACTATTCATAACGGCTAGTTTTAATAGCATAATGTTGTTTAGTGAAACTCGGTATTGCGTACGACGCAAGCTATCGAGGAAGGTCGCGATTGCGTGTAAAGCAAGCCAAGCAAGTGTTGTATAGAAAAAGATTCCTTTGATGATTTATATAACATAAAAGTCTCGGGTGTTACAATTTTATCCATACCGGTCACACCGTGCATCGGATTGAGGTGCGGTTGATTCGTACATGTCACAAATGACTCGTGGATCGTTGTCCTAAAGTATCAAAACAATCCGAACGCGTTTGCTCGGTTTGGCGTATGTCATTGGTGTTGTTTTCTAAAGTTTATGTCATTTTCAAACTGATATCAGACAATTTTAGCCATACCTGTCACACTGTGCATCGGATTGAGGTTCGGTCGATTCGTACATGTCACAAATGACATGTGTATCGTTTTCCTAAAGTATCAAAACAATCCGAATGCGTTTGCTCAGTTTTCCGTATGTCATTGTTGTTGTTTTCCAAAGTTTATGTCATTTTCAAACTGATATCAGACAATTTTAGCCATACCGGTCACACCGTGCATCAGATTGAGGTGCGGTCGATTCTTACACGTCAAAAATGACTCGTGGATCATTTTTCTAAAGTATCAAAACAATACGAATGTGTTTTCTCGGTTTGGAGAATATCATTGGTGTTGTTTTCCAAAGTTTATGTCATTTTCAAACTGATATCAGACAATTTTAGCCATACCGGTCACACCGTGCGTCGGATTGAGGTGCGGTCGATTCGTACACATTAAAAATGACTCATGGATCGTTTTCCTAAAGTATCAAAACAATCCAAAGGCATTTTCTCAGTTTGGTGTATGTCATTGGTGTTGTTTTCCAAAGTTTATGTCATTTTCAAACTGATATCAGACAATTTTAGCCATACCGGTCACACCATGCATCAGATTGAGGTTTGGTCGATTCGTACACGTCACAAATGACTCGTGGATCGTTTTCCTAAAGTATCAAAACAATCCGAATGCGTTTGCTCGGTTTGGCATATGTCATTGGTGTTGTTTTCCAAAGTTTATCTCAATTTGAAATTGATATCAGACACTTTTAGCCATACCGGTCACACCGTGTGTCGGATTGAGGTGCGGTCAATTCGTACACGTCAAAAATTACTCGTGGATCGTTGTCCTAAAGTATCAAAACATTATGAAGGCATTTGCTCGGTTTGGCGTATGTCATTGGTGTTGTTTTCCAAAGTTTATGTCATTTTCAAACTGATATCAACAATTTTAGCCATACCGGTCACACCGTGCGTCGGATTGGGAACCACTACAATCCCCAAGCCTCACATCATCTTGATCTCTAAAACCCATCAAAGTTACTCCAACTCAATCTGGAAACACTGGGACCCAATTCTACCTGACCATCAATACATGAGGATTTCTTGGGTACTCAGTAGGGAACCACCAATGTGGTTTCATAAATTCCAATTTTTTGTTATATGTGCATGTTTCATGCTCTGAATACATAAATAATATCTAATAATTAAATAAATAAATCATCATTGATCCTCAGGTTCATAGCCTTGATCATCCATACCAACTTTGGCTAGTGCCAAAGTGTATTTGAGAACATTGTGATGACTATACCAACCATAACAATAATCATGAGGTCTTTCACCCTAGTATACTTTGATAATTACCGTAGATATAGACTCACCCTGGTGAATATGATAATAACCTGGAAAACCTCCATCCCATTATCACAACTTGAGTAGTATCCATACTAGTATAAAATTGTTCCCAACAACTTAACCCCAGTAGTGCAGGACACTCAACCAAACAGGCCAAATACACAATAAGGACTGAAATCTCTCACCTATCCACTTTTCATAACAAATATAATCACTACTCAAAATCAATGTCCCTATTAGTAGTATCATATACCTCACTACTATGTAATTTTTTCCATTTCAATAAAATACCACCTCAAGGTAATTTTTTTAATAAAAGTGGTGACATGAATTGGTCACCTAATTCATGCCCCAAAGGACTCAATTAAAAAAAAGATTATAAGTACAAACACAAGGTGAAAAGAACTTAAACCAGTAGGGATTGAGAGAAGTATAAACCAAAAACACCAAGGAAAATCTGGACAAATATCTAGAAGCAATGAATGATCCAAACAACCTATTATCAACTATTCCATGATCTCCAAAAGGGGTTTTACTATCCATGGGGACAACACTAATCCATCTGGCTCAAAGGGAATCCAACGCCTTCATAAATTTTCTTCTCTATCAACTTGAGTTATGTTATTCATGCTATTATACAGTTGTTATTTTAAAATGAAGGGCTGAAATGAAACCTGAGAAAGACCTTAATACATTAAAACCAATGTTTAGAAAGGAAAACTATTAAAGGTTTGCATCAATAAGCTGTTAAAAATGAAGACCATCATTGAAACATCACCATCCAACAGAAGCACATGATGTAGTGAAACACTCATCGCATGAGATCATCATATTATTTATCAGTGTATTACATGGTATAGCCTCATAATATTTACATGGTAATATTCCATACTATAAATAGTCTCAAGAGATGGCTCATGTCCCATTTCAATATATAGGTTTGTTCTAGGTCAGTCTACACATCCATCCTATCAACAACCTTACAAAGTTATACTCACCCAAGTAGTCACTTCCCCAAGGGGGATGTTCACACACTTTAGGTTCAATTCAATAAGGCCAAGGGCTCTGATGTATCACTAGTTCCATGTGTGGCCTATGGGAGCAAATACATAAAAGTCACAGAATGTATTCCAAGAGGTCTCCAGGTTCCCCCTAATAAGGTCCTCTAAGTCACACTCACTCTAATAACACCCATTAAGGAATTTATAAATCCATAAAGAAATTACCAGGACCACATACTTATTTTATATGTTTCTACTATTTTAATTCCAAGTTGAAAACTTTTCCTAGCCTCGCTAAGCCTCGTCCATTTGTCTACCCCAAGATCAACTCATCAATATAGCTCCTTCCTCTCTCCAAAAAACCAAAATTATTAAATTATAACATTTATAATTAATTATCCAAATCAATTTAAACTTTTTATATTCACTAGAAACTCATCTTGTGGACTTTTCATGTTAGATCCAAGACCAAAAATCCATATAAGATCTGAAGTGGGATCTTAGTGCCATCTTAGGAAAAATACCCAACCATCAGAACCAAATCCATAGACAACATCATATAATTTGATCCAATATCCATGAAAGCTACAAAAGGAAACACAAATCCTTCATAATGATTGGTGACTTGTAGATACCATCATGATGCCTCTTATACATGAGGTAGGAAAACACCCCCATCAAATCAATATGATACCACCGTGCTCCAGTTGAATCACCCATAAAACCTAATCTAGATAAATCAAAAATCAATAGAAACTAAATATAAAGAATAAAATGGTAAGGAAGATGGTGAAATCACTTAGAATTGTTGAATAAATCCACTAAAAAACTCCCCATGGAAAGGAGAATAAAAGAGGAATAAGGGGTGGGTCGATTGGGCATTGTATAAGAGGGAGGATGAGAAATGGGGGCTTCCCCTATTGGAATTTCAGAGGGAAAACGATGAAAATATAATTTTAATGTTCTACACAATTTTACAAACTATATATTAATAATGTGGTGGCACCGTACAAGAAAACCCCTTCAAATATTTGGTCAACATAGTTTACCAAAATATGGATTAATTATGTAAATTGGAACTACCTCAGTCTACAAAATTTCACATGTTTTGTATGAAATCATGAAAAAATGGTATGTTAATCCCTAACTAAAATCCACCTCACATGGTTTCCTCTACGATATCCCATGGTTAACCTTCACTAACCACGAAAGTCAACTATGTGATTTAGAAAGAGGACTAAAAACCTCCACATGCTCAATGTTCTACATTGTTTCTCAAAAAATATGAACACAAAACCATGTTTCAAATGAAAAATCTCCAAAAACATCATATAAAACTAAAATAAATCTTGTGAGACTCACCTGAGTACTTGAGGCACCTCTCAAACCGCGGTGGAGGAGGAGGAAGCAGAGTAGGAAGAGGAGGAGGAGGAGGAGGCGCTGGTGGAGGAGGAGGATGAGGCATCGGACTAGGAGGAGGAGGAGGAAGCGCCGGTGGAGGAGGAGTAGGACGATGCTGTGGTGGAGGAGAAGGAGGAGGAGGAGGAGGAGGCAGCGGCCGGAGGAGGAGAAGAAGGAGGAGGTGGCGGCCGGAGGAGGAGGCGATGGCCGGAGGAGGAGGAGAAGGAGGAGTCGGCGGCTGGAGGAGGAGGAGCAGGAGGAGGCGGTGGCCGCGGCGGAGGAGGAGGAGGCGGCAGCAGCGGTGCAGAGGAGGGCTTCCGCGAGAGCTTGACCGGGTGCAGGGAGGAGGAAGAGGACCCGTGGGTTTTTAACAAATATGTGTGAGCCTTTATCAGCGCTAGTAAAAAGCGCTGATAAAGGATGTATTTATCAGTGCTAAAATGAAAAGCTGTGATAAATACAACCTTTATCAGCGGTAACAAAAGCGCTGATAAAGGTCCACTTTATCAGTGCTTTTCTGTTAGCGGTGATAAAGGCAGGCGCATGCCTTGCCCAGTTTTGTGGTAGTGAAGTATAGACCATGAAAAAGAAAAATGAGAAGGTTGTGGTGGAAAAAATTTACCTTAATGCATCAGATCACTCTGTTGTATGGATCCTTGATAGTGGTTGCACTTCTCACATGACAGGTAATAAGGATCTTGTTAAAGGTATAAAATATGACAAAGAATGAGTTGTTAAATTTGGAAACGATGAAGGCCTGAAGATTGTTGGCTCAGGAAAAGCCATGTTTGGGGGAAAAGAAATGAGACGTATTGATGTCTTGGTTGTAGAGGGTCTTAGTCATAAGTTACTTAATGTCTGTCAACTTTGTGACTCTGGGAACTCTATCCGGTTTACCAAGAAGATTTGTGTTGTTAATGGAAAAGATGTAGGAGTTGTTCTAAAGGGAAAAAGGACATAGGGAAATATTTACCTTGTAGGTGGGGAAGGAGATACATGTCTTTTATCCAGAGATGAAGAATACTAGTTGTGGCATAAGCGACTTGGTCATCTATTCCAAACTTCCATGGAAGATCTGATAAAGTGTGATGCTGCTAGAGACCTTCCCAAACTATCACGTGATCGCACTCATACGTGTGATGCTTGCCAAAAAGGGAATATCATCAGAAAGACATACATGCCAATGGAACATAAATCAACTAGAGTACTCAAATTGGTGCATGCTGATGTATATGGACCTATCTCACCACGAGTTATAAATGGTCAAAGGTACTATGTTCATTTCATTAATCATTGTAGCAAAATGGCCAGGGTATTTGTCGTTACCCATAAGACAGAGGTGTTCAGTTGCATAAATAAGTATAGGAAAGAATCATAAAGGATTCCTGGGAAGAAAATTCTAAAGTTTTGTACTGATAACGGTATAGAATTCACAAATATTCAAGTCGAAAAGTATCTCGAGAAACACGAGATAAGGCATCAAGTTTCATCAGTGAGAACTCTCCAACAGAATAGAGTGGTTGAGAGGAGAAATTGGATCATCAACAACATGGCCAGAATGATGCTTATTGAAAAGGACCTACCAGAGAAATTTTGGAAGGAAGCAGTTTTGACACCGGTATATATTTAGAATAGGTCTTTGTTGGGTCTGAAGGAAGGGAAGATTCCTTATGAAATGTGGTATAGAAAGAAGACAACGATGAAAAACTTTCGAATCTTTGGGAGTAAGTGCTTCATTCTCAACAAATAAAATCACCGGATGTTTGAGTCATGAGGATATGAGGGGATATTCCTTGGATACTCAGGGAAAAGCAAAGCATATAAATGATTCAACAAAATGCTGGGAAAAATTGTTGAGAGAAATGATGTCACTATAGTTGAAAATGAGCAAAATACTCAATGACCCAGTGAACAGTTTCTGGATGAATGTGATGATGAGGTAAGCAACACCGGGGGAGAAGAAGTGGCAGAGGTTGTCTTAGAAGAAGATACTGATGATGAACAAGAAAGTGTCATGTCTGTGTCTGCAAGGAAGCCAAAGAGTCGAGCTAAAATTGATAGGAAGAATATCATTAGTGATCAGACAGCTCCGGTTCAAACTAGAAGAATTAAATCATTAAAGCAAACATTGTTTTTATCTTAGGTGGAGCCGCAATTTTTTTCCGAAGCAGCTGAAGATGAAAACTGGTTTCAGGCTATGAATAAAGAGCTTGATCAGATTGAGAAGAACTAGACATTGGAGATTTTTTCAAGACCAACAGATAAGAATGTCATCAGGACTAAATGGGTCTATCACAACAATATGAATGAAGATGGTGTAGTGGTTCGAAACAAAGCACGACTAGTGTGCACAGGGTACTCCCAGATAGAGGGAATTGATGTTGATGAGACATTTTCACTGGTTGCAAGGCTGGAGACAATCTGATTATTTTTAGCCATAGCAGTGCAAAGAAAGTTCAAAGTGTTCCAGATGGATGTCAAATCTACATTATTGAATGGGGTTCTGGAGGAGGAAATGTATATTGAGCAGTCAGATGGTTTTCTCATTCATGAGGATGAGAACAAGGTTTGTAGACTAAAGAAGGCATTGTATGGGTTGAAATAAGCACCAAGTGCATGGTACTCAAGGAATGATCACTACTTGAAGAAGCCTGGTTTCCAGTGTGGAGGAGTTGATTAAAATCTCTATTTCCGCAATGATAGTAATCAAAGGATGATGGTGTTAGTGTATGTTAATGACATAATTTTTTGTGTATCATATGAAGCTCAGTGCAGAGAGTTTTCCAAATTCATGAAAAATTAGTTTGAAATGTCAATGATTGGAGAGCTAACATTTTTCCTTGGTCTACAGGTGACACAAGGAAGGAATGGAACATTCATTTCTCAATATAAATATGCCAAGGAGGTTCTGAGAAGGTTTGGAATGGATAATTCCAAGGAAATGAAGACTTTAGTTTCTACCCAGATGAAATTATCAAAAGATGAGAATGGAAAGGCAGTTAATATCACAGAATATAGGCAAATTATTGGAAGTTTTCTATAATTGACTGCAACAAGGATTGATATTGTTTTTTCCACATGCCGAGTAGTGAGATATCATAGTAATCCCAGGGAAATCCACATGCTTGCAGTGAAAAGAATACTTGGGTATATCAAAGGCACTATGGATTTCGATCTGATGTATAATGAAAAATCTCAATTAGTGTTATTAGGTTACACAGATGTAGATTGGGCCGGATTAGCAGATGACGGAAAATCAATGTCAGGAGGTGCATTCTATCTTGGTAGATTGTGTATTTCATGGATAAGAAAAAATAAAGATTTCCTTTCATTGAGCACCACGGAAGCTGAGTATATTGCGGCCACTCAAGCATGCACACAGTTATTGTGGATGAAGCATCATCTTGATGATATGGTATTTGAAGTGAAGTCTCCGATCGGAATCCATTGTGATAACTCAAGTGCTATAAATTTCATCAAAAATCTCATCCATCACTCAAGGAAAAAGCACATTGAGATAAAGTATCATTTTATCAAGGGGAAAGTTGAGCAGGGAATCGTGAAGTTGGAGTATGTGCCTACAGAGATACAGGTTGCAGACATTCTAAAAAAGACCATACCCAAGGATTCTTTTGAGAGGCATCAACTAGATCTAGGAGTTCAGTCGACTCCCCACACTTAAAAGAGTGTGGCTGTGGAACCACCCACTCTCCCTGAGGTATGATGTGTTTTTCCTAATGTGTTGATATGTGTTCTCTACAAAGGAGTGACCATTAGGTTCATTGATAAAGGGGTAGAAAATAGTGATTGTTTAAGGGGGAGTTGAATGTGCTTAGCCAGAGCTTAGCTTGGACAACACAGGAAATAATGCTGAAGATGTTTTAAAGCTGACAAGAGTTGAAGCTGTGAACAGAAAGTGGGAGCGTTTTAAATCTGAGGATGATAGAAGTGATTGATCAAAGAATAGATATCATGAAAGTTGAGGATCATGATAAAATCATAAGAGTGGTGTTGGAGAGTGGTAAGAATGTTTCCAAAAATTGGTATCAGTTTGGTAACAATTGGTATCATTTTTATGTCAACAGTGTGTGTCAGAGATGAATTTATTCATTGGTGAACTCTTCATTTACTCTTTTTTCTCATGTTGAGCATTGCTCATGTGGGCTTAGAGTATGTGTTATGTAAATCCTTGATTGCTATCAGAATCACAATAGGCGAATGGTGGCTGAAGAATTAATGATGTATCTTTTTATGGAAGAGTTTTCAACAAACCCAATGGGGGAGATTGTTGGGCACAAATCCCTCAAGGCATCATTGAAGCATTTTTGAGGTGATTGTGTTTGTTGAAAAAGTGGACAACTGTGCTGTGATTATTAAAAAAGAAAAACAATTACATACAAATTTGTTGAAAAATGGGATTTCATGATGGAATGTCGAGTTTAAGAGGTATGGTCAATGATCCATGTTTGATTCAAGAATGTCGACAAAGGAATGGATGATCTTGAGGCGGTACAAAAAGAACAGATACAAGGTGCACCGTTTTCAGTGCTTGCCAAATTTTTGGGAAAGAAATTCGACAAATAAAGACAAGTTGATTTTGGTAATGGGTCATATGCACCATTGACTTGAAGGAGATGAAACTTGCGCGCCATATGTTTTTCAAGATCAGAGCATCAAAATATGGAAAAGGAAAGAGGGTCGCGCAGGTGACCTGTACGACGTGAAGAGACATGTGTGCCGATGCCTTGGATTCTTGAGAACTTGCATGCCTGTTGTTTTTCAAGATTAGAAGATCAAAATATGGCAAAGTAAATAGGGTCGCACTAGTATTGGTTTGGCCGTGCAAGTGACTTGGAGTGGAAGGACCTGCGCGCTGAGACTTGCATGCCGAGGGGTGACTTGAACGCCGCCACGTAGGTTGACCAAATTCCTATAAATATAGGATGACCCCTCCTCATTTTCAAAGGAGTTCAACACTTAGAAAAATCAGAGATCCCATCGCGCTGGTGTGGTGGTCACGCAAGTGGTGTGTGGTCACGCAGGTGGACTTGTGTGCTAGTGTTTGAAGTTGTGTTTCGGTTGGCAGTTGCGCGCCAATATTGTCTTGGGTCTAAAAGGGATTGAGTCATGCATGTTTGGAGTTGCAGAAGATTGTTCCACGTAGGTGTTAGAGGCTGACCTATGTGCCAGTTGTGACCTGCGCATCGATACTTACACGCCGGGTTAGACCTGCATGCTAAGTATGGTTGATTCCTCAACCATGTTTTCGGGCTGCGTGGAAGCTGGAAGTTTGCCCGATACCTTTGGTATAAAGATAGATTCATCTACGGGTGAAAGTTGAACTTCAACAGAGCATCCACATTCAATAGAGGATGTATTCATTATAGATAATGAAGAGACATACAAGTCTATAAACTGTAAGTGGATCCTTTCTGGAGTAGTGAGCAAAGGAAGAGGAAGAAGGTGATCCTCTCCACCAGTAGTGAGCCAAAGAGAGAGAAACAGGGAGTGACCCATGGGAAAGCAGTGAGCTGACCCTAAACCTTGTAAAGGCAGTGAGCTTGGGACAGATTTAATGTGCCCGAACCTTGTAATCCACAGTTAGTAAAGTTTAGTGGAATTTGGTACGACCAACAACCTGTTGGCGTATGCTCCTTGGACGTCGCCCATAACAGTTAACCAAGTAAAAATTGTTGTGTCCTGTGCATGCTTTATTTTCTGTTTATATTGTGAAACAGGAAAGAGAGAGAAGATTGTTTTTCTTAATAGTGAAACAAGATCAGAACAGACTTTATTTTTAAATTAGTCATACCCCGATTCACCCCCCCCCCCCCTCTCAGGGTACTCAGCTTTTTGGACATAACAAATATATTATTTTATACCCTAATCCCATCTTTAATAGTATTTTATTTACTTTATAATGTGAATATAGAAGATCATTATCTTTTGGAAGAATATCATTTAAAAATTATATCAACATTTTAAAACTCTTATCACTCCATCCCTATTTTTACTTAAAGATAATATATCTTAACGCCATTTATAAAACCTTAAATTTATTACGACCCAGATACAATGGTTTTTCAGCATCACCATATAGATGCTCAATTTTTGGTACATTATTAATTTCCTCATCTTCAATATCACATTTCATTTATTTGATTTAATCAATGTTATCAATAGGTAGATCAAAATCATAAATAGATCTAAAATTATTCCTAGTTTCACCATTCCAAATCCAAGGGTAGTAACTCAGATTAAAACAATGAAAAATTAAATGAACTTTTATCTCTCTAATTTTCAACATCTTTACATGTAAACATTTCATACATGTATATAAAAACATGTTATTGTTTGGAATATTTCATTTAGAAAATTTCAAAAAGCATCAACGCCTTCCTCATATTAGTCACTTATTTGAAGTACCATAAAACAAATTTGAGTCATTATTATCTATAAAAAACATAAAAAATAAATATCTTTTAAAAAGAATATAGTAGTGATAAACATGAGAGAGAGGAGAAAATAATATATTATTTCAATGATAATCAATATGACACCCTTGTGGTATAATTTATTAGTGAATTTTTTTTTATTTTCAATAATATTGGGTACAATGTTAAAAAAGTTAATAACATTACAGATAAAATTGAATTTTAATTGGAATTATTATACAATAATTAAATATAAATTAAATTAAAATTTTATTAGAGATTTAATTAATTGAAAGAAACAAAAAATTTCAATTAAAAAATATATATTTGTATTTGAAAAAAATAATTATAAATTCTAAAAAATAATAGAAAATAAGTTTAAATATAAATGTTAAATCCTAGAAATAAATCCATTGAGTAATTTACAAAATAAAATATTGTTATAGAATTATCTCATTTTTCATTTTCCTCTAAAATAAATTTGATGAAACTTGAAATTGAATATTATTGACTTGAATCCACATAGATAGATTGGATATGGAACCCACATATCCATGTTTTTTTTCTATTACATGAGCATAATTTCATTTTTCTAGTAAAATAATATTGACTTCATCAACTGGTTCATAGAAAAGAATATTATCCCTTGTGATTTGGTTGAGTGAGTTATTATTTTTATTTTGTAAATTCTCAATGAAGTGATAATTTGTTCCAATATTAAAATGGGAGAGGTGCTTAGTGTTATTTAAATGGGGATATTAAATCATGGAATTTTGTCTTATATTGATCATCTATGTTCAAGTGATTTGGTATAATGTGTGTAGTGGAAGTCATTTTTAATCCTTGGTGATGGTAGATTTTGTTTGGGAATCAATTGTTTGTGTTCATCTTTAGAATATGAGGGTTGATTTTTTCCATGCCATAAGTTAATTTATTTATAGATTTTAATGGAATTTTCAATATTATATATACTATGGTGAAGTTAATTTTTGAATTCCATGGATTATTATTACCATTAACCTTACAAATCATTTCAAAAATAAGCATATACTTCAAAAAATTATTTAGATAATAATGTAATGGTACAGACTTTAACCAAAATCTCCACTTGGATATCGATCATAATATGATCTCATTCATAAAAGGCATAGTGATTCATTAATAATTATGGATGTGATTCCAATAATCCATGTATTCTACATAAGTACCTATATATTTCACTAACCCACAATATATCTAATTATTTTACACAATGTTAATTTTTAAAAACTTGATTTAGGAAAATATATCAATCACCATTAATTCCTATTCTATCATAATATAACAATGATATGTAATGGAACCAATTGAAAGTTCCCATTGTTTATTCCCCAATAATGTCAACATTATATTGATAGTAACTAATAATATTAAGATTTAATATTTAATAGATGATTTTCCAAAATAAGAATATGCTCGCATCATAAGAAAAGTGTAAATATGCATATACACTACTTATATGATATTGTATGTTGAAATGTATTCAAATTGAAATGTGTTTATATATTACATTTTAAGATTACTATGTCACTAATAAATGAATAACAGTAATTGGAATTTATCCATATACATGGAATTTTATATATAAACAATGAACGATTCACAAACATCATCCAAATAAGTAACATTTAGTGATTCAATGTAGAAATTTAAGATGCGATGTAATATAAACTTTTTTGAAAAAATTCATTGAAAAAACATTTCCATAGAGTAAAAAGAGAGAAACATTAAGATATAATGAGTAAATTTATGATCTAACATGGAATATTTATATATAATGCATTCCAAACTGTTTTATACATAAAACAATGCATACCTAAGGTAAATGAAGACGTGAATTCAATATTCAAGATGATCAGATTTATATTAGAACATGTAACTATGAGGCTGAAAAAAATGAGGTAAATAAAGATGAAAATGAGAGATTTTAGTCCCCAGAATAAAAAAAATTGATTGTTAGAGCTTCCACACCATTTAGTGACAAAAAGAGAGGTTCGATGTGTGAGGCTTACTTGAGAGATGAGCAAATCAAATATGAAACAATGAGATGATGAAAAATTATGATGTATGAAGATGTAAATCTAGGATTAGAGTCCAAGGGATCAAATAAAAGAGGTCAAGGGATTCTATGTGAGAGAAAAAAGTTTTCATTCATGAGAATTAATTACACAAAAATGATTAAAACAGATTACCCATAAAATTTCAAATGGTATATAACATCAGTTATATAATAGTTGACCTTAAAAACCAACATTTTTACGTTGGTTATACAATCACTAGCATGAAAAGGAAGTTTTAACTTCTTTACCAGGTCGTTTATTATAAAACCGACATGAAAAATATTTTTTATCACATTAGTTATTATATAACCGACATTATAAAAGAAACATATATTTCTTATTCATACTGGTTATTATATAACCGATATTATAAATAAATAAATAATGATTTTTAATGTTGTTTATTTATAGCTGATATGAAAAAATCCAACATAATAAATACTCTTTTTTCTAATATTTTATGATCAATTTCATATAATCTATAAACACCTAAAAAATTCTTACCTAGTAAAATATTATTTTAATATTTAAATCTAATATAAGGGAGAATGAAATGAATATTAAAATAGACTCAAAATTATCCATTTTTAATGGAAACTTTATAACTATTGTTAAATAAAAACTCTAATAACAATAGATGATTTTATTATGAGCCACCAAAGTTAATTATTTATTCCCTAAACATGTCTTTAAGAGTAAAAATGTTATAATCTAACTAGAAATTAGTTTGGGGTGATAATTTGTACTCTATTTACGTAGAGAAACCAATTATCATTAGAAACCTTGAAAAACTGAGCTCTGAACCTTGTTTCCCAATATGATACAACACTACTGGGTACTCCCAAAATCTTCACAATTTATTTAATATATAACTTTCTAAACACATCGATAGAAGAATATTTTTTTAAATGAAAAAATAGATTCATTTTTATAATATAGTTTGGAATTAATCAAACTATATCCCAACATTTAGAAGATCTCAAATGGTTTCTTACAAATTCCATAGTAATTTTTCACATTTCTTAATAGGTGGAGGATGTGAATTAAGTTCACTTGTATATATTTGGGGTTTTTGATTTAAATTTTAGATAGGTGAAACACCTAGTAAAAACCCTATAATTTCCATTTTCTTGTTGATCCACAAAAATTGGGGATGTATATCATGATATTTTTTTAACCTTAGGATATAAATCCCATCATAAATAATGACATTATTTTAGAAACTAATCTCTCAGACTCATTGAGACTACATGCCTCCCATGAAAATAAAAAAATGGGAATCTTGAAAATAACTTTTAAGGATCTCCCCACTATAAAGTTTCAATTTAATAATGATATAATCATGATTTTATATGTGATATTCTTTGACATATTCTATAAATGATGATATGAGATTGTTATGGTATAGATGTATCCCAAATTGATACTCAATCAAATCCAAATGGAGTTCATCCATCAGGGACATCATCTGCTATTCTTATTCTTATTCTTTCATTCACCTTATAAGTTTGCACTTGTCTATTAGGATCATAATAAAATGTGTTTCCCGTTCCCAGGTCATAATGAAGATAAAAAAATATCAGAGATGTTCCATCTTTAAATGCTACCAAAAATTCAATTATCACTAGGAATATATATATATATACAAATATATATGAGAATATTATGGTCAATAAATTCCATGAAACAACCAAAATAAATAATTCCTCCCATTATTAAAATAATGAAGAAAAATAATTAATTATATATTATTAGTGGGGTAGTACCCTTCATGAGGTTGGAGTTATCTGGAACCAGATAACACTATATGATGATACTGTATAAGAATGTATCATAGTATGTCAACATAAGAATCATATTATACATCAAACCCCTAACCTAGATGCAGTAAAATTAGGGTTTGATCCATATTCAACGTTAATTGTAACTCTTGGAATATAGTTTCACATTATTCCTACTATACAAATGTTTATCCATTTATTTTTGAAGTAGTCATTAGATAAATTATTAGGGATTATCCTAGATAAAACTATCATAATATCCTACAATAAAAAGAAATATTCTAATATAAAAAAAAATTATGATACTTTATAAGAAATAATTTCTTCAACCATATCATGATATAATAAGATACAATATTCAGAGTTCAAATTCATAAGAAATATTACTTCTAGAATCCAGAATGGCCTTTTAGAAAATTTATCATGAAACTGGCATTATCTTGAAGTTTTTAACCAATCTAAATATGTCAATCATGGTCATTTATAGATTTAAAATATTTCATTATGTCATCTATGAATACTATAATTAAGGAGTCAATAAATGGATGAAATTTCATATTCATTAATTCCATCAATATGGAAAGTGATTAATTCAGTCCCAATATCATTATAAGATACACAAAATGACCATATAGACTTTGAAAATTAATATTATGAATATATTTTAGCCTCACCCAATGATGATGATTTTCAGATCAATGGTAATTTTTTTTAAAAGTACTTTGATCCTGTTAATTGTTCAAGTAAAACATAAATTTTTGTAAAAGGGAAAATATTCTTTATTATTACCCAGATTAATATTTGATCCTCTACACAAAATCATAGAATCATGTCAGCAAATTTTATAAAAAGGACTGGAGCACCCTAGTTTGATTGTTTGATAAAAAAACATTTCCCTCAAAATAGTCTTAATAGTGTTTTATAACCCTTTTTTATGTGTGATGAAATATAGATGTAGTGATATCATTTTATTTCCATGGAAAAAATATCTATAAAATTTCACTTCCCTATTAGATGGATGTCCTAAAAAAACATTATAAATATGTTAAGGAATTGGTCTACCAAAATTAAAAAGACTTTTATCTACTTTTCTTAAACCAATACAAGAGTGAGAATAGATATTATTACATTATTCCCTCACACTCTTCATTAAAATAGTAATTCTTGACTATCTTGAAAATATCATTCTTCAATAATGGTGTATAGAATCCAAGCAGAATATGAATAAGACACTCTCATTTTATAATAATTGATACAATCTTGGGATTGGGTTAACTAGTTCACAACTAGAATATCATTGAATTATTTTATACTAATAACTTCTATATCCAAAATATACAAATAAGTGGATACAACCAAATACTAATAT
Organism: Viscum album; assembly: GCA_963277665.1. Lineage (NCBI taxonomy): Eukaryota > Viridiplantae > Streptophyta > Magnoliopsida > Santalales > Viscaceae > Viscum > Viscum album. Next base: position 1,356,939,145 of record OY728166.1, on the reverse strand, counting down.
GGGATCCAATTTGACTGCTCTGTTGTTTGTCCCAAAGTGTTATAAAATCTCTTGAATTTTAAGGATGCCTTGAGTTTGAGTTCAAAAATAGATTAAAGTTTCTTAGAAATAAAGTAATTTAAATCATATACACTAAATAAGACATTAGATAAAGTTAATGGTAACCAAATAGTACCTCTAAAAATATAAGGACCCACTCTAGAATCAATTAATGATTTATCTACTCCATACACACTACATGAACACTTAAGATATCCATGAGAAATAAAAGTGTTCTCTGACGAATGAAAATATGTTATAGGGAAATAAATAATACATTATCCTAACAAATCATATGTTCCATATAGTGGTCATCTTCCCTTAGTCAACTCTGCACCAGATCGTGCCTAAGATATCTAGGTCTGCTGGGGTAGCGTCCTAATACTCTCTAACATGCTTCATCTCTAGAATCTTTAACGATGGACATATTTTCCAAATAAGTTCTACTACCTTAATTAAATGGTATATTATAGTTTAATCATACATAGATTCCACACTGATGAAAATGGATATGATATCTCCCAGATCTAAGAGAATAAGTGACACTTCCACCCTATATTCCCTAGAAAATCCTCATCTAATAATATCATTCCACCATAACTTGTAATAACTAGAAGAACTATAATTCAAGGTTTATCTAGGAAATTATCCACCAACTATTGAGTATCCCTTAATTCAAATATAATCTATGATATAATTTTTTACTACTTTAGAGAAGGTATAATATTTAAATAACATCACATGGGTTTTCTAGGGCTCCTTTAAACCCATTTTAATATGCAGTGCATTACAGTCATCATTTACACTCACATATGGGTTGATGTGATGTAAATTTTTTGATATAACATAATAATCTATAATGGTTATTTATCCATACTTGAGATATATAAATTCTCGATCCTTAATTTGATATAAATTTTTAGTGTAAAACTTATCCAAAAATAATTCCAAAAAATTCATCCTAGTAAGCCTCTAATCTTTCTTGGACTCGAACATAACATCACACCACCAATGAAATTCCCATTCTAGAATGAATGTGTCCAATGGGTCTTAATTATTATATGATAATTTAATATTCTTGAAGATATTATGAATATGTTTAATGCAATCCAAAATTTCTTGAGGATATACATCACCTAGAAAATTAATTGGATGGTGGAATTAGAAATCCATTATATCGTCACTTTTCATAGGATCCTTCAGAGGATCTCCTTGACCCCCAACCTAAAGAAATTGTGAAATCCCTTCAATGTACTAAGGATTAATAAAATTATATTAAATTTGTACATTCCTATATAATTATTTATAGATTTTGTGAGGTGGTTTTCTAGGTGGAATATGCTATAATTAATTAGTGAATATCACTAGAATTTTCTGACAATAATAAACCACTAAAAAAACTACATAGTAATTTTCATGTCTAAACCACATATATTATATTTATATCCTTTAAAATATTTCATACTTTAATTTTTTTTTTAAAAATAAAAATATGGTATTAAAGGAATAAGCTTAAAAAATATAACCAATATCACTGAAAAAGAGATTTCTAATTTATGTTAATAAATTTTGGATCCATATTAACCTAATCATCAATAATAAATAAATATTAAAACACTATTTATTTATTATTGATGTTTCAATTAATATAATTCATTAATTAATTTTAATAAAAAATTAATAAAATATAAAAAATTATCCAAAAAGTAGCCTTATCCAGGCTATTCCTGCCTATTGTTTCTTATTCATGATGTATGAGACTCAACAAACTAAGACTTGCACAATATATTGTTGAAAATAAATTTCATACTACCCAAATTCACTCAATCTATCACCATAATTATGTTGGAGAGGCATCTTTATGAGTTACTTCCAAATTTATGGCAATTCTATCTCATAGTTACTCTTAATTCCATATCCATTTGACTTGAGTGGATTGTGATACATTTTTGTATTAACTATGACTATGATACTGAAATCATACTTTAGGTGGATTATCAAAAACACAGCAAGCACACCTCATGGTCTCAAAAGGATGCTTTAAATATATAGTGATGGAAAATATTTATTAAGGAGATAAATTTTCCTATGATAAGATTTATTAAGTAACAAATTTTCATCCAAAAAAATAAGGATGATCTTACTTTTTTCTTAGGTTTTAAAATATACATAACCCATTCAAAAGTATATATACATGTATAACTATGAAACCATTATATTCAAGAAACTATATGGAAATGAGTCAATATATATACATCATTTAAAAATATCATACACACCATCAAAAGGGTATAGATATCAAAATGAGATATACTCCAACATTAAATAAACTAAACATACTCTAGGTACGATAAAGAGAAAGTTTCATAAGAGGAATACACATTGGAGAAGAACCCAAGAAAACCCACATCAATCAATTATTTATAGACCATCCGATGATCAAAAAAGGTTAAACCTATCTTCTATCTATATGAACCATAATCCCACATGATTTAATCACTTTTCATTTTCTATATCACCTATAAAAGGATGTATATGCATCCAAAAATGGACATGTGTATAGTGTGAGTATCATATCCAATTTTCTGTAACCACCCCACCCCTACTAGCCTATCATAAACTCAATTGTATGTATTGAAAATACAGATAAGATGAATAATCATACAAAGAAGTCAACTTATTTTCATGAATAATAAACATGGATAGTAGTTATAATGATTAACTCATGATATTTGGAGGATCCAATCATTATTTACTAAATAGGGTTTAACAAGAAATCAATATAACAAGAAGGTAACAAAATCGGTTTATTAAACCCATCCCATGGAAAATGGATTTGTGTATAATGATTCATCTAAATATTGTATCCTATCCCTATAGAAATTGGGGAAATATGTATAAAAAGTCAGGGCATTGTAAGCAAATTAAATTTCATAAGATTTTTAATTAACATCAAGTGAACTTAAACATTATTTATATAATAACCAAATACCCCTTCTATAAATGATTACCAATCATTGAATGTCAAGTATAGTAAGTAACTCTATAAATCATGAACAATAATATCATTATTCATTAATTTATATCAATAAAAAATTTAACACTCAATAATAAGATTGAAAACATGTCGATAATAGTTAATTATCATAATTTATTTAAAAATAAACTATATTAATTGAGAGAAATAAATATAGCTCAAATAAAATATTAACCATGGATAAAGTAAATATTAATTATCATCTAAATTGAGTTTAAAAATATGTCATTAAAACCCAAACAAAGTTGTTTTCAAATCTAGGAAGAAAAATTTTAGAATTTATTTTTTTATTAAAAAATTTCATTTTAATTAGTGCAGTTGATGTTACAACCCATTTAAGCGTGTGGAATGAATAACATTTCCAGTACCCAAAACCACTAAATAACATTCCTTTAAGGTCCAAATGAATAAAAAACATCCCAACAAGAATGACTTGGAAACTATGGCTTATAGAATCTCAAATATTATCTCCTTTAAAAAGAAAGGGAAGAAATATGGAAATCAAAACAAAATAAAACTCTTCTCTTTATCCTGGATAATCATTAGAAAACACTATGTATAAGAAATATAATAATTAAAAATGGATTTAAAATAACTATAATAGATTATTGGGTGATTGATATCACTTCACTAAAAAAATATATAATATAATTTTATCGAAAGCACCAACCAATGCCTTGAAAAATATGAGCACTCATTGTCTTTTAGAAGTGGTCTAGGAAAATCCTCAGGATGGATTTTCTTGAGATGAAAGGTAGAGGAAAAAGAGATTTTTGGGTTGGAAAACATATCTAAAATTAATCCAAAACAAAATATGTGGTGTTTTGAGGTATTAGATTTTATGTTAAAAAGATACATTTTCCCTCATTTAAAAAAAATGTTTTCCACTAGGTAGCCAATCCCAAGAAACAATGTAACTAGTCTAAAGCCTCCAGGTAAATCTAAAAAACATTATTGAGTGGGTCCCAAGTCATCACTGCTTTAACATTATCCATGCCCTCCGGGACACCATTATTAGGAAACACGTATCCTATAAACTTCACCTCGAACATCCAAAACAAAACTTTTTATGGATTTGAAATTAATTTATATAGCCATAGAATCCCTAACATAGACTCTAAATGATTTTCATAATACTCTTCTCATTCAAAGTAATTCAAAATATAATCCATAAATATATAGTTGAAAAAATATATTTGCCTCTAAATCCTCAAACTAAAAACCTCAAATCGCAAAACACTATAGGAGTCCACTAATACAAAGGTAATGATATCATACTCACCCCATATAGAAATTTCAGGAAAAAATCATATTCTCTCTCTAGTTGTAGTTTAGTGAAGTCCTTAAAAAGAGCAGCTAAGAAAAATTTCACTATTGTTGGAAATTTAGGTGAATTCATGGATTATTATATTTATATAATGAAAAAAGATAACTGATACATCAAAGCTCCAAGTTCATTACTGTTTAAACCTACCCAATTAGAATTAATTTTCCCCTCCCCTTTAAAATTTTTAACACTTATGTCAGGTGAAGTGAAGGAATATTTATTCTTATATAACCCCATATGTTTCTTGAACATCAAAACTAAAACCATTCCAATTATGGCATTGTATGTTTTCCTCACCAAAACCTAGATATACTACTATATTTACATATCACTAATAAAAATGGAATAATATGGATATATAAGCCCTTATTTTACCCTTTCTCTGAGTGGCATATAAATCTTAAATGAATAAGATACCAATTCCATAATCATACACAACTAGTCCACTCCTCATATAGATATGAATTAATAAGATAAACTTATATCAAATATAGAAGAGATAATAGTAAAGGTAATAAGAAGGGAACCTCTCACTACTATAGGCCCTACCTCTGACTCCTCCTGAACATGCTCTATAGAAAAAAATTTCTCTATAATTCTTCTTGACATTGAACAGTCATGGTTCATAACTAGTCCTATATATTGATTAATCTTTATATTGCTTTTATTTTTGCACAGGCATCTAATGTCAGTGTATCTAGTTAGCACCTCCAATACTAGAGTCCAAAGCATATTAATTATATAACATCTTTAATTTCATGAGCATCATCCCCTAATATAATGTTGTTGGTTCAATAGGATTTCACTCTTTACATGTTTCATATTAACATACTGATAACACTCGATCTGTCACCTCCACTGAGATAAATACAGGATCATAGATTTCTTTATAATATCTCTTTATTGAGAGGTATATACCATCCTATTCATTCTTCTAGAAAAGTAATATCCTCCCTCAAATTAGGGATAAAAATAATTTACACTCTTTAAATATACCATAGCTTCTTCTTTCTTAGCATCCTTGATCACCATAAATGTTCTATAGAATGGAAAAAGTGGTCGTAGGGTGCCTAATTTTTATTTTTTTCATCGATAACAATGAATAAATCAAAATAATGTGACTAACATAGCCCCATAAAATCTTATAAAGGATCTTTCATATATAATTTATAATTAATTTCAAGTAAGAATTACCCTGAATGTGAAAATTATCGTGAACATTTTTCATCACAGCTATCACTACGGGAAAAAGTTGTATTAGCGACGGGTTATTTGCGACGGGAATATGTCATGTCGCAAATAACCCCCGCAGTCGGGGTATTTGCGTAGGGGCATAATCCCTGCCGCAAATAAAGAGTTATTTGCGACGGGATATTCTCAAACCATCGCAAATGGTTTGGCGCGAATGCGCGCCAAATCACGTGAAAGATATTTGCGATGGGATCCCCTTCCCGTCGCAAATAACCGGTGGCGGTAACAGGTTATTTGCGACGGGAAGGGGTTCCCGTCGCTAATAACCTGGCGGCAGGGGTTATTTACGACGAGCCCCGTCGCAAATAATCCCTTTTATTGGCGCCCATAATAAATGCGGTCGGGGTTATTTGCGACGGACCCATCGCAAATAATACCAATTGCGACGGGAATACCGTCGCAATAAACCCCGTCGCAAATAATCTAACCTATAAATACAACAAGCCTTGAAATTTTTTCTTAATCTGAACTACTTTTTACTAGTTTATATGTGTTGAGTGAGTTTTGTTTTGCAAGTCAATTTCAATGAGGTTGCAAGGATCATCCTCCAAGTACAACAAATTGAAAGCTCGAAAACCAGTTTAAGGTTTTTTTCTGAATTTTAATTTAATATTTTTTTAATGTTTTTGTTTTATATTATTACATTAGTTTTTATTATTTCTTATTATATATAATTATGTTGTATTAAGGTATTAAATTTGATTTGTTAGATTTCATTGTTAGTAATTAACAATATTTAATAATTAAGTGACTGTAATTAGTAATTAATAACTTTAATTTTAATTAAAGATAGTAATTAGTAATTAACGAATGTAATTAGTAGTTAATGAATGTAATTTGTAGATAATGAATGTAATTAGTAATTAGTGAATATAATTTGTAATAATTGGAAAACTTCAAAAAAAATAGTAATAATTATAAAAATTTAACAATGATTAGTAATAAGTAACATTAATTAGTAATAATTAGTAATAATTAATAATAATTAACAATAATTACCAATAATTACTAATAATTAGTAATAATTAACAATAATTACCAATAATTAGTTATAATTAGTAATAATTATCAATAATTACCAATAATTACCAATATTTACCAATAATTAGTTATAATTAGTAATAATTATCAATAATTACCAATATTTACCAATATTTACCAATATTTACCAATATTTATCAATAATTGCCAATAATTGTCAATATTTTCCAATAATTACCAATAATTGCCAATAATTGTCAATATTTACCAATAATTAGGAATAATTACCAATAATTAGGAATAATTACCAATAGTTAGTAATAATTACCAATAATTAGGAATAATAACCAATAATTAGGAATAATTAGTAATAATTAGCTAATTGGAAAAAACTAGAGTGATCATTATCTTTCTCAATTATCTTTTCATCTCTGTATTCATTTTAAGAAAACAACTGTCTCCACATGTAATATTTGCATTCTTTTTCAAAATTATCAACCAACTCACCAATAGAGAGGTGAAAGTGAATGCAAATACTACATGTGGAGACAGAATGTTAAACACACAGATGAAAGGAGAAGGGGATCCCATCGCAAATACCAATAATTAGGAATAATTACCAACAATTAGGAATATTTACCAATAATTAGGAATTATTACGAATAATTAATAAAAATTACCAATAATGACCAATAATTAGGAATAATTAGTAATAATTACAAATAATTACCAATAATTAATAATAATTACCAATAATTAGTAATTGTTACCAATAATTACCAATATTTACCAATATTTACCAATAATTACCAATAATTGTCAATAATTAGTAATAATTACCAATAATTACCAATAATTAGTAATAATTAACAACAATTACGAATAATTTGTAATAATTACAAATAATTACCAATATTTACCAATCTTTACCAATAATTACCAACAATTGTCAATATTTACCAATAATTAGGATTAATTACCAATAATTGGGAATGATTACCAATAATTATGAATAATTACCAATAATTAAGAATAATTTCCAATAATTAGGAATAATTACCAACAATGAGGAATAATTACCAATAATTAGGAATAATTACCAATAATTAGGAATAATTAGGAATAATTAAAAATAATTACCAATAATTAGGAATAATTACCAATAATTAGGAATAATTAGTAATAATTAAAAATAATTACCAATAATTACCAATGATTAGTAACAATTACCAATAATTACCAATAATTAGTAATAATTAACAATAATTACCAATAATTAGTAATAATTAACAATAATTGCCAATAATTTGTAATAATTACCAATAATTACCAATAATTACCAATAATTACCAATAATTGTCAATATTTACCAATAATTAGGAATAATTAGTAATAATTTGGAATAATTTCCAATAATTTGGAATAATTACCAATAATTAGGAAAAATTACCAATAATTAGGAATAATTATCAATAAATATGAATAATTACCAATAATTAGGAATAATTACCAACAATTATGAATAATTACCAATAAATAGTAATAATTATCAATAATTAGTAATAATTACCAATAATTAGTAATAATTACCACTAATTAGTAATAATTACCACTAATTACCAATAGTTAAAACTAATTACCAATAATTAACAATAATTAACAATAATTAACAATAATTAATAATAATTAGTAATAATTAACAATAATTAGTAATAATTAACAATAATTAGTAATAATTAACAATAATTAGTAATAATTAACAATATTTAGTAATAATTAGTAATAATTGCCAATATTTACCAATATTTACCAATAATTGCCAATAGTTTCCAATATTACCAATAATTGCCAATAATTTTTAATATTTACCAATAATTTGGAATAATTACCAATAATTAGGAATAATTACCAATAATTATGAATAATTACAAATAATTAAAAATAATTACCAATAATTAGGAATAATTACCAATAATTAGGAATAATTACCAATAATTAGGAATAATTACCAATAATTAGGAATAATTACCAATAATTAGGAATAATTACCAATAATTAGGAATAATTAGGAATAGTTAACAACAATTACCAATAAATACCAATAATTAGGAATAATTACCAATAATTAGGAATAATTACCAATAATTAGGAATAATTAGTAATAATTAATAATAATTACCAATAATTACCAATGATTAGTAATAATTACCATTAATTACCAATAATTACCAATAATTAGTAATAATTAAAAATAATTACCAATAATTAGTAATAATTAACAATAATTACCAATAATTAGTAAAAATTACCAATAATTACTAATAATTATCAATAATTACCAATAATTGTCAATATTTACCAATAATTAGGAATAATTAATAATAATTTGGAATAATTAGTAATAATTAGGAATAATTACCTATAATTAAGAATAATTATCAATAATTAGTAATAATTACAAATAATTAGGCATAATTACCAATAATTAGGAATAATTACCAATAATTAGGAGTAATTACCAATAATTAGGAATAATTACCAATAATTATGAATAATTACCAATAATTATGAATAATTACCAATAATTAGTAATAATTACCAATAATTTGTAATAATTAACAATAATTAGTAATAATTACCACTAATTAGTAATAATTACCACTAATTACCAATAGTAACCACTAATTACCAATAATTAACAATAATTACCAATAATTAACAATAATTACTAATAATTAGTAATAATTACCAATAATTAGTAATAATTAACAATAATTATTAATAATTAACAATAATTAGTAATAATTAACAATAATTAGTAATAATTACCAATATTTACCAATATTTACCAATAATTTCCAATAGTTGCCGATAATTAGAAATAATTAACAATAATTAGGAATAATTACCAATAATTATGAATAATTACGAGTAATTAGGAATAATTACCAATAATTAGGAATAATTACCAATAATTAGGAATAATTACCAATAATTAGGAATAATTACCAATAATTAGGAATAATTACCAATAATTAGTAATAATTTCCAATAATTAGGAATAATTACCAATAATTAGTAATAATTACCAATAATTAAGAATAATTAAAAGTAATTAGTAATAATTACCAATAATTTAGAATAATTACCAATACTTAGGAATAATTAGAAATAATTAGCTAATTGGAAAAAACTAGCGTGATCATTATCTTTCTCAATTATCTTTTCATCCCTGTATTGGTTTTAAGAAAACATTTGTCTCCACATGTAATATTTGCATTCTTTTTCAAAATTATCAACCTACCCACCAATAGAGAGGTGAAAGTGAATGAAAATATTACATGTGGAGACAGAATGTTAAACACACAGATGAAAGGAGAATTGTAACATAATATAGAAAATTATATTATTTTAATATTAATAATAAAGAATACTAGTAATGTCATAATGTTATTATTATATAATTTTTATTTATGAAAAAATAATATTAGTATTATTAAAATAATAAAAAATTTATAAAATATTAAAATTATCAATATTTGTAACAGGTTTTGCTTTATTCTTAACATGTTCAATTCTTAAAGGGTAAATTTTTAGTTCTATCCCAATAAAAAGTTTGCTTCATTCGTGTCTGATGTAAACTCCATAATTATCCTCGCTTGAGTGTTTTTTCTAACAAATTATTCAAAACCAGTAATGCTTTTATATTTTATAGAAAGATATGGAACAACGAGGTCGTCAATAGTCATTATTAGATGACCACATATGGATAAATCAATGTAGAAATACAAATGGTTCTGGTTTAAATCCAGTATATATAGAGGGTGTGGAGACTTTTTTAGCATTTGCGGCATCAAATCCAGAATTTGTTTCAGAAGTCAAAATAAAATGTCCTTAAAAAAAATGTGCACTAAGAACATCTGACATGTTTGACAAAGTTGGGGGACATCTCTTGCATTTTGGTTTTCAACCAGATTATGTTTTTTGGTATCAACATGGTGAACGCAGTTCTACAGAAGGTGATACTAACTTGATTCTAGATCCACCCCGATTTCAAAATTTAGTACATGATGTTGTAGGTCTATCTATTCAACATAAAAAAACTCAAGATGATATTGATTGAACTCCTGAGTTGGCACACTCTGAATTTTATGAGTTGTTGAGGTCTGCTGAGGATGCGTTATATCATGGTTGCAGGATAAGCAAATTAGAAGCAGTTGAAAAATTTATGGCTATCAAATCAGATAATGGAATGTCAAACACGTGTTTTGATCTAATATTTTCTTTAGTTAAAACACTGTTACCTGGAGGGAATGTTTTTTCTGCAAATTACAATGAGAGTATAAGACTGGTTTGGAATTTAAGACTTAGTTGTCAGAAGATTCATGCATGTTCAAATGATTGCATTTTATATTCTGGGGAAAATGAGTCATTGCATAGTTTTACCACTTGTGGGCAATCAAGGTATAAAGAAGCTCAACATGGAAAGTCTGGATTGATTCTTGTAAAACAGTTGTGATATTTTCCTCTTACATCCATACTTCAGCGTTTATTCATGTCTAAGAATACAGCAACAATGATGTCATGGCACAATACAAATATTTTAATCGATAAAAGCTTGAATCATCCGGATGATGGTGATTCATGGAAACATTTTGATAGAGTGCATCCATCCTTTGCTTTAGAATCCCGAAATGTGAGACTAGGTATTTCCACTGATGGTTTCTATCCATTCGGATCTTATGGTAGTCAGTATTCATGTTGGCCTGTCTTTTTAACTCCGTACAATTTACCTCCATGAATGTTGATGAAGGAACCCTATATATTTTTGACCTGACTAATCCCAGGACATCCGAAGAAGAATATTGATGTTTATTTGAAACCATTGATTGATGAATTAAATATACTGTGGAGTACTGGTGTCAGTACTTATGATGTTTCTGCGAAATAGAATTTCATACTAAGAGCAGCATTGATGTGGACAATCAGTGACTTCCCGGCTTATGGAATGTTATCTGGCTGGAGTACAGAAGGGACGAAATAATTTCCTTACTGTATGGTAGAGAACAAGGCATTTATGCTCATCCATGGAAAAAATCTTGCTATTTTGACTGTCATTGCAGATTTCTTCCAGCTGATCATCCTTTTCGCAGAAACAGATCTCATTTTAGAAAAGGCATAGTTGAAAGGGATGGACCTCCAAAAATGCTATCAGGTATGGAGTTAAAATCAGTTGTATATTCATTACCTCCCATCACATTTGGACCCACAATAAACCAACAGAAAATTTCTGGTTTTGGGAAAGAACATAATTGGCTAAAACGTAGCATATTTTGCGATTTTCCATATTGGTCTGATTTGCTGGTCCACCACATGTTGGATGTCATGCATATTGAGAAGAACTGTTTTGATAATTTTTTTCATACAGTTTTGGATACACCAGGAAAGAGAAAAGATAATGTAAATGCACGATTAGATCTTGCTCAAATTTGTAGGCGTCCAGAACTCGAACTATTTGAGAATGTTAGAACAGAAAGGTTAATGAAACCAAAATCATCTTATACATTGTCCAAAGAAAGCTGCTTATTATTTTGTCAATGGATTGCATATTTTAGACTTCCAGATGGATGTGCTTCCAATTTGGGTATATGTGTAAATAATGGTCATATTACTGGATTAAAAAGTCATGATTGAAATTTTATAATGGAAATACTTCTACCCATTGGATTAAGAGGTCTGTTGAATTCTGTGATATGGGATTCCATAACAGACGTATCATATTTTTTTTGGGACATTTGTGTGGCGACAACAGATTATGATGCTCTATGAAAACTTGAAGAAGATGTTGTTGTAATTATATGTAAACTGGAAAAAATATTCTCGTCGTCTTTCTTCGACTCAATGGAACATTTGATATTAAATTTTTCATATGAAGAAAAATGTGGAGGGCCGATAGAGTTTCGATGGATGTACCCATTGGAAATATGCATGCAGAAATTGAAAAAAAAAGTATGTAACAAAGCATTTGTTGAAGGATCTATTGCTGAAGCTTATTTGCAGGAGGAGATATCTTTTTCTGCTCCCACTATTTTGAATCTGAGTATCCTTTAAAACACAACTGCATTGGACGAAATGGGGGGAATATATATGAGATCGACAATCAATTATCTGTTTTTAACCAGTAAGAGCTTGGTTTTGGTGTAGTTCATGAACGATGGATTTCATATGATGAACATCACAGAGCTCATACGTATGTTCTGCTCAACTGTGAAGAGATGACATCATTTGTACTGTATGTGATTCTATTACATATTCTAATATTTATGTTACAATAAATAACATTGTTTTTTATAGATTGTATGATAATCATATCAAGAAACAACTTACACAAATTACAGCAGCTGCTCTCAAAGAACGATGAAAAAAAAATTATCTGTGGTTTCAAATACTCGTAACATAAAATTTTCATTCTTTAACATCTCCTTCAATTTATAGTTTACTATATTGATAATTATTTCACAAATATTTAGGTGTCTCGACATGCTGATAAAATTGACAAACGACATTGTATGTTGAGTAACCCACCATCCAAAATGATGAAATCTTATAATGCATATGTGGTGAATGGTTTCCGGTTTCATACACATGCATATGGGGAATCAAAAAAAAATGAACAGTGGAGTTTTCTTGATAGGATCTCATCATAGAGAAAATGAAGTTGACTTTTATGGAATACTTGATGAAATCATTGAACTCTGTTATCTAGGACACCATTACATAACGATGTTCAAATGTCGGTGGTTGTATACTGAGAGAGGCGTGCGTGTTCATCCGACTCTTGGAATCATTGATATTAAATGTAAAAGTGTTATTGCAGTAAATGAACCATTCTTACTGGCTCAAAAGGCACATCAAGTTTATTATGCAAAGTATTGTGCTACATCAAGAGACTTGAATGATTGGTGGAGCATAATAAAAATGAAAATTCGAGACAATCAGTTTACTTAAAGTGAATGTGCTTTCACTGAAGTGCAAGGAATTGAAGTTTCTCAAGAGAGTACTCAAAATCAATCTTTGTTACAAAGAGACATGAGTATCGATGATGACCCCCCTCAATTAAGAGTCAATGATGATGATGATGATGATGATGGTAATGACATCACAAATGAATTTGAAAAGGTAAGAGATGAAGCAACTGGAATTCAAATGGATATCGATGATATTGAGGAGGAATATGAAGATAACATTGACAGATATGAAGATGATGATGAAACTGAACATTGATACAATTCAATGGTAGTTATATATAATCATAACTAATATGTATGTATATATAATAATAATTATCAATTATTTGCTAACAACATTTGTTTTCTGTTTCAGATGGACGAGGATAGATTTCGTGAGTTGGAGGATGTTGACCTATATTTCGATGCGGACGAGTTGTTGGCACCTGACCCTCAGCCTGAAGGCGCTTCAGGGAGTACGTGGAGGGGGCGCGGTATTGCATGACTGTTGATTCCTGACCCCATCCCTGAGCGACGTCCACGTCTTGGGTTCGATCCACGCACCCGGAGGTGTGATAACCTGTGCATTTTACTAAGATTTCATTAATCTATTTACATAATAAATGTTTGATTATTGTTTTTATAGTTTTCCGCATATAGCAGTCAGACAGGGTAGTGCTATTTTGCGCAACTATTTTTCTCAGCCATGGATGACATGGGAGCATATTCCTGTTGATGTGCAACAGGCCATGTTCAGTCATTGGTTGGTACGTACATAAATAAATATTTTTTATTTTGAAATTTATTTCATTTATAACTTGATATTTTGAATTATTTGTAGGGTTTATGGTATCCGAATGAGGATACCTTGCATGACACCATCCACGAGGCATGGGAGGTGACCATGCGTGATCGCTTTCATCAGTTTTTGCACAATTTAAAAAGAGTTGCCATGAAGAAAGCAGGAGTTTCAGATTTTGACGAGTCATGTAGAGCACACCGACCAGAGTACATTTCATCCCATGTATGGGATGGATTATGTGCACACTGGTTGAGTGGTGGCTTTCAGAGGAGATCATCGGTGGGGAGCCAGAATCGGGGGAGACATGAGGTGGCTCATCGAGCTGGGAGTCGTACTTTCAGTACTCATAGACATCATTTTTTACGTACATTTTTTTATAAATATTATATATAACATTAAATATTAAAAATTTATTTTATATTTTTATAGGTTTTCTAGCACCCCGATATTACGGAGTATGACGTATATCGGAGGATGTACAGTGATCCAGCTACTGGGGAGTTCATAGGTGATCGCCAGCGTCACATCGTGGTCAGTATTATTTGTTTTCAAGTTTAAAAATTAACTGCATATAATATATTCACAATTTTAATTTTAAATTTCAACTACAGGAGTCATATGAGACCGCAGCGTCACAGACCCGTCCTGAGGGTCAGGCCGAGGCATCAGATCAGACTAGTGGCCATCAGTTTGATGAGGCGACATGGATGCAGGCGACCCAATATGCCTTCGAGAAGGGCTGGGTAGTTGGTATCGGTTCTCGACTGACTCCCGTAGATTATTATGGCAGTGCTGCGATGTCGACATCCATCTCGAGAGGAGCTTATGCATTTTCTTCTCTTACACAGTATAAGGATCGGTTGTGATCTCAGACTGAGTTGATAGAGAGTCTCCAAAAGGAGCAGGAGGAGATGCATCCATAGCAGCATCAGCATGAGGAGGCGCGCCGACGATAGAAGCAGGTGTATGAGGAGCAGATGAGTCGATGACAGCAGTAGCAGCAGGAGCAGATGGAGTACATACCCGACTCACTCATGCTTTAGGGATGGAGTTTCCTCCACCAGCAGATCCCCCCTCCCCCTCCTTCTTCAGATTAGTTATTGTTTGATGTTATAAAGTTTGTGAATTTAAAATATGACATTTATTCTATTCAGAGTTTCTGTCTCTCTTATAATGGTGTCAATATTGTTTTATTTAATTTCTATTTATTTTTAATACTTTATTATTTATTATTGGTATTTATTTTAATGTTTGTTTATTTTATTAATAATAATATCACTCTTAGTATTTTATTATTTGTTTATATTTCTTTTTTCAAATGCTGATAATTTTCATATTTTTATTTTCTAATTATTTTAATAATATTATATTAAGTATTTTTAATAAATAAAAAGTTTGAAAAAATTTAATTAAAATTATAATTTTTTAATTATTTTTAATAAAATGAATTCGGTATATTGTTATTTTTATTTAATATTATATTATTTATATTACAATATTAATATGATTAATAATATTATTCATATTTTATAATATTAATTTTTTATATATATATTTAAATTTTTTAATATTTTAATTGAATTATAATTTTTAAAATATTTGAATGATTTTTTGTTATAATATTTGAATGAATTATAATTTTATTATTACTATTATAATATTAATAAATATTTTTTATTAATAATTTAATTTTTAGACATATTTGTGACGGGATAATCATCCCATCGCAATAGGTAATTGCGACGGGACGGTATGCCGTCGCAATTAAAATTTTTTAAATTTTTTTTACATTTCCTATTGCGACGGGAATATTTTCCCGTCGTAATAAGAAATTGCGATGGGCCCATCGCAATTACTTATTTCTTTTTTTTTTGAAAAAACAATTTAACTCTTTCGTTACGGTATTCGTGGCCTGTTGCAAATAACATTTGCGACGTGCCCGTCGCAAAAGTGTTATTTAAAGTTTTTAATATATATATCGATTAGTTTTTGTGACGGGACATATTACCATCGCAAATAATATTTTTAGCGACGGACCCATCGCAAATAGTGTTAGTTGCGACGCCATTTACCGCAATGGGTCATTTGCGACGGACCCCCGTCGCAAATAGCCTTTTGTGACGGGATCCCGTCACAATTGACCCATCGCCAATGGGATTATTTCCAGTAGTGTATTGATGGATTATCATTGCAGTGGAGAATAAAAATGATAATTCATGTTGGTGTGTCCAAACATGATCCAAGAATCTATGAATTACATTCTTAGTATTTTTAGTTTTTTCATGTAGGAGCATAGTGCTTCATGTCATTCGTCATTGATCACAAAAAGTAATTCTTTTATTATCTTAATGTTCTTGATAGAGAGATTTACATATTTTCTCTATATGATTGAGATAATTCAATAGAAGTTTCTTTTTTTCAGAAAAAGTATTTATATAGTTTTCTATAAATACTTATAATTAAATATATGCAATTTCACACCTTCCTATATCAATATAGTTAATCTAAGTAATGCAACATGTTAATAATAATAATAATATTATTATATACCTTAAAATATTCTTAATTAATTAAATATTATTATATAAATAAATTAATACTTACTTAAATAATATTAAAATGTATATATCATTTCTATTGGGCCTTTAAATTGGTCCATTAATCCTCCCATAGAATTTAATGAACCTCAAATAATAAAATATTTGTCAAAATAATTTTTATTCAATTAATAAAAAATAAATTTTATATTCAATAAACTTGTTAATAAATATTTATTTTAATACTTACATAACTAAATGAATATTTTTATTAATCTATTCACTAAACTAGTGAATCAATAAATATTAATTTATTTACTGGTGAATAATAAACAAGAAAAAAATTAAACTCACCCATCGTAAAATCAAATTTCATATAATCAATTACTTTTATGGTTATCTTTTTTTATAGTTATTTTTCTACATTCAAGGAATATTTTTTATTCTAAATATTAAATTTAATTAAATTTTAATGATATTTTGGGTGCACTTAGGGAAACTTGTCCAAATTCCAAAATCATCATCTAATAACACATCAAAGACAACATAGAGAAAGGAGCTAATATCAAAACATAAAACCTTCCTATGAATGTTAATAGGTAATATAATCCCTTTGATCACTTATATATCATCAAGTTGGATTCAAACTTGTTACAACACCCTATACACTTGATTAATCATTCATTGAGTTTCCAAAATGAACTCATCGATGAACTACCATTGTCATGGATTTAATGAAATAATTTAATTTCTATAAAAGGTCTAGAGATATATCCTTCCATTTATATAGAAGTGAATAATCAATTTTTGACTTATTTAGTTAATGAAATACAACTTATGACACACATAATGTCGGATACCTATCTGTGAGTATATGTTATCAGAGTTTTAATTTATATATCAAAGTAAAGGTATCTTTCTATGCATTAATAATAATCACAAGTCTGTTAAAAAACACAGACATTTAAAAATAGAAATATCTAGTGACATATAACTATGTATAGTTATTATTGGAAGGTATGTCCTTGTGACCTCCCTTTCTTGGATATCACTAAGTGGAAAATTCATGAAATGAAGTTTCAATGTCTTATGAGCTTCCTGGAACTAATAGTCAAACAATGTATGTGTCCCATAAGATAGATTTTATCTTGACCATATGATATATGTTTAATAATATTTCAATTTAATCTCTAGTTTCTCATTATAGTGGGGAAAACTACAACCATTTGATGAAAAAATACTATAAGGGTTTTATAACATTAATGCTATGTGAATAAAATCATTATATGATAATGTATTTATTTCAATTATGATAATCAAAATTAAAAATTCTGTTGGTTCTAGGGAACAATCAAAAAGACTCTCACTTTCACTAGAGTTAACTATTAGTATCTTTTAATTTGTTAAATATCATATGATATTCATGTTTTTTATAAGAGAACTATTTAGTCAGGGGGTCTACCAGATTATCATTTATAGCTAATCTAATCACTTTGACTTCACCTGTATTAACCCTAACTTAAACATTACATAATATTGCGTTTTAGTGAATAGTTTACTTTCTTTCATATTGAAGATATTTTCAGGTTTAGAGTTTTAGAGAATTTAAACATTTTTCTTAACTAACACTACACACTTATATGAAGTGTATACTATTAAAATACATCCATTTCATTAAAAATATGAAACTTTGAAAACAAAAAATGTTTTCTTTTCATGATCAAGCATCATAATTTTCCCCTTGATCTCATTATTGTCTTTATTCTCTTTTAAGTCATGTCCAAAAACTTTTAAAACATTATATCAGCACAAAAACCTCAGTAATGCAAAAAAAAAGAAATAAAACCATTATAATAGTGAAAAAATGAAAACCGATATAATTTTATTTTAGGTAATGAAAAGAAACATTTTCACCTAAATAACACACATATGTTCTGCTCAAAGAAAATCATTAAATCTAATACAAAGAAATTAAATCTCTTTCAGGTGAAATTGAGAATCATATACATAAAACCATTCCAATTGGAATAAATACACATCCAACTTCCAATATTATTATTACATATTGAATTTCAAGGATATAATTGGGATCACCCTTCGTATAAGCTATATTAGGATCACCAGTGAGCTATAATGGGGATTATCCCTTCATATAAGCTATAACGGGCTCACCCAGGAGTAATAATGTTGATCAACACTTTATATAATCTATATCTGTCTCATCCATTTCAAATAAGTCTCAATTAACATATCAATAATAAAACCAATTCACCATTAAACCCTTTGGAAAAAAATTTAATCCCATATGAAAACACTTCCGGATAAAAATTCCCTTTCTTTCAAGAACTCATTTTTAATACCAAAAACACCCTTATTTTAAAAAAATTCAATAAAAAAATAACCAAAATGTAAGTAAGGTTTTTATTTTAATAAAACATTAATAATTTCAAATTAATCTAAAATAAAATAATGTCCATGGTGGTAGAAAATTCATTTCCACCATGTACTTTAGAAATAGAACTTTCTTTTTGTTATTTAGAAAAACATTCTGTTTAAAACACATAAAAATATTACTTTTGAAAACCATTGAGGGAAATTAAAAATATAAATAAAATAACCTTTATAGTAATTTTATACCCATATAAATAAATATGTAAAATAATTAAAATAATATTGACATGGAGAAAAGATTTTTAAATTAAATATTTTAAACATTCAAAGTGTCCCATACAAATTTTAAAATATAAATCATAAGTAAAATAAAATATTAACATTTAAAAAATATTATGTAATGATAAAATATAAATTATGTACATATAATGTCATATAGGATGTATACACAACTTAAAAATGAATAAGGTTCATAACATCAAGATATGTCTCAATAAAAGGAGATTGATATGAAGTCACTTACAAATATTAAATCATGGAAGTGAAAATTACTTAAATGAATACAATATGTTTATCTACTATAAATACACATAAAACAAGTTTATATACAACATAAGGTTTTAAAAATTCATTTCTCTCATAATATTAGCACAACATAATCAAGAAATAGAAGTTTAACCCAAAGAATGTAAACTGGGTTATGAAATTCCTTTCAACATTGTAATCATTCGAATCACGGGAACCAAAAAATTAATAATTATAAAATGATACATTTAATACCATTAATTTAATGAGATTAAATATATTGCGTATCAAATGTAAATATAAGCACCACACACAATTA
This sequence comes from Viscum album, assembly GCA_963277665.1. Lineage (NCBI taxonomy): Eukaryota > Viridiplantae > Streptophyta > Magnoliopsida > Santalales > Viscaceae > Viscum > Viscum album. The sequence continues at coordinate 1,356,918,929 of OY728166.1, read as the reverse complement.
TTAACTGGTGAATAAGGAATATAACTCACATAAGTGAAATGTGGGAAGAGAAAATCCTTACAAAGTTTTTATCAGTAATGTAAGAATTTATTAATGGGGTGATTATGTGAATAAATATTTTACCCCCAAAAAAGGAAGTAAAAATTAAAACATAAATAATAAATAGGGCTTCCACACATAATCATTTCATAATATAATCACATTGTATGCGTAAAACCCAATAAGTGGCAATTGAGTTAAGAAATCCCCTTACCTCACATTCAACATCCTTAAAATTTGTTAAAACCTTATGTATAAAGATTTAAAGAAGGTTATTAACTCATTAAATAAATGTATTCATATTTATTTTAACTTATATTAAAATTTTATAAAATATTATTAGCCATTCATTAATAATATGTTGTTATTTTTATTGATTGGGGTGTATTTGTTTCATAGTTTCATGATCGATATATTTGTGAAAAATTATGGATGTTATTGTAAAATGATTTTAAAACTATAGAAATTTAATTAAATATTATTAAATTAAATACATAAGTAAAAATATTCCCATATGATTTTAATTTTTTACATGAGTATGATTCATTAGATAAAATGTTAATGATAAATGTTTACTTTGTTTTAGAGGGGTTTTTTGAACACCACAAACTAGTTTCATTTTATTAACTATTATGAGTATATATAAGTTAAAGAATATTAAATAGTTTATAATATAAATATATAAAACTTATTTAACCATAAAAATAGTATTAATAATATTAATGATGGTGCTAATGAAAAAAGGAACAATAACATTATTCAAGGAGGCGATTAACCTGCATAACTTGGACAATAATATCGTTTCTTTGATTAAGAGAAGACGATAAATGAAATGGATATAATATATTACATTATAAAAATAAAAATACAGTATATTCAATATTATATATTTATCATTCATTTATGTATTTGGGAGTTAAAGATAAAGTAGAAAAATAAACGAAATTAAGAGAGGCACTTTGGGAAAATCGCATTTTGGATATCACCTCTTTAAGAGAACCCTGATAACCTGGGATTTGGTAATTTGGTGAGTCTAGAATAAATTTTAGATTATTATATGATAATTATAGGTTTGCTAAGATATTTTAGGATCTAAAATGTCTTTTGGTTTGAAAACTTGTGGTGAGGGGTTGTATTTATACCTGAGGAGAGATGGGTTGAAGTGATTAAATAATGAATATCTTATATTTAAAGCTATCAATTTTGAGGTGGAATTAAATCAGAATACATTGTTATAAATTAATATTTTTGAGGATGAATAGGGTCTATCCAGACCTTAAAAAACCTTTAAATTTTATAGTTTTTAGGTAATTTGATCCCTTCCATTTTTAACATTAACATGTTTCATTTTTTATTTATACCACAATAAATAATTTTTTTACCATGGAAAAGTTTTTATACCTAAAAATGAAATTAACCATAAATAATAATTTTTAAATATTTATTAAAAATATGAAGTCCATTTTACCTAATTAAATTCACAAAATTTTCATAATTATATTTAAAATTAATCCCACAGATAAAATAAAAATCAGGTTTTTAAAGTGAAATATTCAAAAGTTTGAGATTTGTTTACAATAATTTCAATGTGAAATTGATTAAAATCACCTAAATTTTTATTATTGATCTATATTTTAACAAAATATACTGTTAATATAATCTAAAATATAATTTAACTATATAAATAAATTGGAAAAGTTTGTTCTCGACTAATATTTTCTATTATTCACTTATCGGTAACATATGATGTTTCTAAAAAAAATACAATACATTCACCAAAAGTAAATTTTTATATTTAAATTTCAAATATGAAGTTAAATTTATTTTATATAAATTTTAAATTTCCCAAAAAAATTAATTTAAAATGGGTTCTCTATCAAAAGGCGGTAAAACTACTTTTTTCAAAAAATACTAGTTTTTTTGTATACAATTGGATTTGTTCATAAATAATTTCTAGAAAAAAATCAAATGAATGTTAAAAATTATATTGAATAAATTACATATATATTTTAATAATATAATCCCAAAAAAAATTATTTTCGATTTATTGTTATAAAACACACTTGTGCACATTTAAATACTCTTTCATTAAAACATTTAATTTTATTTTAAAAAGGGTTTTACATTCATTTAAAATTAATTGGTCAGAAAATAATTACCTATATATACATGTGTAAACCATATTTTCATAATCTAGTTAATATTATTCATTCCTTCTATTCTAACGGTCACTTTAATGGTAACATTACAATAAAAATATTTATTTCTTCGTTTGTGTTCCATATGGTTTATCATGTATACTATCGAATATAGTGTTTCCTTTTAAAAACTAAGGATTTTACCATACAAATTAAAGAAAAATACCTAATAAGATTATATTTTTTAAGTATATTCTTTATTTATTGATATGACCTCAGATCCAATTCTATAAACACTAATATTATATTTCCACGATACATAGTGAGAGAATATTTACTTCTACATATAACAATGATCTATTGGATTAAGTTGTGTATCCACACTGATTCTTGAGTTTCATCAAAATCCACAATATACATATAATATATTATTAAATCAATAATAATTGTCTATTTAAATCTATTCCAACTCACTACTCATTGGTTATGTCAAAAATATATCCTCATTGTCATTTTAGATCATTTTAATATATTTGGGAGTAGGATTTTTGTATCCCCTCTAACTAGTTTCTTTTCTCATCTATAAAATATGAAAATATCCTTTATATTATTTTGGTACTTTAGGATATTCTTTATAGAAGACCAACATGGATCTCATGTGTCCTCTTGGTATCTAACCACTATTCTCAAAGCATGGGAAACATTTTCTAGTACATATCATGGAATTCATGATAAATCCAATTATATAAGTGTAAGTGATTCTATTAATTTTTTTATCTATACACTTGTGTATGAAGAAATATTTTCTTACTGATATGTATACCTTGTGATATTGGAAAAAAATATCTCTTGGACTACTTCATAATAAATCTTTTTAATACCTTGTTAATGTATATAACTTTACTTAATCCAAGAAGGATTTCTCGATAGAATATTTATCCATATAAGATAGGTTGTTTAACCTAATTCAATCATAAAAAAATCATTTATTTAACCATTTTATAACTAACTACATGACAGGAATCTCATTTCCCATCAGTGATATATCATTTTCTTATACTATTAGGAAAAATACAACACTCCCACTAAGATCTTATAGATATTGGGATCACATTAATTCGTAATAAATTATTTTATGGATTCATTAAAATTAATTTTCTATGATCTTGATGATTTTATCATCCCAAAAATGTATCTCTTTTTCTTTCACACCATATTAGAATCATTTTGTGTTTCAAACCCATCTTTTTAAGTCAAATAAAAATAATTTATAAGGATTATATTAAGGAAGGTAGTCTTGAAATCCATTTTCCAAATATCATAATCATGGTATTATATTATGGAAAGTGTAATTATTCTGGATTTTATCACATTGACTATTGAAATTATTTCATCATAGTATATGCCTTTATTATTCTTAAACCATTTGAAAACCATTCATTCTTTATAGTTACTCAATTTACCATTCATGTTAGTTTTCCTCTTGAATACCCATTTTCACCCAATAATATTTATATAAACTGGAGGATCTATAAATACAAAACATTCATTAGTATATGGAGTTAATTTTAGAATTCACAGATAATTTCCACTATAAATTTTGAGCTACTAATTTCTTCATTATCAATTATAGGTATATTGCTTTTAATTAATAATGATTCACCTTCCATGGTGATAATAAAACCACACCACTCTATTTTTATACTCTTTTTTGCTCCTATACAATATTTTTGTCTCTGGAATAACATCTTCTTTTAGGTATTATAGAATTTTTTCATTCGATACATCTTATTTACCTTGAGTCTTGAATTCATTAAAGTCTATATTTCTCCCACTATATCCTTTGGAGATGTTTTCTCATTCTAGAAATATGGATTGTGTATCTATGATTACTTTTTCATATAATGTGCTAATTAGTTAATATCCTCTTATTTATTTGGTATATCCCATAAAGATACACTTCATGCCTCAATATGTATGTTTTTTGTAGCACTATCCTTTAAAAATGTTCTACATCCCCAAAAAAATATATATGAAAATATATATTTCTTACTATACCAAAAAACATATGGGATTCTGCTTGCCAATTTAGTCAGAACATCGTTTAGTGTCTATGTTATAGTCTTTATTGTATACCCCCAAAGGATAATGGACGATATAAATGACTCATCATCAAACTCACCATGTCTAACAAGGTGTGTTTCCTACATTCTATAACATCACTTCACTATGGTGTACAGGGAGGAGTGAGTTAGGATAATATCTCATATTCTTTAAGATAATCAATTAATTATTTTTTATGATACTCTTCACCTCAATCTAAGAAGAGTTTCTTTATATTATTAACATGTTTATTATCTAAATTAATATTCTATTCCTTATATTTAATAAGGAATCAGACTTAAACCTCATCATGTAAATATATCCATTTCTATTTTTATATTTAGAAAAGGTTATGAAGTATGACTATCTCTATCTACACTCTCTTTTAAATGGTCCACACACATATGTGTGAATAAATTATAGAGGCTATATGGCTACCTTACTATTTATTATGAAAGTATCTTTAATAATTTCCCTTATAAAAAAGAGTGACATGTATCCAAGGGTTTATTATGAAAATAATTTAAATACCATTATTAATATAATTTTATCAAGCTATTATCATTTAAATGAGAAATTAAATAATGGCACAAATTGGTGTGATGTGAGTCTTATGAACTTGATTTCATTTCTATTAATAAGACCAGATTTTCATATTCTACTATGTAAATATTATTATTCAAATTTTCCATTAAATAACATATTCTATCATAAAAAAGTAGAAAATGTTGTTTCTAAACTTAAAAAAATTCAATCCTTGACTAAATTGGAAAAAAAATTATTTTCATGGTTATACTGGGAACATTTTTAAAATTCTATAAAAAAAATAAAAATAAAAAATGTTATATTTTAGTTTCTTATAGTCATAATAGCTAGTCTCTATCATTCATAAACTTGAAGATACACCTAACATTTAGCAATCTTCTATAATTTACATGGTTCTTATATTTGGATAAAAATTTAAGAACCACTGGCTATATATAATTCCCAATTTATTGAAATGGATATAATTCACTTAATATAAATGGTAGATAATGTTACCTATTACTTCTTTATTGAGGTTCAATTCTTCTTCTAGTATCCTTTTTTCCCTCAAGAAAAATATATTGAATCCTTCCCTTTATACTCCCAATATATTTTATTCTTATTTAAAGTGTGATGTGAAGGGTCTTTATACTTATAAATTTCATTATAATTCTCAAATACATTCATCTTATTCATCATATGGTCATAAATATTTTTACACTTCATGTCAGAATCAGCATTGTAAATCAAAGTAAAGAAAACTAGGAGAATATTATCTATTTTTTTCATGTTAAAATTCACAATAAAACATATCAAGATTAAAATAACTGAGGAGATAATGAGTATTGTACATAATTACTTAGGAAGCATGAATCATTTAATTTTAAAATAGTCCATGTATCCAAACATCTTAACTACATGGGGTCATACAAGAACACTTTATCTTAACATTAATGTAATGAGTTCATTAGAGTTTTCATACATCTCTTTCCTTTCTTATCTAGATAGAGATAATAAACATAAGAAAGCATAGAGTAAAAATACAATTCTTCATAAATATTCTATAGATAACTATTTATGTATGATAACATGAGGTAATGGATATCTAATTTATTATCCCTGAGTTTCTAGAAGATGTTTTTATCCTCCTTACCAGCCTCCTAAGATATCTCGGTATGAATTGGGGAGTCTGGTATATAAAACATCCACTCACAAAATTCTTCAGTATATAAGTTTCTATGCCATTATTGGAAGTTATCATTGATTAAGATATTATCTTTCTCCAATGTGGGTTATAATGATACTTACATGGTCGAATGTCTTGACATTTTTTTAGAAAAAATAAAATTAGATATTTAGTACTTTATATTGATTACCTTTTATCTTATCATTAACTAATTTAATTATTCACCTTCAATTTACCAAATCCCAACATCTCTCACCATTGTATTTGGAATATCTAATCACTCAGATATTCTAGTTGCAAGGATCCATATTTCAATATCAAATATTCTAAAACGAGACCTTATAAAATCATTTTAAGGTATTTAGGTATTCTTTTAATTACAAATTCAATAATTTATATCTCTTGGATATATTTATTGGACACCTGAATACTAAAATCCTACGCATAAATTTTTACATAACATTCCATTATATTACACCAATTCTTACAAATGTATTGAACCCTTTATGAAAAATTGGTTAAGTTGACCCAAGATTTCATTAGAACTCTTTGATGTTTTAAATAACCCTAATGATCGACAAAAAAGTACTTCAAACTTTTTTATATTCTATCTCAAATTATTTAAGGTGATTTTTGACTTAATATTTAGATTGAAGGAGTTTATTTAACTTATATGAAAATATTCTCAGTTTTATTATTCATATACATTTTAATATTATGTGTAGTTTACATAATTAATTAACCATGTTTGATAAAACAATTTCACATAATTATTTTATTTTATTTTATATTATTTTATCATTATCAATATTGTTAATTGATTTATATTAGGTAATCACATTTAATCATTCCAATAAACAATGAATCAAAAAAATAAATAAACTATGAAAATAAAATAAATATTTGATATTGTCATGATCATTTTTTCTACTTATTGGTTTACCAAGAGATGATAAACCAATATTGACCCTAGAGGGGAAACACATGAGCCCCACATGTCTCAAGGTTCTACATTTATTTATTCTCCAATGTATCCCATGGGTTGGATTCACCTTGGCTCGAGTCCTGCACCATCACCTCTTACTAGGAGATCCATGTTTACCATTGTTTACTCACTCATAGGTATGGGGTACCATGGATTTAGCGTTACATAAAAAAAACATTCATAGACATACTATAAAATAACCATGAAAGGAGGAATAATACAAAAATCATTAAATTTAAAACAATGATATTATAAAAGTAGAAATAAATAATTAAAATAAATCAATAAATGAAATACATATATAAGTCGGTCAAAATCTTGATCAATCATAAAATATAATGACACGTACTTTTAATATTGCTATCATTCATTTAAATTTGTTCTAATTCAGATAAGAATATATAAATTAATAAATTAACAAATTAATAAAATTTATTATTATTTTTTACAAACATTCCTTGAAATATAATTAGATTCATATATTATATTATTTTAAGAAAATAAATAATTTAAATTTAAATTTTAAAATAATTATGTAAATGGTGTGTACTTGGGAGGTGACATGGTATATACCTTTTATATCAGATTAAATCCATTTTTATAATTTAATACTTACATAGAGTGTATTGTCACTCAACATGTCATGTGACACACATTATGTAAATTCCTTATCATGTATTCTGTACTCGCACAACATTTATTCCTGAATGAAATGTTTCAATATAAATAGTGTGTAGTTTTTTTGGGTTAATACACATGGTGTATTTGGTTTGTTTAATAACACAACTTGTCGTAAACATATAAGGCAAGTAACTCTAGTAGTTCACATGAAATTAAAAATCTATATGATTTCTTTTACACATCGTGTAGTTACATAATTTTCATGGTATAAATTATTAACCAAGTATACCAACATGGCACATTAAAAAACACTCATATTATACCTAGTGTGGAACAACATTTATCACATGGAATGTATATATAGGTACATGTAATGTAGTTTGTTTCACTCCTAAATTATCACATGTATTGATCTATAAGACATGATTAAAATGACTCAAGGTGTGACTTTAATGGGTTAATACATGTTACATGACATGTATACGCCAACTACATGTCAGGTAGTCTAAAATTTGCCAAGTCACTTGGTTTATACATAATAATTTGAGTGTAATTATGTGGAGTATTAACCACATGAATTATAGTTTTTTACATGGGGTTAAAACCTCAAGGGGTAACACAACATGCACATGAAATAGACACTATATAAGCTATGTCAAACCATGTGTTTCACTGGAAATCAATTCATAGTGTGTAATGATGTTATCTACCAAGTCACATGGTGAGCATAGATTATAAATTCTCACTCTTTGTTTGAGTTTGCCACTGATACAGAAAGTGTAATTTATCATTATAAACCATGTATCCATTTCATGTAGCTAGTGACCGTAGAACTCATAGATGGGTTCCTCAAGATTTCTTTATGAACCTTTTTACTTGTTATTTTTCATATGAAATTGGATTACCATGTTATCTTGAATTGTAGATTAAGAACGAAATTTGTAAATGAAAAAATTTCAACCCCATTATAAAAAATTATTAATAAAAAGAAAAAATAACTATAAATTATAATGTGAATGTTCAAAAAGTACTTGAAGGTTCTAGTGCATAGAAAAGAAATGTGTGTGTGCCCAATTATTTATTTTTCATTAGTTTCAATAGGTAAATATGAATAACATGATTAGATAAAACTCAAAATCTACAAGAATATATAATTTATATTTTATTTATAATTAATTTCAAACATGAATTACCTTGAACATAATAATCCTCTTATTTTATTCTCTCAATGATTTTTCATTGCCGCAGATAATCCAAGTGGGGATTCATCTCGGTGTATCCACACATGCTTCATGAATCGTTGGATGAAGTTATTTAGTAATTAAAGTGCTAGTATGGAGGAACCTAGTTTTTCATGATATTTTTCATTGATTAAAACAAGGTTTTATCTTATTCACATAATATTCTTGAGATATAGGAAAATAAATTGTCTTTCTAGTAATGAGATAATTCTATAGATATATTCATGGTGAACAACACGTCTTTCTGTAATAGAAATGTGAAATATTTTTTCTTCCTATTCTTAGGGATAAAAATATATAATTTCATACAAACACTTATCAACATATTTAGTCTATGTATTACCTTAAATCAAATAATAATAATACTATTATTGTTACATCCCATGACATGAACTAGTATAAATTTCATTTCATAAGGAAATAAATTAATACTTATTTAAATTATATTAAATAAAATATTTCATTTCCATCGGGCCATTAACTCGACCCATTAATCCTCCAATGAAATATATTAGACCTATAATAATAAAATATTTTTTAAAATTAATATTTTTCATTATATATAATATAATCATGAGTAAATATTTATTTTCTTTATTCATGTAACTAAATAAATATTTATATTAATATATCCACTAAAATAGTGAATACATATTTTTTTATTAATTAACTTGTGAATAATAAACATGTGATAAAATAAAACTCACATATTCTAAACAAAAATATATCATCATTGGATATTTATGCGATCAAATTTCCATGAATAGTTATCATTCCAAAAAGAAAGAATAGTTTTTATTCCTAGTATTAAATTCATTGTAGTTTAATAAGATTATGTACGCACATATTGTTTGACCTTCTAAATGATATCTTAGTGGAATTAGGTGAACTTACCTAAAGTCCAAGATCAATATCTAGAAACATGTCAAGGAAACTATAAGGAATGAAGTTAATTTCACAAAAATTACAAACTTCATATATAGGAAACATTTTAATACAATCCTCTTTTATATGGATATATTTTTACGTAGGATGAATACTTCTTTTATCACCCTATATTCATGTTTACCCTTCTCTAAATTTCGTAAATGAAATCACTAATGAACTACTAGGGAAATATATTTAATTAGATAATTCTATATCAATAAAAGTGAAAAATATATCTTATTCCATTAATATGTAAGGGAAAAATCAATTCTTGTCTTATTCAATTAATTCCATATTAACTTTGACAAACAAGATATATTTTATCTCTCTAGGATAATATGTCGTCATGATTTTCATAAAAATAATAAAGTACAAGATTAATTATATAAATTAATAATAATCTCAATTATAAGGTCTAATACACATTCTCACATATACAATTATTCAATTATATATTATCATGTTGAATTTTTATTTGAAGGGTTTTCTTCATGACCTCCCTTTCTATAAGATCACCAAGTGAAATGTTCATGAGAAGAAGTCATAATGTATTATGATCCCTCAGCACCTCAGAGTCAAATTTCATTTGTTTTATATCAGATAGATTTTATCTAAACCATAGGTTATATTTTTGTTAATATTTTCATGGAATCTATAGATTTTTATTATATAAGATACTATTATAACCCTTCAACATGACAAATACTCTAAGTAAATTTTAAAATTAATGTCACCTAGAATAAAAATCATTATATGATAAGATATTTATTAATATTATATTAATAACAAATAATAAAATTAGTTAGTTATATGGAATAAACAATAACACACCACCTTCCCATAGGTAGGTAGATTAAGAAGAAATATCCTCAATCAGATGCCATGTTGAAGTGTCGTCTTAAACCATCACACCTTGAGATTTTAATTAGTGATAAAATGATCAGGAAAGCATCAGTGTTCATAAATATATCATAATAAATCACTATATATTAAATCTTATTGAAATTGGGAAACATAATAAAAGGATGAACTGAAAATATTTGTTAGGGGATAACATAGTAGTTATCAACTTCAAAAACATCCGTGATCATAAAGAAGATCGTAAAAGAGTGAGAAAAACATTGTATAGTAGTATAAAATAGTTATATGATATAATCAAGAGGAACTTGTATCAACATGTTGATGAACCATCAAAATATAACATGGAAAATAACATAAAAATTTGGGATGAAATATAAATCTGGCATGATATTAGAAAGTGGCATGACATAAGAACGTGGAATGACATAAGAGTATGAAACCAATATAATCATATGATATACTAATATTTTTTCAAGTAAAATAAAAAATATAATCATTACATATTGGACAACTCTTGACATTCATATCACACAAAAATGTAGAATAGGATAATATACCATTTCACATAAAATAATTGACTAAGATAACTAGCTATTTTCAAATTGTTATATTAGCATAATATATAAAGATGTACCAAATGAATTAGAGGGAAATATAATATTTGGCCAAACAAAAAAATAAATTATATCCTTATATATGTATTCCAATTTATTATAATGAAATCATAAATCCATTAATATTCATAATATAATTTTCTTTCGAATGCAAAATATGTTATTTAACAATTTTCATAAGGAATAAAAATAAATCATCTAAAGAAAGAAAGTGTGTGATACCATAAAAGTATATCTAGGTTGAAAACGATATAATATAATAAATATTAATATATTATAACATAAAATGGTATTGATATATATTGAAAATAATTAAGGGGTAGATAAATTGTTTTATAAAATTTAATTAAAAAATACTTTTAATTTTGATGTTTTTTATAAATATTTTTTTTGAATAAATTGTTTCAAATTGAATAATAAGTTCTATATAAAGTATTTTAAATAAAATATAATAGTAAAACATACAAATTAAGATATATAAAAAATTGATAAATATAGGAGGGAAAAGTTCTTGTAAAAATTGTAAGGAACTATAGAGAAAAATATCCACTTTCCAAATAATTTCTTAGTTATGCATATCATTTTATCCCTGTTTTCATTGTAAATTGGACTTAATACTACCTAATACAAATATAATTATATATTTTTAAATATTTAATAAAAAATATTGTAATTAATAAAATCACATTATAGTTATTTTAGAGTAATTAAAGTTATAAATTCAGAAATAAATATAATGAAACACGTAATTATCACATCATAATTATTGTGGATTATTAAAATCATAGAATATTTGATTAAATATAAATTGTAATGGAATATATATATTTTTCATTGTGGATGTCATGGTATATTTAATGTAAATATTTTATGAGGATAATCATGCCACAACCAATAGGGAATAATATATAGAGATACATCAAATATTTCTCACTATAATCCCATACTTATTATTCCATGAAAAAAGATATATGGATATATAGAATTTGAATCATGTTTAAAAATATCAATGTATTCCAAAGGATAGTTGAAGATAGAGATAAATAGTTTTAAATAATTAGAGACAAAAACAACCCATTACATTATAATGAGAGTAGAATTGAATTTTTAATGAGAAGATAATGGAGAATAGAATAAAAAAATGAGGAGTCATAGAGATTTAAATATTTTAGTGTAACAAATGTAACACCCCAAGCTTCTACGGTACGTTTCCCTTCGAATAATGTGATAGCGTGTGTTGTACGCAACCTCGAGTTCTAACACACACCACAACTAATTAAACTAGCCGTTGTGAATAGTAATACCTACTTTTTGAAATCATATATATTCTATATTTCAAAATGGACTTCATTTTTGGATTCGGAATATCAAAATTAGCCTAGGGTGAAATTTTGGTACATTTCGGATAACTTTCATATTTTGATGAATAGTGAAAATTTCTAAATTTTAATTAAAAACAACTTTTTTAATCAAAATAATTAATAGTGATAAATTATGAATTTGAGTGGTTTTAAAGTATATTTAGAATATATTTTTACCATTCAATTTAATGTTTATCATTGGACATAATTTTACAATTAAACCGAACATAAACAAGTGTCAATCTTTTGATAGTTATTATCTCTTAAAAACACGCTTTTTGTTTTGACAGCGGGAATTAATTTTAAATTAATTTCTGCCACTTCTGTGTTTTGAATTTAGGAAAATGGATTCCATATTTGGAATCAGGATTTTCAAATTGTGTAAATAGGTAACTTTTATTTTTAGACATTTTGAATAGTTACTGTGGTAAATATTTTATTTACCATGGTTAAAGGGTAAATCCGGTAAATAAGGGTTAAAAAATAATATTATAATAATAAAAAATTACCCTAAAACGTGTCCTAACCTTATTGGTGGACACATACCCGACCATGGGCATCCTTTGGTCAATTTGGGGACCCCTTGGAGCCACTTGTATGTGGTAGGGACACTTTATATTAATAAAGTTAAAATAAAAATAAAAATGGCATAAGCTTACATCTTTTAGAAGAGAAATTTTTACATAGGGTTATACATGTTGGATTTTCGATTATAAATATTCATTAGAAAGCTAAAACTATTTCCTACATAATGATATTTTATTTATAATTTTTAGACATTATATAATTTATTTTATTTATGACACAATGATGATGCAGTAATTACTAAAATAGTGAAAAATAAAAATAATTGATCTTATAAATACCCAAATAATTATAATATGAAACTTTTAATGAATTAAACTAATTTTCTAGGATAATATGATATATTAGGATTGATTTAATTGACTTTGTTCGAAGTAATAAATCTGTTATGAGTTTCAAAAAAATCAACTATTGAATAGTGTCAAAATTGACATAAAAGAGTTCTTAAAACAAATATTATATTATTAATTGATATTAAATTCCTAAAAATCTAAGGTTCGGCCAAGAGACTTATATTATGATAGGTTCCTCATTAATGGACCACTTGGGGGTCGCTTGGATGTATATAGTAAGTTTATTAATCATATTATATAAAAATACAAAGAGACATTGTAAAAGTGAAACTAATTAACTTAGAGTTAATACTTAAAGATAAGGTTAATATAAGTACCCAAACCTGTCTAAATTCTATTGGATGAGTTGTTTTCGACCTATCCACACCTCATCCTTTGAATAGTCAACTTTGGAGCCTTTGTAAACCGAATATGAATTTATTATAAATTAATATTTCTAGCTTTTCCAAAGGTGCCCCTCACCCCTCTTATAAAAGGGCACTCCTCCTTCTCATTTCTTCACACCTTAAAAGCCTTTTGGTTCGGCCAAACTCTGCCCAAATACTCTCCCAACATCCCTCAATACAACCTAGAGGCCTTAGTTTGATCAGAAAGCCAACCTAAGGAGCCCTTTTGATCAAATCAAAAGGAAGAACCCGAAGAAGAGGTAATGATTTCACCACCCTTTTCTAAGTTCATTTCTTCTTCCACTTCTTCTTCCTTTGTTCTTACCATTCTGAAATAATAACTCCAGTATCTCACATATACTGTGATGTTATTATAAATATGGTACAATCATATTCAGTATTCTATCCACCCTTTGAATAACATGTCACCATACGTGCGTACGTACGGCTTACAGTCTCCACGTCGTGGTGTAATTGTTATTCAATATAATATTATTTGGATGGGTATAATAATGATGTGTAACTCATGTAAATAATAAATATAACATGTTAATGATTCTGTATATATGATATACCATCCATTTATATATTATTTTAATATCAAAAGAATGATATTGTCGCTCGTGCGTACGTACGGACTACCGTCTCCACGAACGCGATGAGATTCATTCTCCATCGTATCCATTCAAGTATAATTATCATTTGATGATTTAAAAATGATGTTTAAGGACTGTATATCATTCTGGATATGAATAAGATACAACAACCATGGCTTATGTAACAAAACATATAAAAGAAAATGAGTAAGTTAACTCCCGAAACGACGATAATTCTAAGATATTATTAACAAATCAATGTTAAAAGATCATATATGATATCATATTAATATATATGATTCTTGTATAATTTAATAACAACTATTTCACCATTATACAGGAGGTTAACCTACCCCAACCAAGGAAAAGTACAAGGTAAGGGTTATTTCACAATCTCTTCATTATCCGAGGTTGTTTATATGTAATAATCTACTGGGATCTCTTTATCATCCACATCCATGTTTCTTAAAAATGTATTTCAAAACATTTTTACTATTTACAAGAATATGGGTTAAAGTCATTTATACCTTTTTTGACTTTTTATAAGAGGTTTATAAAGGAATCTTTCCGTCGTTTTCAAAACAAGGTCCTTTTTAACCTTTTCGACAGAATTGAGGTAAGAATGTTTTTTTTAACTTATACGGCGGGTGCAGTTATTTTACGCCGTTATAAAATCTTCAAAGCTTTCCTTACAAGATTATAAGAATATTTTCAAAGAAAATGTTTTATTTTATATGGATCTTAAATGATTTCAAAATAAAAGGAGATATTTCTTTAAAAAGAATTTTGATTTCATCTATGTCAACATCCTTTGATGGATTTTAAGATTATTTGAAGTTGATTTATTATGATACAAAACTTCTATATTGTATTGAAGGTTTTGTGATATGTTTGACTGTGGATGTGCTATTTTTATACCATTCATAGTTTATTGTGAAAGTATTGACATTTCGTATGCTAGTTTTAATACGAATGTTTATGTTATGTTTAAACCTTTTCATATGGGAATGCATTGGACTTAATAAGTGACGGGTGGAGCCCGCTATAGCTCCTCGATGCATCGGTAGGTCTCATGAGACAAACTAGTGTCTTGGCACAAGGCCTTGACAAAATCTTATTTGTAGTCTTGGCACGAGGCCTTGGCTATGTGGTTATGATAGTCTGGCATTATGCATTCCAACATTATGAAAGTGGTTATTTATTTTTGCATGTGATTATTCGATTAGTGGAATATCCATGTGAATAAGTAAATGGCATTATTTCATTTTATTTATGCCATACCATGTTGAAAGTTCATGTTTAAAAGGCTTTTGTTTTAGTTATACATTGCCTTAAATGTTTATTCTTATTGATGAAAGTTTCCGCTATATTGTTATCCTTACTGGGCATTTGAGCTCACCCCTTTTCTATGTTTTATTTTTCCCAGGAAGTGAAGATGTAAGTTATGAATGACCTGCAGGGATATTATGAGGGGATTGTAGTGTGGACTGTGGAAACATTATGTTGTTGTAGTAGTTTTTGATTTTATGATGTAATGTAAAACTTATGAATATATCTAGTGTTTCCAAGGCTACTAAACCAATCGGTCTTTCGAGATTTGATCTTTCTTGTGATCATGCCAATGTTATGTAATAATGCACCGACTCTAGGAAACTAGGGTCGGGGCGTTACAGTTGGTATCAGAGGAAGTTTAGTACAAACCTTGGAAGCTAGATTTAGATAAACTCTGATTAGAGCACGTAGACCTAAGATGAACTTTGAGGATAGTATAGAAGAACTTCCTAGAATTTTGGTATTGTAGAGACTTTGTGAGTTTTGAGAGCAATACATCCCTGTCTGGATACGAGCAGGTAGAGGCGGCTCTGGCACAGATGTACCTAGGGGTAAAACCCGAAAACACCGCTTTGAGCTAGACTCGAACGGGAACTGGTGCACGACAACGGGCCTTGCTGCACTCTTGGTTACGACACTCCCGGGGGATATGCTTAGGATAACTCTCACTTTCTTTACAAATCATTATGAAGGGTTTATGAGTATATACTTCCTCAAAGAAAACATATTTATGATTATGGATTATATCCATAGATAGTTCAATTTATGTTAAGTGTTTTATAAGTATGGGATTATGTATTTTGATTCATAAACTGATCTAGTTTATGCCATTGTTTAGAAATGGCGCCTAGTGGAAGAAATGGAAACCGTATCAATGCACGCACTCCATGTAGGGATTGCCCTCCTGCTCAAGATAATTATAGTGGGGCTGGTGATGCAACTGGTGCTGATCAGCTAATCACCGTACTGGGACAACTTACTCAGGTTATGAATAATAACCTTACCCGTATGGAGCACCCTGATCCGCAGCGTGGAGGATCAATGTTAGATCGATTCATGAGACAACAACCACCAACGTTCAATGGAAGTACAAATCCCTTAGTAGCTGAGCAATGGATATTTTCCCTAGAGAAAATATTTCAGGCTTTGGGGAGTAGTGAAAGGGAAAAAGTTACCATGGCAGTTTACCGCCTCACTGGAGATGCTGATCAATGGTGGTCATTGATTCAAAACATGAAGGAAGATGAT
The DNA here is from genome assembly GCA_963277665.1 of Viscum album. Taxonomy (NCBI): domain Eukaryota; kingdom Viridiplantae; phylum Streptophyta; class Magnoliopsida; order Santalales; family Viscaceae; genus Viscum; species Viscum album. The sequence continues at coordinate 1,356,901,828 of OY728166.1, read as the reverse complement.
GAAGTATCAAACATGGAATGGAGGGAGTTCAAAGATCTGTTTTTAGAAAAATACTTTCCTCGCGACCATCGAGAAGATATGGAAAGGCAATTTCTGAGTCTGAGACAAAAGGAGGATGAGAATGTCACAAAGTATGAGGCTAACTTTACAAGGTTAGCAAGGTATGCTGGAGATTATATTCGCAACCCAAGAAGTAAGATTGATCGTTTCTTTGATGGGTTAAAACCATTTCTCCGTCGAGCATTAGTCTCACAATCCTTTTCATCGTACGAAGACATTGTCTCATGTGCTATCAAGACCGAAAAGGAATTCTCTAAGTCTTATGACTTTAAAGCAAAGCAAGAGAAGAAGAGATCTGCTGATCAATCTGGGAATGGAAATAAGGGGAAGAAGGGAAAGGTTGAATATCCATCTTGTGGTAAGTGCGGGAAGAAACACCCCGGTGCTTGCCTGAAGGGAATGGGAGTCTGTTACAAGTGTGGTGAAAAAGGCCACCAAGCTCATGATTGCAAGGGGAAGAAGGAAGCTACCAATGTTCAGTGCTACAATTGCAGGGAGATGGGGCATTATGCAAATGCATGTCCTAAGCGTCAGGAGAACTTACCTCAGAAAAGGCCAAGGGATCAAGGCCAGGCTTATGCTATCACTACTGCTGAGGTAGAAACTCCGAAAGACGTGGTGGCAGGTAATTTAATGGTTTCCTCAAGTTTAGCAAATGCATTATTTGATTCTGGATCATCGCATTGTTTCATATCTTCCCAGTTTGCTAAGAAAATTAGATATTTCCAATTTGATTTAATAAGGGAGTTGTCAGTTAAAACTCCTAAGGGAAGTATCGTTGCAACAAAGTTTTGTGAATCAGTCCCCATTAGAGCACATAAATTTTCTTTATCTGCTGATTTCATCGTCATACCTATGATTGAGTTTGATATAATCCTCGGTATGGACTGGCTTTCGGACTATGATGCGAAGATTTATTGTAAGAAGAAAGAGGTTACGATTCATGATGATAATGATAAGGAGCACCTTATTTTTAGAGCAGAATCGTCACCACCTAATTCTTATTTAGACCCACCCCCAGTAGCTCAACTTAATTCAATTATTGGGGAGGAAGAGAATGAAGTAACTATCGGTGAGGAAAGGAATGTTCAAATAGAGGATGTACCTGTTGTGAAAGAATTTGTAGATGTATTTCCGGAAGATTTACCTGGACATCCTCCAGATCGAGAAGTTGAGTTTTCTATTGATTTGATTCCTGGATCAAGGCCTATATCGAAGACCCCTTATAGAATGGCCACTGTAGAGTTAGTCGAACTAAAGAAACAACTAGAGGAATTGAGTAATAAGGGATTTATTCGCCCTAGTGTTTCTCCATGGGGAGCCCCTGTTCTTTTTGTTAAAAAGAAAGATGGATCTATGAGGTTATGTATTGACTACAGGGAGATCAATGCTATAACGATAAAGAACAAGTATCCCCTACCTCGTATTGATGATTTATTTGACCAACTGCATGGAGCTCAATACTTTTCAAAGATTGACCTTCGATCTGGATACCATCAGTTGTGTGTGAAGAAGGAAGACATTCCGAAAACAGCATTTCGAACCAGGTACGGGCATTACGAGTTTACTGTAATGCCGTTTGGATTGACCAATGCACCCTCTGTATTCATGGATCTGATGAATAGAGTTTTCAAGGAGTATCTCGATGAATTTGTGGTAGTATTTATTGATGATATATTGGTATACTCCAAAACCTATGAAGATCATGAAAATCACTTGCGCATTATCTTGAAGACTCTGAGGAGGCATGAATTATATGGAAAGTTTAGCAAGTGTGAATTCTGGCTTCAGGAGATTTCTTTTCTTGGCCATATTGTCTCTAAAGATGGAATCTCTGTTGATCCTTCTAAGACCAAGGCAATCCAAGAATGGCCAGCACCTACGAGTATAACTGAGGTACGTAGTTTTATTGGTTTGGCAGGTTATTATCGACGTTTCGTCCAGAATTTTGCCCGATTGGCAAACCCATTAACGAAGCTCACACGTAAAGGGGTTAAATTTGTTTGGACAAAAGAGTGTGAAGAATGTTTCGAAGAACTGAAGAGAAGATTAGTCAATGCTCCTATATTGACTCTACCATCGGGAAATGATGGGTTCGTTATTTATAGTGATGCATCAAAGAAAGGACTTGGCTGTGTCCTTATGCAGAATGATAGAGTTATTGCCTATGCATCACGACAGTTGAAAATTCATGAACAAAACTATCCTACTCATGATCTTGAGTTAGCAGCTGTGATCTTTGCTTTGAAGATATGGAGGCACTACCTCTATGGTGAAAAATGTGAGATTTATACTGATCACAAGAGTTTGAAGTATATTTTCTCACAAAAAGAACTCAACATGAGGCAAAGGAGATGGCTTGAATTACTCAAGGATTATGATTGCACGATACACTACCACCCGGGGAAGGCAAACAAAGTAGCAGATGCTTTGAGCAGAAAAGACCATGGAGTTCTGAACATGATGAGAATTGAAAGGGACCCAATTTTCATGGATCTAGAGAAGATGGACATGGGAATAACCAGGGAAGGTGAAACATCAATGCTTTTTCAAATGGTTGCCAAACCATCTTTACTAGAAAGGATTAAGAGTTCTCAGACCGATGATGAAGAATTTCAGAAGAAGATTAAAGCTGTGAATGATGGGAGATTGAGAGACTTTGTGTATGAAGATGGAACTTTGAAATTTGGAAAGAGACTTTGTGTTCCCGATTTACCTGATCTGAAAAGGGAATTACTGGATGATGCTCATAGTTCCAATTTCTCTATACACCCTGGGAGCACCAAAATGTATAGAGATTGGAAGGAACATTTTTGGTGGGACAACATGAAGAGGGAGATTGCTGATTTTGTGTCAAGGTGTATGGTTTGTCAACAAGTGAAAGCTGGAAGGCAACAGCCTGGAGGAGTCATGCAACCTCTTCCCATACCGGAGTGGAAATGGGACAATATTACGATGGACTTTGTCATGGGGCTACCAAAGACTCCTAGAAGGAACGATGCAATATGGGTTATTGTTGATCGTCTTACCAAGTCAGCACATTTTCTTGCTATAAGAGAAGATCTACCCCTGGAACGTCTAGCAAGACTATACATTAATGAAGTTGTGAGACTTCATGGAGTTCCCCTATCGATTGTTTCTGATCGTGATCCCCGTTTTACTTCAAGATTTTGGAAAAGTCTTCAGAAATCCCTGGATACTGAACTTCATTTGAGCACTGCTTACCACCCTCAGACAGACGGACAATCAGAACGGACTATTCAGACCTTAGAAGACATGTTGAGATCTTGCTCACTTGATTTTCAGGGTATGTGGGATCAATATTTACCTCTGGTAGAATTTTCCTATAACAATAGCTTCCATTCGAGTATACAAATGGCACCATATGAAGCGTTATACGGAAAGAGATGTCGTACACCAACCTGTTGGGATGACGTTGGTGAAAGAAAACTTGTAGGCCCAGAACTGGTGGAGGAAACGGTGGAAAAGGTGAAGGTAATCCAAAATCACATCAAAGCAGCTCAAAGTAGGCAGAAGAGCTATGCCGATAATCGAAGGAAGGATTTGGAATTTCAAGTCGGTGATCATGTTTTCCTAAAGGTATCTCCGTGGAAGGGAGTCATACGTTTTGGTAAGAAAGGTAAATTGAGTCCCAGGTACATCGGACCTTTCGAAATTCTAGAACGAATTGGGGCTGTAGCTTACCGATTGGCAATGCCGCCAAGTCTCTCCAAAGTTCACGATGTGTTCCACGTATCTCTGTTGAGAAAATACATGCCTGACCCAACGCATGTACTCACCTATGAGGAATTAGAACTGGAACCCGATCTGTCTTATTGCGAAGAGCCCGTCAGGATTCTTGATACAAGAGAACAAGTACTGAGAAACCGGACGACGCGTCTGGTAAAAGTTTTGTGGAGAAATCATAAAATGGAAGAGGCAACGTGGGAACCCGAGGAACTTATGATGAAGAACCACCCGAGTCTTTTTATGCAGTAATACCCTAGAAATTGCGAGGACGCAATTATTTGAAGGAGGGGAGAATGTAACACCCCAAGCTTCTACGGTACGTTTCCCTTCGAATAATGCGATAGCGTGTGTTGTACGCAACCTCGAGTTCTAACACACACCACAACTAATTAAACTAGCCGTTGTGAATAGTAATACCTACTTTTTGAAATCATATATATTCTATATTTCAAAATGGACTTCATTTTTGGATTCGGAATATCAAAATTAGCCTAGGGTGAAATTTTGGTACATTTCGGATAACTTTCATATTTTGATGAATAGTGAAAATTTCTAAATTTTAATTAAAAACAACTTTTTTAATCAAAATAATTAATAGTGATAAATTATGAATTTGAGTGGTTTTAAAGTATATTTAGAATATATTTTTACCATTCAATTTAATGTTTATCATTGGACATAATTTTACAATTAAACCGAACATAAACAAGTGTCAATCTTTTGATAGTTATTATCTCTTAAAAACACGCTTTTTGTTTTGACAGCGGGAATTAATTTTAAATTAATTTCTGCCACTTCTGTGTTTTGAATTTAGGAAAATGGATTCCATATTTGGAATCAGGATGTTCAAATTGTGTAAATAGGTAACTTTTATTTTTAGACATTTTGAATAGTTACTGTGGTAAATATTTTATTTACCATGGTTAAAGGGTAAATCCGGTAAATAAGGGTTAAAAAATAATATTATAATAATAAAAAATTACCCTAAAACGTGTCCTAACCTTATTGGTGGACACATACCCGACCATGGGAATCCTTTGGTCAATTTGGGGACCCCTTGGAGCCACTTGTATGTGGTAGGGACACTTTATATTAATAAAGTTAAAATAAAAATAAAAATGGCATAAGCTTACATCTTTTAGAAGAACAATTTTTACATAGGGTTATACATGTTGGATTTTCGATTATAAATATTCATTAGAAAGCTAAAGAGATTTCCTACATAATGATATTTTATTTATAATTTTTAGACATTATATAATTTATTTTATTTATGACACAATGATGATGCAGTAATTACTAAAATAGTGAAAAATAAAAATAATTGATCTTATAAATACCCAAATAATTATAATATGAAACTTTTAATGAATTAAACTAATTTTCTAGGATAATATGATATATTAGGATTGATTTAATTGACTTTGTTCGAAGTAATAAATCTGTTATGAGTTTCACAAAAATCAACTATTGAATAGTGTCAAAATTGACATAAAAGAGTTCTTAAAACAAATATTATATTATTAATTGATATTAAATTCCTAAAAATCTAAGGTTCGGCCAAGAGACTTATATTATGATAGGTTCCTCATTAATGGACCACTTGGGGGTCTCTTGGATGTATATAGTAAGTTTATTAATCATATTATATAAAAATACAAAGAGACATTGTAAAAGTGAAACTAATTAACTTAGAGTTAATACTTAAAGATAAGGTTAATATAAGTACCCAAACCTGTCTAAATTCTATTGGATGAGTTGTTTTCGACCTATCCACACCTCATCCTTTGAATAGTCAACTTTGGAGCCTTTGTAAACCGAATATGAATTTATTATAAATTAATATTTCTAGCTTTTCCAAAGGTGCCCCTCACCCCTCTTATAAAAGGGCACTCCTCCTTCTCATTTCTTCACACCTTCAAAGCCTTTTTGTTCGGCCAAACTCTGCCCAAAAACTCTCCCAACATCCCTCAATACAACCTAGAGGCCTTAGTTTGATCAGAAAGCCAACCTAAGGAGCCCTTTTGATCAAATCAAAAGGAAGAACCCGAAGAAGAGGTAATGATTTCACCACCCTTTTCTAAGTTCATTTCTTCTTCCACTTCTTCTTCCTTTGTTCTTACCATTCTGAAATAATAACTCCAGTATCTCACATATACTGTGATGTTATTATAAATATGGTACAATCATATTCAGTATTCTATCCACCCTTTGAATAACATGTCACCATACGTGCGTACGTACGGCTTACCGTCTCCACGTCGTGGTGTAATTGTTATTCAATATAATATTATTTGGATGGGTATAATAATGATGTGTAACTCATGTAAATAATAAATATAACATGTTAATTATTCTGTATATATGATATACCATCCATTTATATATTATTTTAATATCAAAAGAATGATATTGTCGCTCGTGCGTACGTACGGACTACCGTCTCCACGAACGCGATGAGATTCATTCTCCATCGTATACATTCAAGTATAATTATCATTTGATGATTTAAAAATGATGTTTAAGGACTGTATATCATTCTGGATATGAATAAGATACAACAACCATGGCTTATGTAACAAAACATATAAAAGAAAATGAGTAAGTTAACTCCCGAAACGACGATAATTCTAAGATATTATTAACAAATCAATGTTAAAAGATCATATATGATATCATATTAATATATATGATTCTTTTATAATTTAATAACAACTATTTCACCATTATACAGGAGGTTAACCTACCCCAACCAAGGAAAAGTACAAGGTAAGGGTTATTTCACAATCTCTTCATTATCCGAGGTTGTTTATATGTAATAATCTACTGAGATCTCTTTATCATCCACATCCATGTTTCTTAAAAATGTATTTCAAAACATTTTTACTATTTACAAGAATATGGGTTAAAGTCATTTATACCTTTTTTGACTTTTTATAAGAGGTTTATAAAGGAATCTTTCCGTCGTTTTCAAAACAAGGTCCTTTTTAACCTTTTCGACAGAATTGAGGTAAGAATGTTTTTTTTTAACTTATACGGCGGGTGCGGTTATTTTACGCCGTTATAAAATCTTCAAAGCTTTCCTTACAAGCTTATAAGAATATTTTCAAAGAAAATGTTTTATTTTATATGGATATTAAATGATTTCAAAATAAAAGGATATATTTCTTTAAAAAGAATTTTGATTTCATCTATGTCAACATCCTTTGATGGATTTTAAGATTATTTGAAGTTGATTTATTATGATACAAAACTTCTATATTGTATTGAAGGTTTTGTGATATGTTTGACTGTGGATGTGATATTTTTATACCATTCATAGTTTATTGTGAAAGTATTGACATTTCGTATGCTAGTTTTAATACGATGTTATGTTTAAACCTTTTCATATGGGAATGCATTGGACTTAATAAGTGACGGGTGGAGCCCGCTATAGCTCCTCGATGCATCGGTAGGTCTCATGAGACAAACTAGTGTCTTGGCACAAGTCCTTGACAAAATCTTATTTGTAGTCTTGGCACGAGGCCTTGGCTATGTGGTTATGATAGTCTGGCATTATGCATTCCAACATTATGAAAGTGGTTATTTATTTTTGCATGTGATTATTCGATTAGTGGAATATCCATGTGAATAAGTAAATGGCATTATTTCATTTTATTTATGCCATACCATGTTGAAAGTTCATGTTTAAAAGGCTTTTGTTTTAGTTATACATTGCCTTAAATGTTTATTCTTATTGATGAAAGTTTCCGCTATATTGTTATCCTTACTGGGCATTTGAGCTCACCCCTTTTCTATGTTTTATTTTTCCCAGGAAGTGAAGATGTAAGTTATGAATGACCTGCAGGGATATTATGAGGGGATTGTAGTGTGGACTGTGGAAACATTATGTTGTTGTAGTAGTTTTTGATTTTATGATGTAATGTAAAACTTATGAATATATCTAGTGTTTCCAAGGCTACTAAACCAATCGGTCTTTCGAGATTTGATCTTTCTTGTGATCATGCCAATGTTATGTAATAATGCACTGACTCTAGGAAACTAGGGTCGGGGCGTTACAACAAATACTATTATGTCATGATTTCATAAATAATATAATTTTTAATAATTTTTTTCATGTGTAATTGTATATTTTTACACCCTTACCATTATAAAGAGATATAGGATGTCTGGAACTTGTCTATAGAATAATCAAGTCATGAAATTATATATTTTTTAAATTCTTTTATGTATTATTTGTGATAAATTATTCTATTTTAATAATATATTGATCATATAACATGAATTATTCAATATTTATTTATCCTCTGTCACCTCTTGAGTGATAATTTTATAAAGGGATTTTAAATTAGGAATATGATGATGGGTATATATTTTGCATGATTTTTGTTTCTTATAAATGAGTGGTTTTGAATTAGTATAATATTAATATTGATTTATAATCATATTAAATATATATCTTATAATAATGGTAATGAATAAGGGTGGTAAGTCAATTTAATATTGATGAATTTGGGTTATAAAAATTTTCTTAATATTTATTTTGATTTTATGATTGGATTTTAATATATTCTAGTTTGATTTTTTATTTTGATCATAAAAAATAAAATAATATGTTTAGTATTAAATGAAAGTTAATTATTGAATATAATTTACATAATAATATTTTAAATAAATATTTCAACTCTATTCAAAAGTAAATATAATTTTATGTTTATAAAAAAATCATTTTAAATTAATTTACTATCACAACTTCTAAGGAAGAAGAAATTATCTATTAATATTTTTCTTTGTTTTATATTTTAATTATTTTTAATATTGAGATTTAAAGAGTTGAAAATTGATAAATTTATATAGTCCAATAAATTTTAATGCTCATGTTCCCAGTGCATTAACCTTGGACATTATAAATACTTCAACAAACTAGTTTTAGTTTTTGGGACTATGTAATTTAAATTTATAAAATTTAAAATCAATCCTTCTGAAGTGATGATGTCAAAATATGGGTAAATGTTTTTGAATTATTTTCAGGTTCTTTGAACATCTCTATGAACTATACATTATAATAACAAATTTGTTTCATGACTTAAAACAATTCTACCCTATTTCTTAATTTCATTTTAATCCTTTTTTACATGAGTGGTTGTTCTTGATTTTTATCTCATAGGTTCTATATGCATGAGTTGAAATCCAATTACTTTATAAAGGAGTACTAATGACTATAATACCAAAGATTAAAATATTGAGATCAAGAGATATATATTTATCCATAAAAGATCATTGATACTTCAGCATAACCACCTCGATGTAAATGAGAATGAAACTGGATAGGCCGTCAAGGGAACCCCAAGCATATAGTGTGAGATAAAAAATAATGGGAAATAAACTTTTTTATTATGTAATTTGTTTTTATAAATGTAAATTATTTAATAAAATCCAATTATTTTGAGTTAAAATAAATAATTCTATAAATTGCCTAAAATGTTGAGTGGTTCGATGGCCTAAAAATTGAGGATCCACAAAAACACCACTGCAATTTAATATATAATTTTTCTACTTATAAGAATAATTTTGTGTTTGAAAATGATATAAAATTGAATTCATGTTAATTATTAATAAAGGATAGTGCTAACAACTAGTTTAAATTATTACCAAAAATATCAATAATATCATGGGATGATATTTGAAGAAATTTTCTAGAAATGAACTTCCCACCCTCATATACAATGAAACATTATAATGAATTTAAAAATTTCACAATCAGAGTAGGGAACACACATTTAAGGCATGAGAATAATTTAAGGATATTCTTAGGAGGTTCTCACACTTTGGGGTAAACCTATGGATGAATTGTTTTAGTATGAAACCTATTTCGTGAGTCATTTTTCATGAAATAGTGGAATGAGTATTAATAAAAAAGGTGGTAGATTAATATATTTTAGATTAATTTTTTATAAACATTATTTAGTGGGAATGTGAAAAGGCCCTATATGATGAGGTATTCACTAAATGGAGAAAAATATAAAGTTTTTATCCAATGTTGATGTTGTTTCTAAATAATTAGAGGTGGCAATTTTTATTCAAAGTATCAGAGGATTACCTGATCTTCAATAATGACTTTCGTGTGAGACATGATAAAGACCACAATTTTTAATACTACAATATCAAAATTGAATAGATTCAAAAGGGGAAGTGATATTTTTTGTGGTATAACCAAACTCAAAATTAATTTCAAAATAAATATAGATATAAATGATTGTAAGTAACCCAAAATTAAGGACTAAAATAATAAGGGAGCACTAAAAATTTTACTTCATCACAAAGTCATTTTTTTTTAAAAGAAAACAAACACCCCACCATATTATATAAAAAAATAAACATCTAATTAAACATAACTAAGAACTATATCCACAACATAAATAATTATATTAATAATATCAAGAGTTTGGGTCCCCTTTAAATGTTTTTATGAAACAATTCATCAAAAAAAAGTAAAATAGCTTATGAAAGTTGAGATAAAGCTATTGAATCATGAAATATTATAGAATAGTCATAAATACTTTATTGGTAAAATTAAATACCACTTTGGTTATGTTTCCCAATATTTTTTAAGAGATAACTTGGTATACTATGAAGAAATATCAAGGTTGCAAGGGATGAGGTTAATGTTTTCTTTAAAGATCAAAAAAGAAATTAAATGAAATTATAAAATATCTAACCTATATTATTGAGTAATTCATTTTCATTTATAAAATTTACAAAAATATCTTAATAAATAATTATTGGTCATGATAGTTGATGGAGATGAAAATGTTCAAGGACTAGGATCTGAGAGAAGGGGGGTGGGTAGTGGATGTCTATTTACAAGTATATTTCCCACTGGAAGTCTAGTGAAAGAACACTAAAAGTTCAATGGTATAAATAAGTGGAATACACCTCATCTAATAAAGCTCTTGTGGGGTCCATCCGATATTAGGTGGGAATATTCTATTTCATAGAGAGGTGTAGATTTATAACTTGGGGTTTAATTTTAAAAAAACACAACCCCCCCCCCCCCCAATATAGTTTTCCATGCTATTATACAATTTTTTCCCCTTGGGATCTCTTAATTAATTCCCCATCAATATTCTCTATCCAAGGTATTGATCTTCAATAGGTTTTTTTTACATAATTACTACGAAAGACAATTTTTGTCTGACCTAAGGTAGGGTTTCTCTTATACTTTATTTTTTATGTAACCTTTGTAACATTTTCAATCCTTTATCCACATCACCTCTCTTATAGAGTTTTTATATGAGTTTTACCTTCAGTTTTTCTTCCTCTTGGTAGTGAGAGGTGCCTATTATCATCGTTCATAAAGTGATACTTCTCTTAAACATGTTTTATTTAAATTTACCCATTAATCTAGAGAACTAATTCATCTTTTTATCTAACATTGGGTTTTTTAAAAAAAAATTAGTGATTCTCTGTGGTGTGTTGTGGGCGATTCTCTGTGGTCTCCAACTGCATTCTAGGTGGTGACGATGGGATATGGGAGGTCGGGCTACCATCTGGTGGTCTGGTGATTTTTTATGCTTCTGTATTTCTTTGCAGTCATCTAGTTTGGGATATGCTAGCTCATTTGCTGAGTCCGTGCATTGATGTTGATTTTTTTGTTTCTAATTCTGTGGTCTAAAAATTTCTGGTTCTTTGGCATTCTGTGAGGCTTGGTGTTTCGGATAGAAGGTTTTTGATATTCGTCTATGTTGGATGCTTGTGAGTTATTTGGTTTTTGGTTGATTATGTATTTTTGTTTTTATCGGCCTACGGATGGAACGAGGACTACGAAGGTTTTCTGGAAGTGATATTGATTTTTTTCTGGGTTGGCTGTGGCTCTAAGGGATTCTGTAATCAAGTTTTTGGAGGAGGATGCATCTTTTGATTTGTTCTGATTTTGTGAAGATTTATTTGTTCTGATTTTTTGAATTGATGAGGTGTGTTCGCTTGTGCACTATGACCTTAGTTCATGATATAGTGCATCCAATTTATTTTCAAGGGACTATTCCAGAGGATTTTTAGATCATGGAGCATTCTACTTAACATCGCTATTCGGAATTGGAAGTTTTGATAGGGTACAACACTTTCCATCAGTATCGGGCCCGTGTATCCTGCACTTGACATCTAACCGAGCAGCGATGGGAAGGTGGACGATGATAATATTGTTTTTGTTTCTTGGGTGGAGCTTCTCCTTTATTATGAATTTAATTGTATTTGGTCTTGATGTCCTTCGTCGTGTATGCATGGTTGTGTTTTATGTCTTTGATGTCATTCTGGTTTCCCACTTTCTCCTCAAAAGTGCTTTTGAAATAAAAATTTAATTTTCAGTCAGTCATAGATATTTGTGATGATGAAAATAGTGGTGTGAGTTTCCTCATAAAATTTATATTGGTTATGACATTTTTTTAAGTTTCAACCTTGTTTGTGAATTAATAATAATTCACATTGATCTAAATTAATTTTATAAGTGATGAATTCCATGTTATATTTTATAACTAATCTAATTACTATGACATCACTTGTAAGGGACTAGCCTTAAAAATTACATAATCTTGAGTTTTAGTCAATAATTTACTTTCACTCACATTATTGATCATTTCTGGTTTAGAGTTTTAGGGAATTAAAACATAGTTCATACATAAAACCACACACTTATACAAATTTGATACTAATAAAACAAAATCCATTTCTTCAAAAATATAATACTTTTAAAACAAAAAATGTTTTCTCTTCATGGTCAAGCATCATAATGTTCCCCATGATCTCAACATTGTCTCTATTATCCTTTAAGTCATGTCCAAAACATTTTAAAACATCGTATAAGCACAAAAATCTCATTAAGGGAAATAAAAAATAAATAAAACCATTAGACTGGTGAAAAACATGAAAACCAATTTAATGTTCTCTAAGATAATGAAACAAAACATTTTCACATGAATTACACACATATGTTCTTATCAAAGAAAATCATTAATACCAATAGAAAGAAATTAAAAATCCTTTAGGTGACTTAGTGAATCATATACGTAAAACCATTTCAATTGGAATAACTATACATCCAACATCCAATATTATTATTACCTATTGAATTGTAGAGATATAATGGGGATAAACCTTCATATAAGATATATCGAGATCACTCATGAGCTATAATGGGGCTCATCCCTTTATATAGTTTATAACGGGCTCACCCATGAGAGATAATGGGGATTAACCCTTCGTATAAGCTATATCAGGATCACTTGTTTCATATAATTCTCAACTACCATATCAATAATAAATCACGTTTTTCATAAACATGTTGAAAAAATCTTTTAATGTCACGACCCGTCACCCGAGGCTCGTGCCGTGACATCCCTTAAGCCCACCTCTTTTAGGCTAGGGGTTGGTAAGTAGCATCAAAGACATCAACCTTCAACTGGGAGACATTTTCTGAGTACTTGTACGCATGCACACAAAACCATGTCCAAAAAATGGAAAGGTAAAAAAGCATACCACAAAGAAACTTATGCGTAAAATTACAAACTATAGGTCAATTGGGCTAGAATACAAACCCAAAAAAAAGATAAAATACAAAAGGGATGTAAAAGAAACTCTAAATGTTGTCACTGAAAACCCCACATGATGGGTAAGTGTACAGTAGCAACTCGAAGATGTAGATGTACGCCCTACCTTCCTGGTCTCACTGGGCACCACCGGGTCCTGGGCCACGAAGTTCTCCATCAAGGCGACAATCCTCTGCACTAGACACAACAAGTGTGAGAAAAGACCATGCAAGGTTGAGTAACAATATACTTAGTAGGTACCCAAACTAGCAAGGAAATACAAAAAAAATTCCACAAAGAAAACCATGAGGCAAGATAGCTCGCACCGGGTACAATATAGAGTTGGAAAGTAAGGCCATCAGTCATATCATCAAACACCTTGGTTTGTTGGAGAAATCCTCCTCAATGAGTACAGTGGTCCTGCCGGGACACACCGAAGCTAATTACCACTATCCTTGGACTGTTTTGTAACTCATAAATGATTAGTACCATGGGTATGTTGGGTCACACAGAAGCCACTCCCCACTGTGGGCTTGTTGGGTCACACCGAAGCCACTTCCCACCTTAGCTATACTAAAATACTCCTAATGTTGAGTATCATGGTTCTGCTGGGTCACATAGAGCCACTTTCCACCATGGGACTTTCGTATCGCATAGATCCAATTCCCACTAGGCCATCATAACTGACCCACATAGGTTCTCTTATCAGCAGTCTTTAGGTCTCAGCTAACTACATGGATTCCGCACTCAGTGCGCTTGATTTCAGGAAAACTGCATCTCAAGCCATTCGATGAATATCAACTTCTATTTAATCTTCCATAGAGTATAAAAACAGATATTCCTCATCGCGAGCATTACAACTCCGCAAATGGATCATCAATCAAACACCTATTTTGAAAGATATTGGGGTTTTCCAAAAAGGGACGGGCTGGGTTCGGGTTTGGTCTGACTTAGTTGGACCGACCTGACTCGGGGTCCACTGACATAAATATAGCCTATCTTGGGTCTATCTTAGCCTGATGGGGTGGGTAAAATCTGTTGGGGAGTCCCACTCCCGGCCCGGTCCTCCATAGCCAGAGCGTCTCCCGGCTAGATGAGACGTGGCTAGAAGTCGCGTCCGCTTCCCCTACCCTGCGGGTCGTCTGCGGGGCCACCTCATTCATGGTGGTGAATTGACTGCATCATTTTACTATGTGTGACGCAGCGTGGTACTACATTCATGACACACCAACATGGCCGGGTGGCCATGTCTACCCACTACTAGCTGCCAGCATGGAGGCCAGCGGCTCCTGCCGCACCTTCGTGGCGCAAGAAGACTACATCACCCCTTCTAATGCAATGCTGCCATCACTGGCATGCTAGAGGGTTCTTACGCAGACCATTGGGTCTACTCTAGTGTTCTATTCTTCACACCTCTTTCACATACGGTTTTTTGATGCTCCTTTTCATCACATTGTCTAAAAGAATGTAAAGGGAAATGACTTAGCACAAATTGATTCATCCTTTGAAGAAAACATCAAAAAATGACAAAGGCATGCACAAGCCTTCAAAATAACATGTGTCACGCAAGTTCCATCATTGTCACACATGTCCACTTGCGCAACGACTAATGGTCACACAAGTGACTTGAACGCCCTAAAGGATAACCGCCTGGGGTCTTCCCAAGCCTATAAATAGACCCTGTGGGCCCCCCATTTGGAGGGGGATTTTTTACATAATTCAGATTTAGAGCTCTGAAAGCCCAAGTCTCTTCTTCAGGTCTTCCGAACACTTCTAAGGTTATTGTTTACCTAGAATGGAAGGTCTAAACAAGAGGAGTAAGGTATAAGTTTTAGAATTCACTAGAACTTGCGCACCGAAGGTGTTTTACCCTTAAGGGAAATGAACATACTTGCGCGCCGCCCTACTTCCTCACCAAAACTTGCGCGCTTCTCTTCTGGAAGTACCTTAGGATAATAATAAAGTCATTGGTCAAGGATCACCCAAATATTACAATGCTGGTTTACAAACTCACAAGTACCCATATGTCGCGCAGGTATACCTGCGCGACCAGGACTTGCGCGCCCACGCAGTACATGCGTGCCTGCCAGGACTTGCGCGCCCCTACCTTTTTGGGTTACCTTCTTGCCCATTTCATCCCTCTTATGTCATTCCACCTCCCCTATTCAAGATTTAGTCTTCCACACACTCTTCAAATCCATTTATAGCATGATTTCTTGATTTTACTTCCTTATCTGAAAGGAATTATGTGGAATATCTCTCAAAATATAGTGATTTACACATCTATATGTCAATAAAGATTGAGATTTCATTCATTAAACCTCGTCCATTAAAGAAGAGAGAATCCCTTAACCAGGGCCTCCTTTTCAGGAGTAAGCTGCAGTCCAAAATTCTTAACCTGGGCCTCCTTTTTAGGAATAAGCCCCAGTCATAATTCTCAAATATGGGCACCCTCCCTAGCAATAAGCCCTAAGTCCCTTATTTTTTCAAGTCCCTTAACCTGGGCCTCCTTCTCAAGAGTAAGCCCCAGTCTTATTTTCTCTTAACTAGTCCTAATTTACCTTTGATCTGGGATTCCTTCAAAGGAGTAAAACCCAATCATAAGTCCTCTCCTAATTTGGGCATCCTTTTCAGGAGTAAGCCCCAAGTTAGAGTATTCAAATCTCCATGAATCACATATACCTTTATGGACCCTGTTCCTAGATTTCTTCCCTGAAGTAAATCCTAATCTCTATTTATCTGGGCAGTCATACATACATAAGCCCCACATTATTTCTTATGATTTCATCTTTCATGGCACAATTTTATAGTTTTACTAATACCTCTTGTTTCTCACACTGAGTAGGACTCACGTGAGCTTAGAGTGTAAAAGTAATTGTGACATCTTTCTTTGAGCCATCAATCATAAACATCATACTCCCTTACTATAACTACGTGGGTTCTGATTCCTTTTCTAAACAAAGGATACGTAGGTAGCCCATCTGCGGGTTTGATTCCAACTCTGAAATAATCCATGTCCTTCTGAATGACAATAAACATCAAGTGCCCCACTAAGTGGCTTTAAAACCAGCATGGTCATCATAATGACTGAGAGACTTCTATATAAATGTGTCGAAGGATACCATTGACCAAGAATCTCTAAAAAATAGATATGATTTTCTATCGATGAAGAACCTCGAATACATATAAATGATTCTCCAAATTTCCTACATATTTAATCATTGATTGTCATATTTGAAGGAAATCTCATTTTATAGTTGGTAATGTAATAAGGATTCACGAACATAACTTAAATCTATAAAGAGAGTCCCGAAGTAGACAATAATTCCCCTAAAAAAGCTATGATGAGTCTGACCTCCCATCCTCTCGACCAATGCAAATTCCTAAGCCTCATCAGTCTACAAACTAATGAGCGCTTACCTTTGGAATGTAGGTCCAAATGGATGTGGAATCATTGGATGTTTCCTGTTCTACGAACAAACCTATTAGAAACTGATTGGAATGTTTGAACCATCAATCAAAGAGGTCATCCCCAAATTCCGAGGGAAACAAAAAATGGTGAACCCGACGTGAATCCTTAACGAAGTTAAAATGATGTTTTACCTATTTGTTAGGCCCCTATTTAAAACTCAATGAGAGGGCCAACAAAAACAATCATTGACATATGTGCTCATCCAAAAGATGTAGTGGATGAATTTATCTTGATTACGTCTGTTATATCAAACATGCACTCTTTTCTATGATATTCTGCATTTCTAGAATGGCTGCTCTCAAGTTCACACCTATGAATACTACTGATGCAAATGCCACTGATGCTACTCCTGCTAGATCGTCATCTGCTCTAAGGATGACATCGCCTACTCAGCGTCTTCAACGCGGGGTATCAAATACGCTGGTTAAGGAGTATCGTCAACACGGTACCATCCCAACTCTGGAGGCTGCCCGACAAGACCTCCAAGTGAACAACTCACACCAGTCGTCCGAACAACGATGACCAGTGATCAAGAAGTAGGTGGTGCTAACCACCATCTCCAACCGTTTCGGGTCGTTATCCTCGGAACACAATCAGCATCCACTCCCATATTATGGGGAGGTGAATGAGCAGGTCCCTCAGGGCCTTAATTCAAGGAAGCGGGAGTCCTTCCCAAGGGATCCCATCAACAATCACCACTAGACTCGTGCGGCAGTGCACCCTCAACATGATGAGGGTGTCGACTCCAGGCGTTCGACTTAGGTTCCTCAAACCCGAGCAGGCAAGACGAACCACCAGAGGCGGAATCTGGTCAACAGTGAGGAGGTTCTCATCTCTGCCATATCCGGAGATGTCCACCAACCTAACTTGGTGGCAAGCAATGAGCGGGCACATAAACCTGCCCGTTTTAATTCCGCTATCTAGAAGACTCGTCTGGAAGCATCACATCAATCCCGCCAGGAAATTCCAGCGGAGTACTATTGGTAGGAACATACACATGTTTATACATCATCAGCTAGTTAGCAGGCTCGTCTAACTACATATGATGGAGCTCGTCAACTACATTCGGCGAAGTACAATCAGTAGGCACAAACACATGCTAGTATTAATCAAGCCTACCAACAGTCTCTCTTGGTAGCATTCTGAGAAGTTAGTCAGAAATCCCCGACAACAAACAGGAGGTAGACTCAACTTTTTGCCCCAACACTTGAGTACTGTCAGGATTCACTGATAGGAAATGGAGGACAGGAGTAGGCAGATACACCTACTCCAAGCACGGAATGGACGTATATCCCCATCTGTCAGCTAAAGTCACCAAGCATATTCTATCAATGGTGAAAGAGCAGAAGCAAATCCTTGCTCATATTTTGGATACTTTCTAGGGTATTATAACAACTTCAGCAGTATCTAAGGGAAAGACACATAAATCTATCCCTAACAGTGGAGTGACACATCAACAGTTCACTCCGGAACAGACACACACATATGTTCCAGTCCAAGAGGGTTGTGCGGCATACTCCCCCATATCATACGGACAACCAATTCAGACCCATAAACCTGATTTGAGTGGATATCGTCAGCCTAACATGGACATCTCTCCTGATCAGGCACATTCATCTGCTCAGAGCATCCACTTTCATCAACAAGTGGTTTCCAAGGCGAGTAAGAAGGCGTCTAAGAAGAAGACCTGCCCAACACAGTCAAAAGATCAAGATCCAATCTGTAACAAGGCCTTTCTTGATGCTGGAGTAATTGAAGCCCTCAGACAATTATCTGTTGGAATCCAAGATTCTACTCCCTCATTTCCCAATAGTGGGAACATTAATTCTGAAGGTCTTAAATAGACCCTTTCTCATGAAGGCTTGCTTCATGACAATTCTGTCGATCTTGAAGTTTCATCTTCAGATGAGAGCTACAATAACCCTTTGTGTGGCCAGAAGACCAAGGAGTAAGAGATCTCATCTTTTGTTGTAACCCACCATGGTGGTCCTCCCCAAGATGATGAATTTCGCTACAAAAGTCCTCTCCGCAATAGTGATCCACATTGCTCGGAAAATGCTCCAGTAGACAATATAGTGCCGTGAAATCCCTCTTATCTTGAGGCACTTCCAAATGCGAAACCAGTCATGTTTGATGCTTCATCGCTAGTAGGTGAAATACTTTCTCAATCAAAAGATAGCTCAGGGTGTAGGTCATTCTCCAAACCACCCCTAAGTCGTGAATCTTCTAGTTTAATCAGTGGTCTCTCTACCAATCTTGTTGACTCCGATGAAGTAATAAGGAAGCACAAGCTCTGGTCAAATCAGGTAGAATAATCTTTATTTAATGATAAAGAGGAAATGATGAACATGAGAAAACAACTGGTAAAAGGTGAAGTACCAGTCAGGTTTTGGATTCTGGTTGACTCTCAGTATGACATTCCAATGGTGTTGACGGAAGATGGAATCCATGATATTCATCTCAACATATGTAAAACTCGTTTTCAGTTGAATAAGAAAGTATTATCTTATGATGAATATGAAAATCATATTAAGATAATAGAAGGGTTACAATGTCATATTGATTTGGCATCTCTATCAGTCTCTCGATATTCGAAGGCTGAAAATCAACAGAGATCCCTTCGACATTCATGCCTTGGCGCACTAAGAAGATTGTGTCAGTTAATTTCCAATGCCCCATCTGATATTCATGTCAGAGGATGGGGTGTTCATGGATCACTACATTTCACTGTGCTTCCAGTCAGCAAAGCCCATCGAGAATGGTCTCATGCAATGTTATTTCCCATGGCCGGCCAAAGTCAATGGGCTTTGTTTGTAATAAAAAGCTTTCCCAAGAAAAGGCTTCAACTAGTTCCTCTCAAAATCAAGAATATAGAGAACAAGTTGTTGAATTACTCCTGCATCAAGAAAAGAATATTGAACAGGCCTCTTGTATGGAGCAAGAACATCATCATGTGACAAAAGTTTCAGAAATCATCCAACGGTCTTTTGAACTAGGTGATAAAAGTGGATACAGGTTAATGCATCCAGCTAATTTCCGGACTAAGGTTCGCAAGATCAGGAAAGATTTTAAGAAATTCTCAGACATATCATGTCAAGGGCCACCCCAGCTTGCCAGACTAGGGACTCTATTAAACCAAACCTTGGAATCAACAAATAGGACTCGAGGAGTTGAGTGGGAACAGCTGGAATAGCCCCAGTCCACCAGACTGGGGACTTTTTGAAATCATCAACCCCATACTCAGAGAAAGTCAGTCTTTTCTTGACTGGGGGAGAAGCCTCAAGTAGAACGAAGAGCCAAATTATCAGGATATTCCCTCCAAATTATGGTTCGTCGAGAAGTTCTTGAGGGATCGAATCAATAAAAGGCAATGTCTAATCAAAGACATGGATGAAGACAATATCAAAGAAATGATGATATAAGGGATGCGATGTATTATGCATTAATAAATGTCATCAATGCGGTTGTTGTTGATCCACCAGATGAGGCTCACTCAGAAGACTCAGATGAAGAGGTTCTTGCTCAAGAAGATGTACGCACCAACACAAATGAAGAAGGTGTGCATACACGAAATCAAAGGATTACTCAGAACCTAGGTAATCCTTAAAGTAACCCACTTCCCCCTCTCCGAAAAGGATCCAACAAAGGGAGGGGAAAGAATCAGGTTACATATCCTTCCTTTGGAGAAGGCCAATCGATCTCACTAGAGGAAAGGTTTGCACAACAGGAGGAAGAAATGAAGGAATTAAGGAGGTTGAATGCAGAACTACTTCAGGGTAGTCTTCTTCTTAAGCGTTCTGGACTTAGTCAGCCAAGGGAATTTGTTGCAGCTACTGAGATGGATCAAGAATATCCTCTTCTATCAGTACACCCTCATAGGTCTAATCCTATGGGTCAAGTGCAACAACAGTTGGCAGTGCTACCATTAGTTGCAGCACCAACCGCCACATCTATCCGAGCTCCAGTCATTTCACCTACCCAAGTCCAAGTTCAACCAGATGTTTCTCAAAAGTTAATAACTACCATTGAGTCATTAACATCTCGGTTAGAAACTATGAAAGGGAAATGTGCACAGGTTCAACCAGAAAAGAAAGTTTACCCTAAATGGGTAGATTCAATCTCTCCTCCATCCAGTTTGAGAAACCCTGTATTCCCTATTTTCAATGGATCAGGTGACCCTGAACATCATTTTACGCATTACGTGTCTTGTTGTGATCCTATGATGGGAACTCCGAAGCAGCAAGAAGCAGTAAAACTCAGATGCTTCATACGGACCTTGCAAGGACCAACCTTTGTCTGGTATACAAGCTTACAATCTCGATCAATTACCAGATGGGAGGATCTTCGCCAAAAAAATTTTCTTCAGTTCAGCTCAACATTGCCAAAGACAAAAGTTTTCGATCATAAATACTGTAAGAAAAGAGAGAATGAAAGGGTCTCAGATTTCATTGCTCGATGGAAGGGATTAACATATTCTCTATGATTAGCACTCCCTCAAGAGGAATTGTTTCCAATCTGTGTGGAAAATCTGCATGACGAATTACGCACGCCATTGATTCATGTGAAATACATAGGAGGGTTTCGAGACCTTACTTCAATCGCTTAGCAGATTGAAGATTCCCTTATATAGGCTAAGGCTAAATCTTGTGTAATTCCATCAGCTCCAGGAAGGAGAATGGGTAAAGAAAAAACTGCTACATTTATGCTTAAACAAGGACCTGTACCTGTTTCTACTTCAAAGCCTTCATCTTCATGAAGGGATCCACCTCTTGAGCGCCAACAACAAAGGCAGTTTTGTCCAGATGATCAAATAGATCATAGACGAAAACAATTTGAGGATCTAAAGAGCAAAACATACTCTTTACGAAATGAACAAGTTCCTGGTTACTTCAATTCGGCTCTGGAGAATAATCTGGTTCAATTTCCAAGGCCTAAGAGGTCAAACAAGGAAGGAGATGAAGACCATCCCAATTATTTCTCCTTTCATCAAATGTTGGGGCATCCCATCTAGGAGTGTCTTGTCTTCAATGAC
The DNA here is from genome assembly GCA_963277665.1 of Viscum album. NCBI lineage: Eukaryota > Viridiplantae > Streptophyta > Magnoliopsida > Santalales > Viscaceae > Viscum > Viscum album. Next base: position 1,356,879,933 of record OY728166.1, on the reverse strand, counting down.
CTCCTCCAAAAGATGGTTGACTCGGGACAAGTCAAACTGAAAGGTTCTTCAGCTTACGTAGCATGTGTTACAGCTATAGTTCTAGAGGAGGAAGGTGAATGTCAAGAAGTCAAAATCAAAAATGCACAAAAGTATGATGATTGGATGGTTAGAAAGATAATCAACCAAACTCATGCTATTTTGTGAACACAATTAAAGAAACCGATTGTGTCTTCTACCATGAATGTTGCACCAAAACCCTCTTCATCAGAGGGAATGTCCTCAAAGAAATGGCATGATTCCAAGAAAGAAATAGAATTAGAAGAAGTTGAGTATGTGTCAAAGCCTAAGTTGTCTTTGACTATGGCGGACTTCATGCCATCTACTTCAAAGCCACGGGCACCGCACCACCAAATGGAACAGCCTAAACCGGATAATCAGGCAGAGTCTTCATCAAACGAAGAGTTAATCTTCAGTTCTGTTAATATGATTCAATTAACATATCCATATGCCAGTCACAATTTTGATTTCGATGATCCTGAATTCCCTATATCAAACAAGGGAATCAGAGGAAGTTCGAGAGTCTCAGGATACAGGGGAAGACGTGGATCTTTCAGAATCCACTATTCCAATTCTACACCTGCTAGAACTGTGTACACAGCAGAAACTCTTGGTAGAGCCCTTCAGCGAGCTCAGCAAGAACAAGAAAGTTCTTCTACAAATAGCAAATTCAGTCCTGGAACAGTTATTTTGGAAGACTGGTTGAAGGTTCCATATTCATCCTCTCATCAAGTAAATGGATCTAATTGGTCAAATATTCCAAAACCAGGAATATTTCCAACTCCTATCCCAATACAAGATGCATCAACTTCCAAAGCATCTGCTTCCAAGGTACCTGCTAAACCACATATTTTTGTTTGGAAACGTAGACCTCTGGATCAAAAGTATGATGTATTGAAACACTTGGCCCATGTACCGGCCAAGTTATAAATTCTGGATGCTTTGAATCTATCAAAATATCTTCAGGAAGCACTCATCTAGGCATTGTCAAGTCCTCAGGAATTTGAAACAGAAATTTCTACAGCTGAATTCTATCACATAGAGAATAATCCTGCAGAATTCCATTCAATAATAGCATTTACTGATGAAGATGATGTTGTGCATGGGAATATTAGACCTTTGTACTTATCTGGAAAGGTCAATGGTGTAGACGTCCGAAGAGCGTTCATTGACAATGGTTCAGGTGTCAACCTCATTCCCATTCGTACACTTTGTCAATTGGGCCTCACAGAATCTGATTTATCTCCTTCTACTACAATGTTACAAGGATATGATAAAAATTAACAAGAACCACTGGGAAAAGTTACACTCAAAACTCAGTTTGGAGATCTTGTATCCAATTCGGATTTCATGGTTGTTGATCAAGACTCAACTTTCAACATCTTCCTTGGAAGACCCTAGCTACATCAACACGCGGCTATCCCTTCATCATACCATCAATGTCTCAAATATTGTTTCGATGGTCATGTTGGGACATTTTATGGTGATAAGGACCCTTTCAAGCCATGTGAGTCTCAATACATTGAGGAGGAATTCTATCACATGAAGGTAAGGGAGAAATCCAGAACAAAGGAGATTACAAAAGTTAATGCTCCATATGGATTGGAGAAGATTCCAGTAAATCCATTTACACATGTGAGTACAGATTATGTGTTGCCTATCAGTCAAATTGAAAAGATAGACCCAAATCAAAATACTCTTATAGAAAGATCCATAATGTCTATTACGACAATCGAGCTAGACAACATGGGAGAAATTGGTAACCCACCAAGCAGTGATAAAATCACAAATGGTGATGTCTTCATTTCATCTACTGAAATCCAACAAGTCTATACTTCACCAATTAGGCCAAAATAAGTTATATCAACATCGGAGGTGAACAATGATGTCGATTCTCAATCCATCATCTCCTCTTTATTTCCCAAAGAAGACCCTTCATCATCAATCGGGTCGGAAATGGAAGCTTCTTCTTCAAGATGTGAAAATTTTAACATCTCTTATGATCAAGAAAATTCTGTTTTATCTTCTACTATGTATGTATAAATGGAAGAAATAACATATGATGAAGAAGAAGGGGAATATCTCCGAGATGCACCTCCAGCATTTGAAGAGGGTATCTCTACCACTATGGATGAACTTAGAGAAATAAATTTGGGTACAAAAGAATATCCATGCCCCACTTTAATCAGTGCGGCCATGACTCTTGAAGAGCAAGAGATGTATATTTTTTTTCTAAAGAGAAATAGAGATATATTTGCTTGGAACTATATAGAAATTTCGGGGCTTGATCTTGATGTTGCTACTCATCATTTGGGTTTACCAGAAGAACATCGAGGATTTAAGCAATCCGTGAGAAGAACACACCCAACTTATGCTTCCAAAATTGAGGTTGAAGTGGATAATATTATCAAAGATAACTTCGTCAAATAATTTCAATATCCCAAGTGGTTTGATAATGTTGTCCCTATAAAGAATAAGAATAGACAAATTAGAATTTGCATCGATTTTAGAGATCTTAATCGGCATTGTCCTAAGGATGATTTCCCAGTTCTGATTACAGAACTTTTAATTGATGAAACAGCTAGCTATGAAGCACTTTCATTCATGGATGAATATTCCAGATATAATCAGATCCAAATGGCCCCAGAAGATGAGGAATCCATAGCCTTCAGAGCCCCTCAGGGTGTGTTTTGCTACTGGGTAATGCCCTTTGGCTTAAAGAATACAGGTGAAACATATCAGCGTTCCATGCATCGTATCTTCAAACCCTTCTTAGAGAAGTTTTTTGAATCCTATTTAGATGATTTGGTGGTTAAATCCAAACAATGTTCTAATCACTTGGCTGATTTGGAAGTCATATTCCGCAAGCTTTGACAACATAATTTAAAGATGAACCCCTTAATGTGCTTTTGGGGTAACCTCAGGAAAATCTCTCGGCTTTGTTGCATGCCATCGTGGTATTGAAGTCGATCCTGAGAAGACCAAGTCAATCCTTGGTATGTCACCTCCTCAAAATTTTAAATAATTAAGAGGTATTCAAGGACAATAAGCCTATATTTGGTGTTTCATCACCAATTTGGCAGGCAAAAGTTTACCCTTCACCAAATTGATGAAGAAGGGAGTCACTTACCAGTGGACTGAAGAATGTCAAGAAGCATTTGATATTCTCAAGAAATACCTCTTGAGTCCACTGGTACTCATGCCACCTGTTGAAGGAAGACCACTTATCCTCTACGTGACAACTCTAGAGAGATCATTGGGTGCCTTTCTTGCTCAAAAGAATGATGCTGGGAATTAAAACAACCTCTACTATCTCAGTCGAACTATGCTTGAATCAGAAACCCAGTATTCAAGTATTGAGATGTGCTTCCTGGCATTAATCTTTGCAGTTCAGAAGTTGAGACACTACCTGCAACATCACGAGGTCCAATTGATATCTCGCAATAACCCACTCAAATTTATACTTAGTCGTCCAATGATTACAGGATGTCTGGCAAGGTGGGTAGTTATTTTATAGCAATTCGACATTCAGTATGTGTCTCAAAAGGCGATAAAGGTCCAAGATCTGGCTGATTTCCTGGATGAACACCCTTCAGTGGAAGACACATCTTCAGATGTTGAACTACCTGATGAGGAATTCTTCTCTATTCAAGAAAGTACACAGGCATGGGAAATGTATTTTGGTGGTGCTTCCAGAAGTCCAACTGGGAGGGAAATGGAAAATCCTAAATTCAACAAAGTTGTATTAGGAATTGTGCTCATTTCTACAGAAAAGGAAGTGTTACCTTATTTCTTCTAATTGTGGGAAGGTGGTACCAATAATGAAGCAGAATACCAAGCTCTCATCGTAGGCTTGGAATTAGCGCTTCAAGCACAAGTTAACCCCTTAAAGGTGAAAGGCGATTCAGACCTGGTAATCAAAAATGTGAATGGGGATTATTCCATCAGAAAAGAAGAACTAATCCCTTTGTATGATTACGTCAGAGAGTTAATGGCAGAATTCCCTTTAGAACCAACATTTTCTTATGTCCCAAGATCACAAAATGCTCAAGCTGATGCACTAGCTAATATAGCCACAGCTCTGGAAGATCCAAATCGGGACGAGACAACCATCAGTATTGCACACCGTCGTGCAATTTCACCTTATGTCCGAATCAGAACAGGGGAAATTAATGAAATTAGTCCCATTCCTGAACCGTATGGTCATACTACAGGATGGATGTCACCTATCAGGGAATACCTTCAAAATGGAACACTTGCACCTGATAGAGCCGAGAAAGAACAAATCTGGCTACGTGTGGTCAATTTTACTCTTTATGATAGCCCAGGTTACCTAGAGAAAATTCTCTACAAACTTGGTTTTGATGGAGTTCTCTTCAGATGCATTGATGGTAAAGAGACAATGACTATCATGAAAGAAGTGCATGCAGGAGTCTGTAGTGCCCACCAGTCTGGACATAGACTGTCTGATCAGATTCGAAGGCTTGGATACTTTTGGCCTTCAATGATAAAAGATTGTGTTGATTTCACAAAGAAGTGTCATTCATTCCAAGTACATGCCAACATCATTCATCAACCTCCAGAGTTACTTCATACAGCTAAATACTCATGGTCATTTTCCATATGGGGAATGGATGTGGTGGGACCTTAACCTTCAGCTACGCCCAAGTAGTTTAAGTACATTCTTACTGCTACAGAGTTTTTTCCAAATGGGAAGAGGCAATACCTCTCAAGGAATGCAATTCTAAATGTGTTGTTAGCTTCATCAAGTCTAACATCATTACCATATTTGGTGTCCCTCATACCATATTGATAGACAATGGCACCAAATTCTATTCATTTGAGGTGAAGAAGTTGTATCAAGAATACAACATCAAATCCAACCATTCATCTCGGTATCATGCAGTAGTCAATGGAAAGATAGAATCCTTCAACAAGACTCTTTCAAATATACTGCAAAAGATGGTGGATAAAGATAAGAAGTCATGACCTGATAAACTCTTTCATGCTTTATGGGATTATCGGACTACCACTCGCACTGCAACGCGGTCAACTCCATATTCATTGTTATATGGAACGAAATTAGTCTTGCCAATTGAAGTTCAACTACCCTCTCTCAGAGTTTCCATTTGTGATCAATCATCTACAGATGAATAATATCAAAAGCAATTGAATGAATTGGAACGGTTAGATGAGAAAGGATTGTGTACTTTGGACCACTTGGAAGTCTATCAGAATCGAATAGCATGAGCTTTTAACAAAAAAGTTCATATTCGTTCATTCACTTAGGAAGAATTGGTATTAGTTCTCAGAACTCTAACGATACCAGGAAAGAAACCTCCCAAGCTTGAGCCAAAATGGGAAGGACCTTACTCAATACATAGGGTCTACTCCAATGTAGATTATTCTTTAATCTCAATGGATGGAGAACTCATCACTACTCCAACCAATGCCATATTTTTGAATAAGTATTTTGTATAAACACAAAATGCATCATAATGGTCCGATATGACCTTAAACTGCATCACCGTCTAGCAAGATGTTAAACTGCATCACCAATGGTTCGGTATGACCTTAAACTGCATCATCAACGGTCCAAGCATATGACCATAAAATATTTTCAAGTACCTTACATCTAGTAAGACATTGAACTGCATCATCATCTAGGGTCCATGCATATGACTTTAAACTATTCGCGCTTTCATCCAACTTGATGTTAAACTGTGAAAAAGTCCCTAATACGTCCAACATGACATTAAACTGTGTCCCCCTTCATCGTCCTTGCTATATGACGTTAAAATATATAGAAGTCCCTTTTTTCCAACATGACGTTAAACTGTATTGTCCCCATCGTCCTAACTACATGATGTTAAACTGTACAGAAAATCCTTTAATACATCCTACATGACATTAAACTGTACTTTGCCCCTGCTACATGACATTAAACTGTGCAGCACCAATAGTCCTAACTGCAAGACCTTAAAAATACATAGTCCCTTCATATGTCCTACATGACATTAAATTGTGCATCGTTAGAGTTGTTGCTACCTCTTGTTTCTCACACCGAGTATAACTCACGTGAGCTTAGAGAAAACTTCAACCGTAATACCCTCTCTGGGCCCCTAACCATGCGTAAGTCCCAACATCATTTTTTTTATTATTTAGGTTGTTGTCCCCAAGAATGAATTGATCATTAATTCATTCTTTAATTGAACTATGCAGACTTTGATCCTTGCCTTCCAGGCTGTGTACGTAGGCAACCTCCCAAGGCTCAAGCCCAAAACCAATCTCCTCACATTGTTTCACCTCCATCTCATACGATGTTGATTCGTGAAACTGCCCTTAGAATCAATATCTCTACATTGGTTCACATTCATCCTTATTATACGACGTTAAACTTTACAACATTTTTGACCAGTATGATAATAAACTACAATATTCTTTGATACCTTCACCTGAGAGGGAACCATTATTTACATTTATTTTTCAATAATGTTTCATTTCAAAGACTACGTGCATACATGGAAATGCCCAAACCTTTTATCTTGGGTTAAACCATAATTTTACTAAAGTCCCCTTTGACCCTTCACACGTATGAACCAAATTTGCACATAGGGTATTTCTAGAACTACGTTGGCTTGATTACCATCCTTATGGGATACATAGGAATGTTTGAGTGTCCCTCAAATCCAACCCCAGGTATTTTTGGGCCTAACCCCAAATTCCACTTCCAGTCCCTTGGCTGAAAAGTCCCCCTGAAAACACACACTGTGTATTTCTTACAATGGTCCAAGCTATATGAACCTAAACTAATATATCTAATCCTTTTGTGCCACACGACATTAAAATGTAGTTTAAGAACTACGTATGGCTTGATTCCCATCCTTATGAGATACGTAGTGAAGTCCAACATTTCCATTCAGGACTGAGCCACAACATGATTATGGTTAGAATTGATCTGTGTATCTTTGTATACATTGGACAATACCCATCTTTATGTGTCATAAATCTAACCTTAAATATTTTTAGATCTTCATAACCCTTTTCTATACTTTTAGTCACAAAAATGTCAAATTTCGTAGAGTTCTTTTACCTGACTATACAGCATCTGCCCTTAGGCGGCCTTGCATAAACAGTCCACATAATAGACTTGTCAGCCAAAAGATACTATTATTTGACTATGCATCCAGTTCCCTTAGGTGGCCCAACATAATTCAACCCCCTAACGGGTTTGTTAAATAATTGTAACTTCATTCTTGGGAAGAAATCCTCTTTTGTACTTATTGGTCTTAAATGACAGTATGTAGGGATCCACAAAAATAGCCACCCTTAACATATTTGTCCCATATCCTTTTTCATGATCTGAAAGTATTCAAGTCTATGGTTTATATTCTCCTTTCCTACATTTGGGTCATACTTTCGTAGGAGTGATATCCATCCAGTTCTTCAATAATCTTGTTCGGAAATATCTTCTCCATATTTAAGTACCTATTTCCATACAGAAAACTCTATACTTTGGAAAATTTGAATCTTTATAAACTTTCACTGTCTTTTAGCATTAGGAAAGTAAAATTCTGAGAGTTCTTTTTCCTGACTATGCAACACGTGCCCTTAGGCGGCCTTGCATAAACAGTCCACATAACAGACTTGTCAGCCAAAAGATACTACTATTTGACTATGCAGCCAATGCCCTTAGGTGACCCTGCATAATTCAACCCCCTAACGGGTTTGTTAAATAATGGTAACTTTATTCTTGGAAACTACTTCTTTTGATGCCTTTTATCTCTTTTTCATATCATTCCTCAGATTCAAATATTCTTAAGCCATAGTTTACATTTTTTCCCTCATACATGAGTATGGTAATATGTTTTCAGATAAATTGTCAAAGAATTGAGTCAATTCTAATTCATTTGGTCAAAGTTATTTTTGACCTTAAACATTAGACACTGTATGTCCGATGTTCATGGCTTTAAACTGCCCACAAAAGACAAAGGAACTCTGAATAAAAGTCAAGTTCCAGATCACTAAACATACATTTTGTATGATTTAGGTAATATTGAGCAATTAAGAGTTTCAAAGTTTGTAGGGTTATTTAGATTAATCCTTTTAAAAATAAAACTATGAATTCTAGGACCATTGGATTAGGTAAAATTTAAAGCATGTAGCAAAAGAATGCAAGTACAAATGATTGAAGATGAAAGTGTTTTTCATTGATACACAGAAGATAGAAGGAGATCCACAGACTAGAGTCTCTTCTCTTTTTCAAGAATTACAAAAGGCTTTCAACATAACTCTTCATTTGATTTACGGCATCCCGATCTTCATCAGTAACCACATGGAATTAATTCATTCAATTGGATACAATAAGAGATGCAGTGATACCAGCTCTTCTTGGAACAATTGTAAAAGGATGTTCTTTAGTGCGGTTTGAGAAAATTTTCTACTGATCAAATAGTGACTCGGTTTCTGTCTAAGAGTCTTGGAAGATGGATACATGGATTTGAGAATGGAGCATTGGAAGTAAAGATCCATTTGGAGAGAGTACTCTTTTCAGATATTGCTCTAGTGCCATGTTTGTCTTCTCTCCACCAACCGGCAGCGGAAAACATTTGAGCCCATGGGTTTTCTATTTTCATATCTTCATGGAAATGGCATGGAGGAAAAATTTGAAAGATCACACCAATGTTGCTGCTCTTAATGCACAGAATAACAAAAATAGAGGAGTATCAGTGCAGCTGCATTTCAGGCGTATAGTTCTTTGCATCTAGAACATTTATTCCTTGCAGATGACCATGACCATACAGGGATAGGTATATTCTCTGTGGGAAATTAAGAGGATATTTCTTCAAGTACATAGCCAAATCTGGGAGAGTGTTGTCGCAAATATCATTGTAATCACGTCCAACAATGTTCATCATGTCATCAATCCGCTTGCTAGCCAATTCATAAGTCATTCCGATTCTCTTGAGATCCACTAAACTTGCACAAAAGTTAAATAAACTAAATCTTAAATGGGTTTATTTTTCATAAAATTTGGGAAGGAATTCAGAAAAATGGCTAAGGAATTATGGCGTGCAAGTCTAAAACATGGCGCTCAAGTATGGATGTGTCGTGCAAGTATTTGGCATGCAAGTATCACCGCGCAGGCCTAGATACCTTGACAGCAGCGCGACATCAAGGAAATAGCGGTAAATAGAGCAACTTGCGCAGAAAATTCAACTTGCGCGGTGAGAGCTCGAAAGTTTCAAATCCATATGCTTTGTACGGAAGTGAGGCCCTATATTTATAGATAAGGCCGTAACCCTGTGCGCCATACCCTGCGCGACCAAAGGTCGTACCCCTGCATGCCAAATCCAGCGTGCCCAAATCTGATTTGCGCGAGAGACCTTGCGTGCCGCCTTTCCTTTAGTTTTCTTCTTTTCCTCAGAGTCACATCCTCATTTCTTTCGGATCCAACTCTGAGGGGGGACTTTTGTTGATTCTCCTTTTCATCACATTGTCTAAAAGAATGTAAAGGGAAATTACTTAGCACAAATTGATCCATCCTTTGAAGAAAACGTCAAAAATTGACCAAGGCATGAACAAGGCTTCAAAAGCACATGTGCCACACAAGTTCCATCACTGTCACGCAAGTCCACTTGCACGAAGACTAATGGTCGTGAAAGTGACTTGCGCGCCCTAAAGGATAACCGCCCGGGGTCCTTTCCAGCCTATAAATAGACCCTGTGGGCCCCCCTTTTGGAGGGGGATTTTTTCCAGAATTCAGATTTAGAGCTCTGAATGTCCAAGTCTCTTCTTCAGGTCTTCCGAACACTTCTAAGGTAATTCTTTACCTTGAATGGAAGGTCTAAACAAGAGGAGTAAGGTCTAAGTGTTAGAATTCACTAACACTTGCACACCGAAGGTGTCTTACCCTTAAGGGAAATGAACATACTTGCGCGTCGCCCTACTTCCTCACCAAAACTTGCGCGCCTCTCTTCGGGAAGTACCTAAGGATAATAATAAAGGAATTGGCCAAGGATCACCCAAATATTACCATGCTGGTTTACAAACGTGAAAGTACCCATATGTCACGCAGGTATACCTTCGCAACTAGGACTTCCACGCCCACGCAGTACCTGCGCGCCTGCCAGGACTTGCGCGCCCCTGCCTTTTTCGGTTCCCTTCTGGCCCATTTCACCCCTCTTGTGTCATTCCACCACACCAATTCAAGATTCAGTATTCAAGACACCCTTAAAAGCCATTTATGGCATGATTTCTTGATTTCACTTCCTTATCTGAAAGGAATTATGTGGAATATCTCTCAAAATCTATTGATTTACACGTCTCTATGTCACTAAAGATTGATATTTCATTCATTCAACCTCATCCTTTAAAGATGATAGAATCCCTTAACCTGGGCCTCCTTTTCAGGAGTAACCCCAGTCAAAAATTCTTGACCTAGGCCTCCTTTTTAGGAATAATCCCCAGTCATAATTCTCAAATATGGGCACCCTCTTTAGAAGTAAGCCCCAAGTCCCTTAATTTTTCAAGTCCCTTAACCTGGGCCTCCTACTCAGGAGTCAGCCCCAATCATATTTTCTCTTAACTAGTCCTAATTTACCTTTTATCTGGGATTCCTTCTTAGGAGTAAAACCCAATCATAAGTCCTCTCTTAATTTGGGCCTCCTTTTCAGGAGTAAGCCCCAAGTTAGAGTTTTCAAATCTCCATGAAGCACATATACCTTTATGGACCCTGTTCCTGGATTTCTTCCCTGAAGTAAATCCTAATCTTCTTTTATCTGGGAAATCATACATACATAAACCCCACATTATTTCTTATGATTTCATCTTTCAAGGAAAAATTTTCTAGTTTTACTAATACCTCTTGTTTCTCTCACCGAGAAGGACTCACGTGAGCTTAGATTGTAAAAGTAATTGTGACATCTTTCTTTGAGCCATAAATCATAAACATCATACTCCCTTACTCGAACTATGTGGGTTCTGATTCCTTTTCTAAACAAAGGATACACAGGTAGCCCATCTCCGGGTTCAATTCCAACTCTGAAATAATCCATGTCCTTCAGAATGACAATAAACTTCAAGTTCCCCACTGAGTGGATTTAAAACCATCATGGTCATCATAATTACCGAGAGACTTCTATATAAATGTGTCGAAGGATACCATTTACTATGAATCTATAATAAATACAGATGATTCCCTATCGATGAAGAACCTCGAATACATATAAAATATTCTCTAAATTTCCTACATATTTAATCATTGATTTTCAGATCTGAAGGAAATCTCATTTTATACTTTGTAATGTAATAAGGATTCACGAACATAACTTAAATCTATAATGAGAGTCCCGGAGTAGACAATAATCCCCCTCAAAAAGGTGTCTTGAGTCCGACCTCCTATCTTCTCGACTAATGCGAATTACTAAGCCTCATCAGTCCACAAACTAATGAGTGCCTACCTTTGGAATGTAGGTCCAAATGGATGTGGAATCATTGGATGTTTCTGGTTCTATGAACAAACCCATTAGAAACCAATTAGAATGTTTGAACCTTCAATCAAGGAGGTAATCCCCAAATTCCTAGGGAAACAACGGTATATGAGGAATTCCATCTTCCTTACGATGGCCTCGAATACTCCTTGTCGCCCCTTCAAAGACACAGTCACGAGGAATGCAAAAAACCCATAAGGTGGAGGGGCTCAATCTTTGTTCATGTTTTCCCGAACCCTCCACATTAGATGTTTAAATAAGGGGATGTTTGGGATTTAATTTCTATAAATAATTTTTAATATCGGTATTGAAAACCCAAGATAAACTCTCTCCCACAAGAACAAGTGATACAAAGATCAACCAGTTCGTGGGTTGATCCACATTTTTCATTTCAGAATAATGGATGGGGAAACATGAAACAAAATAAACTCCTACCTTGTTGGATTTCACCATTTAAGTGATCCGTTTGTGAGGATTTTTTTTGAAGCAGTCGGTGTTCATCACCATCCGGTCTCAATCTTCAAGGTGTGATGATGACACTAGTGATTCACCAGAATTCATCATTCATTATTAGAGATGATTTTTTCCATAGGTTAATCAGATGAATTCCCCATTTGATTCCCCAATGTGTTATCTCCTTAATAGAGAAACGCATCGTAGCATTTTTGGTATGCTACGTCGCCACGTCATTACATTGTTTCATTAATGAAACAACATGTATGTTTCGATTTCGTTAAAGTGTCTCATTAAAGGGGATCGTTGCAATATCATCGCCACATTTTAGTGCTAGACTGTCACTGATCAATGGTGAAAAAAGAAAAGAAAATAACTTTTTTAATTTCTTTTATTATTTTACAAAAAGTCTAAAACTATTTTTTTGGTCTACCCTCGCCAGTCAAAGTTAAGTCCATTCTAGGAAAATCCCACCATTATGAGTTCAACAGTGCCCTCATATTTTTGATCTGATCCCCAGTCTAAAAGTTTGAAAAACCTACTTGCACATTTACTTAAATAAGCGTAATAAAAGATCATAATTCTATTCTAGGATCACTGGGCCTAGGAATCAAGTATCGTCAGAGTGTCTAGTCTCATTATAATTCCATATAATTTTAAAAAAAATTACAAGGAAATTCTGGGATATTACATTACTCCTCCCTTTTTGGGATTCACATCCTCATAATCTAAAACAAGTATAAACAAACAAATGGGGGTATTGAGCACAAATATAGGCATCCCGGTCCCATGTGCTCTCCTGTATATTCATATGTTGCCTCGAAAAGTGAACCAAAGGAATAGACCATCCAAGAAGGACCCACTCTAGCCAATCCTCTATCTCCACTAGAAAACACTGCAACCATCTCCCCATTATCAATGTCTAGATCTCCCTTGTCGATGACGTGCGATGGATCATGCGTGTACCTCCTCAACTGTGACACATGTGAAACATCGTGCACCCGATGCATCTATGGCGAAAGAGTTAGGTGGTACACCACCTCTCCAACTCTACTAAGAATACAAAAAGGTATGAATTACCTCATAGTTAACTTGACGTGCCGATAAAATATTCACAAACCCCATTGGGGTAAGACCCGAAGGAACACATGGTCTCCCTCCTCAAACTCCAAGGGTATTCGTCTCCTATCAACATATGTTTTTTGTCTGCTCTGTGCATTCCTCATCCACTCATGGATGATCTGAACCTTCTCAGTGGTATCCCATACCAACTCTGGGACCATGAGCACTGACTCCCCAAGGTCTATTCAGTATAGAGGTGATCAGTATGGCCACCCTTACAAGTCCTCCAATGGTGCCATGCCAATGGTTGAGTGATAGATATTGTTGTATAAAAACTCCACTAGTGGTTGGTGTTCCTCCCAACTGCGACCAAAATCATGGATGAAAGCACAAAACATGTCCTCTAAGGTTTATATGGTCTACTCCATCTGACCATTTGTATGAGGGTGAAAGGCGGTGCTCAAGCACAACTGAGTCCCGAACACCTCCTGAAATCCCTTCCACACCCGATACATAAAGCGAGCATCATTTTTGGACACAATCATCGAAGGTGCCCCGTGTATCATCCCCATATATTAGATATAGAGGTGTATCATTCCCTTTACTGATCCCTACTACCGAATGGGTAAGAAGTTAGCTGACTTGGTAGGTCAGTCAATGATCACCTAGATAGAATTGTGGCCCCTAGGAATGCATGGTAACCCCATCATTAAGTGCATTGAGATACCATCCCATTTACACTCTGGTACCTTGAATGGCTGGGCCAAGCCTGCTAGAATCGGATGCTCAGCCTTCACTTGCTAACAAGTTATACATCATGAAATGGACTCTGCCACCACTTTCTTCATCTCTGGCCACCATTACTGACGTCAGAGGTCCTGGTACATCTTGACCACACCAGGATGTACTGAAAAATGGGATGTATGTAACTAGATCAACACATCCTCCCACAAAATCACTGATACTAGGGTGTGTCCTATGAAAAGGATGACATGCTCCACACCTACCAAAAATCCATCAGGATCTTTTCTGGAGAATAACTGATCATGTCGGGCCTCGTAGTCAATATACACAAGTTGTGCCTCCCTAAATTTTTGTAAGAGTGGTGGAGTGAAAGTCATTGACTAAAGTTAAGCATCACCATTATCATCCATTAAGGATATCTACATCATGAATAACTTCTCCATCGCCTCACTAAACAAATGTAGAACAAATCTCCTGTTAAGCACGTCGACAACTATGTTCCCCTTCCTAGAAGTATAGACTATTTCCAAGTCACAGTCATGAAGGAACACTAGCCATCACAACAATATCAAGTTCTAGTCCTTCTGTGAGAAGATATAACTGAGACTCTTGTGGTCTAAGTAGATGGTAAATCATTCACCCAAAAAGTATTTCTTCCACAACTTCAAAGAAAAAACAACTACTGCTAACTCCAGGTCACAGGTTGCATAGTTCTATTTATGCAACCTCAACTGCCATCAGCTATAGGTGATCATCGTTCACTCCTACATCCAGAAAAAACCCAGTCTGGTCCCTGATTAATCATAGAAAACAACATACCCAATTCCCTCTTCTAGTTGTATCAAGATAGGGTCACTCGTCAGTTGATGCCTCATCTCCTGGATACTATGGTGGCATTTCTCTATCCACAAGAAGTGTTTTCCCTTTCATGAAAAGGCATAAAAAGGTGCTGGTACTATAGAAAAGTTGGGCATGAACCTCCGGTAGTATCCAACCAACCCTAAGAAACTTCCTACCTCATTCACGCTCCTGGGTGGCTCTCAAGAAAGCACTGCCTCTATCATTCCTCGATCTAATGCAACTCCATCCTCTGAGATGACATGTCCCATGAAGTGGAACTCCCGAATCCATAACTAGCACATTAAGAGCTTCCCATAAAGTTGGTTCTCTCAGAGTGTATCATGGAATATTTATAGGTGTGTAGTGTTATCCTCCTCAGATCCCGAGTGATCTAGGATTTCATCAATGAAGACCATCATGAAGTGATTGAGGTAGGGATAGAATATTTTGTTCATGAGTCCCATGAACACTACTGGGGCATTGGTCATGCTGAAAGGAATAAAAAAACTCATAGTGGCCATACTGATATCTAAAGGTTGTCTTCAGTATATACCTATCCCATGCCCGAAGCTGAAAATAGCCTGTTCTGAGGTCGGTCTTCAAGATCAAACTCACTCCCTTCAGCTAATTGACAAGGTCATTAATATTTGGTAGTAGATACTTATTCTTCACGGTCACCTGGTTCAGGCACCAGAAGTCCACACATAGATTCAAAATCTCGTCTACCATCTTGGAAAACAACACTGGGGTTGTCCATGGTGAAATGTAGGGCCTCATAGAGCCCTTATCCTACAATTCCTCCAACAATTCCCTCAATTCACGATGCTCTACGGGATCCATCCCATTTACCAATGTGGATATCAGTGTCGTCCTGGGGTACAGTTAGATATCGATGTCTACCTCCCTGTAAGAAGGTAGTCCCTGAATATCTTTAGGAAAGACATCCCCATACTCATCCACCACTATAGAAAAGCTTGGAATCCTCTCATCCACCTCACTGAGGGTGAGGATAGACAATTTGAAATTAATTGGCTTCACCCTCCTTCGAGAATGTATGTCATGTGCGAAAAAAGTTCTTTTTTGGCTGGTAAAGAAAAACCGGGTCCCATCCTCACAGACACACTAGCCTCTACACCTAATACAATAAATCTGAGCATGGGCGGTAAATAACCATTCTATACCCTAGATGACATTGTAAGGCCTCGACCACTCTACTAGGCAATTCCAGCCCAGGCTCTTGCCTCTTAGAGTAAGCTCACACTACCAGCACCAATGCTTAATTATCCAATCCTCTCTCATAAGAGTCTATAATTGTAAGGATCGCGCCAATAGGTCCACTAGAATATACTAGCCTTAAACGAGGTTCGTGTCAAAGAAAGAGTGACATGAAACTGTGTCTATTAGAACTGTATCTAAGGTGGAAAAGACATAGATCATACCTCTAATCATCTCTATAGAATCATGGTCATAGGTCTCCATCACCTGAAGGTGGCCTTGCCCCTTTTTTCTGGCTCCCTGAGCCTATGGTGGACCACATGGGGGTGGTTGTGGTAGCACCTCAAACCATCGTCCACTACCTTCCACTCAGCCTGCTCCCCTACACCGTCTAACTCCCTATGGACTTCATCATTCGAACCACTGCTTCTGCCATGGCAGTCCCTCGACTTTCTACTAATTGTCTGTACGGTGGGTCAGGCACTCACAAGACATGTCTTCTTACCCTCCACATGAGAATAACAGTTTTTTTCCCTGCTAACTCCCCCTGCTTTGGGCAGCCCGCACTACCAACCCCAAGTCCTGGGGTCATCCCCTAAATTATATTTCCCATTTGGGTCCTCACATCAACTTATTGTTACTCACTAATGAAGACTCTACTGCCTGATGTCTGTTGGTGGCTCTGATAGTCAGTTCCTACTCTGATTGTAAGCTATCCACAAGAAGGGCGTTCTCTAGCACCCCATCTTGAGTGGGGATGCTAAGAGGCATCATGGATTCTCCGATCTCCCATCTGAGTCCATGGTCAAAGGTTTGGGACTTGAAGAAAGGGTCATGTACTATATATGTGGAGTACCAAAAGTGGTCTACAAATAACACAGAGTACTCAGCCACTAACATGCTTCCCTACTGTATTTGAAGCATCTCCTATATGTGAACTGAGCGCAAGTTCATGGGGAATAAATCCTATTGGAAAATATGGTCAAAGTTAGAATAAGAGAGGGGTTCCTCATCATGTTTCTGATTCATCAGGATCCACCATCTCCCTAATAAGACCTAAAGAAGGATCATAGCTAATATTTCGATCAGGTTGAGTGGAGTCCTCACTAAGCGGAATGCCCATGCCACCACCTCCATACAGTCCTCAGCGACATGAGGATCTGTCTCTCCCCTGAACTTGGGAGGTCTCTGTATCTAGAACTCCTGCAAGGCGGTGATCCTGCGTGCATCCTCTACCGGTAATTCTAGAAGTAAATGCTAATCAACATCTGGTGGTGACACTGGTGAACCACCTAGTGGGGGAATCCCAAGAAATGATCCCTGAATCAAAACCTCATCGCTTTGTGGACATTCCTCATGATCACACATCAGAATCCTAGCTGGTTGCCTGCGTAGAGGCATCCTGAAATAGATCAAGATATACCATGGTCAACAGATTATACTTGGTGAGTTGACTCTATTTAAAGAAGAACATGAGAAAATAAAAAATTCCAATATGATGCATGAAACCAATGTTTTTATGTTTAGAGTCGAAAAGAAGAATTTGTGGTCCTGGTGTATGGATATTTCAGTTGAAGCACCAACACTTGAATCCCCAAATCTAAAATTGAAACTCAAAACATTTAACACTATTTCCCAAACACAAAACAAAAGACTCTTGGTCTTTGATGTAGAACCGAACACCTTTGATTCCACTTTTTCACAACCCATCCCCTGGGACCCATGCCGTGACATCCCCCAAGCCCACCTCCTAAAGGCCAGGGGTTGGAGACTAGTGTAAGAGGCATCAACCTGCAAGTGGGAGGAATTTTCCTGAGTACCTGTACGCATGCACACACCACCACATCCCAAAACTGGAAAAGTAAACAAGCATGAAACTAAAAAACCACCGTGTAAAAGTACCTACTATATGTCAAATGGGCTAGAATAAAAAAAACAATAGATGAGATGATAAAAGTTTAGTACAAGAAACTCTAAAATCCATCACCCAAAAACCTCACCTAATGGGTAACTGTAGTGTAGCTGCAAGAAGCAGTAGATGTATGCCCTGCCTGCTTGGTCTCACTAGGAACCACTGGGTCTTGGGCCACCAAGTCCTCAATCAAGGCGGCAGTCTTCTTCACCAGACACAACACGTGCGGGCAAAGCCCATGTAGGGGTGGGTAACAATATACTAAGTAGGGAATCAAAAAACAAGTAAAGACCACAAAGCAATCCATAAAGAAAACCACAAGGAAAGACAGGTCACACAAGGTATAATCTATAGTAGGGAAGTAAGACTATCAGTCATATCATAGAACACCATGGGCTGCTGGAGAACTCCTCCTCAATTAGTATAGTGGGCCTACTCGATCACACAAAAACCAATTCCCACTAACCAGGAATGGTTGTGGTACTCATCCATAATGAGTACTGTGGGTATGTTGGGTCACGCAGAAGTTTCTCCCCACCGTAGGAATGCCGGGTCACACAGAAGATGCTTCCCACCTTTTCCATATTGAGGTACATCTCTTGTTGAGTATCGTGGATCTTCTGAGTCACATAGAGCCACTCCCCAATTTGGGACTACTAATTCACATAGGCCCGCTTCCCACTGGGCCATCATAGCTGATACACATAGGGTCTATTGATAGCAGTATTTAGGTCTCACAAAACTATTGGGTATCCGCATGTAGTGCACTTGAATCCCAGAGAACTGTACCACAAGCCATTCCTTGAATTTCAACGTCCATGAAATCCTACATAGATTATGCCGAAGGATCTCCCTCATTGCGAGGGTTTCAATGCTGCAAATAGATCATCAATCAGACTCCCAATTTGAAAGATATTGGTGTTTTTTCAAAAAAGGACAGGTTGGGTCTGGGTCTGGACCGACCATACCCGACCCAGATCAGGGTCCACTGACCTGACCCGGCTTGGGGTCCACTAACCCAGATCTGGCCCATGGTTTGCCAAAATGGATCTGGCCTATCCTGGTCTTGACCCATTGGACCGTGGGCTTGTAGGAATGATGGGGAAGGTACAACCCACTAGGGAGGCCCACACCCTACATGGCCCCCCACTAGCGGACCATCTCTCAGCTGGTTGGGATGTGGCTAGAAGCCACATCCACTACCCGCTTCCCCGCAAGTCATTCGCGAGTTTTCCTCCTAAGCCAGAGTCAATCAACTGTGGCCCTTCCCCATGTGTGACGTGGTGCGTTTCCACATCTGTGTTGCCCCGACATGGATGGGTGGCCACGTCTGCCCACTGTCAGCTCCAGTCGCACCACCATGGCCTAAGCCGACCACAATTATCCTCCTAATGAACCGTCGTGGGGCTTTGGTGGGTTCTTCGGTAGACCATCTAGTCTGATCTAGTGGTCCATTCTTCATTCCACTTGCGCCTACAACCTTCGGGGAATGCCATCTTCCCTTTGATGGCCTTGAATCCTCCTTGTCACCACTTCAAATATGTGGTCATGAAGAACACACAAAAGTCACAAGGCGGAGGGGCTCATGCCTTGTTCATGTTGGCCCACTCCCTACGTGTTAGAGGTTTATACTTGGGGATGGTTTGGATTGAGGATATATCAACAAATAATAAATCTCAGTATAGAAAACCCAAGAAAAACACCCTCCTACAAGAATGAGCGATATACGGATCTACTTGTTCATGGGTTGATCCGCGTTCATCATTTCAGAATGAAGGAAGGGGAAACATGAAACAAAATAACCCTCTACCTCATTGGAGTTTGTCATTAAAGAGATCTATTTGTGGGGATTTATGTTCAATTCAAAGTTATTAGTATTCATCACACTCTGGTCCTATTATTTGAGGTGTGATGACGGTGCTAGTGATTCACCTACATTCATCATTCGTCATTGGAGGGTATTTTCACCATAATTTCATCAAAGTAATTCCATGTTTGATTCCCAAACATGTTATATCATTAATAGATAAATGTGTTGTACCATTTCTGTTACACTGCGTCACCACATCATTACATTGTTTCATCATTGAAACTGTGTGTATATTTTTCTTCGATTAAAGATTATCATTAATGGGGCTCGTCGCCACCTTGTCACTACACCACAGTGCTAACATGCCACTGCTCAATGGTGAGAAATGAAAATAAAATAACTTATTATGTTATTTTATTATTTTCCGAAAATTCTGAAATCTATATTTTTTGGTCGACCCTTGTCGGTCCAAGATAAGTATATTCTAGGAGAATTCTACCATTTTGAGTTCAAAAGTGCCCTTTTATTTTTCATCAGAGCACCGGTCTAAAATCCAGAAAAACCCTCTCGCACGCTTACTTAAATGAACATAAAAAAAGTTTAAAATTCTATTTCGGGATCACTAGGTCTCAGAATTTGGTGACATCAGAGTGTCTGGTCTCAGAATAATTCCATATAAATTTAAAAATATTATATGGAAATTCTAGGAGATTAAATTTAATCACAGATGAAAACACTTCTAGATAAAATTCCCTTTTCTTTCAAGAACTCATTTTCAATACAAAAACTATAACGACCCATACTTTACATACATTGTTAATACTTCAAAATTGAAGCACACTTATTACAACATATGACAAAACCACAAAGGACCGTATAGGTATAGTGTCTTTAGAAACTGGGAAACATAAACAACTGGTTCATAAATCTTCTACAGTGTCTCCCATTTATTTCATCATATCTAGGGTCCCTTTTAGCATATTCTACTTAATATCCATCTTCCTGACCTGGGGAAAAGAAAACATAAAAGGGTGAGCTCAAATGCTCAGTAAGGGCAAATAATGGAAATAAAAATCATATCATATCTTTTTGAAAATCATATCCTACAAAAGAGATCATAATATCTTAACATGGAATAAATCATAGAAGTGAAAATGAGATCCCCATAATCATAACATGAAACTTGAAACTTTGTGGCATGCACACATAATCATGGAAAATCATTTCTTGTTAGTCATGACTCATTTCCAAGACTATCTTAGTGGACAAAGTCCCTTTCTGAACCGAGTCATCCTCGTTCCAGTCCTGTTTCACTGAACCGGTATAACCTACCGTTCCAGCCATGTCTATCTCATGAGATATAAAATCTTTACCCAATGCATTGGAGGGAGATATAGGTCCCACCCATCTTATAATGAATCCTTTCTTATGTGTTCCACATAATCATAAACCATACATCATAGCGTAACCCATGTAATAAAAATGGGATTCTTAAAGAACATGACATCATAAAACAATTCATATAAGATAAAGGAATTCATAAAAATATTTACATCACAACATGATCAAATCAATGTTATAATAGGGATAAAAACAGAACCCTTTATTATCTTATATGGAAAATAATTTTGATAAAACACTTGAACTCCATTCTTGAGGAAAATATCCTTTCTTCTTCAAAAACATTTTTCCATTCATAACATGTCATACGACTTTAAAATAAAAGAAGTTGATTAAAAATAAACTTTAAAACTTGTAAAGGAAGCTTCTTGGAAATAATGTTTTAAAAATCCATTCATGCCGTATAAGTTAAAAAAAACATTCTTCGTACTTTTGTCGGAAAAGTCAAAAAGTACCTCGTACGAAAAACGACAAAAGATTCCTTTCATACATATTACTAAAAACTCACCGAAGGGTAAAAATGGATTTAAACAATTGTAGGTGGATGGAAATAATATTACATATTGATGAAACATGGATGTGGATGATAAAATACACCCCAGTAAATACTTATGAATAAACAATCTCGGATAAAAATGAGATTGTGATATTTTCCCTTACCTTAGGTCCGATTTGCTTTGTACGTGTCCGAAGCTCCTGTATAATGGTTTAAATAATGTTATTGACTTATTCCAGAATCATACATATTGATATGATATCATATATGGTCATATTCTTAGCTTCTTGTTAGTAATATTTCATTGTTACTTGTTACTCGGGTCTTTATTGCCTTTTGTTCTTATGCGTGTTTTGCCGAATGAATTCTTATTCTTCTTTTAAGGTTATAGATACCTTATATCCAGAATGGTATTAGTGTAACATATATCATATTTATTCATTCAATTCATTTATATAATTACTATGTAATGATGATCATGTAGAACGAGTCGCATCACATCGTGGAGAGGGTATTCCGTACGTACGCACGAGGGATGATATCGTTCCTATGATCGTGGAATTGTATTGGAGTATATATGTATTATTTCAGTATCAATATTACTTAATAATAATCATAAATAGTTACTCATTACACCATTATACCCATCCTTGTAAAGTGATGGTGGAAAATAGATTACACCACGGCGTGAAGACGGTATTCCGTACGTACGCACGCGTGGTGACTTCATTTTCCGTAGGATGGATAGAAGGTGAATTAGGGTTGTTTCATATTTATAATAACATATCAGTATGTAAGTAATACTTATGTTATTACTTTATTATGAAACAACTAAAGAAGAAGAAGTTGAAGAAGAAAGAAATTGAAAAGATCTGTAATGGATATTACCTCTTCTTTGGAACGCTTCTTTGAATCCTCCACTTAGGGAACTAATATTGGTCTTTGAAGAAGACCAGGACCTCTAGGATTATTCTAGGGAAGTGTAGAGGAGAAAATGGCAGGGTTTGTCCGAGCTTGAGTGCTCAAATTGGTGTGAGGAGGAGGGGGAGGAGGTGCCCTTTTATAAGGGAGGAGAGGGGCACCTTAGGAATATCTCAAAATATTATTTTATATTAAAGTCAAAATCGGTTTATAATGGTTCCAAAGGGTCTTATTTCAAAGCTAAAGTGGGTATGGGTTGAAATCCTATCAACCAATAGGATTTAGACAAGTTTAGGGTATTATTTTAACCTTATCAATTAGATTTAACTCTAAGTTAAATAATTTAACTTTTACCATGTCTTTTTGTTTTCTTTCACTATATGGTTAATACACTTACTATAACATGCCAAAAGAACCCCAAATTGTTTATTATTAATATATATATCCTTATCTAAGTCATTTGGCCGAACCTTAGATTTTTAGGAATAAAATAACAATTAATAATATAATATTTGATTTAAAAACTATTTTGTGTCAATTTTGACACTATTTGATATATGATTTTTGTGAAAGTCATAACAGAATTATATGTTCGAACCAAGTTGATTAAATCAACACTAATATATCATAGTAACCTAGAAAATTAGTGGAATTCATAAAAAGTCTCAAATTACATTTATTTTGGTGTTTATAACATCAATTATGTCAATATTTCATAAATAAGATAATTACTGCATCATAATTGTGTCATAAATAAATTAAATTATTTAATGTCTAAAAATTACAAATAAAATACCATTATGTAGGAACGCTTTTTAGATTTCTAATTAATATTTATAGTCGAATTTATCTTATGTATAACCCCATATTAAAAATGTTTTAGTTATTAAACTTTGATTTTAACTATTTTAACATTCATTAAATAAAATAATATTAAATGTCATAATCTAATCTAAGTGGACCTAAATGGTCATATTTTATTCATAAGGTTGTTTTTGGTCGAATTACACTTATCCAATAGAATTAGGACATGTGTTAGGGTAATAGTAATATCATATTTACCCTTAGTTACCCTATTTACTATTAACCGTGGTAAAAAAAAGTAAAAAGTTACTATTCACCAAAAATTATTTTCATCTCATTGAACCACATTTTAGTCCTTGATATTAACCGTGTCTGTCGGATTTTCGAAATTCCATTCACAAAAGCGGTAAAATTAAGTTTTATGCAAAATTCAGTTTTTAGCCTACCACTTAGTGGTTTCACTATTCATCAAAAATTGAAAGTTTTCAGAAAAATACCAAACTTTTACCCTAGGCTAATTTCGATATTTTGAGTCCAAAAATGAAGTCCATTTTGAAAAATAAAATTTATAAAATTTCAAAAAGTGGTTATTACTATTCATAACGGCTAGTTTTAATAGCATATTGTTGTTTAGTGAAACTCGGTATTGCGTACGACGCAAGATATCGAGGAAGGTCGCGATTGCGTGTAAAGCAAGCCAAGCAAGTGTTGTGTAGAAAAAGATTCCTTTGATGATTTATATAACATAAAAGTCTCGGGTGTTACATTCTACCCCCCTTAAAATGAATTTCGCCCTCGAAATTTTTCACTTTGTAACAAACAGATGAGGATACTTCTCCCTCATCATATCCTCAAGCTCCCACGTAGCTTCTTCAAGTTGGTGGTTCCTCCATATAACTTTCACCAAGCGAGTGGTCTTGTTTCGTAGGACTTTTTCGCTACGATCCAGAATCTCTATCGGCTGTTCTTCATAAGAATGATCTTGCTCCAGCGGTACAACTTCTGAGCCGAGTACATGTGAAGGATCTGGTATGTACTTTCTCAGGAGAGATACATGGAACACATCATGAACTTGAGAGAGATTCGGTGGAAGCGCCAATCGGTAAGCTACCTTTCCAACACGATCCAGTATTTCGAAAGGACCGATATATCTAGGGCTCAACTATCCCTTCTTTCCAAATCTCATAACCCTCTTCCAGGGAGATATTCGTAAGAACACTTTATCACCCACTTCAAACTCTAGGTCTTTTCTTCGGTTGTCGGCATAACTTTTCTGTCGACTCTGAGCTACTCTTATGTGTTATTGAATAGATCTGACCTTTTCTGCCATTTCATCAACGAGATCAGGTCCTAATAGCTTTCTTTCCCCAACTTCATCCCAGCAAGTTGGAGTCCTGCATTTCTTTCCATAGAGAGCTTCATAAGGAGCCATCTGAATACTGGAGTGAAATCTATTATTATAAGAAAATTCCACCAATGGTAGGTGTTGATCCCAACCTCCTTTGAAATCCATAGAGCAAGCTCTCAACATATCTTCTAGGGTTTGAATTGTTCTCTCAGACTGACCGTCTGTTTGAGGATGATAAGCAGTGCTGAAACTCAACTCTGTATCCAGAGTATGCTGAAGACTTCGCCAGAACTTCGAGGTAAATCTCGGATCCCGATCAGATATAATAGAAAGTGGTACTCGATGCAATCTTACCACTTCCTTTACATATATCCTGGCAAGCTGATCTAGAGAGAAATCGTCTCTAATAGCAATGAAGTGTGCAGACTTTGTAAGACGATCAACTATGACCCAAATAGCATTATTGCCTTTGGATGTTTTAGGAAGTCCTGTGACAAAGTCCATAGTGATGTTTTCCCATTTCCATTCGGGTATGGGTAATGGTTGTAACATCCCCTTAGACTTTTGTCTCTCAGCTTTAACTTGTTGACAAACAAAGCATCTAGAGACATATTCAGCAATATCTCTTTTCATGCCATCCCACCAGAAGTACTCTTTCAGGTCCCTATACATCTTCGTGCTTCCAGGATGAATAGAGAATGAAGAACTATGAGCCTCATCCAGCATCTCCTTCTTTAATTCGGGGATGGGAGGAACACAAACCCGATTCCTGAACTTTATTATCCCATCACAATCAAGGTTGAATTCAGGAACATTTCTCACCTTCTTTTGTAACTCTACATCTTCTTTCTGTGCCTCTTTAATCTTCACATGTATAGATGGTTGAACATTCATTTGAGAAAGATAATATTTTTCCCCTTCCATTATAATTCAAAGATCCATCCTTTGTAAATCCATAAATATTGGATGTTTTGTGATCCTCATCATGGATAAACTAGCATGGTCTTGTCGACTTAATGCATCTGCCACCTTGTTTGCTTTCCCAGGGTGGTAATGGATTGAGTAGTCATAATCCTTAATCAGCTCCAACCATCTTCTTTGGCGCATATTCAACTCCTTTTGTGTGAAAATATACTTTAACCTTTTATGATCAGTATAAATATCACACCTTTCACCATAAAGGTAATGCCTCCAAATCTTTAATGCAAAGATTACCGCAGCCAACTCCAAATCATGTGTTGGGTAATTTTGCTCATGGATTTTCAACTGTCGTGAGGCATAAGCTATCACCATATCATTTTGCATAAGAACACACCCCAATCCCTTCTTGGATGCATCACTGTAGATCACAAACCTTTCTCCACTACAAGGCAGAGTGAGCACAGGTGCACTGGATAACCTTCTTTTCAACTCCTTGAAATTCTCTTCACATTCCTCTGTCCAGACAAACTTAACTCCTTTCCGAGTCAACTTGGTGAGTGGATTAGATAATCATGAAAAATCTTTTACAAAACGTCGATAATATCCAGCCAAACCAAGAAAACTTCAGATCTCAGTTACTGTTGTTGGTCTCAACCATCTTTCGATAACCTCTGTTTTTGCTGGATCCACAGATATCCCCTCTTTTGAGATTATGTGACCCAAAAATGCAACTTTTTGAAGCCAAAATTCACACTTGGTAAATTTGGCATAAAGCTTCTCCTTTCTCAGGGTCTTCAATATAATTCTCAAGTGATCATCATGCTCTTCCTTGCTCTTTGAATAGACAAGAATATCGTCTATAAAGACTACCACAAATTGAACAAGATAGTCTCTAAAGACTCTATTCATTAGATCCATGAAGATAGCAGGGGCATTAGTAAGACCAAATGGCATCACTATAAATTCATAGTGTCCATACCTTGTACGGAAAGTCGTCTTTGGTATATCCTCCCTTTTGACCCTTAGTTGATGATACCCTGAACGAAGATCAATCTTGGAAAAGTATTGAGCTCCGCGTAGTTGGTCAAATAAGTCATCAATGCGTGGAAGAAGATATTTGTTCTTGATAGTGATCTTGTTAAGTTCTCGATAATCAATGCAGAGTCTCATTGATCCATCTTTCTTCTTAACAAATAGAACAGGTGCTCCCCAAGGTGACGCACTAGGGCGTATGAATCCCTTATCAAGATTCTCTTGGAGTTGCTTCTTCAATTCCTGCAACTCAATTGGGGCCACTCTATAAGGTGTCTTTGAAATAGGCAAAGCACCCGGTATGAGTTCTATTGAAAACTCAACTTCACGATTTGGTGGAAGACCCGGTAATTCCTCCGGAAAGACATCATCAAACTCTCGTACAATGGGCATATTCTTAATCGTGATTTTCTCACCAACCATTTGAGATAAATAACCTTCATTTAGTGGAATCAATACCCATAAGATGGAAGAAATTTCCACTGGAAGATTATGTTCATCCTTGAATTGATATACGATCATAGATTGATCTGGAATATGAAATGTGACTTCCCTTCTTTGGCAATTGATATGAGCTCCATGTAGAGAAAGCCAATCCATGCCAAGAATCACATCAAATTCCACTAAAGGAAGGATCACAAGATTTGCAGGAAGCACTTTCCCACAAACTTCGATCGGAGAAGAATTATAAATTTTTGATGCAACTGTTGTGCCATTAGGTGTTGTCACAGCTAACTCAACATCTAATTGTTGAGGTAATACGGTGATACCCTTAGAAAAATTTTCAGAAATAAAAGAGTGGGTGGATCCAGAATCAAATAAAACATTTGCTACTTTAGAGTGGATGGTAAGTGTACCTTTCACCACTTCGTTATCGTACTCCACATCGCTGATAGAAATTGCATGTGACTTTCCTTTGTCTTTAGCCTTAAGATTTTGTTGACGTCGACCATCATCATCAACCCTTGGATTTGGGCATTGATTGGCATAATGCCCCATCTCCTTGCACTTGAAACATTGAAGTGTAGTAGGTTCATTCTGTGTATCCCTTCCTTTGTTTGCGTCATTAGACATCTTCTTCCCATTATCACGGCATTAAAATGCCCGATGACCTTCCTTTCTACATTTAAAACATTTACTTGTCCCTTTAAGACAACTCCCTCCATGTTTCTTTCCACACTTTGAGCATAAGGGAAAGTTCATCTTCTTTTCAGTGTGCTCTTTAGATTTTTCTTTGAATTCCATCTTCCTCTTCTTATCAAACCCATGTGACTGATGGGTTACTCCAATCTCCATCTCGATCTTTGAGAGCACATCGAACGATTTCTTCATAGCTATTGAAGTCCCTTATGGCTAACACCCTTCGAAGACTTGGTTTTAAGCCACTAAAGAATCGATCGATCTTACTCTCAGGTTGGATAATAATACCAGAAGCGTACCTTGCAAGTCTTGTAAAATTTTCTTCATAGGTACTAACAGATTCATCATCCCTTTTCTTCAGTTCAAGGAACTCTTCCTCCATCTTTGTTCGGAGAATACGAGGGAAGTACTTATTGAAAAATTAGTTCTTGAACTCGTCCCATTCCATAGACTCAATTTCATCCCTTTGCCTCGTATTCTTAATAAGATTCCACCATTGATCAGAATCTCCTTCCAAACGATACACTGCTAGGATGACTTTATCATGTTCATAACATTGAAGAACTGAAAATATCTTTTCAATAGTACTAATCCATTGTTCAGCAACTAATGGATCAGTAGACCCGCTGAAAGAAGGTGGACGCTGCCTCATGAAGGATTCAATAGAATGTTGCTCTTTCCTTTGCTCATTTGGAAGTCCTGCATGATTCATAGCTTGAGAAAGTTGTGTGAGCATGGCTACAAGATTTTGCATTCCAGCTCCCATATCGTTTGGTTCCTCAGGGGGACAATCATTGCATTGCCCATCGCATTCCGCATTAACACAGTTCCTTCGGGTTCCAGCCATTGACTAAAACCAAGAAGAATAGTGTGAGCAACACTAATTATAATAGGGAAACCACATAATCAAGGATAAAATTTCACACTTAAGGTTTTATCCTAGGGTATTCATGGCCATTTCTAAAACACTAAGATTGTTTTCTATGCTTAGACTTATCCTTAGGGTTCATACTAAGGCTTTCACATCCTAGTTTCCAAAGGTTGACTATACCTTTCCTCTGATACCAACTATAACGACCCATACTTTACATACATTGTTAATACGTCAAAATTGAAGCACACTTATTACAACATATGACAAAACCACAAAGGACCGTATAGGTATAGTGTCTTTAGAAACTGGGAAACATAAACAACTGGTTCATAAATCTTCTACAGTGTCTCCCATTTATTTCATCATATCTAGGGTCCCTTTTAGCATATTCTACTTAATATCCATCTTCCTGACCTGGGGAAAAGAAAACATAAAAGGGTGAGCTCAAATGCTCAGCAAGGGAAAATAATGGAAATAAAAATCATATCATATCTTTTTGAAAATCATATCCTACAAAAGAGATCATAATATCTTAACATGGAATAAATCATAGAAGTGAAAATTAGATCCCCATAATCATAACATGAAACTTGAAACTTTGTGGCATGCACACATAATCATGGAAAATCATTTCTTGTTAGTCATGACTCATTTCCAAGACTATCTTAGTGGACAAAGTCCCTTTCTGAACCGAGTCATCCTCGTTCCAGTCCTGTTTCACTGAACCGGTATAACCTACCGTTCCAGCCATGTCTATCTCATGAGATATAAAATCTTTACCCAATGCATTGGAGGGAGATATAGGTCCCACCCATCTTATAATGAATCCTTTCTTATGTGTGCCACATAATCATAAACCATACATCATAGCGTAACCCATGTAATAAAAATGGGATTCTTAAACAACATGACATCATAAAACAATTCATATAAGATAAAGGAATTCATAAAAATATTTACATCACAACATGATCAAATCAATGTTATAATAGGGATAAAAACAGAACCCTTTATTATCTTATATGGAAAATAATTTTGATAAAACACTTGAACTCCATTCTTGAGGAAAATATCCTTTCTTCTTCAAAAACATTTTTCCATTCATAAAATGTCATACAACTTTAAAATAAAAGAATTTGATTAAAAATAAACTTTAAAACTTGTAAAGGAAGCTTCTTGGAAATAATGTTTTAAAAATCAATTCATGTCGTATAAGTTAAAAAAAAACATTCTTCGTACTTTTGTCGGAAAAGTCAAAAAGTACCTCGAACGAAAAACAACAAAAGATTCCTTTCATACATATTACTAAAAACTCACCGAAGGGTAAAAATGGATTTAAACAATTTTAGGTGGATGGAAATAATATTACATATTGATGAAACATGGATGTGGGTGATAAAATACACCCCAGTAAATACTTACGAATAAACAATCTCGGATAAAAATGAGATTGTGATATTTTCCCTTACCTTAGGTCCGATTTGCTTTGTACGTGTCCGAATCTCCTGTATAATGGTTTAAATAATGTTATTGACTTATTCCAGAATCATACATATTGATATGATATCATATATGGTCATATTCTTAGCTTCTTGTTAGTAATATTTCATTGTTACTTGTTACTCGGGTCTTTATTGCCTTTTGTTCTTATGCGTGTTTTGCCGAATGAATTCTTATTCTTCTTTTATGGTTATAGATACCTTATATCCAGAATGGTATTAGTGTAACATATATCATATTTATTCATTCAATTCATTTATATAATTACTATGTAATGATGATCATGTAGAACGAGTCGCATCACATCGTGGAGACGGTATTCCGTACGTACGCACGAGTGATGATATCGTTCCTATGATCGTGGAATTGTATTGGAGTATATATATATTATTTCAGTATCAATATTACTTAATAATAATCATAAATAGTTACTTATTACACCATTATACCCATCCTTGTAAAGTGATGGTGGAAAATAGATTACACCACGGCGTGGAGACGGTATTCCGTACGTACGCACGCGTGGTGACTTCATT
The DNA here is from genome assembly GCA_963277665.1 of Viscum album. Taxonomy (NCBI): domain Eukaryota; kingdom Viridiplantae; phylum Streptophyta; class Magnoliopsida; order Santalales; family Viscaceae; genus Viscum; species Viscum album. The sequence goes on along the minus strand of OY728166.1, from coordinate 1,356,849,393 downwards.
TTCCGTAGGATGGATAGAAGGTGAATTAGGGTTGTTTCATATTTATAATAACATATCAGTATGTAAGTAATACTTATGTTATTACTTTATTATGAAACAACTAAAGAAGAAGAAGTTGAAGAAGAAAGAAATTGAAAAGATCGGTAATGGATATTACCTCTTCTTTGGAACGCTTCTTTGAATCCTCCACTTAGGGAACTAATATTGGTCTTTGAAGAAGACCAGGACCTCTAGGATTATTCTAGGGAAGTGGAGAGGAGAAAATGGCAGGGGTTGGCCGAGCTTGAGTGCTCAAATTGGTGTGAGGAGGAGGGGGAGGAGGTGCCCTTTTATAAGGGGGGAGAGGGACACCTTAGGAATATCTCAAAATACTATTTTATATTAAAGTCAAAATCGGTTTATAATGGTTCCAAAGGGTCTTATTTCAAATCTAAAGTGGGGAGGGGTCGAAATACTATCAACCAATAGGATTTAGACAAGTTTAGGGTGTTATTTTAACCTTATCAATTAGATTTAACTCTAAGTTAAATAATTTAACTTTTACCATGTCTTTTTGTTTTCTTTCACTATATGGTTAATACACTTACTATAACATGCCAAACGAACACCAAATTGTTTATTATTAATATATATATCCTTATCTAAGTCATTTGGCCTAACCTTAGATTTTTAGGAATAAAATAACAATTAATAATATAATATTTGATTTAAAAACTATTTTGTGTCAATTTTGACACTATTTGATATATGATTTTTGTGAAAGTCATAACAGAATTATATGTTCGAACCAAGTTGATTAAATCAACACTAATATATCATAGTAACCTATAAAATTAGTGTAATTCATAAAAAGTCTCAAATTACATTTATTTTGGTGTTTATAACATCAATTATGTCAATATTTCATAAATAAGATAATTACTGCATCATAATTGTGTCATAAATAAATTAAATTATTTAATGTCTAAAAATTACAAATAAAATACCATTATGTAGGAAATCTTTTTATCTTTCTAATTAATATTTATAGTCTAATTTATCTTATGTATAACCCCATATTAAAAATGTTTTAGTTATTAAACTTTGATTTTAACTATTTTAGCTATTCATTAAATAAAATAATATTAAATGTCATAATCTAATCTAAGTGGACCTAAATGGTCATATTTTATTCATAAGGTTGTTTTTGGTCGAATTACACTTATCCAATAGAATTAGGACATGTGTTAGGGTAATAGTAATATCATATTTACCCTTAGTTACCCTATTTACTATTAACCGTGGTAAAAAAAAGTAAAAAGATACTATTCACCAAAAATTATTTTCATCTCATTGAACCACATTTTAGTCCTTGATATTAACCGTGTCTGTCGGATTTTCGAAATTCCATTCACAGAAGCGGTAAAATTAAGTTTTATGCAAAATTCAGTTTTTAACCTAGCACTTAGTGGTTTCACTATTCATCAAAAATTGAAAGTTTTCAGAAAAATACCAAAATTTCACCCTAGGCTAATTTCGATATTCTGAGTCCAAAAATGAAGTCCATTTTGAAAAATAAAATTTATAAAATTTCAAAAAGTGGTTATTACTATTCATAACGGCTAGTTTTAATAGCATTTTATTGTTTAGTGAAACTCGGTATTGCGTACGATGCAAGCTATCGATGAAGGTCGCGATTGCGTGTAAAACAAGCCAAGCAAGTGTTGTGTAGAAAAAGATTCCTTTGATGATTTATATAACATAAAATTCTCAGGTGTTACAAAAACACCCTTTTCATTGAAATCCCATTTTCAATACCAAAACACCCAAAATATAAAGGGGATTTTTAATTTAATAAAAATTTAATTTTGGTAAAGGAATCTAAGATAAAATAATGTCCATCCAGGTGGAAAACTCATCATCATCATGTACATTAAAAATAGAACATTACTTTTGTCATTTGTGGAACTTTTCGTATAAAACACGTAAAAATTTTCATTTTGAAAACCATTAAATGAAAATGAAAATATAAATTAAATTTATTTTATAACAATTTTATATTCATATAAATAAATATTTAAAATAATAACCAGAATATTGACATGGAGAAAATATTTTTAAATTGAATCTTTTAATCATTCAAAGTGTCCCATACCACATTCCACAATTAGATCATAAGTCCAATGAAGGATTAAAATTTATCACAAAATTAAATTACATTAGAATAGATAAATTATGTACATATTATTTCAAAAGGTATGTATATACATGTTATAAAAGAATAAGGTTCATAACAACAATATATGTCTCAATGATAGGTGATTGAGACAAAGTGACATAAAAATATAATATCTTGGAAGTGGAAATTAATTAAATGAATGGAATATTTTTATCTTATGTAAATACACATAAAATTTTTAAATATAATATAATATATTAAAAATTAATTTAAAAAAAATGATAGCATTATATAATCTTGAAGTATAAGTTTAACCTAAAGAATGGAAATTGGGTTATAAAATTACTTACAACTTTGTAATCAATCAAATCATATAATGCAAAAAATTAATAATTATTAAAATATTCATTTAATACCATTTAGATAATAAAATTTATTAAATTATGTATCAAATGTAACTACGTACACCATGCATAATAATTAAGTGGTGAATAAGGCATATATCTCACAGAAGTAAATAATGAGAAGAGAAAATTTGTAAAAAGTTTGTATCAATGACCTTAGAATTTATCAATGGGGTGATTATGTGTAGAAATAGAATATAAATTAAATTTTAGCTGAAATTAAAACATAAAAATTAAATTGTTATTCCACAAATAATCTTGGCATAATATAATCAACTAAGTATGCATAAAACCCAATTAATAGAAATTGATTTAAGAAATTCCCTTACCTAACATTTGAATTCCTTAAAATGTGTTCAAACCTCTTGTATAATGTTTTAAATGAGGTTATTAACATGAAAAATAACAATATTAATATTTATAGTACCTTATATTATTATTTTTTAATAACTTATGAACCATTCATTCATAATATTTCATTATTTTCATGGTTTCAGGTGCATCTGTTTCATATTTTCATGAGCGATTCATTTGTGTAAAATTATGGTTGATATTATAAAATGATATTAAAACTACATAATTGGAAGTAAATAGTATTAATTTAAATCCATAAGTATAAATGGTCCCATATATCATTTTTATTTCTTTCATGGGTATGATTCATTAGATAAACCGTTAATGATAAACATTTAGTTTATTTTGGAGGGTTTTAGAGAACACCCTGAACTAGTTTCATTTTACTTTATATTGTGAGTATATATAAGTTCCATAATATGAAATAGATTATAATATAAATATTAAAATACTTATTTAAACAAAAAATATTTTTAATACCATCCATGAAGGAGGTGAGGAAAAAAAACAAAAACGTTATTCATGGAGGTGATTAACCAGCATAACATGAAAAATAATTTCATTTATTTGAATAAGAGATGATGTGAAGTTAAACAGATATTCGGTATTACATCCGAAACATAAAAACATAGTATATAAAATATTTTGGAGTTATCATGCATTTATGGATGAAGGAGGAAATGAGAAAGTATAAAAATAAAAGAAATTAAGAGAGATACTTTGGGCAAATTCCCTCTTGAATATCACCTCTTTGAGAGACCCTTAAGGACCTTGGATTTGGTATTTTTAGACCATAAGAAATTTTATGTGAGTAGAGTTATGGGGAGATGTTTGGGAATATATTTGAGGACCTAAAAGGCTTTTGGTTCGAAAAGGGGTGGTGAGGGTTAGTATTTATACTTGATGAGAGGTGGGATTAAGTGATTAAATATTAAATATTTTATATTTAAAACCAAAACATTTGAGTTGCAATTAAATTAAATGACTTTGTATAGAAATTAATTTTGTTTATTCTGGAGTGGGTCTATCCATACCTCACAAAACCTATAAATGTTGATGTTTTTAGGTATTTTAAGAATGTAACTTTTCAACTTTAACATGATTCAATTTTTACCAATATCACAGTAAATATATTTTTTACCATGGTATATTTAATTTAACTATATATAAAATTGACCTTAAATAATAATTTGTAACTTTATATTCCAAATATTTAATCCATTTTACCTATTATAAATAGAAAATTTTCAGAATTATATTTCAAATTAATCCCACAGACAAAATGAAAAAGTGATTTTATAAAGTGAAACGTTCAAAAGTTTGAAATGTATTTATATCTAATTTAAAAGTGAAATTTGTTCCAATGAAATAATTTTTTTAGATATAATTAAACTAATTATACTTTAAAATCAATTTAAAATATTATTTAACTATACAAATTAATTTGATAAAAAATTAGAATAGAACTATTATTTTGAATTATTCACATACCATCAAAATAAGAAGTGTCTTAGAAAAATATCAAAAATTTACCAAATTTAAATTTTTATATTTATATTTAAAATATGAATATGATTTTTTATATTTAAATTATAATTGTGTCAAAATTACATTTGAAATGGTTTCATCATCGAACAGCAGTAAAACTACATTTTTTGAAAAATAAATGTTTTATGTGTAAAATTGGATTTGTTCATATATCATATATATAAAAAAATTAAATTAATGTTAAAAATTAGATTGAATATATTAAATATATATTTCATTAATACATTCCAACATTAATAATTATTTTTATTTTTTGGTATTAAATATAATCATGCATATTTAAATAGGTTTTTCAGAAAAAACATTACTTTTTGTTTTAAATAGTGTTTTATATTCATTTATAATTAATTAGTCAAAAAATAATTAACTATATATACATGTGTAAACAATATTTTCATAATTTAGTTAATAATTTTTATTACCACCATTCTAATGGTTTGTTTAATGGTAACGTTAAAATAACAATATTTTTTTGTTTGTTTAAGTCAAATATCGTGTATCATGCATGCTTTTGAAAATAGTGTTTCCATTTAAAAACTCTGGTTGTTACATTCTACCCAAAATTTTAATAAATTTAATCCTCAAAATTTCAACTAGGGATAATAAATATAGGTTTGAATTTTCAAAATTACTTTATTGAAATCCCATATAAAAATGGATAAATGAATATTCAACATTAAAACGAAGAAAGGGAAGTACGATGGTTACCTAAGATAACACGTACTAGGGTTTCGTGTAAGAAAACAAGGATATGGAAGAGAAATAAAACCATAATGTTCTCGTGGAGAGTAATAGAAAACATGGTTGGGAGAAAATTAATAATCACAAAACCATAAAACTGTGATTAGTTATAAGGTCATTGACTTCTTATTAAAAAAACTAAACAAATAACACTTTTTAAGGACATTTTTTATTAATTTTAGATATTAATTTACGTCATAGAATAATAAAATAAATAAATATAATTACTTTACAAGTAGATTATCATCCATTAATGAAATTCCACCATAAAATCATCCTTTTCTCTAAACAAGGTGTATTTAAGATGAATATTTCACACTTGATGTACTGAAATCGACTTATAGAGAATCACATAATCTATAAAGGATTAACTGTATATTTCTCCTATCATGAAAAATTAACCAGAACCCAAATGGATAGGATAGAATAGGGTAATTCTCTGAAAATAATAAACATTTATATGATGTAAAACTACATTAATCGCCAAAATTTGATGGTAATCCCCAAATTTCAAAATAGACAATTAAAAAAAACTCTCCTCAAAATAATAAAAACTAATATTGAAACCCAAAATTTAAAAAGATTTGATAACATAGTGTTCCACGAAAATATTACCATTTATCTCTTAAAAACATCAATCACTCTTAATGTCTCATACTAAAATTTAATTATTCTAATGACACATTATCCAAGATAGGTCAATTATTTCCATAAATAAAATCTTATATTCTTCAAAAATATAATTAAATTGTTACTTATCAAATAAAACACCATAGTTTTATATTTACCTTGATTATATAGGTTTCCTAAAATAGTGAACGTCTTCTGAAATAACATTAATCACTTAATCCCAAGATCATTTTCTAATCCCCTGAAAATATATTAGATAAAATATATTTTCCAAAAATCAAACTATTCTTAATCCATCAAATCATTTAACTAAAAAAATTTATACTAACATGGAATTCACTTAGGCCAGTGGTAGGCGATGCACCCTTTCCACCCTTCAGTTGTGGGTTCGATTTCCACGGCCTGGCTGGACATGACATGTTGTCACCCATCCCATGGGTTTTCATTTTTATAAAACTATATAATTATAATTACATTCCCTTTATATGATAAAATTTTAAAAAATAACCATAAGATATTTAAACCTCAAAGGTTATACCATACCATTTATTTTTCATCCCAAAATATAATAACACATGATTTCCAAAAAAATGAACGTCTCTAAAAATACCATCTGTTATAATAAAATTTTATAATTTAAATCTACAAAAGGGTTTCTAAGACACCACTATAACAAAACACAGTTTAAATAGCATTGAAATATGCTTTTATCAGTGCTAGAGAGGCGCTGATGACCTTTGCGTGGTTAAAATTCCATGAAAAATATCTACACTAAAAAATCACCGATAAAGGGGAGATTTAGTAGTGCATATAAAAGATATGAAAAATTTACTAGTAATAAGTTCTTTTTAAAGAGATGATAAAAGACCCCCATTTAGCAGCACTTTAATTTAGCGCTGATAAAGAGAACCTTTATCAGTGCTTTAAAACGCGATGATAAATCATTGATTTATCAGTGCTGATAAAAGTATGATTTATCATTGCTTTTTAATGAATTGATAGAGATTGATTTTGTCAACGTATTTGTAAGTGACAATAAATGAATCCTTTATCAGTGCTTATAAAAGTGTTGATAAAGGTGAAAACTGCAGTATGATGCAGCATCATAGTGCATCACCAGAAATAGGTGCAATGTGCTGCAACACATTACATTAGCATAATAATAAAATTATGAAATTAAGATACAAATACATAATTTAAATGAAATAAAATTTCTAATAAAAATACAAGAAAAAATAAACACTATTATAGAGCATGGAATTTGTTTTTTTTTTGATTAAAATGAATATCACTTTTGAATAAAAAAGATGCATGTGGAGTCATATCGGTCACACCGTGCGTTGGATTGAGGTGTGACTATGTCACAAATAAAATATGGATTGTTGTCCAAAACTAGTAAAACAACATAAATGCGTTTTCTCAGTTTTGAGTATGAGAGTTTTTTTTATTAACAAAGATGTCAATTTTGAATAAAAAATGTGTATTTGAGTCATACAGGTTACACCATGGGTGAGATTGAGGTGATTCTATATGATACACATCCCAAATGACTCATTATTTTCTTTGTGAAATAATAAAAACAATCAGAATGCATTTTGTCAGTTTTGAGCATGTTAGTTGTTTTTTTGATTCAACTAAATTTCACTTTTGAAAACAAAAAGATGGACTTGGAGTCATACTGGTCACACCATTTATCCGATTGAGGTGCAACTGATACCTACATGACAAAAATGACATATGGATCATTTCCTAATGTAGAAAACAATTTGAATTCATTTTATTAGTTTTGAGTATGTCAATTGTTTTTTTGATTAACCTTGTTGTTAGTTTTGAATAAAAAAGTGTCACTTAGAGTCATAAAGGTTACACCGTGTGTCAGATTGAGGTGCGACTAAATGATATACATCCCAAATGACTCATAGATAATTGTACTAAAGTATAAAAACAATAAGAATTCATTTTCTTGGTTTTGAGTATGTCAATAGTTTTTTGATTATAATTAATGATAATTTTGAATAAATGATGAACATGGATTCATACCGGTGAAACTGTGCATCAGATTGTGGTTATATTGATCCCTACACAACACAAATTATGTATCAATCATTTTTATAATGCACCAAAACATCTTAAATGTGTTTTATCAATTTTGAGTATGTCAGTTGTTTTTAATTAAAATGAATGTCAATTTTGAATAAAAAAGACACACTTGGATCAGACTGGTCACACCGTGCATCAGATTGAGGTTCAGCTGAGTGGAACACATCCCAAATGACTCATGGATCATTTTTCGAAAGAATAAAAACAATCAGAATATGTTTACTTGGTTTTTAGGATGTCAGTTGTTTTTTGAATAAAATTAATTTCATTTTTGAATTAAAAGACACACTTTGAGTCATTCCAATCACAATGTGCATGGGATTGAGGTTCGACTAATCCCTACATATCACAAATAATTGATAGATAGTTTCCCTAAAGATCCCAAACAAAATTAATTATTATTCTCATTTTTTAGCATGTTAGTTTTTTTTATTAAAGTGAATGTCAATTTTCAATAAAAAAGACAGACTTGGAGTCATGTCAGTCACCTCATGTGTCATATTGAGGTGCGTCTGAATGCCACATGTCCCAAATGACTCATGTATGGTTTTCCTATTGTATAAAAATAATTGGAATGTGTTTTCTCAAGTTTTAGTATGTTAGTTGTATTTTTAATTTAAATTAATGTCAGTTTTGAATGAAAAGATGCACTTAGAGTCATACCAGACACATCGTGCGTCATATTGAGTTGATGATGATCCCTATATGTCAAAAATAAAAAATTGATAATTTTACTTAAATACCAAATGAAAATGAATGAATTTTTTTGTTTTGATTATTTCTATTATTCTTTTCATTAAAATTAATATCAATTTCTAACAAAAAATGATGCACATTGATTCATACTAGTCACATCGTGCATTGTATTAAAGTGAAGCTAAACGACACAGGTCCCAAATGAATCATGAATCATTTTCCGAAAGTATCAAAACAATAAGAATGTTTTTGTTTAATTTTTAGTATGTCAGTTGTTTTTTAAATTAAAATTAATGTTAGCTTGGAATAAAAAGACACACTTGGAGTCATACCAGTCACACCATACATCAGATTAAGGTGACGATGATCCATATACAAGAAAAATGATGTATATATCATTTTCCTAAAGTACCAAAACAATATGAATCCTTTTTCTCAGTTTTGAGTATGTTAGTTGTTTTTTAGATTAAAATAAATGTCAATTTAGAATAAAATAAGACACACTTGGAGACATACCAGTCACACCATGCATTGGATTGAGGTGCTTCTGAATTCTAAACATCCCAAATGACTCATGTATAATTTTTCTAAAGTTTCAAAATAATGGGAATGTTTTTTATCATATTTGAGTATGTCAGTTGAATTTTTTTTAAAAAATTAATGTTAGTTTTGAAAAAAAGACATACTTGGAGTCATAACGGTCACACCCTGTGTCAGATTGAGGTTCCTCTAATCCCTACACATCACAAATGACATATGGATAATTTTTCTAAATTACCAAAATAATATGAATGTGTTTTCTCAGTGTTTAGTGTGTCATTTGTTTTTTTATTAACATTAATTTAAGTTTTGAATAAGAAAGACAATCTTAGAGTCATACAAGTCACACCGTACATCATATTGAGGTGCAGATAAATGATACACATCCCAAATGACTCATGGATCATTTTACTAATGTAAAAATACAATCTGAATGTGTTTTATCAGTTTTCAGTATGTCATTTGTTTTTTTATTAAAATTAATCTGAATTTTAAATAAAAAAGATGCACTTGGAGTCATACCAGTCACAACATAAGTTGGATTGAGATGTTTCTAAATGAAACACATCCCAAATGACTCATGAATCATTTTTCTAAAGTATAAATACAATCAGAATGTGTTTTCTCAGTTTTGTGCATGTCAGTTATTTTTTATTAAAATTAATGTCAGTTTTGAATAAAAAGAATCATTTTGAGTCATACAGGTCACACCATTCATCATATTGAGGTGTTGAAGATCCCTGCACATTAAAAATGACATATGGATCGTTTTCTTAAATTTACAAAACCAATATTAATGTGATTTCATAGTTTTGAGTATGATAATTGTTTTTTTTATTATAATGAATGTTGATTTTGAATAAAAAAGACACACATGGTGTCATATCGGCAACAATGTGCATTCTATTGAGGTGAGTTGAAATTATACACATACCAAATGAATCATGGATTGTTTTCCTAAAGTATAAAAACAATCAGAATAAATTTTATCAATTTTGAGTATATCGAATTTTTTTATTAAAATTAATATTTTTTATATAAAAATACACACTTGGAGTCATATAGGTCACACTGAGCATCAGATTGAATTGTGAATAAATTATACATACCCCAAATGACTCATGGATATTTTTCTAAAAGTATAAAAATAATCAGAATGTGTTTTCTCAGTTTTATGTATGCTACTTGTTTTTACTAAAATGCCATTTTAAACTAGAAAGACACAAAATGGATCTTATCTTATGTGAAAAGTATTGTCTGCACTTCTGATCAATTTTATTTAAACATAATCATGGTATGATACTTATTAAAATTTATTTACCAAAAATTTTAGTGTTTAAAAGCTAGTTATTATTATCCTCCTTTGCCTCTATCTCCACCTCAGTCTTCACCTCTGCCTCCTCCTCCACGTTGGTCTCCAAATCTGACTTTTCCTCTTCCTTAACCACTACCTCTCCCTCTACCTCCACCCTCACCTTTGCCTCCGCCTTTGCCTCTACCTCTGCCTTCGCCTTCATGTTTTCCCAAAAATTTTATTGTTTTCAAGTAGGAGCTTCTAAAAAAATTGATTTCCTCCCTTCATCTTCTCCTTTAGAAAGAGATGAAGAATAATATATAAGAATTCTGACACTAATTCTCCACACCCCAAATATTTTTTTATGTTCATAACGTTTACTAGATCACAAAAATATCATGTAATCACCTAAATTTTTTATTTTCATACATTTGAACAAAAAGTACATTTCTCACTAATCTCTAAAAAAATTTATTTATTTTTTTGAATAACTCTTTTGTCGGAAATCTTGATAGTACTGAGAAAATATAAAAAACAAATTATTATGAAATATATTTAACGAAATTATAATTATCTCATAAATTACTAACAGGATATGCTAGATTTTTCATATTATATGATTTATATCATAAATTTGAAAACATAATATCCACAATCGATTTCATTATCCTATTTTGGAAATTGAAGAAACATAGAAGAAAATAATTAAATTGTTTTGAAATGTTTTGATTGTTAATTATTTCTATATATACCTTAATATATTTTTTTTTCTATTTTTAAAAATCCATAGGCTTTATATTTTCTAATTTTATCCTCATTCCATGATTTATCTTGTGCTTAGAGGCCGCCCTATCATAAAAAAATTCTCATTAAAACATATAATGGACATATAATTGGATGTTTATCTATACAATTTTGTTTGTAGTTCATTAAAAATTCAGAATAAACTTCATGTGTGGTCGGTTGGTTGGAAGTCCACCCATTGAATCCAAAAAATAAATAGTTGTGGTGTCTATGTTCACTGCTACCAGTATCCAGTGCTTCATAAAAAAAATATAAAGTAATGAAAAAAATAAAAATATATTTGATATGATTAGATCATAGAGTCTAACCATTTCATTGTAGTCATAAAAAATAGTTTTTCCTCTAATTATTTTTTGTTAAACAATTGGAGTAACTCATCTCTTTTCTTATCTATTTCTTCTTTAACCAAAGTAATTTCAACAATAGATATGATACTAGGATTAATGAATCCAAATAATGATTCAGGTGATCTTCTCATTATATAGTTGTAATATAAACACATTTACAAAATATAAATAGTTATTAAATTTAATAAAAATATTTATCTCACTATTTTCATAGATATATTATGAAAGTGTACCTTATGTGTGTATTCACAACTGAGATTCCCATCCCTTCATGCCTGAGAATCTCATTTAGATTCCCGAGACCAATTCCATCCATAATGGAAACTACAAAAATTTTATCTTCATAGAGAATGTAAGACATAGTTTTATCTTTAAATGTGGTCTCTTCATGAAGTTTTAATGTTAATAAATGTTTCTCTAGAACTAGCGGAGAAAAGGTACTCTTGGAAGTTCATTTTTTTCTTGAATGATTCAGAATATTTTCTTGATTCTGCCTTTTTTTTCATCTATGCTTTATCCATCTATAATATCATACCTCACTTAATACCATTTATAATCAATTGTTACATATTATTCATATAAGAACATTTGTTTAATGTATACCTCATATATATTAATAAGATTAGAAAACCATTCTCTAAAAGCTCCAATTGCATCTTGGACCATTTTAATATCTAGATCATCAAGTGGAATAGGTAACTCACAAGTAGGCTCATAAGCTATCTAAATCCCCACCCTCATTTGGTCTTTTGGGAGGGGTTGATTGTGTAGCTGGTCTCCCAAGATATTATACATTGTACCCCTTACAACCCAATAGTATCTGGCTGTTGATATATAAAAATCGCGTACAACTACACCCTTCATAATTTTAGTAACATAATGTTATCAAAAGTTGTTTGATTTACATTTAGGAGAAAGAGTAATTGAAAAATTGATTACCGCAGCTATGGTTTTGGGGGAATGATTATTTTCAAAGCTATTGGGATCATTTGAATCATGTGTATAACTTTTGTCCACTACAGGTTCGCTTTGATCTTTTCTTATACACTAGTTTTCCAAAACAAACCACAAAATAATATCTTAGAGTGAGTCTATTTGTGTCTGCATTCATCTCATTATATTATATTTATCTTCATGTGTTTTTATATTCTCAGAATATGTTCTAGGAGATAATCCAAAACCTAATCCTCAAACCCAACCATATTGTTCAGGCCGCTTCAACGATACTGAAAGTATCTTTTCTACCGGTACGGTCTTTTCTGATTATTGTATCTAAACCATATAAAAAATCTGAATATAATTATTTTATGTAATATTATTATAAATCATAAAGAATTACAATTATGTAATACTTACACATGCTTCTCATACCTAATTTGTGTTTTCATAAACTAATATTCTTATTTATATGAGCCTCCTTCCATAGCACATGATGTGGGATGGAGTTGCATTTAGATTTACATCAATATATATATAAACACAAAGAAAAATATGTTGTTTCATACCATATAATTAAACATTTATTGTTGATTTAAAATATATACCAATTTTGTCTCTAATTAAGAGTACTTCATCCTTCCTTAGTGATAGGGGTATGTTGGTTTTGATTCACACTCTTTATTTTCACCACTCTTTTGTTGTTTCATAAATTAACAATTTGGAATCAGGTTAAATAAAATAAGTAATGTCAAATAATATATTATTGACAAAAATGCACCTGAAATGATTTCTCATTGTGATGATTGTTGAAAGAATTCCATGTTTCCTTCTTTATAATGTGTGTATAAAAAAGTGGTGGGTGGGGCTTTATCTTCCCCTCAGAATCTATAAGATGTAACTTGTCAGAAGAGGTTGGAAGACTCTGGGATTTTGGAGTGGCCATTAAGGATAATTTATTAGAGCAGTGTTCTAAAATAAAAAAAATTCTATAAGAAATAATGTAAACTAAAAAAATTTCATTATATAAATTTTCACTAAAATAGAGAAAGTATATTGTAACATTTCCATTATATCTTACAAAAGGATTTCCTTCATTACAAGTTGGACGTGGTGCCATGAGTCAATATCAATTAACACATTAATCCTTGTTGTAACCCCAAGATTACTGATGAATTTTAACTTTTTGGGGACAATAGGTTTTCTTTGTTGATTCTAACCCACCTCAAATTATATATGCTGACTTCTTTCCATGATAATTTTATTCAAAACTATGATGCTGCATCGTTATTATTTTTTTATTTTTTATTCATCAATATGATGTTGATCCCATAATACTTCCATAGTTTCATCATTAAGAGTTTGTTCTTTCTCGAGATTGGAAACATCATCTTGTTCCAAATACATTCTCTATATGAGTAGTCAAACATTTAATTTCTATTGAATAACAACAACGCAATAAAATCCATGCATAAAAGTACACAATTGAATCCATATTTCCTTAAAATTTTTAATTTATTGAATAGTGAAATAATACATCAATACTACAGTACAAAAAAACTTCAATACCTTTATTTAATCTATCCTTGAATGATTTATTGTCTTCCATATCTTGATGGTGGAATTGGGTTAACTCATTCCCTCTTTCGAACAGGACTTCCAGCCATCACTGTTTAGAAGGTATGTCATCAATGCACATTGGAACCACAATGAATGGAGGAAATCTTTTTTGGAATAGGGAGTCTAATCCATCACCCAGAGATGGAATATTATCAAGTGTGTAAGGATTAATGTGTCATGATAACCTAGAATAATGGAATCACACTTAAAGTTTTCTCAATTAAAGAGGATTTGGAATACCTCCACTCAACTTATCTTAGAGAAATGAATCTCACCCCACCAACATTGAACATCACTTTTGTCTACTCAAGGATTCCTCACCTTACAATTTTGGATATTTTTTTAATCCTCCATAATATACCTCTAATAATATTCATCCTTTTAAGGATTCATTTTTTCAACTTATAATCAGTATTGATCTAGAATTGTTTTACTCTTGTAAATGAAATGAATCTATTTAATGCAATCCTACGTTTATTATTATGATATATTACCATAAAATATTATAGAGGGACAATAATTACTTCCCGTCATTGAAAATTATACCACATAGCTTGAAGTAGATCTACAATTACCTATAAGAACTTTTTAATTTATGATAGATACTGATATTATAATTTGTAAAATATAATATTACCGAGAGGTATCCCCACAACTGAATCATATTCTATGATGAATCTTTAATCATACTCCATGAATGGTTAATGTTTAATAATAATCTTGAATCAACTAAAAACACAAAACTCTCATAACATTCTTTAATAATTTTTTTTGTAACATGACTAATTAATTAAATATTTTTTTAATTCAATAAAAAATTAATCATCAAAATCAAAAATCTAAATAAACCATTTCAAAGTTTAACAATTTAAATGAATAACCAAAATCCGAAAAACATGTTTTAATGATCTTTACACTTACCTTGGTCCCTATATTTTCATCACCTATAAATGATGGCCATAACTTGGTATCCCCTAATCCTTAAAAAACCTCACAATTAAGCCATTGGTATCTATAATCTAGTATATAATATGAAATTAAGTTTGAGAAAATACCTAGATTTTGGAACCATATATTATTCATATGAATAGAAAATTGAGGGGGGATGAGAGGTCTACTTTTTAATGTCAAGATTAGAGTAAACCATATATGTGTGTCTCTAGAGAAAAATGGGTTGGAAACTCAATTACATATGAAAGGAGAAGAAGAAATAGAAACACACACATTGTTTTTTAGTAGCAATGAGAAAAGATATAGGGTTCATCATGTTTAAGAACATTGTGAAAACTCAAAACATAGAAGCCAAAACATCAGACAATGACAGAGGAAGAGAAGGAAATAATATACCTTGAATTCTAGCCATGATTTATCCAAGGGAACGTAGAGGAGTCACACTGGTGGTAGACGATTTCCATGAGAGCTTCAGAATCACGAGTGAGTGAGTCATGGACATGGTTTTTTTAAATAGAGCAAGGAAACATTTAACAGAGGTTTTAGGAAAGTGCTGATAAATATCCCTTTAATCAGCACTAAATTTACAAGCAATGATAAAAGGGGTATTTATCAGCACTAATGTTTTATCACTGATAAATATTTCTTTTAACATTGATTTATTAGCACTGATAAAGATTGATCTCTATCAGTGCTGCAAAAGTGGTGTTAAATTTTTTATAATTATAATTATTTAAATAACTTTATTATTGTTTTATACATATTTAAATATATATAATTATTTTTTATAATTATATAAATACTTATTTAAAAATATTAATTATTTATTTATTATAATTATATATTTATTATAATTATGTATTTATAATATTTATTTATTTATAATAATTATTTATTTATAATAATTATTAATATATTAAAAATAAATTTATAGATATATTTATTTAAAAATATTTATTTAAAAATATATTTTGAAGATTATTAATGGATATATAATCTGAAATGCATGCATTCTAAAAATTAGTGAAATTGAATAATTCAAAATGAGCACAGTTTAAAAATATTGAACAAATGGATATGTTTTATTAATTAAATATAAGTAATTAAAAAATATTGATATATATATTGAAGTGGATGAATGAAGACTGAAAATACTAAAAAATATTAAATAAATATATTTAAATAAATAATAAAAAATGATCAAATTAAAAAATAAAATACAAAATAAAAAAACAATAAAAAATGAATACCCTAACTATAGTATATTTAAAAACAAACCAATAAAATAAACTGACTAAAATTATAAAACATATTAAATGTATCATGTTATAATTACATTCTAAAATATACAAAAATTTGAATAAATTATATAAATATTAGGTGTATGTGTTTCTATGTATTGCATCATATATTTATGTGTGCGTTTGTGTATACAAATGCATTAACATATATATATGTGTGTGTGTGTGTATGTGGGTGTGTGTGTGTTTGTGTGTGTTTGTGTGTGAAATAAATGCAACACATTATGTTTAATATAGATTAAATTGAAAATTAAACAACATTAATATTGAATTAGACAATACTAATTCTTCAATTAATAGTTTATATATATTATACTTATTCACTTTATATATATATATTTAATATATATTATTTATTAATATTTATTGTATATATATATGTATATGAAATTTATTTATTTTTATAAATAAATAATTAATAAATAAAATGTTCATATTTTTCTTAATTTACTCATTATTATTTTTATTTGTTTAATTTTTCATTTTATTATAGACCTTTATCAGTGGTAAAAAGGTGTTGATGAATGGAAGATTTTATCAGTGCTAAAGAAGTGCTGAAAAAGGATACCTTTTATTAGTGCCATAAATATAGCGATGATACATGTTTCCTTCATCAGTGCTAAAATAATGGATTGATAATGGTTTCCTTTTATCAGTGCTAAAATAGAAGAATTGATAAAGGGTAAATTTTATCATCGCATTTTTCAGATCTAATAAAGGGATTCCTTTATCAGTTCTTATTTTATCCATGATAAAAAATGGACTTTTTCATTTAATTTTTTGAGTGCTAATAAATTCCAATGCTTTGATAGGTGGTTTTTTAGTAGTGCACTGAACATATGATCTACATTAAAATATAAACCCACGATGATATCCCTAAATTTTAAGAAAACATCTAAATCTAAAAAGTTTTCTAAAACGTACATTAAAAACACCTACAATACCCTGGCCTTAAATATTATATAATCATGAGTTCCAGATATGAATTTACATGCTTTCACATTAAAGATCTTTTCAGGTTTGGAGTTTCAGATAATTAGGAAATAGTTCATTCATAACATCATGCACATATACAAATTGTCTACTATTAAAACTATATCTATTTCCTTCAAAATATAAAACTTTTAAAATAAAACGTGGTTTCTTTTCTTTATCAATCATCACAATTTTCCCCTTGATCTCATCATTGTCTCTAATTTACCTTAAGGCCTATGAGAAACATTATAAAACATGCGATGAGCACAAAAAGCTCATTAAGGGACATAAAATATAAATAAAACCAATAGTATAGTGGCAAAAAGAAAAATCTATTTAATTTAATTTGAGATGATGAAACAAAAAAATCACATTAATAACACACATATTTTTTGCAAAAATGAAATAATTAAAACCAATAAAAAATAATTAAAACTCATTTAGGTGACTTAGATCATCATATACATAAATATCATTTATATCCCATTAAATTGGAAAAATCATATGGCCTACTTACAATATTATTTTTAACTATTAAATTAGAGATCTATAATGGTGATCGTCATTCGTATAAGCTATATCAGGATGACTCAAGAGCTATAATAGGGATCATCCCATCGTAAAATCTATAAAGTGCTCACCATTCAGCTGTAATGGGGATAATCCCTTCATATAAGCTATATCAAGATCACCCATTTCATATAATTCTTAGTATCAAATCTATTATAAAACACTTTCATAATAAAACCCTTTTAAAAACTATTTTTATCCCATATGAAAAAACTTCTAGAATAAAATATCATTTTCTTTCAAGAACTCATTTTCAATACAAAAAAATAATTTTCATTAAAAAATAAATACCAAAATAAAAAATGGTAAATAAGGCTTTTTATTTAATAGAACATTAATCATTTTAAATTAATCCAAAATAAAATAATTTCCATGGCTGTAGAAATGTAATTATTTCTATGTACGTTAAAAACAAAACATTCCTTTTGTTGTTTGAGAAAACATTACCTATAAACAACATAAAAATATTCCTTTTACAAACCATTGAATGAAATTAAAAATAAAAATAAAACTACCTTTACGACACTCTTATATCCATATACATAAATATGTAAAATAATTTCAATAATATTGATATGGTGAAAATATTTTTAAATTAAATCTTTTAAACATTCAAAGTGTCCCATACCACTTTGAAAATTTATATCATAAGTACAATGAAATATTAATATTTAAAAAACATTATATAACCTGATAATAGATAAATTATAGACATATAATTTCAATGGGCATGTATACACAGATTATAAAGGAATAAATATCATAACATCACGATATGTCTCAATGAAAGGATATTGATATGAAGTCCCTTACAAATATCAAATAATGGAAGTGAAAATTAATTAAATGAATATAATATATTTATCTTATATAAATACACATAATTTTTTTTAAATAAAACATAATATATTCAAAATTAAATTATCTCATAATATTATCATGGCATAATCATGTAGTATACGTTTAACCCAATGAATGTAAATTGGGTTAAGAAATTCCTTCCAACTTTGTAATCATTCGAACCGTATGACCCATAATAGTAATATTTATCAAATAATAAATTTAATACCATTAATATAAGGAGATTAACTATATTATGTATCAAATGTAAGTAAAAACACCAGACATAAGGATTAAGTGGCGAATAAGGAATAAAACTCACATAAGTAAAAAGCGGGAAGAGAAAATCCTTACAAAGCTCATATTAATGATGTGAGTATTTATCAATGGGGTGATTATGTGAGAAATATTATACCCAAACAAAAGGAATTTAAAATTAAAAAGTATATAATAAAAAATTATTCCACACATAATCTTTTCATAATATAATCATGAATAATGCGTAAATCCCAATGAGTGGCAATTGAGTGAAGAAATTACCTTACCTCACATTCTACTTCCATAAAATGTGTTCAAAACTCATGTATGAAGATTTAAATAAGGTTATTAACTCATTAAAGAACTATATTCATATTTAAAGTTCCTTTTATTAATATTCTATAACATCTGATAACCAATTTATTAATAATATTTCATTAATTTCATGGTTTGGGGTGTGTTTGTTTCATAGTTTCAAGATCGATTTATTTGTGTAAAATTATGGATGTTATTTTAAAATGAGTTTAAAACTCCAGATATGGAATTAAATATTACTAACTTAATTCCATAAGTATAAATGGTTACATATATCATTTTTATTTTTCATATGAGGATGATTCATTTGATAAAATGTTAATGATAAATGTTTTGTTTGTTTTGGTGGGTTTTTCTGAACTCCATGAACTAGTTTCATTTTTTGACTATTATGAGTATATATAAGTTAATTAATATTAAATAGGTTATAATATACATATTTAAATATTATTTAACCATAAAAATAGTTTTAATAACATTCATGAAGTCGATAATGAAGAAAAGAAAAACAACTTTACTCATGGAGGGGATTAACCGACATAATTTGGACAATAATATTGTTTCTTTGATTAAGAGAATATGAGAAATGAAATGGATATGATAAATTACATTAGAAACATAAATATAAATTATATAAATAATTCTGTATTTATCATGAATTTATGGATTAAGGAGTGAAGGATAAAGTAGAAAAAGAAAAAAAATTAAGAGAGGCACTTTGGGAAAATTACCTATTGAATATCACCTCCTCGAGAGACCATTGAGGACCTTGGATTTGGTCTTTTGGTGAGACCAGAATCACTTTTACATGATTATATGATAATTATGTGTTTATGATGATATTTTAGGATCTAAAATTCTTTGTGGGTCGAAAAGTTGTGGCAAGGGGTGGTATTTAAAAATGAGGAGATATGGGTTTAAGTTATTAAATAACGAATATTTTATATTTAAAGCAATCAATTTTGTGGTGGAATAAAATTAAAAGACTTTTCTGAAAATTAATATTGTTTAGGATAGACAGGTTCTTTCCACACCTCAAAAAACATTTAAATTTTGTATTTTTTATTTATTTTAAGCGTTTTTCTTCTTAACTTTAACATGTTTCATTTTTTATATATAACACGGTAAATAATTTTTATACCATGGTAAATTTTTTATCACTAAAAATGAAATTAACCCTAAAACATAATTATTACATTCTGATTATAAATATGGAATCCATTTTACCTAATTCAATTCAAAAAAATTTCATAATTATAATTATAATTAATCCTGGAGATAAAACACAAAGCGAGTTTTTAAAGTGAAACATTCAAAAGTTTGAAATGTTTTGATATATAATTTCAATGTGAAATTGATTAAAATAACCTAAATTTGTTTTATTGATTTATCTTTTAAGTAATTATACTTTTAAAATAATATAAAATATAATGAAACTATATAAATAAATTTGAGAAAAGTATTTTTGAACTAATATTTTCTATTATTCACTTATTGACAAAATATAAAGGTTCTCAGAAAAATACCAAAAATTCACCAAAAGTAAATATTGGTATTTTTATTTAAAATATGAAGTTATGTTTTTTCATATATAAATTATAAATTTTTCAAAAATTACATTTAAAATGGGTTCTCTATCAGAAGGTGGTAAAATTGATTTTTTTTTTGAAAAATACTTGTTTTTTGTATAAAATTTTATTTTTTCATAAACCATGTCTATAAAACAATTAATATGAATATTAAAAATTATATTAAATATATTAAAAATATATTTAATTAATATAATCCAAAAAATATGTATTTTTTATTTATTGGTATTAAACACACTTGTGAAAATTTAAATACTTTGTTAGAAAAAAATTTAATTTTATTTTAAAAAGGGTTTCACATACATTTAAAATTAATGGGTCCCGAAATAATTAACTCTATATACATGTGTAAACTATATTTTCAAAATATTGTTACAATTTTTTATTCCTTCTATTCTAACACCTACTTTAATAGTAACATTAAAATAATAATATTTATTTGTTCATTTACATTCGATGTGGTATATCATGTATGTTATCAAACATACTGTTTCCTTTTAAAAACTAGCGATGTTTCATAACCCCTTCCATAAAAATATCAAATAAGAATATATTTTTGAGGTATATTAATTATTTTTTGATATGTCCTATGCTCATTTTCTATAACCAATAATATAATATTTTCACAATACATAATGAGAGATTCTTTACTTTTATGTATAACAACGATATATTGGATTAATTTGTGCATAAAAAATACTTATTGCGTTTCATTAAAATCCACAATATAGTTATAATCTATTATAGAATAAAATAATTAGCTACTTAAAACTCTTCCAACTCAAAACTCATCCGTCAAGATAAAACATATATCTTGACTGTCATTTTAGATCATTTTAATTTATTTGGGTACAATAATTTGTGTATACCCTCCAACTAGATCCTTGTATCCTATATAAAAATTAAAGTATCCTTTATATTATTTAAGTACATTAGGATATTCTTTATAGTAGACCAACTTGGTTCTCATGTGTCCTCTTGATATCTTCCCACTATGCTCAAGGAATGGGAAACATTTTCTTGTACACAGCATGTAATAGATGATAAATCCAATTACAAAAGTGTAAGGGATTATACTAATTTTTTATTTCTACACTTTTGTATGAGGTCATATTTTTTCAAGATATGTATACATTGTGATATTTGACAAAACTCTCTCTTGGACTACTCCATACTAAAAGTTTTCGTTACCTTGTTAATGAATATAACATTACTTAATCCAAGAAGCTAATTATATATATCTCTATAGGATATTGATCCCTATAATATAGGATGTTTCACCTAATTAATTCATAAAAAATCATTTATTTAACCATTCCTTAACTAACTATATGACATGTATCTCATTTTACATCAGTAATATATCATTTTCTTATACTAATGGGAAAAATAAAACGCTACCAATAAACTCTTACAGACATTGGGATCATATTTATTCTAAATAAAATAGAATAAAATTATGGATTCATCAAAATTAATTTTCTATGATCTTGATGATTTATTCATCCCACAAATTTATATCTTCATCTTTCACACCATATTGGAATCCTTTTGTTTTTAAAAACCATCTTGTTATGTCAAATAAAAATCATTATTAAGGTTTATATTAAGGAATTTAGTCTTGAAATCCATTTTCCAAATATCATAATCATGGTATGCTACTATGTAAAGTATAATTATGACGTATTTTATCATAGTGACTATTGAAATTATTTATTCATAGTATATTCCTTGATTATTCTTAAACCATTTAAAAACCATTCATACTTTATAGTAATTTACTTTACCATTCTTGTTAGTTTTCTTCTTGAATAACAATTTTCACCCAATAATAATTATATCAACTAGAGGATATATAAATCCAAAACATTCATTGGTAAATGGAATTAATTTTTTAATTCTTGGTTTATTTCCACTATAAATTTTGAGCTGCTTATTTCTTCCTAGTCAAGTATAGGTGTATTGTTTTTAATTAATAATTATTCACCTTCTTTGGTGATAATAAAACCATACCACTCTATTTTTATACTATTTTTTTCTTCTATACAATATTTGTGTCTATGGAATAACTTCTTCCATTGGGTCTTATGTAATTTTTTAATATACTACCTCCTCTTTATCATGTGTCTTCAATTAATTAAAGTCTATCTCTCACCACTACATCCTTTAGATATGTTCTCCCATTATAGAAACATATATTGTG
This sequence comes from Viscum album, assembly GCA_963277665.1. Lineage (NCBI taxonomy): Eukaryota > Viridiplantae > Streptophyta > Magnoliopsida > Santalales > Viscaceae > Viscum > Viscum album. The sequence continues at coordinate 1,356,826,219 of OY728166.1, read as the reverse complement.
TTTCTATCATTATTTTTCAATATAATGGATTAAATATGTAATATCCTTAAATTTCATTGGGATATCTCATAAAGAAAAAATTTGTGCCTCCATATGAAAGTTATTTTATTGCACTAGCCTTAAAAAATCATCTACACTCCCACAAACATATATATGAAAATATATATTTCTTCTTATACCATAACACATGTGGGATTATACATTACAATTTAGATGGAACTTGGTTTAGTGTGTATGTCATAATTTGTACTGTGTACACCCAAAAGGATAATGGATGATATAAATGACTCATCATAATACTCACCTTGTACAACAGGGTGTGGTTCCTACTTTCACTGAAATCACTGCACTATAGTGTAAAAGGAGGAGTGAGTTAGGCTAGTATATCATATTCTGTAAGATAATAAATTACTTAATTTTTAAGATACTCCTCACCTTGGTCTAAGAATAATTTATTTATCTTATTAGCATGTTTATTCTCTACTTTATTCTTATATTCGTTAAATTTATTATATAAATCATACTTAAAAATCATCATGTAAATATATCCACATATATTTAAATATTTAGTAATTGTTATGAAGTATGACTATGTATATCTATACTATTTTTAAATGGTCCAGACACATATGTGTGAACTAATTAGAGAAGCTATGTGGCACTCTTACATGGTCTATTGAATAGACATTTAGTCAATTTACCTTATAAAAAAGAGTGATAAGTATGCAAGGGTTTCTTCTCAAAAGAATTTAAATACCATTCTTAATATAATTTTATCAAACTATTATCATTTAAATGAGAAATTAAATGATGGAACAAATTGGTGTGATGTGAGTCATGTGAAATTTATTTTATATCTATTAAGAAAACTTGATTTTCATATTCTACTATGTAAATAATATTATTCAAAATTTTCATTCCATAATATATATTATCATAATAAGGTGGATACTTTTATTTATGAACATAAATAAATTCAATCCATGACTAAATTTTACAATGAAATTATTTTCTTGGTTATAATAGTCATATTTGAAAAATTATAGAAAAAGAAAATCAATACAATAAACAATGTTTTATTTTAGTTTACTATAGACATTACATCTAGTCTTTATCCTTTGGAAACAGGATGATACACCTCACCTTTAGTAATCTTCCATAATTTACATGGTTCTTATATTTGGATACAAATTTAAGAACCACTAGCTATATAATATACCAAATTTAAAGAAATTGATATATTTCAATAAATATAAATGGTAGATAAAAGTACCCATTACATCTTTATTTAGGAACAATTTTTATTCTAGTATCTTTTTTTCCCTCAAGAAAATCATATTGCATCATTCTCTTTATAATCCATATGAATATTATTCTTCTTTAAATAGTGATATGAAGGGTCTTGAGACTTATAAATTTCTTTATAATTATCGTATCCTTTCATCTTATTCATCCTTTGGTCATAAATATTTTCACACTTCATGTCTATATCATCTTTGGAAATCAAAGTAAAGAAACCTGGGAGCATCTTCTCAATTTTCTTTATGTTGAAATTCACAATAAAACATGAGAAGCTTAGAGGAAGTGAGGAGAGAATGATGTTTGTACAAAATTACATAGGAAGCATGAATCTTAGAATTTTAAAATCATCAATGTATCCAAACATATTAACTACATGGGGTTATACTAGAACACTTTATCATAACTTTCATCTAATGAGTTCATTAGAGGTTTCATATATCTCTTGTATCTATTATCTTGATAGAGACAATATTGATAATAAATCATAGAGTGAAAATCCATGTCATCATAAAGTTTATAGAGATATCTATTTATGGATGATAATATGAGGTGATGAATATCTAATGTATCATCCATGAGTTTCTTGAAGGTGTTTTTCTCCAACTTACTAAACCCCTAAGAGAGTCCAGTAGGAATTGAGGAGTCTAGTATATAAAAGTTACACTCATAGAATTATATAATGTGTAAGTGTCTATACCATTATTGGAAGTTATCATTGATCAAGATATTTTCTTTTTCCAAGAAGGATCACAATGATAGTTTCATGGTTGAATGACATGCCACTTTTGTTACAAATAAAAGTAGATATATAGTACTATAACTTGATTAATTTTTATTATGTAATTAACTAATTTAATTATTCTCCTTCTATATTATCAAATCCTAACATCTCTCACCATTGGATTTGGAATATCCAATCACTCAGATATTCTAGTTTCAAGGATCCGTATTTCCCATAAAATAATCTAAATCAAGGCCTTATAAAATCCTTTAAAGGTATTTATGTGTTATTTTCATTCCAACTACACAAATTTATATTTCCTTGATCTAGTTATTAGACAAATAAATCCTAAAATCCTAAAAAATTATTTCTAGATAACATGCCACCAAATTACACCAAGTCATACAAAATTAATGAAACCTTTATTTCAAATTGGTTAAGTTAACCCTGGATTTCATTAGAATTCTTTGATGATTTGAATCACCCTAATGATGGCCATAAAAGTACTTAAAAAATATGCTATATTCCAACTCAAATGATTGGAGGTGATTTTTGAGTTAATATTTAAATTAAAGGATTTTATTTAACATATATGAAAATATTCTTTATTTGATTCTTCATATAATTTCTAATATTATGTGTAATTAAAATAATTAATTAACAATATCTGATAAAATAATTTACACATAATAATTTTATTTTATTTTTTTCATCTTTATCAAGATTTTTAATTGATTTATATTAGGTAATAACATTTAATCATTCAAATAAAAAATGATTCACATAAATAAATAAATTAAAAAAACAGAATTAATCTTTTATACTATGATGATCTTTTTTTCTACTTGTTGGTTTATCAAGAGATGATAAACCAATATTGACCCTATGGGGAAACCACATGATCCCACACTTGGCTCAAGTTTCCATATTTTATTATTCTCCAATTTATATCTTAGGTAGGATTCACCTTGGATTGAGTCTAGATCCATCACCTCTTACTGGGAGATCCATCTTTTCAAATTTTTATTCTCTCATAGGTACGGGATACCATGTATTTAGGGTTACATAAAAAATAACTTTCACCTGCATACTAAAAAATAATCATGAAGGTAGGAATAATAAAAAATCCTCATATTTAATTAAATGATATTATAAATATATGAAATAAATAATTAAAATAAATTAACAAATGAAACACATACATAGGTCGGTCAAACTAATGTTCAATCATAACGTACAATGACTTATGATTTTAATATATTTACCATTCAATTCAATTTCTTCTAATTAAGATAAGCATATTGAAACTAAAAATTAACAAATTAATAATAAATATTAATATTTTGTATAAACATTCCTTGATAAATAATTAGAATATCATCATATATTATTTTAAGAAAATAAATAATTTTAATATTAATTTTAAAATAATTAATTAAATGGTGTGTACTTTCGAGGTGACACTGTGTATACCATATATATTATATTAAATCCTTATTTAAAATTTAATACTCACACAGAATGTATTATAGCTCGATGTGTCATGTGACACACATTGTGTTAATTCCTTATCATATATTATGTAGTCACACAACATTTATTCCTACATGGAATGTTTCCATATAAACAGTGTGTACTTTTGTGGGTCAAGACACATTGTCTATTTGGTTTGTTTAAGGACACAACTTGCTTTAAACATATAATCCATGTAACGCATGAAGTACACATGAAATAAAAAATCTATATGATTCCTTTTACACGTCGTTTAGTTTCATAATATACATGGTATAAATTATTAATCATGTATACTCACGTGAAATGTTGAAAAACACCCATTGTGTACCCAGTGTGAAATGACAATTATTACATGGAATGTATATCAAGGTACATGTCATGTAGTTTATTTCACTTATGAATTATCCCATGTATTGAACTATAAGACATGCAAAAAATCACTTAGGGTGCACCTTTAATGGTTTAACACATGTTACATGACATGTATATGCTAGCTACATGTCATGTAGTCTAAAATTGGCTAAGTCACTTGGTTGATACTTAATAATATGGGTGTAATGATGTGGTGTATTGACCACATGAATTGTACTTTTTACATGGGGTCATACAACATGTTCAAGAACTAGACACTACATATACTATTTCAAACCATGTGTTTCACTAGAAATAAATTCATAGTTTGTAAGGATGTTATGTCACGACCTGATCCTACTAGTCTCGAGCCGTAACTACCCTAGACCCACCTCCATAGGCCAGGGGCTGGCGATAAGCACCGAAGGTGTAACGATATTAGGGAGGCCTTCACCTAAGTACCTGTACACACACACATAGCCCACTCGATGCAGAAGTGTAGCGTAAAAAAGAAAACCAAAGGACAAAAAACTATAACCCAACCACAGTCATGCATCAACTTCTAAATAGAACAAGTATAGTGCTGAAAAGTAAACTGAACAGTAAAGAAAAAAAACATGTTCCCAACTAGAAAGGTGCCATAACCCAGCAACAGGTAAAAAAAAGTAAATAGATGGTGAGCCTCACACCCGGAAATTCTCCTACGACCACTGAACGCAGCTCAAGATCATGTTTCTTATATGCTCTTCCATAGTCTCGGTCAACCTGTCCATCATATGCAAGGGAAAAGAAAGTGCGGAAAATCCCAAGCAGGGGTGAGTATAAATATACTTAGTAGGATGCCCCGAAATACTGAGGGAGAAACAAAGTAGATAATAAAAAGGTGAGTAGTAGATAGAAAAAGAACAGTGTAAGAGTACTAAAAAAAGAGTGTAGCTCAACCCAACAAATGGAAGGAAGTAGACTAGTCCAATCCAAGAGGTGATAGACACGGAAAGCACGTGGAATACCCTGCGTGTCTTCGCCTCTCCTAGAAAGAGAGTAATTGAACCCAAGAAGTGGGAACAAAAGTAGTTTGTATATATATATATATATACTCAACAAGAAACCCGAATGTGTTTGTAAGGGGATCTCTATCTCCAAGATCTTCCTAGGAAAAGTCACCAACAGTTCTAATGGTAGCTGTCCCTGATGCCCAAAAATCCCCCACGTCAAGAAGCCTCATCGCTAAACCGTACAACCAAGGGTCCCGCTATAGTGATCATAGAGAAAAGTCACTGACTAGCCTCATAGAAAGGGCTGAGTCTGAAAGAAGACATCGGGAAACCCACTGCCCAGCCCAACTGGAGGGGAAACCACAAGAGGTTTCCAGGTAACCCAAAGCCCAGCCCCACTGGAGGGTCAACCAAAAGAGGTCATCGGGTAACCCACTGCCCAACCCCGCTGGAGGGTAAACCACAAGAGGTCATCGGGAACCCACTACCTAGCCCCACTAGAGGGTAAACCTCAAGAGGTCATCAGGTAACCCACTGCCCAGCCCCGCTAGAGGGTAAACCACAAGAGGTTGTGGGGTAACCCACTACCGAGCCCCGCTGGAGGGTAAACTCTAAATTAAATGGGTAACCCACTACCCAGCCCCACTGGAGGGAAAACCAGGAACTGGTCTGATAACTCTGCACTGCCCGTGCCATCACTAGGTGTCTCTAACCCCGCTATAGTGGATAGGTTTGGAGTGCATCAAAGGAACCTCCAACCAACGCCCTTTAATGTTTCCACATTTAATGAGATCTCGAAATAGGATCTTATCTCCCAAATATATTACACCATTGTAATCCTCACGAAAAAACACGCGAGATAGACTATTTACTCACTGGAAACGGGCTCTCGATGGAAAATTTATACAACACCGCTTTACGCCCATACGACGTATCGTGGGTCCCACACCTCAGTCCCGAAAGAGGTCAGGTGAACTACGCCATCGCGATGCTCTTGTAAGATCATGCCAATATGACTATTCATATGCCCCAAATGAATGCCTGATACAAAACTCACAGTACGTTGTACACGGCTTAAAAGATGGCCCATGGGGCCTATGCCTCAACTCCAGCTTCAACGCTTGAAACCACACTAGTCAACTTTGTCTCGATTCCAGGGTCACAACACCGCTGACAACACCTAAAATGGACTCCGGATGCAGAAGCTGCAACTCCCCGCGTTATATGCAAGCTGGGCCCTGTGGGGCCCACACCTTAACCTCAAAACACGTCACGCAGATTGTACCATTGTGTTCCTTGCAGATAACCACACGACGTAAGATATTCATTTTCCATAAATGGACTTATGATGCATAAGTCGTAAAAACACAACATAGGTCCGAGAGACGCCTTGTGGGACCCATGCCTCGGGCCCGAATTTAGATGGTCGGATTGCGCCGTCGCAATTTTCTCAGAAGAACACTCAGAAATGTGTTCTCAAACACCCCAAACAGATGTCCGGTGAAAAAGTGGTGTTGCACCATAAAAGGTGTGAACCCGGACCTGTGGTGACTGCACCTTGTCTCTAACCCGGACACTCCGGAAAGCTTCTCAAAATGTCCGTACGAGGACAGGGGTCGCGCTGCCGCTAACAGTGCATCAATCGGACATCCCAAGCCGGAGTTAGGTCGGATGCATTATTAATTAATTAATTAATTAATTAAATAATTATTCGTATTAAGTGTTTCATGCCACAGATTAACGAAACCAAACCGAAAGGGTTCTGAACCAACTTTGGAATGATCGCCTCATCTCTAGGGCCACACCGCCTCTGACAGCGCGACAAACAGATGTCCGGCTCACAAATCACGTGCGTTGTAAAATTTAATAATAATTTGATATTATTAACTTAAAGTGTTCCGGGTCACCCGACTTCCGGCGTAGAAACCCAAAATCCCTAAAAGCCACATCAAATAGTCTGCCTCTCTGAAACGAACTTGTAGCCACAGATGGCGCCTCAAACGGATGCGCCATTTAGAAGTTACCCCCCCCCCCCCCCCCACCCAGAATGTAAGGTGGCCCAACTCGGCCAGTTCACCCTGGTCGGCCCGGTCTGAACCACCGGCCTGCGGCCCAGCTGTGGGTCCGAACCGACTCATCATGGTCCACCGACCGCAGCCTGCTCCAGCAACACCAGACTCCGCCTCGGGTCCGGTTCTTCAGAGCAGACCGGCCAAAGGCCTGTCTTTTCCGCGTCGCCCAACAAGACCTGCAAAGAGCGGGTCCTTCTCCAAGGCTCGCTCCCCCGGGCGCTGACCTTGGGAGTCTCCTCCGATCGCGATGGGCCAGTGCCTTCGCCACCTACAGCACGCCGCCGCGCCACCTCCTACCAGCACCATGTTGCGGCCGCCTGGGCTCCCCCGCTCCGCTTCCGGCTCCGCCCAGCCTACTCAGCTCCTCCCCCGTACTCCTCCCACTACACCTCGTCCGCTCGACGCTGCCCGCGCCACCTGGTCCTCTGCGCTCCGCACCGGTAACACCCAACACCTGCACCTCCGACTCGACCTCCAGCAGCTGCCCTTGCCAGAGACGGTCATTCAATCGGTCCCCCCAACCACTTTTGTGGTCGGAAACATTTTCCAAATCTGGATTCAGAATCCTTGGAGTCGGATCATTGCAGCACCACCCCTTGCTCATCGATCTATCACAGTTTAGGCCTGTCCAAAAATTGGGATGTAGAACGTTAACGAACGAGAATTAAGAACAGGGCTCAGGCGTTGGCTGTTTTCGTTTGGCCATCACCCCAATTCCAAAATTTAAATAATTTAAATGATGAAATTGTAAAAAACACAAGAATTAACAAAGGTGCGAAAAATAATCAGAAATTCTACCTCGATCCGGCCATTCGACGTTGGTGATGTGTCCACGATGCTCTAGATTCAATCTGCCAAGGTTTTGGTGGAGGTCTCTCCTCTATTCGGTGAAGAACGGTGAAGAACGCCGAAGAATAAGAGAGATATAGAGAGAGAGAGAGAGAAGAAGAAGAAGAATAAGAAGAAGAAGAAACATGGGGTCTCCCCTTATCTCAAGCGTATTTATAAAATCACACTAAAACTCCACCCACGGTCATAGATTCCAAAACCTCCATGCCCACTTATTTTATATTGCGCCTAGGAAAAACGCCCTGTTTCAAACTCAACGGAAGTCTCAGATTCGCATTCTGAGGCTTCATTAAAAAGTTATTCGAAAATAACGGTAGTGACGAAAAAAACACTAAGACTTTTTTTAAAGGGTTGGGGTAAGAAGCCACAATTTATTGATTAAAAAATGTACAATCAGTTAGGCAATACATAAAAAAAACAGATTTATCAAAGCCCCCTTCCTGGGGGCCCGAGTTTTTTCCAAAGCTTTTCTCCAATTATCCTCTCCTTTTCGTGTAATTCATTTCAGAGTTGTATTTTGATGCGGCCGTAACCTCGTCCCCTACCATATTGAGCTTCAATATCCCTGGCCTGTTGGAGTAATGTATCCATGTCTTCATCATATTCTGAATTTACAGCCTGCTCCTCTTTATTTTTCATTTTCTCTTCATCTTTTCTTTGACTTCTTGTTCTTGCTTGTTGCCAAGAGCCTTCATCCTTTTCCAACTCTTCCATATTTTCAGTCTCTTTAGAACCAGGTGCAGCAACAACATCTTTGGCAGCAATCTCTGCCTCCTTAACTGGATCAAGGATTATTTCCGCCACTTTTCCTTCCCTATCTTCCTTTAGATTTTTATTTACTTATGCACTAGAGGCAACACTAGAGGCAACAGAAAGTAAAGCATCCTGTTTAGCCACTTCCCTTATCCCAGAAGCCTTCACCTATTGAGTCACATCCTTAGTGGGAGTGTCATGATTAGTCCCACAGGTATGCACCTCTTTGCTTGACTATCCAAGAGCAGAATGGATGTCCTGTTGTGCCACTTCCCTTGGAGTGGAAGTGGCCTGTTCTGAATTAAATCAACAGGGTTGCATATACATGATATCATGTTCCTTCTTCTTAATGGAATGATGTCTAGGTTCATCTAAGTATGACAAGTCCTGCAAGTCAGCAAAAGAAGAGGAGTCCACCAAAATAGGTGGATTGGTACTAGCATTTGAAGATCCATTAGCAACATAGACAGATGTAGTATCAGTATTTTTATAAACACAAGAGGGTTCTGCTTTATAATGTGAATGCAAACAGTTTGGGGGGCTTCTATTGAGGTATCCCTGACCACAATATTAGCCCAGGAGCATTTCTGCCCTGTAGTAGTTTTTTTTCCAACAGGGAGCCTTGAGAGTGGACATTAGGTTTAGGCTGAATGGTGTGTTGCTGCTGATTTTTCAAGCTAGGGGAGGTTTTTTTGCTTCATATGGCATGAAGTGTGATCATGCCCCCTCTTTGAACAGAAACTGCATGTTAGGGCTCTTCTACAGCTATCCTTATCATGTCCAACAATCCTACAGTCTGGGCAGAAACTAGGTAGATTCTCATATTCAATTCTAAGTTCTAATTCAACCTCTTCAGTTGATAGGAAAACCATATTGGTCAGTGTAGCAGATGAGTCAATCTCAACTAAAAAACAAGCAAAATGTCCATACCTGGCGATTTCGGTTTCCCTATCCATTCTGATAGGTATTCCAATTGCTACAACTATATCATATAAGATGTGGGGGTGCCAAAGAATCCAACTCAGACCATAAACTTTAACCCAGACTTGTATTGAAGACTTACCAATTTCTAGAGGGTTGAAGCATCGATCCCATTCGCTAATGTGCAAAACCCCTAGCTTGAATGAGATTGAACCATACCCCCAACCATTCAATTTGAATTCCTCCATTGGGAAGAGAAAATGTAAGTACCCTCGGCCCAAAGATACACATCTCCTGTTGTCAAATCCCCAAATTCTTGACAATTTCTGAGAAAGTTGCTCGGTCCTCCACGACACTGCACCTTGGGGAAGAACAGACCTACCGATAATTGAATGCTCACCCATTTGGAGCCTTTCCGAAAACGTAGCTGGATCCACTTTCACAAGAGCCGCAATACCCTTTCTTCTGATTCCTACATTCACGTCTTTGAAGGATGCAAAGGTGCTATGAGTACTAACATCTTTTAGGTTAACCTCCCGAGAGATTCGGTTCGTTGCGGATATGTCTCCCAAATCTGATGATGCATGCTTGAATGAATCGAATCGACCAGGTAATAGGAATTCTCCAGCAATTTTCGATGAGCGATGCCGAGGGAATAAACCCTAGATTCCATTCCCCCCCAATGTCTCGTCGTTCTCACCGCACGCTCCATCCCCAAAAATCAAAAAAAATCACTAATTCATTAATTTAAAATGATGATTTTTCCCCTGGGTGACATCTCTCACAGCAGGCCCATGCTCGCAACTTTTACACCCTAACTAGGGTAAAAGGAATGCACTGGATGCAACCGTGCCCTCCGATTTTCGATCTCTAGGAGAAAACAGAACCCCGCCATGTGCATAGTATAAGAATACTTAATATTTTTATAAAATTAATTTCAGGCACACTGGGCCTCGGAATCACGTGACGTCTTTGCTCCTAGATCTGTAATTATATGTTGAAATATTCCAAAGTTTTATGGGGTAAAAAATGGGTCTCTACATCATTCCCTCCTTTAATATTTTCATCCCCGAAAAGAAAAATTAAGAAAAACCACTCCGGATATAGAGCTCACACCTATCTCTCCCACTCCCAAGATAACTTGCACAAAACCATGATGGCACAACACGCGAACCAAAGGGATGGATCACACTCATAAATTTTGCTACTTTCGATGAAATGCGTATGAAAACTCACACACCTCATCAGCTACGACATGTGGAAGACGTCATGCACCCACTCCTACTAATGGGAGGGTAGGGAAAGATGGTATGAAACCTCTCAATTGCTTGCACGATTCTCGAACGACCCAAAGAGACTCGGGGGACTTCACCGGCCAAACCGCTACTTTCCATGTCATGACCGAAATCATGATTTGTTCCTAAAACATGGTTTCATGATTCCCTCTTTCAAAATAACCATCTTGTGAAAAACCCAAGGATATCCTATCACAAAAGTTTTCACAGTTGGTGCATCAAAACCAAGACTCTCTTACATGCTCAAAAGTGGATGAGTCAACACCATTGGCTGCAGAAAAACCGTACCCTCCTGCTCCACCAAGGCCAGCTGTAGGGAAGCCAACCACAACGAAACTTCCCGCACCTGACGAGTTTGGGACTCTCTGCCAAGGGAACCTACTACAACACTTCCATTTTTTTGAACATAAACTAACTCAAAATCATAGTCCTGCAGAAATTTCAACTAGCATCATCACCTCAGGTTCAAGTATCTCTGGGTGAGGGCCCACCTGAGACACTGGTGGTCTGAGCAAACCACAAAGCGCATTCCCAGAAGATAGCATCTCCACATTCTTAACGCAAGGACCACCACTACCAGCACCACATACTGAAACACATAGTTCTGTTTATGTGGTGTCCATCACCTCGACCTATACTTGATAAAGGTAGGAAGAATGACGTTGATCACGCATGGTACCAATGACTAGGGCGGGAAAGCAAACTTATCCAATCGCCAGAGGCTAGACACAGAAAGAACGTGGCATACCCCACGTGTATTTTCCCCTCTTGGAAGGAGAGTAATCCCAAAAACAGGCACTCTTCCAAACCCACTAGTGGCTCCTCAAGAAAAAAGGGGGGTCAAGCAGAAAATCCAAACTGGCAATACCAGAACCTGCTCTGACACTCCACCCCAATACCACGCCTTGAATTCACATGTCATATGGACTCATCCACCAAACCTCAATACTATCTACTTCAGGTGGTACTGGATCTCCCTCACGGTTTTGATCACATCACAAAAACGCATCTTAGTGGGGGAAGAACCCTACTTTCCTATGAATTCAAAGCTATGCTAGACAACACCAACACTGGGTTACACCGACGCCCTGCATCACCCTCGGTAACCCCTCGAACTAGGAGTTAGAAGAAAATATTACAACAAACAGTGCCTAAAAAGTTCTATTGAGAAAAGTAGAAAAAGGCACAGAGCATACCTCTTATCATCTCATGTGTTGCAGGATTGTAGAAATCCATAGCACACGGCCACCCGCGGCCCCGTCCATCCGCTCCCGGAGCCTGACATGGGCCTCCTAGTGGTGGTGGAAGGACCTAGAAACGTCTTCTGCCAACCAAAGTTATTCATAATATTCTACCAACACCGCCTCCCTGGGGACCACCCTTTCCTCACCTGGGAGTTCTCTGAACATGACACTACCTCTGTCATGGTGTTTCATCTACAAACTATCTGGAAAACACATCACATTTGGTCCAGTAGTCTCACACCACGTGACCTCGCACATCACAAACATATCACTAGTCCTCCCTGGGCTATCTCAGTTCTCTAAGATGTCTTAGAACATGTGCTTGAGTCTCATCAAGGGGAGACTTATGGCACCGAGGACCTGCAAATTGACATCCCTCTGACAAAAATTTATCTTTCACCAGTGCCTGATCCAGCACCCTGAGATGGGTGAGGATACACAAGGGCACTACGCTGGCATAAATCTCCTCTACAGAGACCTCACTCAAACTTCTGTACATGGAAGTTTCCATCATGGACCACATCCAAAGAGTACTGAGTAAGGTCTGTGAACCTAGTCGCGTACTCAGCCACGACCATCACTCCCCACTGAAGTTCCAGCAGCTCCTAAAACCATATAAAGCATAAGTAGGAGGGGAATTACTCCTCATGAACTAGATTCCAGAAGTCATCCAATGAGATTTCTGACTCATCATGCATCTGAGTAACCCTGGCTCTACTACGCCAAACTGCTTGGTGGAAAAAGACTAGCTGTCAAAGCCACCATCTAACCTGTCAGTGTCCGATCAAGCCTGAAGAGGCGAACCACCGACTCTTGCCAACCCTTCACTGTCTGAGGGTATGGCTCACCATGGAACCTCAATGGTCTCTGACACTGGAACTCATGTAGCACGCCTAGCCTACACTCGTCATCATCCTTCTCTACATGTACTATATGGTACTCCACAGGTAGGGGTGCTGCTGCCTGCCCTCGTGGAGAAAGGGTAATCGTATGATGGATCATTAACTAAGGCATCATCACTCATGGAGTCATCATTACGAACCGGATCTAGTATCCTGGATGGCTACCATCGCGAAGACATCCTGAATCTGATCAAGAAGTACCACGGTCAAATGAGTATATATATATCATAAATAATGGGGAGATGAATCAAGAAGGATAGTCGAACACTAAATCCTATATGATGCATGAACCAAATTCCCAGTAACAAGTGTCTCAGTGTGCAGAGTCAACAAGCGGGTTATCAGATTCCTGGTGAATGGATACGTCAGTCGCCACACCATCACTGGACTCCCTGGCCTGAGAGCCACTCTCGAGACACGTTGACACTATTGCCCCAAAACTAAACCAATTTCTTTTTAGGGACGTCCGAACAATGCCCAAGGAATGAACCACCTCTGATACCACTTTGTAACAACCCAATCCTACTGGTATTGAGCCACATCTACCTCAGGCCCACCTCCATAGGCCAAGGGCTAGAGAAAATCACTGAAGGTGTAACGATCTCAGGGAGGCCTTCGCCTAAGTACCTATACACACACACACACAACCCACTCGATGAGGAAGTGAAGAGTAAACAAAATAAAATCAAAGTAAAAAAACCTATAACCCAACCAAATTCATGCATCAAATTCTAAATAGAACAAGTATAGTGATGAAAAGTAAACTGAACAGTAAAGGGGAAAAACACGTGCCCAACTAGAAAGGTGTCACAACCTAGAAATAGGTAAATGAAAGTAAATAGCTGGTGAGTCTCACAGCCGGAAATCCTCCTATGACCACTGAATGCAGCTCAAGCTCCAGTGTCCTGTACGCTCTTCTGTAGTCTCGATTGACCTATCTATCGTCTGTAAGCGCACACCAAGTGCGGGAAAATCCCAAGAAGGGGTGAGTATAAAGGTACTCAGTAGGATGTCCTGAAATCTTGAGGGAGCAATAAAGGAGATACTAAAATGGTGATTAGTAGATAGAAAAAGAACAGTGTAAGAGTACAAAAAAAGAGTGCAGCTCAACCCAACTAAAGGGTGGAAGCAGACTCATCCAATCCAAGAGGTGTTAGACATGGAAATTTTGTGTCATACCCCATGCGTCTTCACCCCTCATAGAAGGAGATTAACCAAACCAAAGAAGTGGGAACAAAAGTAGGGTGTATATATATATTCTCAATAAGAAACCCGAACGAGTGTGTAAGGGGATCTCTATCTCCAAGATCAACCTAGGAAAAGTCGCCAACAGTTCTAAGGGTAGCCATCACTGATGACCAACAATCCCACACGTCAAGTGGCCTCATCACTAAACTGTACAACCAAGGGTCCTGCTCTGGTGATCATAGAGAAAATTCATTGACTAGCCTCATAGAAAGGGATGAGTCTGAAAGAAGACATCAGGTAACCCACTGCCCAACCCAACTGTAGGGTAAACCACAAGAGGTTGTCAGGTAATACACTTCCCAGCCCCGCTAGAGGGGAAACCACAAGAGGTTGTTAGGTAATACACTACCCAGCACTGCTAGAGGGTAAACCACAAGAGGTTGCAAGTAAACCACTTCCCAACCCCTCTAGAGGGTAAACCACAAGAGGTCGTCATGTAACCCACTACCCAGCCCTACTGGAGGGTAAACCACAAGAGGTCGTCGAGTAACCCACTGCCCAGCCTTGCTGGAGGGTAAACCACAAGAGGTCATCGGGTAAACCACTGCCTAGCCCCACTAGAGGGTAAACTCTAAAGTCAAAGGGTAACCCACTACTCAGACCCGTTAGAGGGAAAACGCGAAACTGGTCTGATAACTCTGCACTGCCCATGCCATCACTGGGTGTCACTAACACCGCTACCATGTGTAGGTTCAGAGTGCATCAAAGGAACCTCCGACCAATTCCCTTTAATGCATCAACATTTAATGAGATCTCAAAAGATGCTCTAATATCCTATATAGATTACATCATTGTAATCCTCACGAAAAAACACGCGAGATAGACTATTTACTCACTGAAAATAGGATCCTGATGGAAAAGTTATTCAACACCACATTACACCCATACAATGTCTCATGGGGCCCACAACTCAGTCCTGAAAGAGGTTGGGCGAATTGCTAAATCATGATGATCTCGAGAAAACATGCCAAAACAACTATTCATCGGCCCCAAATGGACGCTTGTTGCAAAAGTTGCAGTACGCTGCACGTAGATTAAAAGATGGCCCATTGGGCCCATGCCTCCACTCCAGCTTCAACACCTAAAACCACCCTGGTCAAATTTATCTTTATGTCAGGGTCACAACTCTGCCGATGGCACCTAAAACGGACTCTGAATGTGGAAGCTACAACTCCCCACGTTATATGCAAGTGGGGCTCTGTAGGGCCCACACCTCAACCCTGAATCACATCACGCAGATCGTAACATTGCGTTACTTGAAGATAACCACACGGCATAAGCTATTCATTTCCCTGAATGGACTTATGAAGAATAAGTCATAAAAATGCAGTATACGTCTGAGAGCCTCCTTGTGGGGCCCACTCCTCGGGCCTGAATTTAGATGTGCGGATTTTGTCGTTGCAATCCCCTCGAAAGAACACTCAGAAACGAGTACTCAAACACCCCAAACGGATGTCGGGTGAAAAAGTGGTGTTTCACCATAAAACTTGTGAACCCATCCCTGTGGGGCCCACACATTGTCTCCAACCCAAACACTCTGGAAAGAATCTCAAAACGTCCGCATGAGGACTAGGGTTGCACTACCGCTTACAGCGCGTCAATCGGACATGCCAAGCAGGAGTTAGGTCTGACGCAAGATTAGTTAATTAATTATTCGCATTAAGTGTTTGATGCCACCGAGCAACGAAACCAAACCGCAAGGGTTTCAAACCAACTTTGGAAGAACTGTCTCAACTCCAGGGCCACATCTTCTCTGACTGGGCATCAAACGGACATCCGGATCACAAATCACGTCCATTGTAAACTTTAATAATAATATGATATTTTTAACTTAAAGCGTTATGGGTCACCCACCTTCAGGCATAGAAACCCAAAATACCTGAAACCCTCTTCAAATAGTCTACCTCGCCGACACAAACCCGGACCTGCAAGACGGCGCGTCAAACAGACACGCTGTTTAGAAGTTATGCCCCCCCCCCTAATGGAAGGGGGCCCAACTGGGCTTGTTCACCCTGGCTTGCCCGGTCCGAACCGTCGGCCCGTGGCCCACAGCCCAGCCGCGGGTCTGGCCCACCTCGCTGCGGCCTGCTCTAGCAACACCGCCCGCCCCCCTCGGGTCCGATTCTTTAAAGCAATCCGGCCAAAGGATGAGCTTCTATACGTCGCCCAATAGGACCCACAAAGCGCGGGTCCTTGTCTGCGGATCATTCCCCCAAGCACCGACCTCTAGGGTCTCTTTTGACTGCGATGGGCTGGAGCCCTCGACGCCTTCATCTCCTACAGCGCGCCACCGCGCCACCTCCTGCCTACAGTGTGCCACGGCTGCCCGGGCTCCCCCGCTCTGCCACCGGCACAGCCGGCTCCGCCCGGCCTGCTCGGCTCTTTCGCCGGACTCCTCTGGCACCACACCATCCAATCGACGCAACCCACGCCTCTTGGTCCTCCGCCCTCCGCACCGGCAACACTCGACGCAGCCACCTCTGGCTCGACCTCCGGTCTCCTACCTTGCCAGAGCCGGACCTTCAACCGTTCCCCCCGACCACTCCGATGGTCAGAAAAATTTTCTGAAACCAGATTCAGAATCCTCAGGGCCAGATCATTGTAGTGCCGCCCCTCGTTCACCGATCCGTTATAGTTTTGGCGCATCTGAAAATTTGGACATAGAACGCCCAAGAACAAGAATTAAGAACGAGGCTCGGGTGTTGGTTGTGTTTGTTTGGCCATCGCTCCAACTCCAAAATTTATAGAATTTAAATGACGACATTGGAAAAAACTCATGAATTGATGAAAGTGTAAAAATTAGTCCGAAATACTAACTTGATCTAGCCTTTCCATGTTGGCGACGCATCCACGACGCTCCGGATTCGATCTGCCAAGGTTTCGGCGGAGGTCGCTCCTCGATTCAGTGAATAACAACGAAGAACACTGAAGAACAAGAGAGAGAGAGATAGAGAGAGAGAGAGAGAGAAGAAGAAGAAGATTCATGGGTTCTCCCCTTATCTCAAGAGTATTTATAAAAACACACTGAAACGCCACCCACTGTCGCAGATTCCAAATCCTTTTCACCCACTTATTTTATATTGCCCCTAGAAAAAATGCCCCGTATCGAACACATAGGAAGTCTCGTATTTCCATTATGAGGCTTCGTTTGAATGATTTTCGAACAAAATGCCAGTAATAAAAAATCACTAAGTCATTAATGTAAAATAACGATTTTTCCCTGTGTGGAATCTCTCACAGCAAGCCCACACCTGCAACTTTTACACCCCGCCTAGGGTAAACGGCACGTTTTAGACACAACTGTGCCCTCGGATTTCCGATCTGAGCTACCGTTTATGAGAAAACACAAACCTTCCACGTGCATACTATAAAAACACTAATATTCTTATACAATTAATTTCAGGCACACCAGGACTCAGAATCACATGCCGTCTTCACGTCTAGATCTAGAATTATATGTAGAAATATTCGAAAGTCTAACAAAGTAAAAACTGGGTCTCTGAATTTTGTGTTCCAAGTCACATAGTGAGCTCATATTATCAAGGCTCACTCCTTGTTTTAGTTGGCCAAAAATAGACAAAGTGTAATTTATCATTATACATCATGTATCCATTTCATATAGCTAGTGACCTTGGAACCTCTAGATGGGATCCTTGAGCATTCCTCATTCACATTTCGACATGTTTATTCACATATGAAATCAGACGAACATGTTATATTAAATTTTATATTAAAAATGAATATTTTTAATTGAAAAACTCTAAATCCCATGCACAAAATTGTTAAATATAAAGATAAATATTTATAAATTATAATTTTAATGCTCTAACAACCCATAATGGATCTAGTAAATAGAAAAAGTGATGGTTTTGTGCCCAATTCTTTATTTTGTGTTGGTTTTAATAAGTAATTCTGAATAACATGATGAGATAAAACTTAGAATCTACAGGAATAGATCATTTAGATTTAATTTATAATTAATTTCAAGTATTAATTACCTTGCACATGACAATCAACTGGATTTTTCTCTCTCAATGTGTTTTCATTGTAGTGGATAATCCAAGTGGGGATTCCTCTAGGTGTATCCACACATTCTCCATGAATATTGGGACGATGTTCTTGGTTAATAAAGGGCTATCATGGAGGAACCTAGTTGTTCATGATATTTTCAAATGATTTCAACAAGGTTTTATCTTATTCTCTTTATATTCTTGAGAGGGAAGAAAATTAATTTTTTTTCTTGGAATGAGATAATTCTAGATATATTTTCTTTTTTCACAACAATACTTTCGATAAAAAAATGTGAAATATGTTTATTCATATTCTTAGGGTTAAACATTTATTATTTCACAAAAACACCTATCAATATATTTAATCTAAGTAATACCATCAATAAACTAATAATTATACTACTATTGTTACATCCCATGACATGAACTGTTGTAAATTTAATTTCTTAACAAAATAAATTAATACTTATATTTAATAAAATATTTCATTTTAATATGGACATTAACTCAACCCATTAATCCTCATATGGAATTTATTAGAACTTTAACAATAAAATATTTATAAAAATTAATATTATTAAATATATATACTATAATCATGAGTAAATATTTATTTTTCTACTCATATAACTAAATAAATATTTATATTAATATATCCACTAATGTAGTGAATAAATATTTATTTATTTATTACCTTGTGAATAACAAAAATGTTATTAAATACATCTCACATATTCTAAAAAGAATATCTCATCATTGGATATTTATGTGATCAACTTTACTTGAATAGATATCAATCCAAAATCTAAAAATAATTTTTATTTTTATTATTAAATTCATTAGAATTTAATAAGATTATGTACACACTTAGTGTTTAACCCTCTAGACCATTTCTTAGTGGCATTAGGTGAACTTACCAAAAGTACAAGAACAACATATATCAACATGGAAAGGAAACTATAAGGAATGATGGTAATTTAACAACAATTTAAACCTTCCAATGTAGGCTACATTTTAATATAATATCTTTTTATACCAATATATCATCATGTAGGATGCATACTTCTTCCATCACACTATATGAATCATTTCCCCTTCCCTATCTTCCCTTAATGAAATCATTAATGAACTACCAGGGAAATATATTTAATCAGATAGTTCTATTTCAACAAAAGTGAAAATGATATCATCTTCCATTAATATTGAAGGGACAAATCCATTCTTCTCTTATTCAGTTAATGTCATATCAACTATGACATACCAGATATATTTTACCTCTCTAGGATAATATGTCATCCTGGTTTTAATCAAAATATTAAAGTAAAATATTCATTATATAAATTAATAATAATCTCAATTAGAAGGACAAATATGCATTCTCCCATATAAAATTATGCAATGATATATTACCATTTGGAATTTTTATTGGCAGGTTTGTCCTCATGACCTCCCTTTCTTAGAGATCACCATGTGAAAACTTGATGAGAAGAAGTCATAATTTCTTATGATCCCTCTGCACATCAGAGTCAAATTTCATTTGTGTCACGTCATATAAATGTTATCTAAACCATAATATATATGTTTAAGAATATTTTCATGGAATCTATAGATTATCATTAAAGAAAAGATTATTATAACCCTTCGATATGAAAACTAGTCTAAGTACATTATAAAATTAATGTCACCTATAATAGAAATCATTATGTGGTAAGATATTTATTAAAATTATTTTTTCATAAAAAATAATAAAATTAGTTGTTTATTGGGAATAAACTAGAACACACCGCATTCACAAAGGTATGTAGATCAAGTTGAAAGATCCTCGATCATATCCCATATTGAATTGTCATCATAAACCATCACTCCTTGAGATTTTCATTAGTGATCAAATGATCTAGAAAACATTATTTTTCATAAATAAATCATAAAAAATAAATATATAGTAAATCTTAATTAAATTGGTAAATATAATAAAAGGATGAACTCAGATTCTAGGTTATGGTAGAGTACAAAAGTTATCAATTTGAAAAACATTGATAATCATAAAGAAGATCATAAAAGAGTGATAGAAACATTGTATATAAATACAAAACAATTATATGATATAATCAAGAGGAAATCATATCAATATGTTGATGAACCATTAAAATATAACATGCAGATTTAAGTAAAAACGTGGGATGAAATATGAATGTGTCATGAGATTAGAAGGTGGTATGACATAAGAAAATGGAATGATATAAAAGTACTGATATTATATAATCATATGCTATCATAAGAAATTTTCAAGGATAACCACTAATATAATAATTGCATATCAGAAAAGTCTATCCACTCATATCCAATAACAAAGAAGAATAGGCTAATATCCCATTTCACATAATATAACTGACTAAGATAACTACCTATTTTCGATTTATAATATTATCGTGATATATAAATATGTACTTATTGAAATAGAGGGAAGTATAACATTTGGTTTAACCAAAAAATAAATTGTATCCTTACATATGTATTCTAATTTAATAATAACGAAATTATAAATCCATCAATAGTCATAATATAATTTTCTTTTGAAATGAAGATAGTTTATTGAAAAATTTTCATAAGGTATAAAAGTAAATAATCCAAAAAAAGATGGTGTGTGATACCAAGAAAGTATATCTAGGGTAAAATTTAGAAATATATATAGAGAAACACATATTATCACATCATAATTATTATATATTTTTTAAATCTTAGAAGATTTGATTAGGTATAAATTATAATGGAATATAATTTTTTTCCTTTTTGGATGTCATGGTATATTGAAATTAAATATTTACTGAGGATAATCATGCCACAACTAATAGGAAATAATATATAGATATGCATCAAATATTTCTCACTATAATCCCATACCTATTATACCGTGAATATATATATATGGATATACAGAATTTGAATCACGCATAAAAACATAAATGTATTCCAAAGGATAGTTGAAGAAAGGCATAAATAGTTTTAAATAATTGTTGACAAAAACAACCCATTTCACTGTAATGAGAGGAGAATTGGATTTTGAATGAGAAGGTAATGGAGACTAGTATGGAAGAAAATGAGTAGTCTTGGAGATTAAAATATTTTATTGTAAAGAATACTGTTATGTCATGATTTGATAAAAAATAAAAAATTTAATAATTTTTTTCAAGTGTAATTGTATATTTTTTATACCATTACCATTATAAAGATATATAGGATGTTTGGAACTTCTCTATGGAATAATCGGGTCGATAATTTATAAAAACAATTAATTTTTAATTCTTTTGTATATTATTTGTGGAAAATTATTCTCTTTTAATAATATATATATCATCAAACATGAATTACTTTCTAGTGATTGATCCTCTATAACGTCCTGAATGAGAAATTTATTAAGGGATTTTAAATTAAGAATATGATGATGGTTATATATTTTAATTGATTTATTTTTCTTATAGTTGAGTGTTTTTGACTTAGTATCATATTTATATTGATTTATTACCATATTAATTATTTATTTTATAATAATGGTAATGAATAAGGGTGGTAATTCAATTTAATATTGTTGAAATTTGGTTTAAAAAATTTATTTAATATTTATTTTGATTTTATGATTAGATTTCAATACATTCTAGATTGATTTTTTATTTTGATCATAAAAAAATAAAATATTGGGTGTAGTATAAAATTAATTTTAATAATTGAATACAATTTATATAATAATATACAAAAAAAATTATTTAAACTGTATTTAGAAGAAAATAAATGTGTGGTTTTAGAAAAAAACATTATTTGAAATTATTTTGTTATCTCAACTTATAATGAATATTACATAATCTATTAATCTATTTTATTATTTTACATTTAAATTATTTTTAATAGAAAGACTGAAAGAGTTAAAAAAATCTATAAATTTCTATGGTATTATATTTTTTAATGTTCCATTATCCCAGTTCCTTAACCCTAGACATTACTAATACTACATCATTCAAGTTTAACATCATGGGACTATTCAATTTAAATTTATAAAATTTTGAATCTATCCTTATGAAGTGATGATGTCGAAATTTTGGTAATGTTTTTGGAAAAATTTTAGGTTCTTGGAAAATGTATATGAACTATACATCCTATTGAAAAACTGGTCTCATGACGTAAAACTCTTGTATCCTATTTCTTCTTTTCATTTTTAATCATTTTTCACAAGAATGGGAGTTATTATTTTTTATCTCACTAGTCGTAGATGCATGAAAACAAATCCAATCGCTTTATAAAGGGGTACTAATGACTATAATATCCATGATTAATATCTTGAGATCAAGAGATATATATTTATCTATAAAAGATCAATGATTCTTCAACATAACCACCTCAATGTAAATGAGATTGCAATTGGATACACCATCAATGGATCCCTAAGGATGTCGTTTGAGATAAAAAATAATAGACTATTTACTTTTGTTAATTATGGTAGATGTTTTAATAAATGTAAAAATTTCAATAAAATCCAATAATTTTGAGTTAAAATAAATAATTATATAAATTTTTTAAAATGTTGAGTGGTTTTATGGAATGAAAATTGAGGATCTACAAAAATAACACTGTAATTTTATAGATAATTTTTATACTTATAAGAATAATGAGTTGTTGGAAAATTCTATAAAATTTAAATCATTTCCATTATTACTAAACAATACTATTATGAACTGTCTGAAATGAATACCGACAATATCAATAATAGCATGGGATGATATTTGAAGAAACTTTCTTGAAATTACTTTCCACCCTCAAATGTCATAGAACTTCATAACGAATTTCAAAATTTCGCAATCATAGTAGAGAGAGAAAATTTAGGGCATGATAATAATTTAATGAGATTTTTAGGAAGTTCTCATACCATGGGGGAAACCTATGGATGAATTTTGTTACTATTAAACCTATTTTTTGAGTCATTGTTCATAAAACAGTGAAAGGAGTCTTAATAAAAAAGGTGGTAAAACAATAAATTTTGGATTAAAATTTTAGAAACATTATTTAGTGGGAATGTGAAATGGCACTCAATGATGAGGTATTCACAAAGTGGAGAAAAAAACAAATTTTTTTTCCTACATTGATGTCGTTTCTATATAATTAGATGTCAAACTATTTATTCAAATTATGAAATCATTTTTTGATCTTGAAAAATGACTTCTGCATGAGAAATGATAAAGAACACACTTTTTAATACTACAAGACCAAAATTGAAGGGAATCAAAAGGGGGGAGTGATATTTCTGGGGGTGTTACAAAAATAAAAATAAATTTCAATATCAATATAGATATAATTTTTTGTAGGTAACCCAAAAACTATTTACCTAAATAATAAGGGGAACTACAAATCTTACATGATCATAAAGTCCACATTTTTTTCAAAGAAAGAAAACAACCCACCATATTATCTAAAAAATCAACATCTAATGAAAGAATTAGTAAGAAATATAGATACAACATTAATAATTATATTAATAATCTCATTATTCTTGGTCGCCTTTAAATTTTTCTACGACTCAATTCATAGAACAATTAAAAATTGTTTATGAAAGTTGAGATGAAGATGTATAATCAGAAAATATTGTAGAATAATCCTCAATACTCTCTTGAAAACATTTATTAACACTTTGGTTAGGTTTCCTAATATCTTTTGAGAGATAACTTGGTATACTTCCATGTAATATCAAGGTTACCAGGGAGGAGGTTAAGGTTTTTTTAATGATAAAAAAGGAATTAAATTATATTATAAAATATATATCCTATATGATCTAGTAATTCCTTTTAATTTCTAAAATTTATAACAATTTGGTACTAAATATTTATGGGTTGTGTTAGTTTATGGAGTTGTAAAAGATCAAGGACCAGGATCTGAGATAAGGGGGTTAGGTAGTTGATGTCTATTTACAAGTATATTTCCCACTAGAAGTTTAGTGAAGGACCAATAAAATTTAAACGATCTAAAGAATAGGCATATGAGTCATCCAGTAAATCTATTGTGGGGTCCATTAGAGTTCCTGTGGGAATATTCTATTTTTTAATGAATGGTAGATTTATAATTTTGTGTTTAGTTTAAAAAAACATAAACACTCCCAAATCTAGTTTTCCTCACTATTTTACCATCGTTTCCCCTTAGGATCTCATAATTAAATACCCATCAATATCCTTCAACCAAGGTATAGATATTTTCTAGGATTTTTCATATAATGACAACTGGAGTCCATTTTGGACTAACTTAAGGTAGGTTTTCTCCTATCCTCTATTTTTTTTGTAACATTTGTAACATTTTAAATCCTCTCTCTACATAACCTCTATTATAGAGTTTTTATTTGAGGTTTCCCTTCAGTTATTATTCCTCTAGGTAGTGATAGGTGCCTATAATAATTGTTCATAATTTGAGACTTCTCCTAAATATGTTTTATTTAAATTTACCCATTAATTCAATGAAATAATTCATATTTTAATCTAAGCTATGTCTCATTGAAAAATTGGTGGTGTAATATCTATCCTTATAAACCTAGGGTTTTTCAACTACATAGTCTTAGTTGGGTATTCCATTTCCCCTTCTCTCATATTTTTTTAATGTTGTTATTATATGTGTATGGGGTAGTGTGAAAATACCTAGATAATCATTTAATTTAAAAATAAATTTTATTAAACAAAAGATAAATGGGTTGTACCGTATTAACCAATGAGTAATTATGCATAGGATATAGTTACATGTTTTTTCTCATAGATATTAGTGATGAAGAAAATAATGGTATGAGTTTCCTCATACACTTTATATTGGTTATGAAATTTTCTAGTGGCTACCTTGTTTGTGAGTTACTAATAATTCATATTGATCTATTTGACTTGTATAAGTGATGAATTCCAAGTTATATTTTAGAAATCTCATAATTAATGTCTCTACCATGTTTGTTGATTGAGTTTTGTTCTCTTGAAGTATAAAAATACGTTTTGATTTGATATTTATATTTTATTGATTTTTTTTTCTCAAGTGAGCTGATCCATATTTTTTAAGAATTAGTAAATGATATTGTATATGTATAGACCTATATCATTCTTTATTGTATATATAGGTATTAATCCTTTTTTATAGGTTCTAATTGAGGTATTTCAACTAGAAACACAAAAAAAGATTATATATACAAATGATACTCCTCCTAGGAGAAATGGTAGACTCATTATGTGTAAGAACTACTTATATGTATATGATTATAGTTATATATATAGAAATTATATTTTATGAGGATATTCCCCCCTTGGGTGAGGAGTATCTATATACAGTATCTCACCGAGAGAGAACAAATAGCCTACTAGGATAGATTCATTATAAATAGTTCTTCCTGATACGATGATTATATATATAATATTAGTGTGTTTGTGTATGTGTGTGAAATTTTCTCTTATATGGGATGATTTAATTTTAGAATATTTTATGGATATGACTCTTATGGAAGATTAATGCCTTACAATTATTTTTAGAATGGACCAAAGTTATTTTGGATAATACAATTGAAAATTATTAATGTACATTAAAACATTCCCATTATTATTTGTTTATTTATATAGAACGATTACTTGTCTGGTATATTTACTTGTAATGATAATAAATTTTTGAAAAATGAATTATGAAATTGATGAAATGTTAAATATATGGGGTTATGTAGGTCTTGTTCTAAGGCTTAACTTCTAGGAATGCTTAAGTGACTAGCTTTTAAAATTTGATTATAAAGGATGCACAATAGGTTCAGTGTAATATAATTAGGTAAGAATAAAATATTTAATTTACAATATATTGGATAATGATTAGAGATATAAGACTGTAATTTTTTCACACACATGCACAGAGTATTTGTAGCATGATAGTCTTATAAATTTTTTAATCTAATTAGTGCCATTAATCACACTGGATTTTTTTGATACAATTTATAAGATAGTGACATCCAATTTTATTTAGATTTACTTATTTGTGTGATTATTTATTTTCTTATATTTCCATTATTTATTGATAAACTTCGACATGCCACATTTTGATGATTTTATGACGCATGAATTTTCTCAAGATTGTAAAATGGTAATAGTGGGGTAGTTAATAAACCATATTTTTGTTGAATATTTTTTTGATAATAATTTATATATTTTCCCACATGGTGTTTTATTTTAAGATTTTATGAAAATTTATATTTTTAGCATAAATTTATAAATTCCTTGAAAATACAATTTTTACCCTATTAAGTTCACTTAATTATTTTTATCATTAATTTTTATGTGTCTTTTTCCCTATTTTTTCCTATTTTTCAATTATTTTATATTCAAGTTAAAATTTGACACTCATAATCTATTCGAATAATATTAATCAAGTGAAATTAAAATTAGAAAAAATGATAATCATAAAATTTACAAATTTAAGCTCAAAATATAAATTTTCAAAAAATAATAAAATAAAACTCCCTATGAAAAAAATTATATCAATTATTATCAATAAAATATTTATTAAAAACATGGTTTATATAGAAGCAAGTATATTGCCAACTTTATATTCATGCATTGTGCACTCATATTTATAACATACTCTTTGAGGTCAGGTATTGACTTTTAATGGGGTATGATGCATTCACACCATACACATGTTCCACTAGGAATGTGTATAAAACATTTTTTTGGGTCACCCAAGTAAATTCAAAGCATCAACACATGAGGAATAATAGTTCTAGAGCAGGGAATGATGTTATAAATGGAGTAAAGAGTTAGAATGGACATTTTTAAATATTTTATCAGACCTAATAGGTGGGGTCAAAAATTATTTCTAAAGATGTTCACTCAGAGGGTTATATATATAAATATTAACATTTTGGAACATTTCAATATATTTGGATAAATCACTTTGTATATAACTAATATTTGTCAAGTTACTCTTGTATAGTGGTCTTTAAATATATATTTTTGATTTTTTATTTATATCATTTAATTTCATATAGATTATATAATATGGGTTATCCTAGATAGAAATTCCTTCTTTAGTGATCTAATTTAGGAATGTGGTTTCCCCATGCACCCAAATTTCATGCCAAATTTATTCATGATCATTCGGGTAGTTTCACATGACTCTAATGAGGGTAAACCATCTACCACTTTTGTAATTGTAATCCCTTGATATTTACACCATAATTTGGTAATCAATATTTGTGCCTGAGGTCTTATGGTGGTCTTTATTTGGTTTATTCTTAGATCCAAATCATGTTATTTAAAAATTGAATTATATAAATTCAAGGTCTCTTGTGTACCGTATTTATAGTACTAAAGAGATATTATTTTCAAGGCTTAAGAAGTAATCCATAAGTATACATGACCAGGATATGTTTGGTGAAATCTTGATCTACCAAGGGTAATCTATTTTTTATTTTGAGCATTTATGTGCGTTAAAATTTTCTTTAGGTGGCTCATGCATCATAAGTAGGTAAGTCTATATAGGCACATATAGGTTGACATGGAATTTTGTGTCCTTTACTACAATTTATTTTCTTATTAAAAAAATCATTTTAATGTTTATATTATCTAAAAAATTACTAAATAATAAATAGTGTTGTACTATTTATTTATTTGTTTTGAGTGGGTTAGTATAAATCATTTAAATAGATTAGTTAATTTTAATCTATCTTTGTTAAGATTTAATTTCTTTTTAGTAATGTTTGGTTAAAATATTGTTTTCAAAAACTAGTTTAAATTTATAAATCATTAAAAAATAAATATTTATGAGATAGGTGTGGGTTTATAACATGATTATAATTTTTTAGATATAAAAACTAAATTTCCCGTCTATTGAAAAAATATTTTATGTAGAAATGTTTATCAGTTTAGATTATGTCATCGTGTTGGAATCAAGATGATTTGTATGAGGGGGATCAAAAAAATGATGTATATATCATGCCTCTCATTATGTATTTTAGGGTTTACCTTAGGTAAATTACTTAGAGGTATATAATTCACTATAGTGAGACCCATCACCAGTTCTTATTATTATGTGGGATATACAATTCCACCTTCATCCTAATTTTTGGGAAAGAGTATCCACTTAATAAGTGAATGAGTGGTTCAATAATATTCATTATATATTTGAGAGAATTAAAACTCCCTAGGAAAATTGGGTTTTTCTATAAATAATCATGTTGTAAAATACTAGATATGGATGGTGGGATGTTATTGTCAAGGAAAATAAGGAATAAAGGATTTATTAGGAGGGTTTATAAGAATCTTTCAACCAATTTTAGTTAGATACTTTTTATCATGTAAAATATTGAAAATTAATTCATATTTTGTATGGATCATTTTATATGATGGAGTATGTTTTAAAATTTACTGAACCAATCTAATTTTCTCATTTTATGATAAGGGATAAGGGATCGAAAGATATAAGGATCAAGAAGTGATTGGGGGATCAATTCAAGAGTTAGGTTGTAATGTTAATCATCTTGAACGTATTTTATATAATGAAAAAGTATGTTCTGGCTAATAATTTTTTAGATGGGTTAATATGAGATAGTGGGTCTTCTAGTGGTTCTAAATGGTGTTGATAAGAATAAGGTAGAGGTAGATCAATCAAGGGAAATCAAGGTGAGAGTGTATTGTCTTCTAGATTTAGGGAATATCAGATTTTGTGTTTCTATTTTGGTCGTGTAACAAAAACTATTGCTAAATATCCCTATAAATTAAAATTGATCCACCAATGTAGAAAGTATTGTCACCTTAAATGTTTTTAGAGGTACAAAACATTTGAGAGAGTGGGATAACAACACATTAAAATCATTTAATTGTATGTTTTGGAAAATATATCAGCTTCTTCAAGTAACAAATTTTCTTATAGCCAATCTGGATAGAGAAATAGATGAAAAGGGAAGAGCCAGTAATTTATGGAACCATTAAAAATTTAAGGATCATAAGAACATGGTAGTTATGATTGATATGGTATTGGTTTTTATATGATCAATCAATGTTAAATGTTGAGTATGGTCCTTCAATGGTGATAGGTACTATTCTAATATATCCCCCTATCATTTATACAATATTCGATATTGGATCTTCCCATCCATTTATTTCTATGTATCCCATGTCTCACCAGTCATTATAAGTAGAAATAACTAAAAGTATAATGAGTATAAATACCCTTATGGGTAAGAAGTTAGAAATATATAAGAGGTGTATCTCATGTCGTTTTATGGGTGGATCATTCTGATATCTCTAGGACTTATCCAACATTGATATGAATTCATTTTATCTCATCATGGGTATGGACTTGTTGACTTAGTTCATGGCTCATATCATTATTATAAAAGATTATTTTTTTATCTTATACTAATGGTACCAGGCATACTAATGTTGGAGAGTGTTTTTAACTAGCGATTAGAGTTGGCTGGGATAAGATAAATCTAGATCACTTACTATTCAAATAGAATATCTAGTTATTATAATATTTGAAACCAGCAAACCAAAAGTGTCACCCCTTGTGGCAGGTGATAGAGGAAATATTATCAATAATGTTTACTTTTAATTTAAATTTTTTATTCCCACCAATGTTTAAATTTATAATAAAATTTCACATGTTAAATTTTTAGTATTAAATTGAGATTAATTAAAAAAATGGCTAATTTTGGGTTTTTAATTATTTTTATTTACTTTAAATTTTTTATAAACTTTTATAAACATATAAAAATTGAGAAAATATTTTATTTAGTCCTCTATGTTCAATGGGATACAATTAATTCAACAGAAACCGAAACTGAATCCAGAATTTGGAGGCCCAAAAGGAGCTCACAATTTAGGCATCGAAATCTATGAATAGTATTAGAGACCTTCAAAGATGATCCCATATCGCATAAATTACCAAAATAATTTGTAATAAATTTCATAAGGATATAGTAAGTGTGTTTTGGAAATGTTTTTTTAAATTTTTTCTACTCAATACTCTGAATCATTTAAGTTTATTAATGCAAAGGAAACTATAACATTGTAATTTAAACAATCTCTAGGTTGAAACAATTTTCTGAGTAAAAAAAAAACTTTTGATAACAAATTATAAATGAGTTGAACTTTTGAATGTATATTGATTATAGTGATGTTATTCACTTATTAATAACTTTTTATTTACTCTATTTACTTATTTTTCAGGAAAAGTGCATAATTGGGGTGAAATGCTCATGTTTTAATATTAAATGTAAATTTTTAGTATTATTTGAAGTAATCAAATCAAGTATATTCACTATTTGAATTATAAATATCACCCTACTTATCCATATTTCATTATTATATCATTTTATTATTCCTTAATCAAACTAAAACATTTCATTATAAGGGACCTTTCACCAAATCGTCCATTCGGAGGGTCATATGGTCCACACAAGAAGACCAAAAGAATTTGTGATGAAACTGGACCATCCATGATGATTCAGTTACTGGTCTAAATATAGAATCCCATATTTTATGAAAATACAAAATATTTTATTTATTATCCAAGGAAATCATGAATAAAAATTTGAATTTTCAATAGAAACAACATGGGGAGTCACTGATGCTTTGATGTCTAGCCCACCATTCTGGTCAGTAATTAAAATCAAGACACTATTTATGCCCTTTCTACTGATCTAATAATCAAATAAAGATGGTATTTTTCAGTGTGAAAACTAATATATGGGTGAACAACTTTTTTGAAGAAATTATTTTTATTTGAGGGCATATTCCAGTTCAAAAAAACCATTAACATTTCATCCATCGAAAAAGTGTAGATTGAAATGGGCAGATTACAATTATTTAGTCAAACCAAAATAACTTTGGATACATAAGTCCAATTTACTCCAAATTTTTATATTAGATATAATATATTCATATATACAACTTTCAAGAAGAATGTATTTTGTGATTCCACTGTCTGGATGTTCAAATCATCGATCCAAGTGGAGGGGTAATTTTAGAATGAAAATAGTCCACCTCATTGGGTTGTAAATACATCCCCCTCTTCTACATTAAAGAGGTTGGAATTACAGAATATGGGAGAATAAATTTACATGAAAATATATTTTAAAAATTATTGGTATGACCTTCCATACTTTGGTTTTTACTTGAGATATCGTTCCTCTTCTCTTTTTTTTCATTTACTTTTGTGTTCCTTTCATTTGTAATTGCGTAAGTTGTTTTCAATTTCATTAGAATTATGATGCCAGTTTCTTTTTCATATTCTATTTTAATTATCCACTCACTATTATAAAATATTAATTCTCTTAAAATATTTGAAATTAAATTGAAATCCCATCCCTTATTTTACCTCCTCATTCAATCAAAAGTCCGTTATTAAAATCTTATCATTGTTTGTGTGTGTGTGTGTTTGACACACAACTCTTTTCTTATCCCATTATTTTCATTCTATTTATAATTAATCACCATAAAAACATATTACCAGATTAATAAATATCTTAATGGATGAGTAAATATAACATTGGTTTGATTTAAAATTTAGGGATGTCAAGTGATTGAGAGAATTTTATCGATTAATTTTATTCAAATTAACATTGTGTATGTTGGACATAACATGTCATTGATTGATAAATTGTTTTGTTTAAAATGTGGTTTACATGGACTATTTAAACCATAAAAATACTACCATAAACATTTTCTAATTGATATTAGAACCCTAAGCTAAGTTAAGTCTTGTATTAAAGCCTTTACACTTCAGAATTACAATCAACAAAATCTTGTGATGTTGGAGTTAATTTAATGAAATATAAAGCAATGCACATAGATATGTCAAGATTAACTCCATAATAATTAACTCACCACAATATTTATCAAAATTTTAAACCAAACAACAACCATTAGTCACTTCATTTAAGCACTTAAAACAAAACCCCCAATAAAAATACAATCAATTAAAAATAATTGACTATTAAAAAGTATCATCACCAAGGATTCGACCCGAGTGCTGCCATACATATTAGGAGAACATTGTAATATTGAACTTCCAATAGGAGAAAATTGTTCATGACTATAAATGGTGTCATTTCTGAGGATGGTGAAATAAAATAGTTGTTAGTTTTATGTTATTGTAAAAAAACAAATTTTTTAATTTTTTTTGAAAAAAAACAAAAAGAAAAACTCGCCTTCCTCAATATTCCAAAATATTTATGAATTCCTCATAGCCTCCCAAACAATATATCAGGTTTGTTTGACCCTAAAATTGATCATAATATTTTCCAACATAGTAGGACTATTAGGAATAATCAAAACCTTATCCAAGAAATTTAATTATATATGGCCACTCCTTGGGAAAAACACTAAAAGAATATTTTCCCCTAATATGAATTACAAAACCCTTGGTATTAAATATCCAATTATAGAGGCTGTATTTTAAATCAAATTGTGTTTGATTTAGCTTCAACCTTATTTCCACGAGCTAACCAATGAGGATATATATATTCACCTTAAGGATTTCCAAGTGTTGTGCTCTACTATGAATCCTCAAGGTGTTTCTAATGAACAAATAAAACATCGAGCATTCCCATTCTCCCAATCTGATACTATTAAGTCATGGATATACTACCTCTATCTTAGTTCCATAACCACAATAAATGACATTAAGTGACTCTTCTAAGAGAAATTATTTCTTGCCTCTCATACTGCTTCTATCCGAAAGGAAATAAGTTGTATCCGTTAATTCCCAAATGAGTCACTCCATGAATACTGGGAGAGGTTCAAAACTATTTTGAAAACCTACCCACACCACCAAATCCTTGACCAACTCTTGATCTAATACTTATGTGAAGAGTTATTATCTATGTAGATAATTCTTATTCTATGCCTCAAGTGGAGGTTTTCTTATTAATTGTTTTTAAAAAAATTCATTGGAATGTGAAAAGTCCCTCTATGATGAGTTATTCACAAAGTGGAGAAAATACACTATTTTTCTCCCAAGTTTATGTTTTTTATAAATAATTACAGGTGTCACTATTTATTCAACATATCATAGCATCACCCGGTCTTCAACAATGAATTCTTTGTGAGATGTGATAAATACTATACCGTTAAATTCTACAAGGCCAAAATTGAAGTGAATCGAATGGGGGAAGTGATATTCTTGGGGGTATAACAAAATTCAATATTATTTTCAAAATTAATATTGATATAAATGTTGGTAGGTAACCCAAAACTAATGACCTAAATAATAAGGTATTACTAAAAATTTTACTTGATCCCAAAGTCTACTTTTTGTATAAAAAAACAAAAAACGCGCCATATTATCTAAAAAACAAACAAATAATGAAAAAGATACTAATAAATATAGACACAATGTCAATAATTATATTAATAATCTCAAGAGTCTTACTCACCTTTAAATTTTTTTATTACACAATTCATCAAAAAAAGTAAAAACATCTTATGAAAGTTGAGATAAAGATGTAGAATCATGAAATATTGTATAATAATAATCAATACTCATTTGGGAACATTTAGTACCACTTTGTTTAGGTTTCCCAATATCATTTGAGAGATAACATGGTATACAACCAAGTAATATAAAGGTTATAAGGGAGGATTTTAAGGTTTTTTGTTTAAGGATCAGAAAGTAATTAAAGGATACAATAAATTATCTAACCTATATGATCAAGTAATTACTTTTCATTTATAAAATTTTAAAAAAATTGATACTAAATTTTTATGGGTCATGATAATTGATAGAGTTGAACAAATTCAAGGACCAAGATCTAAGAGAAAGGGTTTGGGTAGTGGATGTCTATTTACAAGTATATTTCCCACTAGAAGTATAGTGAAAGAGCAATAAAATTTCAATGGTATAAATAAGAGGCATATTCCTCAACCAATAAAGCTCTTGTGGGGTCCATCAATGTTCTCGTAGTAATTTCTATTTTTTAAAGATGGGTAAATTTATAATTTTGGGTATAATTTTAAGAAAAACATATACATACCTAAATATAGTTTTCCTCTCTCTTTTACCATCATTTCCCCTTGGGATCTCTTAATTTATTCCCTATCAATATCCTTTAACTAATGTATGTATTTTCAATATGTTTTATTCACATAGTGACTACGGGTGTCAATTGTTGGCTAACTTAATGTAGGGTTTATCTTATCCTCTATTTTTAGGAAACCTTTGTCACATTTTCAATCCCCTCTCTACCTAACCTCTCTTTTAGCGTTTTTATTTGAGGTTTACCTTCAGTTATTATTTCTCTGGGCAGAGATAGGTTTCTATAATCATCGTTTATAATTTGAGACTTATATAAAACATGTTTACTTAAATTTAACCATTAATTTAGTATATTAAGTATACTTTTGATCTAAACTACGTTTCACTCAAAAATTGGAGGTGGGATATCGATCCATAAAAACCTGGGTTTTCCCTCTACATAGGCTTAATTGTGCATTCCTTTTCTCTTTCTCTCATATTTTTTCAATATCGTTATTATAGGTGTATGGGGTAGTGTGCGGATACCTGGATAATGGTATACTTTAAAAGTAATTTTTATCAAAAAAAAGGAGAAATGGGTTTTTCCTTATTGAATAATGAGTAATTATTCCTTGGATAAACTTATATTATTTTTCTCATAGATATTAGTGCTGATGAAAATAATGGTATGAGTTTCCGTATACAATTTATATTGGTTATGAAATTTTTTAATGGGTACCATGTTTTTGAATTAATAATAATTTCTACTAATCTATATGAATTTTATAAGTGATTAATTCCTTGTAATATTTTAGGAATTTTATAATTAATGTCTCTAACAATTTTAGTGATTTATATTTATTCCTTAATGTATAACTGTTACATTTTGATCTGATATTTTAATTTCATTGATAATTAATTCTCACGTGCTCATAGTCATATTGTTTAAAGAGTTAGTAAATGATATTGTATATGTTTAGACTGTATCATTCTTTATTATATATATATGTATTACTGCTTGTTTTATAGGTTCTAATTGAGTTGTTTCAACTAGCTACAAAAAAAAGATTTTATATACAAATGACACTTCTATTAGGAGAAATGGGGGCCTAATTATGAGTAAGAACTACTTATATGTATATCATTAAAGTTATATATATATATATATATACATTACTTTCTATGAGTATAGGTCCCTCTTGAGTGAGGAATAATTATATACAGTATCTCCCCAAGAGGGAACAAATGTCCTATTAGGTTAGATTCATTATATACAGTTCCTCTTGAGATAATGATTATGTATATATTAATAATTGTGTTTTTACGTCTGTGTATGTGTAAATTTTCTCCTATAGAATACGGTTTAATTTATTAATATATGATGGATAGGTCTATTACGGAAGATAATATCCTTCCTTGGATTCTGATAATGGCCGAAAGTTGTTTTGGATAATATGACTAAAAATTATTAAACTACATTAAAACATGCTCATTATTCTTTGTGTAATTATATAGCATGATTACTTGTCTGGTATGTTTAATTTTAATGTTAATAACTTTTTGAAAAATGATTTATCACATTGATGCAATGTTCAATATATGGAGATATCTTGGTCATGTTCTAAGACTTAACTTCCAAGAATTCTAAAGTGATTGGGTTTTAAATTTTGGTTATAAAGGATGTAGAATAGGTTCACTATAATATAAACAAGTAAGAAAAAATATTTAATTGATAGGAATATATTGGTTAAAGGGTGGAGGGATAATATTGGATTTTTTGTCACACCCATGTGTGGAGAATTTGTGGCATGGTAGTCGTATAACTCTTTTAACCTAATTAGTTCCATTAATCTCATTCGAATAGTATTTTGATGTAATTTATAAGATAGTGACAACCAATTTTATTTATATTTCCTTATTTGTGTTATTCTTTATTTTCTTATATTACCATCATTGATTGATAAATTTCAATATGCATTATTTTGATGATTTTATGACATGTAAATTTTCTCATGATTGAAAACGGAGAATTGTGGGGGAGTTAACAGACCATATTTTTATTGAATATTTTTTTATAATAATTTATAAATTTTCCCACATGGAGTTTTATTTTAAGATTTTATGAAAATTTATATTTTTTAGCTTAAATTTATAAATTCCATGAAAATCCAATTTTTACCCAATTAAGTTCACTTAATTATTATTATCATTATTATTTTTGTGTCTTTTTTCCTATTTTTTCTACATTTTCCATTTATTTTCTATTCATCTTAAAATTTTACACACATAAACTATTCTAATAATATTAATCCAGTGAACTTAAAATTAGAAATATAGGATCATCATAGAATTTACACATTTAAGCTCGAAATATAAATTTTCAACAAATCATAAAATAAAACTCCATGTGGGGAAATTATATCAATTATTATCAATAAAATATTTAATAAAAATAGGGTTTATCAGACACCAAGTATATTTCCTACTTTATATTTAGGCATTTTACACTCAACTTTATAACATACTAGTTGGGGTTAGATAGTTACTTCTATGGGGCACTATGTATGCACACCCTATACATGTTCCTCTAGGAATGCGTATAGAACATTTTTTGGATAACCTAGGTAAATTAAAAGCATAAATACATGAGGGATGATAGTACTAGAGATGGGAAGGATGTTATAAATGGTGTATATAGTTTTAAAGTATACTTTTATAGATTTTAGTGGACCTATGAGGTGAGTTAAAAGATTCTTTCAGAATATGTTTACTCTGAGGGATCTATATATAAAACATACCATTTTGGAACTTTTGGACATTTTTGGATCCGAAAAGTTTTGTATAACTAGTTTTTATTAGGTTACTTTTGTATAGTGGTCTTTAAATATATATATATATTTTTTATTTTTTTATCATTAAATTTCATATAGATTATGTAATGTGGGTTATCCTAGATGGAAATTCCTTCTTAGTGTTCACAATTAAGAATCCAGTTCCCTATGTACCGAAATTTGATTCCAAATTAATTCATAAACATTCGGGTCGTTTCATATGACTATAATGAGGGTAAAAAATATCCCACTTTCATAATAGTTATCCCTTGATATTTATGCCACCCTTTGGTAATCAGGATTTGTGCATGAGGTCTTGTGGTGGTCCTTATTAGATCTGTTTTATCATCCAAGTAATGTTATTAAAAAATGGTATTATAGAAATTCTAGGTCTCTTGTGTTTGGAATTGAGAGTATTAAATATATATGCTTTTAAAGACTCAAGAATTAATCCATAAGTATACATGACTAGTATAATTTTTGTGGAAACATGAGCTACCTAGGGTAGTCTAGATTTGATTTTGAACATTTATGTGAGTTAAAATTTTCCCTAGGAGGTTAATTCATCATAAGTAGGTAAGTATATATAAGAACATATAGGTTGACCAGGAATATTGTATTCTTTTATATTCTTTATTTTCTTATTCAAAAATCATTTGAATTCTTATAGTAACTAAAACATTTCTAATAAATAAACAGTGTTTTACTATTTATTTATTAGTTATGAGTAGGTTAGTATAACTCATTTATGTAGTTTAGTTAATTTAAACCGGTCATTGTTAAGATTTAATTTCTTTTTAATAATTCCTGGTTAAAATTTTATTTTTAGAAACTATTTTAAATTGATAAATCGTTGAAAAATAATGAATTTGAGATACTGTAGGTGTTATAACATGATTATAATTTTCTAGATATAATAACTAATTGTCCCAATTCTCAGAAAAAATTAATGTATCAATCTTTATTAGTGTATATTATGTCATCATGTTGGAATCAAGATTCCTTTTATGAGGGGTCTCATAAACATGCTTCAGATATCATACCTCTCTTCGATACTTATGTCCATTAGTGTTTACAAAATTTAATTTAATTAGTGGTATAGGAAGCACCATGATGAGACCCCTTACTGGTTGTTGTTGTTATGTGGGATATACCATTCCACCTATGTCTTACACTCTAGGTTTAAGTCTCCCTTATAAAGTGAAAGAGTGGTTCTATCATATTAATTTTATATTTGAGAGTATTAAAACCCTATAGGAGCATTGGGTTTGTCTAGAAACATTCATGTTGGAAGATACTAGATATGGATGGTGGGATGTTATGGTCAAGGAAAATATGGAATAATGGATTTATTTGAAGGATTTTTAGGAATATTACTCAACTAGTATTAACTAGACACTCATTATCAAGTAAAATATTGAAAATTAATTCATATTATGTAGGGAACATTTTCATTGATGGAGTATGTTTTAAAATTTACTAAACCACTCTACTATTGTCATTTTGTTAGAAGGGATAAGAAATGGAAAGATAGACGCTTCAATAAGTGATTGAGGGATATATTCAATAGTGAGGTGGTAATGTTTAACCTCTTTAACTTATTTTAAGTAATGAAAAAGGACGTTCTGGATAATAATTTTTCCCATAGGTTAATAGGAGATAGTGGATCTTATAGTGGTTGGAAATGGTGTTGAGAAGAAGAAGGTTGAGGTAGATCAAGAAATGGAAATCAATGTGAGAGTGTATTATCTTCTAGATTTATAGAATATCAGATTTTATGCTTATATTTTGGTCCTTCAAGGAAAACATGGCCTAAATATCCCTCTAAATTAAAATTCTTCCACAAATATCAAAAGTATAGTCACCTTAAATGTTTTTATAGGTTCACAACATTTGAGAGTGTGGTATACCTCCCCATTAAAAGCTAGTAATCATATGATTTGGACAATATATCAGCTTCATCAAGTAACCAATGGCCTTATGGCCAACCTGGATAGAGAAATAGTTGACTAGGGAAGATCCAGTAATCTATGGAACCATTAAAAATTTAGAGATCATAAGAACAGGGTTGTCATGATAGATATGGTATTGGTTTTTTATATGATCAATCAATGGTAAATGTGGAGGATGGTCCTTTAATAGTGATATGTATAATTGATATATATTCTACCCTCATATATACATTATTCGATATTGTATCTTCCCATCCTTTTATTTCTAAGTATCCAGTGTATCTCTAGTCATTATATGTAGAACTAAATCAAAGTATAATTAGTATAAATACCCCTTTGGGTAATAAGATAGAAATATATAGGAGGTGTATCTCATTTCATCTTATGGTTGGATCATTCTGATATCTTTAGGACTTATCAAACATTGATATGAATTCCTTTTATCTCATCATGGGTATGGACTTGTTATCTCAATTCATGGATCATATTAATATTTATAAGAGATGATTTTTTATCTTATCCTCTGTTTATTATCCATACTATTGTTGGAAAGTCATATTACCAGGTGATTAGAGTTGATCATGTATAAGATAAATCTGGATCACTTACCATTAAAATGGAATATCTAGTTTATATAATAGTTAAAACCAACAAACCAAAAGTGTCACCCCCAATGGTAGGTGATAGTGGAAATATTATCAATAATATTTACTTTGAATTTGAAATTATGAATCCCACCAATGTTCAATTTTATAAGAAAATTTTACATGTTACGGTTTTAGTATTAAATTGATCTTAATTAACAAAATTGGCTAATTTTGGTTATTAAATTATTTTTATTTACTTTCATGTTTTGGTTATAAAATTTTATGAATATATGAAAATTGATAAATTATTTTTTGTAGTCTTCTATGTTTAGTGGGATACAGTTAATTAAACATAAACCAAAACTGAATCCAAAATTTGGAGGCCCAAAAGGAGCTCACATTTCAGGCCTCGAAATCTATGCACAGTATTAGAGACATTCAAATATGATCCCATATCTCATAAATTACAAAACTAATTTGGAATAAATATCATAAGGAGATAATGAACATGTTTTAGAACTTTTTTTAAATTTTTTATACTTAATATTCTGAATCATTCAATTTTATTAATGCATGGGAAACTAGAAAATTGGTATACAAACAATCTCTGGGATTAAACTATTTTTATAAGTAAAAAAACATAACATTTGATAAAACATTCAAAATGAGTAGAAAATTTGAATTTATATTGATGATAGATATAATAATAGCTTAAATAAAGGAATATACCATACATTTATCCATTTACTAGGGTTTCCATGGACCAAAATTCAAAATATAGGCTTAGAACCAAAATATTTTACCTGATTCTATATAAATTTTACCTCCACTCCCTCTTCATGAATTATTCATTCTGGATATAAATTTTATATATATTTAAAATTTTTGATTATGTAACAGTATTTTCATATATAATACATATTAGTATTCTCTTCCACTCATTCTATCTTTAGTATTCTATTTTGTGTTTCCTCCCTACTGATTTTATGTTCTTCTTTACTCATGATTAGGTGTAACTAACCAAGACAATCTCTCGAGGGGGGGGGTATATCTCATTTCAAACACAATAATTAAACATTCATTATTAATTTTTTATATTTTATTAGAGTTAGGATAAGGTGTATCTTACTGGGGATGACACCTTTGTGCCTCCACTTTCCAACTTTGGCATAGCTTTTTTTGAAGTATCAATTTTCCTCAATTGAGAAGGCAGATGTGTGGTGTACTTGGAGATCCTTATGTACACCAGATATTTAAAACCTACGAAAATGAATATGCTCACACATATGGTGCAGTTTTTTCATAAAGTAAATATTTAACAAATTTTATGTAAATGAAGGTTTACTCTAGGAAATTCTCCATGTTGAATTTCTTTTAGTTTTAACACCATTCATTTTGTTTTCATTTTATTTATATATTTTCTTTTATTTTTTTCATTATATAAAACTAAATAACCAAAATTTCATTATTTAAAAATAATATAAAAAATAAAACATAAATAATAGAATTAGAATAGTGAGTTTCAATTGAAAAGATCTTCAAGTGAAATGACCTTGGTCAACCATTGTATTTTGGTAGGAAATATGCATTGTAGATTTTTCAATGCCCTAATATAAGAATAGAAATACATGGGATTATTTTTTTGGAGGTATGAATTATCTCACATAATATTTTTATTCATGTTTTAAAAATAGATTTCATTATATTAAATTTAAAAAACATAAACCCATCATTTTTATGCTATATTCAAATTAAAACTATTCTACATAGATTGATTACTCTCAGGTGAAACAATAAGAATAAGTTAACATTTATGAATAATCCTGTAATAAAGAACTTAGAGAAGACATATAGAACCTAGATATAAAAATAAAATGGATATAAAAATACATATGTGTATCATAGGACCATCATCTAGAGAAAACTATACCTGACCTGAACCTAAATCAGAACCAGTAGAGGAATATACTCTACACCAATTTATTTTCAAAGAATATGATGAGGCTGAGGAGAAAATACTCAAAGAATTACTATTATATTTCTAAATGTTTCCATGTTTGGAGGATATCACTTAAGAAGACATGAATTCAAATTCACTTAAAAGATATTAGCATTTTTTATGAATCCTAAAATCTATTTAGGTATGGTAAGCTACAATATGATCTTTCCATATATGAAGTGAATCATCACTACACTATATTACCCAAAACAAGGAATAATAAACCACCCAAGTGGTGTAATTTTAAGAAACATTGTAGGATCTAAACTATCTACCTACATCCACAATAAACCATCTCTAGTAGTCAATTTACACTATATAAGAATTAGAATCTAAACCAACATAGAAATATTATCCTTTATTGAAATTAATTTATATTACTTTTATTGAAACTTAGTTGAGCATTAAATCCAACAGTTTTAACTTTTCAGATTTATCCATCACTTAGACTACATTGAATGATGAATAAGAAAAATGAAATTCACCTAACAAAGAACACTAGAAGATCCTCAATCTAATTAAATAATTTTTAAATAGATAAAATGATGAATTATCTATGGATTTTCATAAATAAACCAACTTCTATTTTTATTTACAGGAGTGGTAAGATTTATATATTGATTGATTTTGATTTAATTAACTTAAAAATTAAATTATCAATTATTTTTCCATTCATAAATTTATAGATATTGAAGTAACAAATGACCATGTCCTAGATGAAGTTAGTTAAGTGGCAATGGTTGGTCTAAAGAGAGGGAGTAAGATCCATCCATTTTATTTCCCCCATCATACAAGTTTTACTACATTTCAATGGGAATAGAACTCTTGATCTCTATTTATGGGTTCCACTATAACCATTTTAAGGGATTCATATTGGATGAAACAAAATTTGTGATTCCAAATAAAGAAACCACACCCATATTTTGATTGGTAATTACAAACTACAGTTACCTATCTAGGGGAAGTAAAAACCTCACACCTATTTGGGGGTGTTTCACTTAAAATATATCTTTTCCCCCATCTAGTGCTTTTTACTGTACTTTTTCAAATTTCAATAAATTTACTATATTTATTCCATTATTTTTTAGGTTTAATTTGGTATAATTTAATAGATTAACTAAAGTCTATCACTAGAAAATAATTTAAGGTTGTATCATTCCTTCCCTATTGTTGTTCTACCCTTAACTTTATAAATTTTGCATGATTTTAATTGGAAGGGTAGTAAAATTTTTAGTATGGGGGGTATTCCAATATTTATTAATTAATTTTTTTTGTTCCATTATTTTTATGTTTTTTTTAATTCTTATATGTGTTTTTTAAAAAATTATATACTTTTACAGTTATAAATTTTAGATTTATATTTTTTTCATGCCTAGTGGAAAATACCGTGCTATATTTTTGGTTTCCATTTA
Organism: Viscum album; assembly: GCA_963277665.1. Classification (NCBI taxonomy): domain Eukaryota; kingdom Viridiplantae; phylum Streptophyta; class Magnoliopsida; order Santalales; family Viscaceae; genus Viscum; species Viscum album. Next base: position 1,356,783,261 of record OY728166.1, on the reverse strand, counting down.
TCTTGATATTATTTATCTTATATGGTTTATGAGTGAGTTATATTAATTATTCAATGGAAATTTTGCTTTTAGAACATATAAAGGGTTTGTAAATTGAAGAAAATTTAGTGGACATTGAATTATAACATGAAGAAATTAGAATTTTGAAATATTAGTTGAGTAACATTCCCATTGGGAAAAATAAAACCTTAGGGATCCAACCAAAAAACATTCATTTATATAATTTTAATCTATATAAAAATTGGGAATCAGGATCTAACATGATGTTATGGGACATTTTGTAACTTTGAACAAAAAAAATTCAATGCCCAATTGTCAATAATTAATGGATTTACCCAACAAGAATATTGAAATTCCAATGAAGAATATAAAAATAGAATTATATTTATTTTGTGTGGGTTATATCAATCAATTGAGAAATTGAACATTAGTTTGAGGAGCTTTGGAAAGAGATATCTCCACTTGTTAAAATTTCAATCCCAATAAATTATATATTTTCACAATACGGTAGTATTCAACTTAAGTAGAATAGTGTATTGAATTATAATAGGTTGAATTATATTTTCAATGGTGAATTAATATTTTTCCTCTTTTGTGTCATCTGTATTGGAATTGAGGTTGGACATATCTTTTCATTAGTTCAAATATATTAAATTTTCCATGAGAGAAATATTTAATTGTGGGAGAATAGAAAGATAAATTATTTTCAATACTTTTACTTTGAATTTCATTATTTTAATACCACTAATGTGTTATTTTATGTAAAGTTTCCACATTTTTATGTTTCAGTAGTAAATTGGCCTTAATTTAAAAAATGATATGATTTTGGGCTTTAAATTATTTTTATTTACTTTATTATTTTGGATATAAGTTTATCTAAATAGATTAAAATTTTGAAATTCCATTTTTCAACATCTACGTTCTATGTGATACATTTCATTCATCTAGACCCAAACCTAAATCTAAGCTCTATAGTCCAAACAGAGCATACAAGTCATGCCTTGAAATCTATGCATAGTCTTATAGAATTTAAAAGAAGGCCCCATATAACATAACATAACAAATAAATTTGGATTAAATTTTACAATAATACATCTAAAATTCTGAGTAATATTTTCTTAAGCTCTGACCACGTGATATTCCTTCTCTTTCAAGGTAATTAATTCATAAGAAACCAGCACTTTGAAATTTGAATAGCCTACATTCCATGAAAAGTGTTTAGAAGTAAATATGGGATAAATTTTTATACACATGTACAAATGATCAAGAATATTAAGGGTATAAATAGTATATATATATTCAAAACTTCAATTTAGTACACATTATTTGATTATTCTAGGTAACAAGGATTCCTTAGGAAAATTTTTAGCGGAAAGATTTAGATTAAAAATATTTTACCCTATTCCTTTTAAATTTTTACCTCCACTCCCTCTCAAAGAGTTAGCCATTATATTTATCCATTTTCTTTAACATTTTATTGTTTTTCTATTATAATAGTATTTTTCATATTTAATATATATTATTCTTATCTTACTATCATCCTCTCTCTTTTTCCCTTTTTTTCTCCTTGTATATTTGTCACTATAATACCCTTTATTCATGATCATGCGTAACTAAACCAAGGAATATCCTAGGGGGATGATCCAATATTGAACCCATGCCTTAAGAAATTATTATTAATGTTTGATATTTTATTAGAATGAGGTTTAGGGGTATCTTAATTGAAATTTTTCCTTTGTGTCTCCACTAGTCACATGGGATTTACCTTTATCTTCTAAATTATTTTCTCTCGATCGAGGTGTTGGGTGTGTGTTTTACATGGAGATCATTTGCTTCACACGTATTCTTAACCTATATAGGAAGATATGTTCACACATATTATTTACTATTTTCATTAAGTAAATATGTAAATACTTTTAAATTGACGACGGTTTATTCTCAGTAATTATCCTGAGGGATTTTCTTTCTTTATGACATCATTCATTTTGTTTTCATTATATATGGATGGTTAATTTTATGTTTATCAGTCCATAAAAAAAATATTCATCATTTTAAAATATAAAAAATATAAAAATATCATGAAGTTAATTTTAATATTTATTGTTTACTGAAAATCTTCTCATGTGAGACGATGATGGTCAACCATTGTATTGTACTAGGAAATTTAAATTGAGGCATTAATACCAACCCATGAAAAAAAATTCTGAAGGATTATTCCCCAATGTGTTTCTGAATAAGTTTTCTGGGTTTCATTCTAAAGGATAGGTGGCTTTTTTATCAAATTGGTCACTAGAAATAAGATGATTCTGATTCCACCTTACTGAATGGATTTGGAAAGGTTGGGGTTATTAGAGTTCTTCATGATGAATTAGAGTTTAAGGGTTATATTTGAAATAATACTTTTCCTTAGGGTGATCTAGTTATATTTTATAATAAATATATGTAATTATGTGCCTTTTTTGGTCTATCATATGTTAAATTGGGTAACATTCAAGAATTGATAACCACTACCTAAAATCTTGGATTTTTGTATCAGGTGGGAGGGGATAAGTGGTTTTCTAATATTTATTGGTCATTAGTGTACCATTAACTTTTGGTGAGATCTAAAGACATTGAAAGGATTGATTTATAAATGTGATAATAGAATTTTGAATATTTTGTTACTCCTTTTGTCTTGGGAAGTTCCCTAATAGTCTTCATGAATTTGATGAGTAGGATATTCCATCAATTCCATTGTTATAGTTTTTTTGGATGACATATTAATGTATTCTAAGACTATAAAATACCATGGTAAGACTCTTCAATTATTTTTAGAAATATTAAGGGAACATAATCATTTTCGTAATCTCTCTATGTGTTCTTTCTAGATTATGAAAATTAAATACTTAGGTTATGGGGCATCATAATCTAGAATTGTGGTTTATCCTAAAAAATTGGAAGTAGTAATTTAATGTAATTAAATAATAATATCATTAATGTTTTTATCTTCTTAGGTATTTATAGGTAATAATGAAATTTAATTTATGAATTTTCCTCTATAGTTACTCCTTTGATCACATTGAAGAAGAATGGAATGAAGTTCATCTAGTTGGAATCGTGTGAGATAGATTTTCAAGAATTAAAGAAGAGGCTTGAATATGTGTTAATCTTAATCTTTCTATATTTTAGTAAATTTATTGAGGTATAATATTATTTCTATTTGGTAAATATCAATTGTGAGGTAATTAAAGATTAATATGTTGTGGTGCGTGGTTCTAGGTAGCTATGACCACACTAGTGGAATTATCTAATCCATGATATAGAGAATAACCCTATCATTCATGCCCTAAAACACAAGTATAATATCCTATTTGATGAGAATTTTTTAGTATATACCAATTATAATATCCTAAAGTATATATTTTCTCAAAGTGATATTAGTTTTAGGCAAGATTGGTGGATTGAGTCTCTCCAACCATTCAATTTTGAGCATCACTTGCTCCAAGTAAGGGTAAAATTATTAATGAATCCCTTGGTAGGAAGTCTTAACCCCATAAATTCATTATTAACTATAGAATAATGAAGAATTATGTGTGTGTAATATTAATTTAATCTACATGTCTCTAATGACCTAAATTAGGTTTATTTATACCCCTTCAATCTTAAATCGTTGATCATGGAATGGTTAAAAGATTATAAAATCATAGTCCATGATTGTATCATCATTATAGAGTAAATTTATGGTTTGGAGATCCTAAAGGTATGGTTCCAATATTATAATTTTTTCCTCTATGTTCAAGGTATATTAGTGGTTCCTATCCACATTTGTAAAGTGGTTATCATGGAGTCTCACTCATCTTGTAAGTTTGTACTCCTAAGGATAACTATGATGCACCAATAAATACATAGGAAATTCTAGTGGCATGGTATGATAGGTGAAATTGTAGGAATCATGTATTTATGTCTTACCTACCATTGGGTGATGTCAAAGAATAAAAGGCTACAGGTTGAATTGAAACTGATACCTATACCGACGTGAAAATTGGACGAAATAACCATAGATTTTTTGAAAATATTACCTCATTTTGAGAAAGGTAAGGATGAAATATAGGGGATTTTGTATCAATTAGCCAATCCCTATTATTTTATATATATCTAGTAAGTATCCTCATATTATGAATTGAAAGAAATATATTTCATAGAAATTCTGAAACTTCATGGGGTGTTGGCTAGAATTGTGTAAGATCGGAACATAATTTCACATAAGTCATTTGGAAGGTATTAAAAAAAGCACTCAGATTGAAGGTGAATATGAGTATGGAATATCACCATTGGATGGATAATTAATTGGATAGAACCATATATATTTTATAAGATATGTTATAATATTCCATCCCCGATTTTATTATCCCTTGGGAAAAGTATTTACCATTCATGGGGTTTTCCTATAATAATTTTTATCATTATTCTATCCATATGTCCAGATTTCAGGAACTATATGGTAGGCCCTATCATTATCCACTATATTGGATACAGATTGAGGATTCATCATTGATTGGTACTAAAATAGTTTTGGAAAAAATTGAGAAATCGAAATTGATTGAAAAGTAACTAAATATCCCCCAGAGTTATCAAAAATATTATTTAGATTATATGTGATGGCCTTTGGAATTATATGTAAGTGATCATGCATTACTTTAATTATCCCATAAATTTGGTTATAGATAGGTGTAAAATCAAATGTTAACATCACATCAGTTCGTTTGAACATTGAGATGATGGAGTGTGTTAGAAAAATAGCATATAGATTATCTTTGCCTCCTCATTTTAGTGTAATGAAAAATATTTTCCATGTCTCGATTAAAATTAAATATATACCCAATCCAAATAAAATGGTTCAATGTGATGGAATGGATTTTGATCTTGGTGGATTATTTATGAAATATTTTATTTCTAACATCATCGAAATTGATAAAACCTTTCATTGAATGGTTATTCCCTCGGTATGGGTATAATGATATCTTTTTTATCATATTGTTGAGACTTGGGAAGGTGAAGTCGAGTGTTGATCTCAATGGAAAAACATCTTCTCTTTAAAATCTAGTTGAATCTAATTAGGGATAACAAGTTGATAGTGGGGAGGTTTTAAAGTCCCTGACCACAATGGGATGGTGATCCCTTTTTATTTTAGTTCTTTCTATATATTTCTAGTGAATTTTGGTCGGTATTTATAGTTATCAGAGTTAGATAAGGTTAGTGAATATGTTTTGAGAGAAGGTACCCAAATAGTGGTTGTTTTTTATGAGAAATATTTCCAAGAAATTTCTGGTGGAAAGCAATAAAAACTCAAGTGTTCCAATGAAAATATATCTTCCTCTTCCTCCAATGTTCTGATGTGTCCATAGGAGCTTATGTGGGATTATACTACTTTTTAATAGGTGAATATTTGTAATTTTTAGTTTAAAAAAACCAAAAACAATAAAAAAATACATTTGGTTTTTCTCACAAATTTCATTCTACAGCCCATCGTGGGAGATCCTTCTACATTCCTCATCAATCTCCTTCAACCAAGGCTTTAATCTTCAACTGGTTTCATCACCTAATCACAATGAGATTCTATAGTTGGATAAACTATGATAAGGATGTAACACCCCAAGAATTTACAAAAAAAATTAATATTGAATGTATGAAACACTGAGTCTCTACAAAACCCCACTTCGTTATAACCTAGCCATTAAACTTTATTTTTCCAGATCTGTGATTTGAGTTTTTAAAATTAGACATACGCAGTTGCGAGTAGTAAGTTATTTAGAGTATGATGGAATTAACTTAATTTTTGGTGAATAGTAACCTACCCTTATTAATAGTAACATACCCTTATGTATAGAAATATGACTCTTATGAATGGTATCCATACCCATGAGTGTATAAATAAATTTAGGCACCTTTAAAATAAGATGAATATTTTAAGTGTTTATGTTTTTCAATTAAATAATCATTTTAATTAAATATTTAATTTTTCATATTTATAAAATAATTTTTGAAAAAAGGAATTTATTTTGGTATTCTACATGTCGAAAAATTGTTAGGGTGAATTTTTGGTATTTTTTTGAAATACTAGACATTTTGATGAATAGTAAAATGTGATAATTTACAATAAATGATAAATAAGGGATTTATTGAGTCATTGATGATTATCTGCCAATGTAAGCCCAAATGGTTCGAAGTCACATGCATTTATTACTCTTTTTGGTAATGTAATACTTAATATTCCTTGTCTTGTGAAGAAATAATAAACTAATGATTAAAAAATTATGAAAATCCTCCTCTCATCCACTATAAAACCCCCATGACTCCCTCTTATCTTCACTCTTCCCATGCCTTGTTCCTTGCCAATATTCTGCCCAAATCTCTCCCCAAGATCCTCCCCCATATCCAAAATCTCCTAGCTTCTTCAGAATAGAAAAACCCTTCCCATTAAAAGTTTCTCAAAGGAGGAAGTCTCAAGAGGTAAATTCCTCTTTCCAATTCCTTCTTTTCTTTTAAGTTCTTCTCTTTTTGTTTCTTTCCTCACCTCCCTTCACACAAATAGTATGATAAACCTAGTAACATACATGTAAAGAAATGATTTTATGCTAATGGGATATCTCATTATCTTCTCTCCTTTCCCCACCTTTTCTTTGATGGAAAAGAAAGCACAGTTTGAGATGTTCCAATTTAGAACATTCAAGGACAACAATTTATCAATTTCTATTGTTATCTTTAATTCTGGTCAAGAAACCATTTGTGTTATAGATGAACCAGATAATTATATATGTAATATGTCCTATTTTTGGTTCTATAATCCATTTGTAAAATGCTATTAAGTTATAAAGAAAAACAAATTATTTTTAATCAAACCCACCGATAAACAAAAATAGTGGTCACTAGGGTTTTATATAATAAATTGACTTCAATACAAGTAACCAAATTAAATTTAAAACCATTTAATCTCCTATATGTTCAATAATAGAATATAACTTCAATTATGGTAAAAAACTTTCATCTTAAATGTTTATCCTAACATGAATAAAAGTGAACTGGTCATTAAAACCATGTAAAAAAACGAGCCCGAACAATGAAATTGAACCTCACAACCAATAAAAACGATTATAAAAGAACATAAAATGATTATAAAAAACCCATTAAATATAGAAGAGGTTTTGGAATTAATAATTAATAAACCTAATCTTTTTATTCAGTTCATTAAAAACAAGTGGAGAACACCAATGAATTTAAGGTAAGGGAACCACTCTGTCACTTTTGTTCAAGAATCTCCCCTATACTGTGCTCTTTTATTTTTAATACCTAAAAATGGGGTATGTTTTCTCACCTCCCCATACTTCCATTATGATATATAAATAATGGAATACCTATTTACCTCTCATTAATCCATCGGAGGAACACTTGTTACCATGGCGAAATGTTTGTAAGGGGTTTTCTCATCTCACTTTCAATTCTGTGGGATTTCCACTATTCGCTTATTATTTCATATATGTGGTATAAGTTTATAGAAATTTGATATATATTATCATTATTATCTTTATATTCATGGTATTCTATGATTCATTTTGTGTTTATTAACTTTTGTTCATATGACTCAATTTATTACAACGTGGTAACGAGCTCTGTCTCAATTTTCACTTCATTGTGACTTACTTAGTATTGTGAACCTACTCTTTCTTATGTGGTGTACCTATTGACCATTTGAGATCACTTTTCAAAGGAAATTATATTCCAATTAAATTTCCCATATTCTCATATCATATATATGATTATCATCTAAACTGTATACAATTTTATATATGGTATTTATTTTAAATGTTGTTTTGACTATGGAAATATTGATGAATTTGTATCCTATATTCTATACAGATAATGAAAAGGCATATTTCACTTATGTTGAATCTATGAATAAAGAATTCTTTGGACATGCAGTAATGGGTGGGGCCCTCTACAGCCCCTTGATACATCGGTAGGTCTCATGAGACAAATCAGTTGGCGACAAACCCTTCGAGTTTGTTTCTAAAAATCTGACAGGTTTCTACCCATAGAACTAAACTGTTTTTATGGTATTATGATATCATGTTCCGGATACATGATGTCCAATTAATAATTATTATCTTTATTCAGTATTAGTTATTACTATTTATTAGGTTTTCACTATGACAAAATCTATGGATGTAGATTCATTTTCGGTTTATTAATTGCATGAGTTTTTCATTTATTCACCATGACATATTGATCAAGATAAATTGTTTACAATTCAGTTGTTATTGATTCATGCTTCTTCTATTTTTAACCCCTACTGATCATTTGAGTCCACCCCTTTCATTTGTTTACATTCAAAAGGTTATGAAGAGGAGACTATTTATTTAGTTTTGTGGATGCAGTTCTTAGTTTTTGTTATGTATTGTATGGTGTAACCTTTCCAATGTAATTTGAGTTACATATATGTATGTAGTTTCTTCAAGACTACTGAACTGATCATTACTTCGGGATTTCATTCCTTATAACCTTTCCAATATAAATAGCAATACACCGACTCTAATCTAGAGGGGTTAGGGCATTTTTGTTGGTATAAAATGATGTTTAGTAGAAAACATGGAAACTAGATCAGAAAATATAGATTAGGGAACAAAGACCTAAGGTTTTATTTGAGGAAAAACATTCAAGAGCGTCCTGGTATTTTGGTAAGGAAAAGATTATGTGGATATTTCAAGAAATACATCTCTGTCTCGATACGAGCATATAGAGGTGGCTCTGGCACATATGTACCTAGGAGTGAAAACATCGATAAAATGTTTCAGTCTTGACTCGAGGTACCCTGGTACATGACAATGGGCCTTGTTGAACTCTTTTTTATGACACTCCTGGGTGATATTCTTAGAATAATTCATATTTTATTTACAATCCATTATAAAGGATTGAAATGTAAATTATTCCTCAAAGAAACCATTTTTCTGATTATGACATTAGCCATGTGTAGGATCTCAATTTATGCTAAGAATTTTGTTAAGTTAAGACTAGAAATTATTATTCATATCCTAATCTAGTGTGTGATATTATTTAGAAATGGCATCTAATGGAAGAAGGGGAATCAATACTCGTGGGAAATGTAGGGATCTCTCTACTGAGCAAGTCAACACAGTCAATGTTGGAGTAGATCAGATCATGGCCATATTGGGACAACATACTCTGGTTTTTATGAATAACCATTCCACACCTATGTTAGATCATTTCATGCGGCCGAAACCACTATCTTCCAGTGGGACTAATAATCCCTTGGCTGCTGAGGAATGGATCATGTTTCATGAAAAGATATTGATGGCATTAAGATGCAATGAAAATGAAAAGGTAGTACTGGTAGTATATTTTCTCAAGAGTGACACTGATCAATGGTGGTCCTTGATTCAGAATACCACAGAGGAAGAAAAAATAGAAGATATGGAATGGAGTACTTTTAAGAAAATATACATTGAAAAATATTTCCCTCGTGAGCAATGAACTGAAATGAAGAGGAAATTCCTTGGTATGATGTAAAGGGAAGAAGATAGTGTTGCAGAGTGTGAGGCTACCTTTATAAGTCTAGCCAGGTATTTCATAGATGACGTATGTGACTCATCAGATAAGATTGATCATTTATTTGAAGTTCTTAATTCAAGTCTTCTAAGGGCAATGGCTTCTCAAACATTTCCATCATATGATGAAATTGCATCAAGTGCCATCAAAACAGGGAAGGAATTTTCTAGATCAAATTTGTTCAGGGGAAACCAAGATAAAAAGTGGATCTCTGATAACCAAGGGAAAGGTGAAGTGTCAATAAAGAAAAAGGGAATGAATAAATTCCCATTATGTGAGAACTATGGAAAGAATCATCTCGATAAATGCTTGAAATGCATGGAAGTTTTCTATAAGTGTGGTGAGAAGGGTCATCTATCTAATGAATGTAAGGTGAATAAACAATTTGATGATGTTAAATGATACAATTATAGATAGATTGGACACTATGCAAATGAGTGTCCTATGTGCTAAGGAAACTCACCACAGAAAAGGCCAAGAGAGAAAGGGAGAGCTTATGCAATTACAACCATGGAAGTTGAAGTTCCTAATGATGTGGTGGCATGCACGTTAATTGTTTCCTCAAACTTAACCAACACTTTATTTGATTCTATATCATCACATTCATTTATATCATCCCAGTATTCCAAGAAAATTAGACATGTCCCATTTGATTTAATAAAGGAGTTATCAGTCACAACTCCTAGGGGATGCATCATTTCAACAAAGGCATGTCAACTAGCCCCCATCGTGGTACATAAATTTTCTTTAGTTTCTAACCTTATCATCATACCAATGATTGAATTTGATATAATTTTCTATATGAATTGGGTGTCAAACTATGATGTGAAGATTTATTTCAAGAAAAATGGAGTTACAATTTTTGAAAATGGGGTAGAATCCCTTATCTTTAGAGTGGAAACCTATCCATCTGATTCTAATCTAGACTCTCCCCAGTAGCTCTATTGAAATCTATTATTGGAAAGAAGAGAACCCAATATCTATGGATGAGGAAAGAAATATTCAAATTAAATATTTGCATATAGTGCAATAATACATTGATGTATTTCTATAGGATTTACCTGGACATCCTGCAGAGTGGGAAGTTCAGTTCTCTATTGACTTAATTCCCAATGAAAGACCTATATCAATGAACCCCTATAGAATGGCCAATAAGGAATTAGTGGAGCTAAATAAACAACTAGAGTATTTGAGTGAAAAAGGATTTATTCATACTAGTGTTTCTCCATGGGGAGAATCCTCTCTGTCAATAAGAAAGATGGATCCATGAGGTTATGCATTGATTACAGGGAAATCAATGATATTACAATAATGAATATGTATCCTCTACCCCATATTGATGATTTATTTGATCAACATCATGGATCTAAATACCTTTCAAAGATTGACCTTCGATCCAGATATCATCAACTACATGTGAGGAAGAAAAATATTCCGAAGACAGTATTTCGAACAAGGTATGGGCATTACGAGTTTACAATGATGCCTTTTGGACTAATGAATGCACCATATATTTTCATCGATTTAATGAATAGAGTTTTCAAGGAATATCTTCATACCTTTTTTGTGGTATTCATCGATGATAACCTAGTATACTCAAAAATCAATGAATACCATGTGGATCACTTGTGTATTATTCTAAAAACACTTAGAAGAAAACAATTATTTGGGAAGTTTCAAAAGTGATAATTCCAGCATCAATCAGTTTCTTTTGTAGGCCATATTTTCTATAATTATGGAATCTTAGTTGATCCGGCAAATAAAAATGTAATCCAATATTGGCCCACACCAACAAACATAACTGATGTACGTAGTTTTATTAGCTTAGTAGGTTACTATCGGTGTTTCATTCAGAATTTTTCCTGACTAGCTAACCTTCTAACCAAGCTCACACGTAAAGAAGTTAAGTTTTTGTGGACAAAAGAATCTATATAATGCTTCAAATAATTGAAAATAAGATTGGTCAATGCTCTAATTTTGACTCTTATATCTGGAAGTGATGGATTTATAATATACAATTTATTCATCAAAGAATGGAATGGATTGCATCCTTTTGAAAAATGATAATGTTATTGATTATGCATCAAGAAAGTTGAAGACTCATGAGAAAAATTATCCAACTCGTGATCTTGAGTTAGCTTCTATAATCATTACTTTGAAAACATGGAGACATTATCTCTACGGAGAAAGATGTGAGATTTATATGGACCACAAGAGTTTGAAATACATTTTCACACAAAAAGAACTCAACATGAGTAAAAGAGGATGGCTCGAGTTACTTAAAGATTATGATTGTTCAACACACTACTACCCTGGAAAGGCAAATAAGGTGTCAGATGCATTAAGAAGGAAAGATCACAGACTCCTGACCCAAATTAGGATTGAAAGAGATCCTATATTCATGGATCTACTAAAGATGTATATGGGAATTGTTAAGGAAGGGGAAACATATTTCCTCTTTAAAATGATTGCTAAAACATCTTTATTAGAGAAGTTAAAAATCTCACAATCTGATGAGTAGAATCTGCACAAGAAAATTAATGATGTCAAGGATGGGAAATTAGAAGACATCATGTATGAATACGGAGCTCTAAAATTTGGAAAGATGTTAGGCATTCCATCAGTACCTGATCTAAAAAGGGACCAGTTAGATGATGCTCATAGATGAAATTTCTTTATACACTCAGGTACCACAAAGATGTATAGAGATCTGAAGGAATATTTTTTGTGGGATAATATGAAGTGGGAAATTGCTAACTACGTGTCAAGGTGTCTAATTTTTCATCAAGAGAAGGCTGAGAGACCACATACCAGAGGAGTTACGCATCCTATACCTATTACTATGTGTAAATGGGATAACATTTTGATGGATTTGGTCACTAGACTACCGAGGACACCTAGAATGAACAATGAAATATGGGTAATTGCTGATCGTCTCACAAAATCAGCACATTTCCTTCTTATAAGAGAGGATTTACCACTTGAGCACCTAGAATGACTTTATATTAATGACGTTATAAGACTTCATGGTGAACCTCTATCAATTGTGTCCAATTGAGATCCATGGATAACATCAAAATTTTGGAAAAGTATCTATAAGGATTTTAATACTGAGATTTATATGAGTACTTCTTATCACCCCCAAACTGACAGACAGTCTAAAAGGACCATTCAAACTCTGGAAGACATGCTGAAATCATGTGCTCTTGACTTACAAGGTATATGGGATCAATAGTTTCATTTGGTGGAATTTTCCAACAACAATAGTTTCCATTCTAGTATTCAAATGGCTCCATATTAAGAAATATATAGAAAGTGAGGTTGAACTCCAACTTGCTGGGACAAAGTTAGTGGGATGAAACTTATAGGCCAAAAACTTAATGAAAAGACCACGGAAAATGTGAAGAAAATACAAGACCATATTAAAGCATCCTAAAGTAGGCAGAAGAGTTATAATGACAACCAGAGAAAGGATTTGGAATTCCAAGTGGTAGGTCATGTCTTTCTAAAAGTATCTCTCTAGAAGGGCGTCATAATGTTAAGTAAGAAAGGGAAATTGAGGCTCAGGTACATCAGACCATTTGAAATTCTGGATAGAATTGGAGCTGTAGCTTACCGTTTAGTAAATTCCTCCAAGTCTCTCTAAAGTTCATGATGTTTTATATGTGTCATTGTTGAATAAATACATGCCAGACCCAATGCATGTATTCACCTATGAAGAAATAGAATCGGAACTGGATTGGTCATACTGTGAAGAGCCTATCAGGATCCTTGACACAAGGGAACATGTGTTGAGAAATCAGATGACGTGTCTAGTAATGGTTCATTGAAAAAACCCAGAATATGGAGAAAGAAACATGGGAACCTGAGTATGTTATGAAGAATAACCACCCAAATCTTTTTGGTGAGATTTATAAATGAAAAAAAATTAGGATGAAATATCTGAAGAAGCGAATAATGTAACACCACAAAAATTTACAAATAAATTTAATATAGAATGCATAAAACACAGAGCCTCTACAAAACACCACTTCATTATAACCTAGGCATTAAACTTAATGTTTCCAACTCTGTGATTTGAATTTTGAAAATCTAACATACATAGTTGTGATCAGTAAGTTATTTAGAGTCTGATAGAATAACTTAATTTTTAGTGAATAATAACCTACCCTTATTAATAGTAACATACCCTTATGAATAGTAAATCACTTGTATAAATAGTAATATGGCTCTTATTAATCGTATCCATACCCATGAGTGTATAAATAAATTTAGGCACCTTTAAAATAAAGATGAATATTTTATGTGTTTAAATTTTTCGATTAAATAATGATTTTAATTAAATATTTAATTAATCATATTTAGAAAATTATTTTTGAAAAGTGGAATTCATTTTGGGATTCTACATGTCGAAAAATGGTTAGGGTGAATTTTTGGTATTTTTTTGAGATACTTGAATTTTTGATGAATAGTAAAATGTGATAATTTACGATAAATGCTAAATAAGGGATTTCTTGAGTCATTGATGATGATCTGCTGATATAAGCCCAAATGGATCGAATTCACATAAATTTATTACAATTATTGGTCATGGAATACTTACTATTTCTTGTCTTGTGAGAAAATAATAAACTAATGATTAAAATATTATGAAAACCCTCCTCTCCTCCACTTAACCCCCCCCCCCCCCCACTCCCTCTTCTCTTCACTCCTCTCAAGCCTTGTGCCTTGCCAATATTCTACCAAAAGTTTTCTCCAAGTTCCACCCCCACGTCCAAAATCCCATAGCCTCTTCAAAATACCAAAACCTCTCCCCTTAACAGGTTCTCAAAGGTGGAAGTCTCAAGAGGTAAATTCCTCTTCCTGATTCCTTCTTTTCTTTTAAGTTCTTGCCTTTTTGTTTCTTTCCTCACCTCCCTTCACCCAAATAATTTGATAACTATAGTAACATACATGTACTGGAATTTTTTTATGCTAATGGAATATTTCATTATATTCTATCCTTTTCCCACCTTTTATTTGAAAGAAATGAAAGCACTGTTTAAGATTTGCTAATTTAGCACATTCAAGGACAACAATTTATAAATTTCTATTATTATCTTTAATTATGTTCATGGAAAAAATTATGGTTGAACCAGATTACTAGATATGTAATATATCATATTTTTGGTTCTATAATATTTTTGTACAATGGTATTAATTTATAAACCAAAACATGTTCCTTGTAATCAAACCCACCGATTAACAAAAACGGTTCTCACTATGGTTTTATATAATAATTTGACTTTAATACAAGTAACCAAATTAAATTCAAAACCATGTAATATACTAGATGTGAACTAGTATAATATAACTTCAATTCTGGACAACCACTTTCATGTTACATGTTTATCCAAACATGAATATAAGCGAACCGGTCATTAAAACCAAGTAAACAAACGACCTCGAACAATGAAATTGAACCTCATAACCAATAAAAATTGATATAAAAGGACTTTAAATGATTATACTAAACCAATTAAATATATAATAGGTTCTGGAATGTTTAATTAAAAATCCTAATTTGTTTATTCATTTCTTTAATAACAAGTGAAGAACACCAACAGATTTAAGGTAAGGGATCCTCTCTCTCACTTTTGTTCAAGAATCTCCCCTATGTTGTGCTCTTTTATTTTTAATACCTAATGATCAGGTATATTTTTGCACCTCCCACATACTAACATTATGATATATAAATAATGGGATACCCTTTTACCTCTCATTAATCCCACACAAGAACACTCGTTACCATGTCAAAATGTTTTTAAGGGTTTTTCTCATCTCACTTTCAATTCTGTGGGATTTCCATAGTTCACCTCTTATTTATTATATGTTGTATAGGTGTACTTACATTATATATATATTATCATGATTATATTTATATTCATGGTATTTTGTGATTTGTTTTGTTGTTATTAACTTTTGGTCATATGACTCAATTGATTACCACGTGGTAACAAGCTTTGTCTCAATTTTTACTTCATTGTGACTTGTTTAGTATTGTACACATACTCTTTATTATGTGGTGTACCTACTGCCCATTTGAGATCAATTTTCAATAGAAATTATATTCCATTTAAATGTACATATTTTCATATCATGGATATGATTATTTTCTATGCAGTATACCATTTTACATATGGTATTTATTTTGACTGTTGTTTTGACTGCGGATATATTGATGAATATGTATCCTCTATTCTATACGGATAATGAAGAGGAATATTTATCTTGAGTTGAATCTATGTATAAAGAATGATTTGGACATGAAGTGGAGGGTGGGGCCCGATACATCCCCTCGATGCATCAGTAGGTCTCATGAGACAAATCAGTTGGTGACAAACCCATCGAGTTTTTTCCAAAAATCAGATGGGTTATTACACAGAGAACTAAACCGTTTTTACATTATTATGTTATCATGTTCTAGATACATGATGTTAAATTAATAATCATTATCTTTATTCATTATCAGTTATTATTATCCATTAGTATTTCATTATGACAAAATCTATGGATGCAGTTTCATTCTCAGTTTATTAATTGCATAAGTTTTTCATTTATTCACCATGACATAATGATTATGTCAAATTTTCTACAATTCAGTTATTATTGATTCATGATTTCAACATTTTTAACCCTTATTGATCATTTTATCTCACCCCTTTCATTTTTTTACCTTCAAAACTTTATTAAGAGGATACTATTTATTGAGTTTTGTGGAAGCAGTTCTTAGATTTTGTTATGTATTGTATTTTGTAACCTTTTCCAACGTAATTTGAGTTACATATATGTGTCTAGTTTCTTCAATACAACTAAACTTATCATTCCTTCAGGATTTAATTCGTTTTAACCATGCAAACATAACAAGTAATGAACTGGATCCAGTCTAGAGGGGTCTGGGTGTTACAAAGGATACTCATATCCTCTATTTTTCTACAAGATTCCCTACTTTCTCAAGCCTCTCTAAACCTCTCTTCTCTTCTAGGGATCATATTTGGGGTTTCTTTTTGTTTGTTCATCCTTAAGGTTGTGGACGTTGTCTATGATTTCTAGTTATAATTTGATATTTCTTTTAAATATATCAGATCTAGGTTTCTCATTTATGGTGCCAACCTAATTCTTCAATTTATCTGACCTTGTTTTCTTTAATCTATAGTTGGTGGTATATCAATATTTATATGCATATGTATTAACCATTTAATGGTCTTATGTTGGTGATACTCTTCTTTTTCTATGATATTTTCACAATGTTCTTCTTTAACGTGTATTGGGTAGTATAGAGATACCTGGATAATGATTTACTTTAAATTAATTTTTAATAAAATGTTTAATTATTAAACAAATTGTGATAGGGTAGTACTTTATTGAACCACGAGTCATTATTCTAAGGATACTCTTCCATGATTTTTCTATTGGAATTTTGTGAGGAAGAAAATATTGGTATGGGTTGTCTTGGACACATTGTACTGGTCATAAATTTTATAGGGGTTTTCTTATATATTAATTGATAATAATTCATGTTGATTCATATGAATTGTACAATTTATGTCTTCCATGTTATATTTTAAGCCTTTATATGTGCACTATCTAACATATTTAATACTTGAGTTTGATTTCTTGAATTATTATGATTTTTTTTATTCCATGAATAAATTATGTGTTCTTATATTTTGAATGGGACATGATTGTATTTTTTAAGGATATATTTATGATATTTAATGTGTAATTCTATGTATTTTTATACATTACATGCATAGGTATTGAGCCTTGTTCTACAGGTTCTAGTTGAGGCTTGTGAACTCGATACATGTATGAATACTATATATTCTTATGATATTCCTCCCAAAAAGAGAGAGGGGACTCATATAGAGTAATTAATATGAATATTTATAAGATTAAACACACACACACACACACACACATATATATATATATATATTTGTGTGAATGTTTGATTCTTCATATGATAAGAAGGGTCTCCTAGGTGAGGATGATTTTGATACAGTATCTTCCCAACAAGGGATAGTTGGAATCCCCGTTTAAAGTGATTATATAAAGTTCTACCCTGGGAAGATGAATACACGCACACATATATATACATATATATTGAGAAGTATATTAATATATGGATATAAAACTATATATATGTACATGTCTCTTACAAATGATTTTTTATTCGGCCATCTCCAATGGATAGGCCCCTTAGGGTGGAATGGTCACTTAATAGGATTCTAAGCATGGCTTAAAAAAGTTTGTCTGATATAATTGAAAATTATTAAAGTACTATTGAAGAATTCTTGTTAGTTTTTATTTAATTTTATATCATGTTTACTTATCTAGTTTGTTTACATGTGAATTTAAGAATATATTGATGGAATATATATGAATCCTTGTTACCCACCTGCTTTATATCCTTACATTATAGACTAGGGTTTATTGAAGAGTGGATGAGGTCAGGTAGTGACATTCACAATGTATGATGTACTCATACCCTATATGATTTCTCTAGGAATGCATGTAGATCTTTTTTTATATGACTTAGGTAAAGGTGTAATTCTTGAAAATAAGGGAAGATAGTACTAGGGAATGGGAGGATGTTTTATATTGTGCATAGAGTTCCAATAGACACTTTTAGATTTTTTTAAGGGAAATTTGAGATGAGGTAAAATAGGTTTCATATAGATGTTAAATCAGAGGGTTCCATATACAGAACTTAACATTTTTTCTTCTTAGGTCCTATTTGGATGAAGAACATTATATATTAAAATTTGTATCCAGTTTCTCTTGTATATTTAACTTTATACATTTCTGGGTTTCTTTGTATATTTCATTTAATTTCATATAGAGAATTTGATGTGGGATATACAAATACATATAGAGGATAATTACTCATATACTACTCATATATAAGGGTTTAGTTACTTCACACACACAAAGGTCATTCCAATATTTTTGTACGATTATTTGGGTTGTTCAATGTGATACAAGTGAGGGTAAATAATCTTCTAGTTTAACAAAATCATTCCCTCAACATTTACGCTAGACTTTGTAAATTGGTAGGTGCACATGATCTTTTAAAAAAATACATCTTTGATCAATTCACGTATCTGATTCGGGTCATTATAGAGAATGTGGATGAAAAGTACAAAATGGTGGATAATGTGAGTAAGGAGAGGGACATGATAATGTAAGCATGTAAGGAGTATAATATTTCATATATAAAGACTAGTAAGGATACTTTGAAGAAAGCCAAAGTGTAACCTTAATAAAAACCCCATACCTTTCTGGAGAAGATGTCCCAAGGTAAGGTTAAAGCTCAATATGATAAATTCATAAATATATTCAAACTTCTATACGTCAACATTGCATTAAAAAATCAAATATCTCAAACATAATTATCGGATATGTTTCACAAAGAATTATATACTAATAAGAAGATTATGGAGAAATTAAATGTAATTTAATTATGTGATTAATATTTTTATATATTTTAAATAATATCCCACAAAAACCTTTCAATATTGATATCTTATCCATCCCATATACCATTGTATCATGTTTTTTATAAAAACACCTTTATTGTCCTAGACTAAGAGTAAAATTAATATTTTTAAATGATTTTAACAAGATCATGTTTAATAATTCCAAGACTATAATAGTTATTCTTCAATTATCAAGTGGATCTGTTAAGGACCTCATTGGAATGGTAAAGGATGTATTGGTTATGGAAGGGAAATTTATATTTTCCATTGATTTTCTTATCTTAGATATGGAAGAATAATAAGACATGATAATCATTCCTGGTCACCCTTTCCAAGCCATGTGGAATGATATTATTGATATATACCAAGAATTCCAAATTTTCCATGTTAGAGAGCGGAAAGTCACCTTTTAATTGATGAAAGTTATGAAACATGAATAATAACCTAAAGATTTTCATGGAATCGTCAATACTAAAGAGAAATATTGCAACATCCCTAGACTGTTCAACTAGAATAGTATGGGTTTGGGTATCTATATCACTTCAATCATGATTACCCATATTCCATGGTTTTCAATTAATAAAGAGGTTCTATAAATGAAATAGGGTTATTATACAATTTTCATAGGATAACCATAAATAATTGTATTAATGTTTACAGTGAACCATCTATATAATGTAATAGAATATAATAAACATTATAGCTATGTTCCAACCACAAATAAACATATCACATTATATATTATAATGAGAAAAAACTATAATTTCATTTGATCTATACATAAGTAAACAAAATCACTATATGACTGATCATATAAAAGCTATCCAAAAAATAAAAAAGGATAGAAAAAATAAAAAAAATTGAGATCTAAGTCTCAACTCAGTCATATTTCCAACTTTAACCATCCATCAATATCACTCGTTGACTACATGTCTCTTTCCCTTTACAGTATCCTTGATCATAACATCTATAAATGAACTGACATTCGTACATAGGGTGTTAGTATAACTCAATAGGCCACCACCAAAAGTATACCTAAAGAAATATAGAATATAAAAGTTCATGTTCAATATGATATTGTAATAATCAAGAATAAACAATGATAATAATAATAATAATAATCATGCCATCATGTGTTGTAGAAGACACCAGAAAAGTGACAATACCTTCATCAAATAGTGTTGGTATTGGTCTAAACATATACAATATTTTATTGAAGGTTTAGAATAACATTTTTCCTAGTCACAACATTATGTATAAATTAGTCACAATGTCTTATCACACAAATTAGGTCATAATGGAAAGCGAATAGATTCCCATGAAAATAAAATAAAATAAAATGGAATAACATCTTATAGAAACACAATATCTAATTAGTGGGAATAATGTATCACGTGACACCAATATCAATAAAGTAGGGATGACATCCCATGCCTTATATAAGAATGAGTTCAAGTGGTCATATCATCCCATAATTATAATTTTATCAAGGCAAAGTAGGTGTGTCATCCCATTCCCAGTACAAGGTAAATGATAAGTGTGATTATCATATTGTGCCTCTAACTATCTCAACATAAGTGAGCATCTCATCCCCTCCCATGGAAAAACAAGGAAGTGGAAATAACATCTCTTTCCATGGGAAACATTTCATAAGTGGGCATATCATTTTTTGACATAGGTAACAACAACATAAGTGGATATATCAACCCATATTGTAATTTACATGAAGGAAAGTGGGTATATAGTCCAAGTCTATATATCACATCAATTAAATGGGAATATTATCCCATAATCAAGTTAATATTGGAGTAGGTGGAATTCTGTTCCATTCTAGATCATATATCCATGATAATGGGATATAGAATCCCATATCACAACCTCTCAAGGAATATCATAGAACACATTCTAATAAGTTATATAAATTTCATCATAATTTTTTGAATAAAAACCAATTTTAATCAAATATATAGATGAGTTTCAAACACAGACAAACCTTTCTCTCTGCACTCTACCTGAAAATATATAACTCAAAAAGTGGTAGACTCTATCTCCTTATAATTACTAATAAAATCCAATGGCTATTAACAATTCAAAATCTCAAGGTAGATCTAGTTGTGAGATAACCTATCGTATAAACATAAATCTCATTATTAAAGGATGTTCAAAGAAACCTATCAAGGTTTATTAAATTATAAAATGTCAAAATAATACCCTGCATGGGTTCTAAAGACAAAATTTAAACACTTTACAATATCCTCCTAAATTTCAAAAGGATTATATATTTTTATTGATAATACCTTTTTATAGGTTGAGTGGTAAATTTTACATAGTCCATAGAACCAGAGGAACTAGGACTTAGTACATAGGAAATTCAAGCCTAATAACTAAATGCCCTAATCACAATCACCACCCAAGATTATACTAATTTATGAACCATAATAATTTATCTGTAAATATACTTAGCAAACAAATCCTAGGGCATCACTACATGATACCAGTACCAATAGAAAATCCACACCCTATCAAATATCCAAATATGAGAGAATATTTATTGATTTATCATTGATCTGACCATGTCTGGGACTAAACCGAGGGTTATGGTCCAATTTTTTTTGTTTAATAGTCTGTTTGTCATGCCGCATCACATATACCCGTCACATCCCACTCTCCCTCCCAATCTCCATAGTGAATCCCATCACTGTCTGTCGATATAACCTACACCACTAGTTGAATAGATGATCATTACCAACTGAGCCACATCCCATGTCATCATTCTACACCTCGAATCCCACCACCATCTCCATCTTTAAGCCACCACCAAACTTCCCACTCTCTGACTAAATGACCCCCTCCTCCATCTTCCATCACAGCTCCACCTAATCATATGAAACCCTAGGAAGACCGCCAATGGATCCCCCACCTGATGCCTCAATGTTCTTTCGAACGGTCCCCACCCACACCCTGTCACCTCTTCCCATTCCCCACCACACTAGGTGCCCACCATCCCCACTAAAACCCAATATCCCTATGGTGATCAGTCACTATGGAATCAAAAAACATCATCTGAAATAACTCTAATGACCCTAACATCTACATTAAACCTATTAAAAATAAATAAAACCAAATTTAATTCACATAAGAACATTAAAAAATTCCTTCCAAAACCCACAAGTCACACCATATATGAAACTCATATAAACTAAATGGGAAATTTTACGGACCACCTACCTCATCATACTAAGACTGCATTATCAAATATTGTCATAAAAATTGATCTCATTCATAAAAAATAAAAAAAGTAACATAAAACCAAAAATTAGTTATTTATATTGATGAAAAAATAATTTAAATAGAAATAAATAATCCATAGAAGAGGATAATTAAACTTACCCAAAAAATCTACTGGAATTGACAATGCATTGATCTGTGCTCAAATAAAGGACAACCAAGCATTAGAATATGAGAAGAGAACGAGTAGTCGACGAGAGTGGCTCATATTGGGAGGGAAACTGAGGGGGTATATGTTTTATGAAATGTTTAAATTATTTTAATTATATAAATATATTTTAAGAAAAACAACATAGGGGATATCATGCAGCATGTCTCTTATCACTAGGTACCTGATACCCAACCGAGTACCATCTTTAAAGCCACAGAGTGTTGGGTTGACCTCTAAGGAATCCCCTCTTTGAATAAATCCATTGGGTATCTAGTATAATCCAATGTGTATCTGGTGTAATTCGTCATCAAATGATAGACTTTACACCAATCCCAACTTCTTAAATTGCAACTCCTATCCTCCATCAACTCCTCTAATGAATAAAAATCGATATAATACATGGGTTTTAGAAAAAAAGTTTAAACATTCATATAGTTTTAAATAAATGGATTATTAAAACCTCTAAACTATATAGTAACTCATCCTCAAGATTCATTATAGATCTTCACTAGAACAAATCTCTAGCCACTACACTTTCATATCTACTTATTTCTCTTGTCTCTCCTCTTAGATATGTAGGTACTACCTTTGCATGTATACTAGTGGTACTATATTTCCATTTATGATATTCTCTCTCAAATACTCTATAAATTCTATTCTTTCCTTGAAAAATTCATTAGCCTATAGTTAAAAATTATTTCCAACTTTATTCAATCTCTAACAGCCATCAAATAAATTGAGCATTCTTTAATGTCTATTATATGAGACTCAAACTGAAAATAGAGGACCACCCTACCTTTAACTATCACATAGGTGAATGATATATGTTATCATAAAATTCCTCAAATCTTTACATATAAATAGATATGTAATAACTACTATTATCTGTAAACTACAATAAGGTCAAATGATCCTCCCATAAACCAGTAAAATCTATGACGCATGCTCAAAGCATTACCTCAAGAATCTAAATGGTACACATAAACTAACCATAATTATATGGATGGTATGATGTAATCAAACAGACCTGAGTACCAAATTATTTCTAAAATCCTTCTAAAAGAGAGTGGTTAAGTATATTAATCTAATATGATTCCCTTTAAAACAACATATATAAATAATTTCTCTTTGATATATAAATTTCCTAGATCATCAATTGACCGAGTCTATTGAATTGAAAGAAAATGTGAGATATTAATCAACTGGCCCATAATTACCCATACTATATCACTTCCATGAGGTGACCTTGGTAATCCCCTCAAAAAATCCATCATCACAACATCACACTTCCAATTAGTAATGAGTAGAGTATAAATATTACCTTTGGGTAAATTGATCTTATTCTTCACATACTTATAGGTGATGTATAATAAAACAAATCTCATAATATATTTATTTATCCAAAGCCTTTAATACTTAATATACATGTTATGACACATCTAGGTCATTCATGGGTGAATATCCCATTTTTAGGCATGTTAATCTCAAATTAGATCCTCACACATGCCCTTAGGGAACAAAACATATCCTCATATGTATATCATCATAATGGGTCTAATCTGGTGGTGAATCCCCACAATATATACTATCTCTCATAACCTAAAAATCCATGTCATACATGTTCATAGTCCTTACTCTATCAAAGTGTGAGGAGTAATTACATAAATTTATAAGGATATCTCTTCCATAATATTATTAATCATCCATGTAAATCTCATTAAATAAGTCCATTAACTACCACTCACTACTGGCCTCTCAACCACTTAATCCTGAGACTTCCTATGAAATATCTCAGTCATAACATTCCCCCTACTTGGGGTGTACATCATCTCAAACTAAAATTATTAAATATAATCAACCCATGTTATCTAGTAATGGTTTTTTTATTTCAGGTGAAATAATATATCTATGAATCTTCTATTTAGAGTACACAAAAAAATCTCTCATCTAAAAGATAGTGGATCCAATATCATAATGAAATCACAACCACCGCCTATTATAAATCAGGTATTAGGAAGTTTTTCTCATGAAATATTATAGTAATGTACTAATAAGTGAATACTATCCCATCTTAAATTATATATTCCCCAATAATAACTCTAAATGCATCACAATGAAATGTATATTACTTACATGAATCTGGTAAGTTCAGGATTGGTGTAGTTTTCAACTTCTCTTTAAACTCCTAGAAGGATATCTCATTAGTATATGACTAGAAAACCTTTACCCGCATATAGGTTAAATACCTAATTAGTGATGATAATTATGAAATTCTCAAAAAAATCTCTCTTAACATACTACCAACCCTAATAAACTACATTTCTCAGAAATATTTATGAATTTCTTCCTAGAATCTGTGTTTTACTACTTTCCCATATTTTACTGATTTTCCCACTTATGAAATCATGTTTTCTAATAAAAACACATCTATGATCCTAAAATGACAATTTTATATTATAATACAATTAATTCACCCATATTGTGTTAAAAAAATCTATAGGTTCCAAGCATGGTCATCTAATGTTTAGGAGTAAACCAAAATTTCATCAAAAAAACAAAACAATAAATAAATAAATATGTGGATGGAAGAACAAATTAATTATGGTCATAAATATCTATAATATATTTATCAAACCTAATAACATCATGATATAATCATATAAACCATATCTAATCTTTAAATAAGTGTAAGGAACATTAGTTGACCATACCCGCAAATAGTGTTATCTTGATCTCAAGTAAATCATGAGAAACCAATTCTATCTCATCAACTGATCAAATTAGTCATCGATATGAATAATATGATACAAATTATTGACCAACACTTGATTAAAGAACTGATAATCCACACATAAGAACAACAAACCATCAACCTTCTTGGTGAATAAAATAATATCACCCCAAAGGGATGTGCTTTGAGGAATAAATCATTTCACCTAAAGGTATTCTAGGTGGAATTTCATCTCCCTATGATTTTTATAGCTATCCTATATAGTGAAATAAATTTTTTCTTTATACTAGGAATCTAATCATTAATTAACTTGACCTATCTCTCGGGTGGAATTCCTCAAAAGGCATTAGGAAAACATCCTAAAATAGGTTGATGATGGGAATAAGGAAACATTTTTCAATATACTCCTCATCGTTTAAGGAAATTCATATAAAATTCATTACACAATTCATATATACCAATGGTTTGGTCTTAAATAGCCTTCTAGAAAATTTAACTCCATGATATTTATATAATAATCACCATCAAAAGATGTGAAGGATACCCATCAACAATGGTAGTCAATGTTTTCTCGATAGTAAGTTATCTAGTATATCAAAATTATCACATTAAATTTCCAAATATTTAATATAAATAAATTAAAAATATAATAATAATCACTAATGATTCCTAGTAAGCTATAAATACCAATAAACCTTACCCCTAGGGGTATATTAATAGTTAATGTCCTCAACAAATACTAGATAAAAAACCATAGATCATCAAACAACTAATCATATATAAATAATTATGATCCATCCATATCAAATAAAATATATGTTATGGTTAATTTCACTAAAATTAAACAATTAATGGTCACCCCCTTGCATATAAGGGTCCTACTCAATAGCATGCAACTAGCCAAGCCTCTTTCCTGGCCTCTAGAACCTTGAATACTCTAAGGAGAACTATGATTTTTTCCTTTACTGACCCAGGGTACCATAACATATGTAATATTATAACTAATCAAAAGAGCTTAAAATATTATCTTGTTGTGATCTCCATGATCAAGATTAAAATCCCTGAGCATACCCATAATCACTTTCACTACATAGCTAAGAAGAACTCTAAAAAATATATATTATAGATGTCTCATCTACCCATATAAATGGAAATATAGAGTGGTTCAGTGGAACTATATTCAAGAATTACCCACTCTATCATAACATAATGGAAGAGTCCTCTCTCATGATCGAAGAGATGATTTGTGTCCCTGGCTAGAAAACCTATCATCACTCTAGTGAGAATTACCAAAAAAATCCTACTGTTAGAAGATCCTCTCCTAAATCTATTATATGAACTATAATACTTTGGTATAACACTGAATCTATAGTTTCTATCATGAATGAGGGCTCGTTTGGATACCTCAATAAAAGAAATCATGTGGACATTTTCACTTGAACCTGTATCAGATGATTCATTCCAAATATAAAACTAAGAACCATTGAGATCTCATTAGTGGTATAATCCATCCCTAATATGTTCCACTAAAAAAGATTCATGTAATATTATATACCATAATATCTCAACATTTTAGGAAATTGTTTTCCAAAGAAATGATCCTAAAAATAATTCGAATACAACCCCTCTTACTAGTATTCCCAGACAAATATCTACAACAATAATTTTTCTACTCTTCAAAACAAATATGTAGTTGGATTCAACCTCCTCTCAATGTGAATCCTAATGTGATGAAATATAGTATATAATAACCGAACCCAAAATATTTTAGCTTATGGACCCCCTCACCAGTAATGATAGGTGGATTTTGACTATGAAACTCAATTTTAAAATCTAATATATAAGGAATAGTTCATGGATAACATATATCATAAAATATATAACATAAATAAAACTATTTTGGTCATATTTATCAATCGTGGGTACAAGTGAAAAAGGATTCCCAAACCATCTACATCATGGAATGATCATACTCTCCCTCCAAGAACTTAACTATAGATTTTCACATAGGTATATCACTATAATTGCAAATGCACAGATCATACCATTTCTATCACAATTCGTGATATCACCATTTATGATAAGAAATAACAAACAGTTTTCCCACTAATATATAAAAACTCTAATGAATATAAGTGTTTCATATAACCTGGGTTCTCTCTAGCCCTGAATACCCACTCCTTGAGGTCAATTAATGATGCACATGAGATACACATAGTCAATCATCAAACAATAACAATGACATAACCAGAAACATGATCCTGGTCAAGTATAAATCCAACGATAACTTTTTTAGAAAAACCCTATATAAATTATTAATTAAAATTAAATAATTGAACCCCTTTATATAATTAAAATATCAATCACATACTGGCATATGAATTAAATGTGAATGTTATGTAGTGAAAATGTTTCATGAATTCACACCCTATTTCAACCCCAATCCAAGAATAAAATAATAAACTATACATTACACACCATATTCCTTAAAAACCATAAAATTATAACATCCAAAAACCTTGAACAAAAATCATGTCCCCAGTAACTTTTACTTTCCTTATATAGGGATTAGTTATTCCCAAGAATAAGGTCCATAAAGAGTTCTGATAGTATCCAATCTCTGACAACCATTTCCAAATAATAAGATGACTAAAAACCGGGCTTTAATACCGCCTTTTAATATCCCAATCTTGTTAAACCCAAACTATGTTAGACTAGTCAAAGAATCACCTCAAGTGCACCTCCTTGTATGACAAAGTCTATTAACCAATGATGAGGGTCCATATGTAATGTGGGGAGACAACACCCTCAAAACAATATAAATATAAATAAAAAACCCAAATAGTAAACCTTCCTCATAATGTAATAGAAAAATATAAACATTACACCTTTGTGCTAACCCTAAGGAATCATATCAAATGCTATATCCAAATGGGAAATAATAATAACAATATAAAATTCATACATAAGTAAATAGGATCTCTATACAGTCTATAATATACATGTTTTAAAAAATATATAATATATTGGAGATAAATATAAAAATAAAATATATCTAGGTCCTCACCAGGATCATTTCCCAACTCTAGCCATCCATCTAGCTTGTCCATTAACTACAAATCCCTTACCCTTTCCTATATTCCTAGTGACAATGTTTTCAAATTCATCAAGATTCCCATACAAAGAGTGAGTAAAACTAGGTAGACCACCATCAATGGTGTCCCTAAATAAATACTAAATCTAAAAATATATCTACAATTTGATATTCTATAAATTGATAATAAATAGTGATAGTAATAATCATCATCACGCAACATGGAGTTTCATAGGCCACTTGGAAAACGACAATGCCAACTATAGCTCATGTCATTATTAGTCTAAAAATATCAAATTTCATATCCAATGGTTACTATAATATCCTCTATATCACAACATCATGTATTAATTGGATATAATGACTATTTAGATAACTTAGGTCACGCGTGAAAAGGTATAGTGCCCGTTGATATTATAAAATCAAACGGAAGGGAATAAAATCCCATAGCATCATAATATCTTAGAAGTGGACATAACATCCCATATAATACCAGTATCAACAAAGTGAGAATAAAATACCATGCATTATTTAAGACCAATGGTAATTCATTATATCATACCATTACTATAACCACATCAAGGTATAGTGGACATATCATCCCATGCTTATAACCATCATAACACTAGTGGGAATCTGGTCTTCTCCCATGGAAATATCAATAAGTGGGAATGTGGACCTTTTCTATTTGAAATATTATACAAGTAGGCATCACATCCTGTAATATGATAAATAAACATGTAATATTTAATATAGTTCCATACCATACTCCATATCATGATATGTGGCCATACCATTTTATGCCATATATTTCATCATGTAAATGGTACTATTGTCCCATAGTTGAGATAATATCAAAGTAGGTGGAATATCATTCCACACTAGATATATATAAATGATATTTGGGAATATAATCACATAACACAAGATCTCAATGCATATCACATATAACACTCAAATACATTCAATATATTTCATCACAATGTTTGGAATAACATATAATTCCAATTTCAATCAAATATAAAGTGGGATTTCACAAACACAAAACCCTTCTATCAGTCCCATATCTAAGGTACACTCAACCTAAAGAAGTATAAATTATAGAAGGAAGATTCCCCCTCCTTACACATACTAAATCAATAAAAAACTTGTAAAAAGATAAATATCTCAAGGTTAATAAAACTTCAAGCTAGTATATCAAACAAAAACACATAACATTATCAAAATAGGCTCAAAGGAATGATTCAAGGTTTATTATATTATAACATAAATAAAAGATAAAACTTTATGGGTTACAAGTACATTATTTTAAACACTTTACATTAACCACAGGGCCATTACTAACCATAGAGTCCAAAAAATCATCAAAAAGGTCTATAATGACCATAAAACTCTATTTTACTTATTATAGAAGAAGAGACACAATCTAATTTCATATTAGGACATTCACATATTACCACTAAAAATCATATGTTACAAAATTTATGAAAATCATATAAATTTATAGGAAATATTATGGAACACTTACCTCATATTAGTAGTACCCCACCTTTGGAGGTGTGATGTGAAACCACAGTCCCTCCACTATATTGTGAACGACCTCCCCTACCAGGAGAGATCCATCTCCAGATCCACTTCCATGGCAACGTTAGCCCCCCTGACCAACCTCCCTTCAACACACCCTAGCAGTGGCCTCCAGTAGGCGTGACAAGATCCCTAGAGAAGCACCAACAACATGTTATTCCCCTTCCGAGACCCCTCCTTGCATAGACGCTCCAGTTGTGCCTCCCTCACCAGTGCCCTCTATCTTCGGTATATTTCTCTTTCAATTTTGTGGATTTTTAAGAAATGTATAGCCCTAATTATGCTTTGATAATATTTTTTTATGGATTTGGTTTGGTGTGTATGATTTGGTAATTTATTGATTTATTGTTATTTATCAATGTCTTGAAATGGTTTTTACGGTTCCTAAAGGGGTTTTTGTGTTACATTTAAAAGATGTAGCTAATGGGATTGTTTTGAAATAAATTTTTTATTTGGTGGAAATGGTTTTTGAGGGTTCTCTTAGAATTTAAAGCATTTCATTGGATGTTGGCACACCCATGGGTGCACTAGGTGCACCCATGGATGTTCCCACAAATAAGGATGGTACTTTCATAATTTTTTTCTTGGATGGTTCTTGTTTTTGAAATGATGTGGCTACTTTGTGTGGTTTCTAAAAATTTCTTTGACTTTGTTTCTCAGGGTTTGGCCCGTTTGTCCATAAACATGTTTTGTTGTGAGTTTGGGAAGGATAAGATTATGTTTAGCTTTATAAAAATAAAAGCGATGTAGTATGATGTTTTTGGTAATTACATTTAATTATATCAAGTTAAAGGCATGTTTGGAACTTCTAAATCAAAAGTGATATTTGCATAAATATTTAGAAAGGGATGTGGTTTGGAAAATGTGTGTGATTGGTGGGTGATTTAAAGTGTTTTATAAATGGTTTTATGTTTAAATGGCATATTCTACCAATTTAAACTTATGATGTGATATTTATTTTACCTTGTTGAACCCTCTTTTTGTAGATGATGATTATGTTGGTTATGTATTTGATGCATGTGTTGTAATAAATGGTTATGTTATTGGACTCTTTTTTGTTTTATTTTTAGTTCCCATGATTTATTAAATTATATAATGACTAATTAATTAATTAATTGAAACCCTAGGTTAGGATTTGTTTTGGGTTCTGTGATTTATTGTTGTTTAGGGTTGTGTGATTGGTTCCTTGGGACCTATTCTCATAGATTCAATCAACAGCTGCTGAAGGCGAGGTGGTTTAGGATGTTTTTGTTCACCACCAATATTTGAGGTATGGATTTTGTCCATTTTTTGATTTCACATCATCCTACTTAGGGTCTTTATTTCTTATAAGGTGTTTAGTATTTGTGGTGTAGTACGTTGAACTCTGATTTGCAGTGTCAAGTCGTCGAGTCTATGAAAACTCACATGTGTGTACATGGGTAAGTATATATATATCTGTGTGTGTATCTGTCTGTGTGTGGGTTCCACCATTATATTCATAAGTATCCATGGTAGTGAATAAACATGTATAAGCTAGGTGTTCTAAAGTATATATATGAAAATGCATACGTAGGTGAGTGGTGACTAGTATATTCTTAGAAGAATATATGTAAGGATCATATTTTACTAGTTTATGACCATGAAAATGTGTGCATAAGGGATATGGGTCCTTACATGTATGTGAAGGTACACATGCTTAGTGGGGGAGCCGCCACTTTTAGTTAGAATGCGCCAAGGGATGAATGTTCAGTTTTGTTCCACCCTAAGGTAGGATCTCTAGGCATTGACCTTCAAATTTATGAATCATGTATTTCATTCTTTTATCACATAGTTTTTATATTAATTTTTTATATAGACCTGTTATTAAAATTTTCTATCTTGAATTGAAGTGGTTTTTTTTAATGTGTTGCAATAAATGACTTGGTATGATTTTTCAAATCAAGTTCTAGATGAAATGACCATTTGGCCTTTATAAATGTTTTTTAGATTTAAAATGCTGACTTGGGTTTCTTAAATGAATATATAATTGGATTTTTATTTTGAAAGTTATGTGGGTTGGTTATTTTGGAAATGGTTTAGTGTTAAATGGTTTCTTAAGGCTCGTTTCATACTTTTTTTAAAAAGAATTACTTTGAAAACTCTCTTTTGGGTGCACCTCTTTACATGTTGGATATTGATGGGAATGGGAAGTCCTTGTATGGGACTTTCCTCATGTGTTAATGGTTGAAGGAAAGACGGATAAAATCCCTAAGAGTGATTCGTGGGTGATTTTGTTATGTGTTTTGATTGTATAGGATGAAAATGCATGTGTTGTATTAGTTGTTTGGAATTATTGTCTCACCCCCTTTTTAATATGAACATGGGAACCCATCATAGCAATCAAATTTTTTGTGAATGGTTTTTTCAGTAGTTTAGATTATGCACTAGCTAGTGGCCCACAGAAGGGGTTATTTTTTTATCATTGCTATGGGATTGGGACTCTCGGTCAGGCTAGGTAGGACAATGATTGGGTGTTATGATATCATTTCTCATGACCTATCCCCCAGGGCTTGTGCCATGACTACCCCAAGCCCACCTTTCATAGGCCAGGGGTTGGTGACTAGCACCAGAAAGGCATATCCAAAAAAGGGAAGGCATTTCCTTTAAACCTGTACACACACAGACAAGGTACAAAACAAAATAAAACCCCTAAGTAGAATTGCTGATAGTAAAAGTGTGAACCGAAAGTAAAAAGGGCTAGTATACAAACCCAACTAAAAATAAAGTACAAGAAATAGGGAAAACATGCTCTAAATGTTGTCCACCAAGGATCCTACTTAAAGGGTAGGTACAACTCCTCATCTGTCATCATTTCCACTCCCACGTCTATTAGTCACCTCTGAGCACCATCTAGCCCAGGCTCCCCAATTTTCAATCAAGCTATCCATCATCTGCAAAAGACACAATAAGGTTTGGGTGAAACCCATGCCTGTGGGAGTATAAAAATACCCAATAGGGACCCCAAGATCCCCGATGGTCTCATAGAATTCCACAAGGAAAATCCACAAAGCATGATATCAATCACAAAGAAAAAAGTAAAAGACAACTCACAAAAGGTATTCAACTTATGAAAAGGGAATAAAGATGATTAGTCTTGAGATATATCATTTTAATCAGTTGAGAGGTTTTGTTACTAATCCATGAAGGGTTGATATACTACAGATCCACAAAGGGTCTCTTTACTGCCAATCCACAGTGGGTCGCACTACTGTAGGTCCTTAGAGGGTTGCACTGGTGCCGATCTATGGAGGGTCACTCTCATGTCGACCCACAGAGGGTCTCTTTATTGCTGATCCACAGGGGGTCGCATAGCTGTCGATCCATGGAGGGTTTCTCTCATGTCGATCCAGGGAGGGTCTCTCTTTACTTGACATCCATCCACATGATTTTCGTACTTGGTGCAGTTGAGTTCCAGATGTTTTTCTCCTCACTCTATTGGTCATACCTCAACTAATTCAAAGTCCCACGAAGAAGATAACTAAATTACTACCTTGTCATAAGGGTTAGAACACAATAGACGGCGCGTCAATCAGATGCTCGGTCAGTATGTTATAAGAAAAAATGGTAAAAAGGGCCTAGTTGGATTTGAGTCTGATCCAACCTATCCATACACCAACATCTAAAAAAACCAAAGTGGTTTTTCTCAAAAGGACCGCCTCATCACAAGGGTCATCACGTGGCAGACAATGCATCAATCAAATGCTCAGTTTGTGTGCCTGAGGTTCCGTTTTGACCTCCTTTGGTGGTTGGGGTGGCAGAAATGGTTGTTTTCCCTGGTTGAGTTCCATTTTTCTGAAGGAATGTCTTTGTGTTTTGCTGGATGATTTCGGCCTCGTTGTTCATGGACCATGGAGGGTTGGATTTTTTGAACTGAACCGTCGACGGTGGTGACGACGGATGATGGTGAAGCTCATCCGAGAATTTGATGAAGAGATCAGGCTTCGGTGATGACAATGGTGGATGGTTCCACCGGCATTCTGCTGTGAATTGTGGCGCATGGAGAAGGAGTCCAGATCGAGACACAGTTCTATTGTTGATGTGGACAGGTGACCAGGGTTGGTGCACGGCTCGAGGAGTCTCATGATTTCTGTTTTGGGAATTTAAATTTTGAATTTTGATGTTGAACCAGATGGTTTGAAGCGGTGAATTGGCAGTGGTGAAGTCCTATAGTGGGTACCGGAAACTCTTAAACCGGAGTTTAGAAAATGGGAAAAAAATGTTTTGCAGTGTGGGTTACTCAAGTTTTTATGAAATGGAGTCAGTCGGGTCTGGGTCCGTTAGAGGTCCAGCCTGGATGGCTGGTTGGGCACACGGGTCCAGACCAGCTTGGGGGTCCAGCCAAGCCAGCGGGTCTGGCCAGACCAGTTGGTCCCACCCACAAGTGGGCAAGTTGTGCTAGACCAGACACATTGCATCCAGTTTTCCAGCTGGTGACACCAGTGGGGCGCCACCCCACCTCCTGTAACTACCAACTGGATCTAGCCATTGAGTTCAGCTGAGCAGGCCACTCCTTTCCAATGCAGCGCATTGGTACCACTTTCTCCACCCATCATAGCTTGGATGGGCATACCTCTTGCCATTATGGTGCCTATGAGAACCCCTGTCTCCACGTGGATAACTCAGACCAGCCACCGCCTTCGTTGTGCCATCGGCTACTTCCGCGGGCCACCAGAGATGCTCTGGTGGTCCATTTTTCTTCCTGTCTGTGCCTACAGGCCTCCAGGGTTACCTCCTTCACTACAAAGCCCTTAGATTCATCTTTCAACCACATTTCCCAATCGCGCACAAAGAACGCACAAAAACCCAAGAGCAGTGGAGTTCTAGGCCTTGTTCGGATTGGTCACTCCCTCCACAATAGTGTTTTTACAAGGGGTAATAACAATCATTATTTAGAAATAACAATTCCCAAATTAAGACCCCACAACAACCCCCTGCAAGAACAAACAAAATGTGGATCAACCCATAAATCAGTTGATCTGTGTCTGTTTTATTTTCTATGAATAAGATGAGAGGATTCATAATTTACATAGAAATAAATTTAATTCCCCTACCTAAAATTGGTGTTGCAGACGAAGGAGAAGATTTGCGTTCATATACGTTCCACGTTTGTTGGCCCCCTTCACTACTTGTCAATATCTACATCAAATCTTTCAACGGACATCAATCAATCACTATTCTTAATTGGAGGGTGATGTCTCCAGTGTTTCATTAGATCTTTCCCCACAATTTTCAAGTTTTTCGAAAACGGTTTAGTTATAAAGAAGAAATAAGCTCCACGTTGTGTTCATTGATGTGGTTCATTAATGAACCATAATTAGTGAACCAATTAATTACAAGAGCATTTTTCTTACATAGACATGTAACAGGTCATTAAACGACTCTCATTTAATGATCATCATTACACAGTGGTCCCGCCAACCATCGCTCAACTATTGAAGAAAAATAAAATAACTCAAAGTGTTAATTTATTATTTTTCTGAAAAGTCCAAAATTATTTTTTCGTCCGACCCTTACCAGTCAAAGTTAAGATTCACCTAAAGGAATCCTGGAACTATGAATTAAATGATTCCCTCATATTTTCAATTTGAGCACCAGTTAAAAAGATATAAATTCATGCCCGCATGTTTACTAAATGTACCTTAAAAACATCAAAATTATGTTTCAGGCTCTCCAAGACTCAGAATCATGTGTTGTCAATTTTCACAGTCTCAAAAAAAATCCATATAATTAAAAAAATATTCATAAATTCCTATTCTTTAAATTCTCCCCACCTTAAGGATTTACGTCCCCAAAATCCATAATAAAAGAAAAGGAAACAAATGGGGATACTAAGAAAGAATCTAAGCCTCCCAATCACATGTTCTCTCTTGGAGGTTCCCATTCTACCACTAAACTCCCACTAGGGGAATTGACCATCCTCCTAGGACCCAATACTGTCGATCCTCTATCTCTATCGGGAACTCTGAGAATGTCGCACCATCATCAATGTCCATCGTTCTTCAGTCAGTGATGTGCGATGGATCATGCACGTATCACCTCAGTTGTGACATGTGGAAAACATCGTGCACCTGATGCATATATGAGGGAAGAGTGTAACGTCCCGAATCCGGATTCCACTCAATGGGTTCCCCGAACCCAGTTTGTCACATGACGTCAAGCACATTTCCCTGAACACTAGAGGCTTCCGAATAGCAGCGAGGGCCGAGGACTGATAGTGGGGAAACTATGCCCTCATTTTTCAAAGTGTAGCGTAGCGAAAAGGATAAATAACATACAATAGTGGAAGCAGTAAAAAATATACAACTAAAATGGATAACTGAAGTAAAAAGGAATGAGTAGTCATTAATATAAAGATGCAGCATGTCACTAATTCTATGAAAGAATCCATAATAGGATATTGTGCAAAACAATACAATACAATACATCTCTAGGTACAAGGTACAACCAAATAAAACGAAGTAGTGAAAACAAAACACGGCAGCATCACAAGCCTAAGATCGGTCCCATGCTCTCCTACTCCTCTGCTACAATCATGTACCTATGTAGGGAATCTTTCCCCTATTGACACCTGCAACAATATAATTTGTTTGGGCCGAAGACATGACCCAAACAGGGTGTGAGAAATAAATCCCAGTAGGCAACCACCAAAGGCTCGTGCCCAAATGTCAGTGAAAATGTGCAACAACAGTGTGCAGTACTAAATGAAATAATCTAAGCAGTAATCAAAAGTAACTAACAATACCAGTTACATTTCCATTTTAATATTCATTCAATCATTCAATTTAAGATATCACCACAGTGAATATTCTAAGTAAACAGTAAGTGTCCTGAGATATGAAAACCATACCCTCAAGTAATCAGAATCGAAAACCTCAGGTATCTTCCCACAAACATAATGAATATTTCCCTTAGGAATATGAAGTGTCACCCTCATGCACATAATCTTCTACCCACAGGCATGAAAAGAGTATCCCTCTGGCTAAACGGAACACTGCCCTCAGGCTAAGTAAAACACTACCATCAGGCTAAATAGAACACTTCCCTTAGGCACAAGTAACCGGTCCAATCCCAACATATAAGCAAGAAATTATATATAATTCCTCATAAGGGAATTTAAATCATAATAAATTTTATGGTTTACCATCAGGTAACCTGGCCAAATGCCTAAACAGAGGAACGCACCCCCAGGGTTGTCCTGGATCCAAGCAGTGATCCCAAACAATAGTTTAAACTTGTCATTAGATTATCTATACAATTATAGATATCTTTTTAGAAACGGCATCATCCTTACGGTAACCCGAACAAGGGTTAGTAGTACAACAGTACAAAAAAACACACAACAGTTGGAATTTAAACACCAGACCACCTACCTCGATCACCCCTGATCGATATACGTGAATGACACCTCCCAAAACAAACAAGAACGGCACAGATCTGAGATAAAAATAATCTCGTTCAAACCCAAATAACATTACCTCAGAAAAGAATTGGTAATAAACACCCAAGGAGGAGCAAGAACTCACCAGTGCGGTTCTAAGGAGACCGACGACGTAGGAATCGGGTTCCTGGTGTGTGGTTGGAAGATCTTCCAAGATCTAGCCATCTCTCCTGCTCTCCTACAGCGTTCTAAGCTTCATCTATGAAGAGAGGAGGCTACTGCTCATTTTAAGTGAAAAAAACAAACTACATGGTGTGCAGTCTCATGTTCTAAGCGTGTACTTTTCTCATTTAACTATTCCTCTGGTGGATACTTTTTCACCATCGAACTGTTCACTTTCCGACATGAGTACACGTCATGTATTCTCGATTACGCGACGAGTACTGTCGCTCCACTGGAGGCTGCCTCCACGGCCTTACTATTCAGCTTCCAACTGAATACATGGCTTGTAAATACCCTATACACACCATGTAGTCAGTTTTTACAATCTTCATTACCGATTGGCCTACACGCCCTATGTACCCCATCCCACAAGGCCAATGTACACAACGTGTGGAAAAGTACACAACATGTTGTCACAATTTTTTGTGATTTTCCCCCATTTTCCTTATTTTCTCAAAAAAATAAAAAAGGGAAATGAAGAAACCCATAGCTCAAGAATAAGAACTGGGTTCTTACAAACTTCCCCCTTTAAGACAATTCATCCCCGAATTTCCCTTCCAAGGGTGGTGAAGATAAAGCTCAGAACAACTCTGGCCACTGAGCACGTATGTCGGTCTCCCGCTCCCAGGTTTCATCCTGCACTCAGCCATGCTGTTATAGCACCCGCACGATAGGAACTTACCAGCCTCAGAGAACCTTTGTTCTCCTTTCTGCGATATGAATCAGATGCTCCTAAAAGGACACATCAATCTAAAGCTCAATCTCCTCGAGATGAGAGACGTGAGATGGGTCTGAATTATAGCAGCGCAGCTGATATACATGGAAGACGTCGCGCATGACCCAGTACCTCTGTGGCAACTGCATCTAATAGGTAACTGGCCTGACCCTCTCCAAAATCTCAAATGGCCCCATATACCTCGGTGAAAGTATACCATGTCTCCTAATCCGCCTGTGTCCCAACCTTGGCGAAACCCGCAAGAAAACCTAATCCCCGACCACGAACTCTAAGGGTTATCTACGGCCATCAACATAAGATTTCTGATGAGAATGTGCAGTATCCATCCACTTCTGAATCAACTGGACCTGCTCAGAAGTCTCCTGCACGAGACGTGGTCCCTGTAAAGCTTCCTCACCTGCATCCATCCAGCACTAGAGTCATCAGAATGGCCTACCATATAAATCCTCGTAAGGTGCCATCTCAATAGTTTCCTGAAAACTATTATTAAAGGAAAATTCGACTAGGGGTATGGGCTTCTCCCAGGATGCATGAACGTAAAATGTCCTCAAGTACCTGTATCTTACGCTCTGACTGGCCACCGGTCTGAGGGTGGTAAGCTGTGCTCAGAAGCATCTATGTACCCAATTCCCTCTGAAAAATCTGCCAGAAATGAGATGTAAAGCGGTCTTCCCTATCTGAAATGATAGAATGAGGAACCCCATGAAGTCGTATTACCTCCCGGATATACAAATTTCTGAGCTCATCAAAACCGAAGGTCTCCTTGATCAGAAAAAAGTGATCCACCTTCGTGAGTCTATCCACAACAACCCACACGACATCATTTCCTCGAGGTGACCTCGACAACCCAGTAACAAAGTCCATCGCGACATCATCCCATTTCCACCCTAGGATGGGTAACTGCTGTAACAATACAGCTGGCCTCGGATGCTCCACCTTCACCTGCTGAAAGGTGGAACATCTCATAACAAACTCAGTTACCTCTCATTTTATACTTGGACACCAATACTGACGTCTCAAGTCATTGTACATCTTAGTGACTCCAGGATGAACTGCCCAAGCTGAAGCATGAAACTCCAGAGTTAGATCCTTTCATATATCCACTGGAACCCATACTCATCCATGGAAACACAGTACCTCATCATCGCCTATAGTACATCCAGGAAGAGGGTCCTCACTTTCCACTGACACCCGTAGAACCTGGCCTTCTGAATCAGATAGATGTCTCATCTGCACTCAATCCAGAAGGGTAGAAGTCATAGATAAGGAAAAAATATAGGTTTTCCCCTGACTATCGTGCACCTCAAAATACATCTCAGAGAACAAAGCCATAAGCTTCCACTCACCTCTGGCCTCATGAACTGCCTATATATGAGTATTCCTGCTCAGTGCATTAGCAAATGTGTTACCCTTACTAGGTGTATAGGCAAGATCAAGGCCGAAGGACTGAAGATACTTAACCCACATTCATTGTCTCATGTTCAAGTCATGTTGGGTAAAGATATATTTGAGTCTTTTGTGGTCTGTGGACACCACAAAATGTTCTCCCAAAAGATAATGTCTCCAAAAGCATAACACATGTACAACTGCAACCAACTCGAGATCATGTGTCAGGTAATTCCGCACATGTGGCCTCAACTGCTGAGACCCATACGCAACTACTCAATCACCCTTCATCAACACTGCTCCCATCACAATACCCAATGCATCACAGTAAACTATATAGATCTTCCCTTGCTCTAGAAGTATCAGGACTGGTGTTGTTGTCAACCTTCCCTTTAGCTCCTGAAAGGTTGTCTCCCAAGCTCTTGACCAAATAAAATTCACACCCTTCTTATTCAAACCCATCAATGGCGCTGCTAAGTAAGAGAAGTTCTGTATTAGGCATCTGTAGTAACCAGCCAACCCCATGAAACTCCATATCTCAAACACGTTCTTAGGATGCTCCCATGAAACTACTGTGCTCACCTTCTCTGGGTCTACAGAAACTCCTACCTTTGAGATGATATGACCCATGAAGTGTATATGGTTCATCCAAAAGTGTCACTTTGAGATCTTAGCATATATCTGATGCTTTATCTATGTACTTAATACGATCTCAAGATGGGTGGCATGGTCATGTCGACTATGAGAGTACACCAAGATATCATCCATGAAGACTACCACAAAAGAATAAATATTAGGATGGAAGACACGATTCATCAGATCCATGAAAATTATTGGCGTGTTCGTGAGTCCAAACGACATAACCAAACACTCATATAGACCATATCTGCTCCGAAAAGCTATAAGAGGTATGTCTGATGGTCTAATGCGTAACTAATGATACCTAGATCTCAATTCAGTCTTAGAGAACACTCATGCTCCCCGAATTTGATCAAAGAGATCATTGATCCTCAACAAGGGATATCAGTTCTTAACCGTCAACTCGTTCAACTTCCGATAATCCACATAGAGTCTAAGGGTACAATCTCCCTTCTTCGCAAAAAAGACTATCGAATGCCAAGGACAAGTACTGGGTCAGATGAAACCCATTGGCTACAACTCCAATAACTTCCTCTTGAGCTCCTGCAACTCAGGTGTAGCCATCCTATAAGGAGGAATGGACATCGGTGCTACTCCTAACACAAGCTCAATAGAGAAATCCACCTCCCACTCTGGTGATAGTCCTAAAAAGTCATCCGGGAAGACATCCCTAAAATGATCAATTACTGGAGGGAAATCCTTCTGGAAAGTTCCCTGGTCTTCTAGATATAAACTCGCAATCTGAGCTGTCACACCACCTCGACCACGATGCTTGGGTCTAGCTCGGCTCTCCTGGACGTCCCATTCACCTTTGTATAGAAACTCTTTTCCCTCTGGTGACGTGAAACTCACCCTCCAATGATAGAAATCTACAAAGGCTTGAAAGGGTACCAACCAATCCATCTCGATAATGAAATCATAGCTCATTATCTCTAGGACATAGAGGTCCCATAGAAAGTGACACCTACCAACCTCAAGGGGGCACTCCTTTCACTGACGCACATGAGCCGTTCTAGTCCCCAACAGAGTGTCTAGCGTCATAACATCAGAAGAATAGGAAAAACAAATCCCAAGGATCTCCACAATGGTCATATATATAAAACTATGTGTAGCACCTGTATCGAAAAGTGCAGAAGATAAAAATGAAGAAACTATAATAGTACCTCTGACAGTGGAAAGTCTGGGATCCTACTCTTGTTGGGTATGTTGCACTGCATATGCCTTCCCAATGTCACGGCCCTGTGACATAGCCTAGCTACCCTAAGCTGACCCGCCCTACTGTCTCTACGATCCTGGTGTCTGGCTACCACGACCACAACCACCACCTCTACCTGTACGTCCTGACGTATCCCAATTACCCTACTGGTAAGAAGCTGATGTTCTTTCTCCCACATGTGGAGCCTACACTGAACCCCTCTCACTAGCTACTGGTGGAAATTCCCTTCAAAAGCACTGCAAATGACCCATTTTTTCGCAAGCTCGGCACTTCACTGTGTCATGGGGACACTGTGGCCTCTTTTACACCTCCTTAACACACTTGTATTAAATGACCTGGCCACCTGAAGAAATCATATGACTAGTACTACCACTGTGAGAGAAATGCATCTGCCCATTCCTCTTGCCGGTATAAATAGAAACTGGTGTCGAACTGCCCTGGCCCACACCACTAGCTTGCTGCAGGTTTCGCTCAGTAATTAGTGTGTAGTTCACAATATCATGCACTTTAGGAAACCTAAAAACATTCACCAGCTCTTAGATGTCATATCTAATACCATCCTCAAAGCATCTATCCCTCAACATCTCATCACCGACCAGAACGGGTGCAAAATGCTGAATCTCAGTGAAGTGAGAAGAATAATCCATCACTGACATAGAGTCCTACTGCAGCTTCATGAACTCTCGAGCTTGATCTTCCCTCAGCATCTCTGGGAAGAAGAATTCATAGAATAATACTTGAAAATCTTCTCATGCTATGTCTTTGTGATGTTCCTACTAGGAGGTAACATCCCACCACCTCTTGGCAGAATCATGCAGCATGTATGTTGTGAGCTTGACCCTCCGCACTGGAGGCGTATCTAGATGCTCTAAGATAGTCTGTATGGAACCCATACAAGACTCCGCAGCCTGAGGTCTTCCATCCTGTGAAAACATAGGCAGGTGCTGTTGCTGGAATATACGTGTCAGCTCTGCCATAGATGTGGATGTCAGCGATGCTCCCTTAAAGGTCAGCATGAACCGCATGAAGCCCTCATAGAACTGCGCATCAGCGCCTGTGTCTAGTATAACGGCTGGCGCCGCATCTGGCTCTGTAGGAGAATCCATTGGTAGACCATGGCCTACCATCTCTGGAGTATAATCGTTTCCGCTCTCCTGGCGAACAACTCGAGGTCATCTCGGCGACACGACTCTACAAGGTCAAAGCACACCTTAGATCAAGATTATCAAAGACTCTTAACTTGGATACCTTGAAGAGACCAAGAGAAAGAAAGCGTTCAAGATTTATAAAACTTTACTACATAGTGTGTATAAATACTACACGGTGTGTTCTCACAAGCCATCCACATGGGCGTGTACCCCAGCTAAAACTGGTTGTGTAACACCCCAAACACACGGTGTGTTTTCCACACACACGGCATGTACTGGAATCATCTTTCACTACCCGAGTCCTTCCACATGGCTTAGCCACACGGATCTTTCCTGGGTAAGGACTACACGGCATGTCCCACAGGTACACGACATGTTAAAGAAGAGGTAATACTGACCCGTGTTTGTTAGCTACATGTCCAGGTCCCTAGGTCACACTACATAGCGTGTTCATCATTGACAC
Source organism: Viscum album (assembly GCA_963277665.1). Lineage (NCBI taxonomy): Eukaryota > Viridiplantae > Streptophyta > Magnoliopsida > Santalales > Viscaceae > Viscum > Viscum album. Next base: position 1,356,740,083 of record OY728166.1, on the reverse strand, counting down.
TGTGTGTACAAGAAAATATTTCCTCCTTCCATGTTGTGAGTTACACGGATGGACACAGGGTCCACACAACACGACCTGTGAAATAACTACACAGTGTGTTCCCTCTAAAACTTCCCCATAGAGTGTCTCTACCCACACAACCTATGAAACAGTTAGAGACTACACGGCATATACGTAAATTTTTTCCATTTCATCCCTAAAAAAGAGTAAACGACATGTAATCAAAACTATACGGAGTGTATTCTGTCTTTTCCCGGACAATAAGCCTTTGAAACTACTCCAAAACCGAGAAAAACACTGAAACAACCCCAAAGTGCCAAATTTTGATCTGTGAGGGGCCATACTCCCTGCAAATCAAAGCTTGGAATCTTATACATGTTATAAACAAGGTAAACAGTCAATGATCCACCAAATTCCGGTCAATGAGGGCCCATACTCCTCAAGAACCAAATTTTTGTGTTCATTCTACAAAAACATACATAAAAAACCTTATCAAATAGCAGGGATTTATCAATACATATATCACAACAGAATGCTTTTCTAGCACCACATCTATCACAAGAACATGCAATTTCTAATGCACCTACATGGCATGGAAAGAATGCATGACAGGTGATTTCTAGAATGTTCCTAAATGATGCATGAGATGGAATACCCTCTTCTCATCAGGTTGCAACTAAATATAACCCATGTATAACATATAAATAGAACAATCACATGTTTGTCACCCAATGTTGAAAATCAAGTCAACTTTCAAGTTGCAAAATCGGAAAAATTGAAACACAAGGTAAATTGGTTTTTCCCTGTACACGAGTTAACTTCTCCCGGGCACAGCTTATTACCAACAACCATGTACGTCCTATACCAGAAAAAGTCTCCAAATAGTAAGTCAATGAAAAGAACTCATATGATACCACTTTGTAACATCCTGGATCTGGATTCCACTCAACGGGTGCCCCAAACCCGGTTTGTCACATGACCTCAAGCACATTTCCCCAAATGCCAGAGGCTGCCGACTAGCAGCGAGGGCCAAGGACAGATAGTGGGGAAACTATGCCCTCATTTTTCAAAGTGTAGCGTAGCGGAAAAGATAAATAACATACAATAGCGGAAGTAGTAAACAATATACAACTGAAATGGACAAATGAAGTAAAAGGGAACCAGTAGTCATATATATAAAGATGCAGCATGTCACTAATTCTATGAAATTATCCAGAACAAGATACATTGCAATACAATACAATGAAATACATCTCTAGGTACAAGGTATATTCAAATAAAACAAAGTAGAGAGAACAAAACATGACAACATCGCAAGCCTAAGCTCGGTCCCATGCTCTCCTACTCCTCTACTACAATCATGTACCTGTGTAGGGACTCTTTCCCCTATCGACACCTATAAAAATATAATATGTTTGGGACAAAGACATGACCCAAACAGGGAGTGAGAAATACATCCCAGTAGGCAACCACCAAAGGCACGTGCCCAACTGTCAGTAAAAATGTGAAACAACAGTGTGTAGCAGTAAATTCAATAACATAAGCAGTACTAAAAAGTAACTAACTATACCAGTTACATTTCCATTTTAATATTCATTCAATCATTCAATTTAATATATCACCAAAGTGAATATTCTAAGTAAACCGTCAGTTTCCTCAGCCATGCAAACCTTACCCTCAGGTAATCAGAATCAAAACCCTCAGGTATCTTCCCACAGGCATAACAAATATTGCCCTCAGGTGTACGAAGTGTCACCCTCAGGCACAAAATATACTGCCCATAGGCACGAGAGAAGTTTCCCTCAGGCTAAACATAACACTACTCTCAGGATAAGTAAAATAATACCCTCAGGGTCACTAGAACATTGCCCTTAGGTGCACGTAACCGGGCTGAGCCCAACATATAAGAAAGAAAATATATACAATTCCTCTCAAGGAAATTTAAAGCATTCTAAATTGTACGATTTACCCTCAGGTAACCTGGCCAAACGATTAAACAGAGGAACGCACCCCCAGGGTGGTCCTAGATCCAACAGTGATCCCAAACAATAGTTTAAACTTGTCATTAGATTATATATACTATTATAGATATATTTTTAGCAAAGGCCTCAGCCATAAGACACCCCAAACATGGGTTCGTAGTATAACCGTACACAAAAGAACACAACAGTTGGAATTTAAACACCAGACCACCTACCTCTATCACCCCTGATCGATATACATGAATGAAACCTCCCAAAACAAACTAGAACATCACAAATTTAAGATGAGCATAATCTCGTTCAAACTAAAATAACTTTCCCTCAAGAAATAATAGTTAAGAAACACACAAGGAGGTGGAAGAACTCACCTGTGTGGTTCCAAGGAGGTCGACGGTGTAGGAATCGGGTTCCCAGTGTGTGGTTGGAAGATCCTCCAAGCTTTGGTCGTCTCTCCTGCACTCCTCCAGCATTCTAAGCCTCCTATATGAACAGAGGAGGATATTGTCCATTTTATGTGAAAAAAATTACACTGTGTGTACTCTCAAGTACACGACATGTATGTTTCTCATTTAATTATTCCTCTGGCGGCTCCTTTTTCACCGCCGAATTGTTCACTTGCCAACATGAGTACACGGTGTGTATTCCTGATTACATTGTGTGTACTATCTCTCCACTAGAGGCTGCCTCCAATGCCTTAATATTCACCTGCCGACTGAATACACGGTGTGTAAATACCCTATACACGGCGTGTAGTCAGTTTTTACATCCTTCATTGCCGACAGGCCTACACGCCCTATGTACCCATCGCACACAGCCAAAGTACACGGAGTGTGAAAAAGTACATGGCGTGTAGTCCCAAATTTTTTGGAATTTTCCCCATTTTCCTTATTTTCTCAAAAATAGTTAGAAAAAGGAAAATAAGAAACACATACCTCAAGAATAAGAACTGGGTTCTTACAAAGAGCTAGGTGGTATGCCACCTCGCCAAATCTATTGAGAATCTAGAAAGGTCTGATGAACCTTGGAGATGGCTTACCACCCCGGCCAATTCTCTATAGTCATTGTTGAGGTGATACCCATAGAAAGACATGGCCTCCCTCCTAGAACTCTAAGGGTTTTAGTATCCTGTCGGTATAAGAATTTTCCATACTATGTGCAGTCTTCTTCCTCTCATAGATGATATTCACTTTCTTAGTGGTGTCTTGTACCAACTCTGGACCCATAAGTGCTGACTCTCTTGGATCTGTCCAGCATTGAGGTGATCTACATGGTTGCCCATAAAAGGACTCAAACAGTGACGTGCCGATGGTGGAGTGATAGTTGTTATTGTATGCGAACTCCACCAATAGCATGTGGTCCTCCCAACTGTGGTCAAAATCAAGAACACAAGCATGAGGCATGTCCTCAAATGTCTATTTGGTCTACTCCATCTGACCATATGTTTGAGTTTGAAAGGCGGTGCTCAAGCATAGACGAGTCCCGAACACCTCCTATAATCCCTTCCATAACCAGTATGTAAAAAAAGTGTCATGATCTGAAACTATTATCATTGTTACCCCATGAAGTCATACTATTTTTTGGATGTAGAGGTGTCCCAAGCCCTCTATTGATCCCTGATCTCGGATGGGTAGAAAATGGGATGAATTAGTGGGTCCATCAATGATCACCCTAATAGATTCAGGGCCCCTAGACATGTGTGGTAACCCCATCACCAAATCCATCGAGATACTATCCCATTTCCACTTTGGTACCTCGAGTGGCTATGTCAAGCCTACTAGAAACTAATGCTCATCCATCACTTGCTGGAAAGTGAGGCATCGTGAAACAAACTCTGCCACTAATTTCTTGATTCATGGGCACCAGTAATGACATCAGAGGTTCTGGTATATATTCATCACTCCAGGATATACTATTAAAGGGGATGTATGAAACTCCTCAACACCTCTTCTTGAAACATCATATGTACCGTGGTGCATCATATAAAAAGGATGAAGTACTCCCCTCCTATCAGAAATCCATCTAGGGCCTGTCCTGAGGGTATCTGAGCACGTCAGGGATAACAGTCAACGTCCCAAAGCTGTGCCTCCAAAACTCACAGAAGGAGTGGGTGAGTGACAGTCATAGACTGGAGGTATGTTTCTCTATACCTATCCATGAAAGAAATTTGGCAACAGGTCTAGCGACTCTGTTACCTATTTCAGAAGATGTAAATCCATCCTCCTGTTAAGTACGTCTTCCACTATGTTTCCCTTCCCCAGTGTGTAGACTATATCAAAGTCATAGTCCTTGAGGAACTCTTTCCATCTCTGTCATCTCGGTTTCATATCCTTTTGTGAGAAAATATACCTAAGACTATTTTGATCGGAGTAGACAGTAAATCATTCATCCATCAAGTAGTGTCACCACATATTCAATGAAAAGGCCACTACTGCTAACTACAGGTCCTGAGTAACGTAGTTATTATCATTTTTCCTAAGCATTTGTGAGACGTAGGTGATCACCATTCTCTCCTGCATCCTGACTCATTCCCATTCTGGTCCATGATGTGTCGTCGTAGACTATATACCCAACACCCTCTTCTAGTAACCTCAAGATGGGGGCACTCATCTGTCTCCACCTAAGATCCTGGAAACTCTGCTAGAACTTATCTTTCCATACAAAGGGTTTTACCATCATTTTCAATGATGATGATGGTGCTTCTACTCTAGAAAAGTCAGGTGAAAATCATTAGTAGTACCCAGAAAACCCCAGGAAACTCAGCACCTTGGTCACACTCCTGGGTGGCTCCCAAGCACGAACTACCTATGTCTTCACTAGATCCACTGCAACTCCAGCCTCCGAGATAACGTATCCCAGAAAGTGGACCTCCCATATCTAGAACTAGCACTTCGAGAGCTTATCATAATGTCAGTGCTCTCAGAGTGTATCGATAACTATTCACATATGTGTGGTTCGGTCCCCCTACGACTTCGAGTATACCAAGATGTCTTCAATGAAAACCACCATGATGTGATCGAGGTAAGGCTGGAAGATCCTGTTCATGAGTCCCGTGAACACTTTTGGGGCATTGGACAAACCAAAAGGCACCACCAAGAACTCATAGTGTCCATATTGGAATTTGATGGTTGTCTTCGATACGTCATCATCCTGCACCCAAAGCTGATGATAGCCCGATTTGAGGACTATTTTCAAAAACCACCAAGATCACTTCACCTGATCGAATAGATTATCAATCCTAGGTAGAGGATACTTGTTCTTCATAGTCACCTATTTCAGGCACTGATAGTCTATGAAAATCTAGAAACATCCATCTACCTTCTTGGAAAACTAAATTGGGGCTGTCCATGGAGAGAATGGGTCTTACTAACCCCTTCCTCAAAAAGTCCTCCAATTGTACCCTTAACTCAAGAAACTACATGGGAGAAATATTATATGTTGTAATATATATCGGTGTGGTCTTGAGGTAAAGGTTGATGTAGAAGTCTACCCTTATATGAGGAGGTACTCCTAGAACATCCTTAGGAAAGACATCCGCAGACTAGTCCACCACTATAGGATAGCACTGACTCCCCTTGTTAGTTGCACCGAGGGTAAGGCTAGACAACTAATGAGTTATCAGCTGCTCCCTCCTCTGTGAAAGTCCTTCATGTGCTAAAAAGGTTCCCTTCTCCCCATTGAAGGAAAACATAGTATCATCCTCACAGAAACACCCAACTTTTCACCTAAAGTAGTCAATCTGATCATGGACCATAGATAACCAGTCCATACGTAAGATGACATTGTAAGGCATCAGAACTACTACTAGGAGATCATAGACGAAGATCTCTCCTCCTAGAGTAATCTCACACATTTGGAACCAGTATTTAATAATCAAATCCTCTCTTATAAGAGTATATATTCATAAGGATCGAGCAAATAGATCCTCTGGAATCTCCGTGCTTCAATCCAGAGTCGTGGAAATAAAACAGTGACAGACACTTGTGTCTATAATAACTACTGATATGATGGAGTATACAAAGATCATACCTCAAATCATCTCCCGAGCACTATGGTCATAATCATATACAGCCTGAAGCGGAGCTTGTCCCTGTCCACCTGCTCCTTGAGGTTGGGGTGTACTGCCTAGGGGTGGTGGCGGTAGTACCTCAAACCGTCGCTCAGCACCTGATGTATGACCAACTCCTCTACCACGTCCTCTACCCTAAAAACCTCCTCACTCAAACCTATGCCTCTTCCTTGGCGGTCTTTCAACATTATTCTGATCATATGTATGGTGGGTCAAGAAATCGTGATCCATGTGACCCTGCCCGCCACATGAGTAGCACAATCGACTCCTCTTCTAACCTCCTCTGCCCTGCGAGTTCCACGCCTCCGACCCTACATCCTGGTGTCATCCTCCAGAAGGTCTGGCCCATTTGGGAATCTATTTCATCTATCTAGTACCTACTATAGATGAATCGGCGGCTAGTCATCTGGTGGTGGAACTCACCATCGGTGACTGCTTAGCTAGTAATCTCTCTACTGATGGTGTCTTCTCTAGTACTCTAGCCTACATCGGGATGTTGAGCAATATCATCAAGGATCTTATCTCCCGTCGGAGTCCCTAATCAAAGGCTTGGTCCCTGTATAAATGGTCTCATGCATTGTAGGTGGAGTAGTGCGAGAGGTCAGTGAATCTCATCGAGTAATGGGACATCTTCAGGTTTCCCTACTGTAAGGGTAGTAGCTCCTGAATACGCACTAAGCGTAAAGTCACTGGAATGAACTCTGTCATGAATAGGCTCTCGAGGAAAAACTATGAAAGATTTTTCTCCTTGTGAGTTTGGAGCCTTAGGCTCCACCATCTCTCTACTGTTCCTTGAAAGGAACCAGTATCCAGGATCACCATCTAGTATGCTGGTGTCTCAAACAAGTAGAAAACTCGTGCCACAACCTCTAACCAGTCCTTAGATGATTTCAGATCAGTCTTGCCTCGAAATATTAGAGGACTCTATCTTTGTAACTCTTGCAACGTGATCAGTCGACATGCACAGTCCAGTAGTGGGACTGGTGGAAACTATTTCCCTATGGGTGGTGGTGCTACTGGTACACCACCCGAAGGAGCTATCACTGTAAGAGGGAAATACACTGAGGCGCCATCACTTGTTGGTCTATCATCATCATCTCTCATTGGAATCTAATTTGGTTGTCTATGAAGTGTCACACTATTAATAAATAGATGGGCCACGGTCAATAAGTTATACATGGTGAGTTGACTCAAAAGGGATCAAAAAAACATTTTTCAAACACATGTAAATAGTGTTTTCATGTATCGAGTCAGAAATCAAAACTCAGGGTCCAATTGTATGGATACGTCAGCTGCCACACCAACACTGGACTCCTAGAACTGTAATCTGAACTCAAGACACTTAACACTATTTTTTCATTGAAAACACAGACTCTTAGTTCTTCTGGTAGATCTGACAACCCTTTGATACCACCTTTTCACGACCTGTCACCCAGGGCTCGTTTCGATACTAACCGAATCCTGCCTTTTATAGGCCAGGGGTTGCCGACTAGCACCAGAAAGGCATATCCCAAAAATATAAGGCACTGCCTTTAAACTTGTACCCACATAGGCTAGGTACACAATAAAATCAAACCAAAAAGTAGAACTTATGATAATAAAATTGTGAACTGAAAGTAAAAAAATCTAGTATACAAACCCTACTAAAAAAGAAAGTACATCAAATACAAAAAAACGTGCTCCAAAGTTCCTCTATCAAGGATCCTACCTAAAGGGTAGGTACAGCTCACCGTAAGTCGCCACTGCCACTCCCACGCATATCAATCACCTTCGTGCACCGTCTAACCCTAGCTCCCTAGGATTTGGTCATGATATCTTTCATCTTAACAAGAAACAAAAAGGGGTAGGAGAAGCTCATACAGGGGTGAGTATAACAATACCCAGTAAGGACCCCCAAAACCCCAATGGTCTCCCAAAATTCCACAAGGAAAATTTGAAAATAATGATCTCAATCACAAAGCATAATGTAAAAGACAAATCACACCAGGTATACAACTTAGAGAATAGTAATAAAGTTGATTATTATTTATCTAGATCATTTTTTTCTATTTATAGGTTATGCTGCTAATCCATGAAGGGTTGTTATACTACTGATCCACAAATGGTCACTCTACTACCGATCAACAGAGGGTTGCACTACTACCAATCCATAGAGGTTTGCACTATTTTCGATCCTAGGAGAGTTTCTCTCATGCTGATACTCATAGGATCTCTCTATTTATAATCCATGATGAGTTTCACTACTTCTGATCCACAAAGGGTTGATCCCATGCCGATCCACAGAGGGTCACTCTTTACTTGACAGCCAGCCACTGGATTTCTGCACTTGGTGCGCTTGAGATCTGAAGGTTCTTATCCTCATGCTATCAATCATACCTCAACCACCATGAATTCTCATTAAGATGTAACCCAAAGGAATGAATTTTTGGAAAGTTTCCAATTACATAGATGTCGTGTCAATCAGACGCCCGATATGTAAGTTATAAGAAAAATAATAAATAGGACCTGGTTGGATTAGAGTCTGATCCCACCCAGACATAATGAAAATGTGGCCAAATCCCATGTGAAATATATGAAAAGGACTGCCTCATCAAAAGGGTCATCATGCTATAGACGGTGTGTCAATCAGATGCTCGATTTGCGGGTTACTCAAGTTTTAGTGAAATGGGGTTGATCAGGTGTGAGTCCGGTAGAGGTCCCACCCTGTCGGCCCATTGGGCCCATGGGTCTACCTCGGATGATGGGTCTGGACCATACAATGGGCCTGGCCTTCCTGGAAAACCCATCCCACATGTGGGCCAGTTATGCAGGACTGGTCTCATCTCATCTAGTTTTCTTGCTGGTGACACCAGCGGGACGCTGCCCCACCTCTTGTAACAGCCGGCTGGAGCTGGCCAATTAGTCCAGCCGAGCGGGCCATGCCTTCTGCTCCTTTCCAATGCAGCACATTGGAGCCGCATTCTCCACCCACCGTATCACCTTCGATCACCTCTGTCTCCACACAGTCAGCTCGGACCGGCCATCACCGCTGCGCCGGTGGTGCCATGTCGGTAGCTGCTTTCGAGGTCCACTGAAAATGCTGTGGTGGTCCGTTTTCCTTCCCATCCACGCCTACGGGCCTCCTAGGTTTCTTCCATTAGTGTGAAGCCCTTGGATTCATCTTGCCACCACATTTACCGGTTGCACACGAAGAACACACAAAAACCCAAGAGTGGCACTATGTCCAGGCCCTATTCGGATTGGTCGTTCCGTCCATGTTAGAATTTTAACAAGGGCTAATAACTGTCATCATTTAGAAAGAACAATTCCCAAATTAAAACCTAGGAACAACCACCTACAAGAAAAAAATGAGACATAGGTCAACCCATTAGTCGGTTGATCCAAGTTCGTTGTTTTTTCAAAGAATGGGATGAGAAGACTCATAAATTACATAGAAATTAATTTAATCCCCCTACCCTGAATCGGTGTCGCGAACGATGGGGAAGATCTTCATTCATAGACGTTCCATGTTCATTGGAACTTTCTATAACTTTTTACCTCTAGTTCAAGTCCTGTAAAGTTCATTGATCAATCACCATTCTTCGTTGGAGGGTGACATCACATGTGATTTTTCGGAGCATTCTCTATTACTGTCAATTCGTTTTTCCAATGGTTTGATTAAATAAAAATAAACAAGATCCATGTTGCATTCATTAATGTGGTTCATTAATGAACCATAATTAATGAACCAATTAAATAAAAGGGCATTGTTGTAACATAGAAAAGTAACAGGTCATTAAATTACTCTCATTTAATTACTGTCATTACACTGTGGTCCCACCAACCATCGCTAAATGGTTGAAGAAAAATAAAATAACTCAAAGAGTTATTTTAATATTTTTCTGAAAAGTCCAAAAATATTTTTTCATTTGACCCTTTCCTTTCAATTTTAAGCTTTGTCTAAGTGAATTCCAACACTAAAAATTCAATGGTAACCCAGATTTTCAATCCACGCATCGGTTCAAATGATATAAATTCCCACCCACACATTTACTGAACGTACCTTAAAAAAGGTCAAAATTCTATTCTGGGATCTCCAGGACTCAGAATCACGTGCCTTTTATTTCCATAGTCTCGAAATAATTCCATATAATTAAAAAATATATACATAATTTCCAGGTTTTTACATCCACGGGTAGGGAATGCCTTTAGGGTGAGTCATATGTATAGTATGTTTTAGATTATTCACGGGCTCCTAGCCTTTTCTTTGTATTTTTTGACACTTAGTTGTATGTGGTATATGATTGTGGTGACTTGTTTGGCTAGTTATTCATGTAATCTATTTCCCATTTCCATTTTTGTGTGGCTATTTTTCCTACTTCCTTATGTGTTTTAACGTCTTTGAGAAAGTGACATGTTGGTTTGAAAATTTTTATGTAAAATAATTTCAAAACGTTTTTCACTTTACTTATTCCTTTCAAGTGAAATCAAACTGTCTTTCTCTCTAAAATTCTAATTTCTCCTTCTTGAAGAAGAACCAGGTTTTAAATGAAAGAAAGGGGCAGTGTATCATGATTTATTTTAAAGAGGAAAATGTATGTGATAACATAGTTTTACACATTGTACTTCAAAAATGAAATTTATATATCTTTTATTTAAATGAAATAAAAATGAGAATATTATTCAGGGGAACCCTTACTGAGTTTTAATACTTGATCCTATAATTTTACATTTTTTTTGTCTTCACATGCTGCGTATTTCTTGGATTCGGTTGTCGTAGTGCGACATTGGTTTGAGTTCGGTGGTGACTCGTAGGGTCACATGGAGGTATATGTAGTTTTAATTTCATTCCAATGCTAGTTTTAATTTTTAATTTTTAGTTTATATTTGTTTATTTGTCAATTATTTATTGGAAAAATCATTCCCACCTATTTTATTTTGATGCTCAACACTAGTTTCCATCCCGTGGGGATCAGAAATGCCCTTCTAGCCTTACTAAGGAACAACTTGGGTGACCGGTTCATGGTCGATCCGGGCTGGTTTGTGACAAGATGAATCAACATCATTTATAAGAAATTATAAAACCATACATTAACCAAAAAAATAGTTATTTATTTTAAATAAAAATGAAAGAGTAATAAATATCATGAATAAACAAGATTCTAATATTAGACATACCAGCAGTGATACATTGGAAAAAAAGGTTCATCGATCTAAGATCCAATGATAGATATCCAACTGTTCAAAAAGAATAAGATAGTTAAACATGAAGGGGTCACTGAAAATATTATGAAAAATTTGAGGACATAATTTTTTTAAAAAAATATAAATTTTTTATTTGACTAAATAATTTTTTTTAAAATAAATTGAGCTCACCGGGTACCCATTCACCTATCATTAGGTACCAGGTACCCCACTATTTACCCTACCAAGAGCCACCAGGTGGTCAGAGGCCCTCTAATCCCCCTCCCTCCTCTTATTGAAGACACCACATAACTTGTGTTATCTTCCACAAATATATAGGCTCTATACTAGTATTAAGGCCTTAAATTATGACACCAGAACTTTTCCAACTCATCCAATGACCCAAAACGATCAAAATACACATGATTTATAAAAAAATAAAAAATATATATATAGAAATATTTTTTCTATTAAAAATATATATTTTTTGAGATTCATGGAGATTAAGAGACGGATATGGTATATTTTATTGATAAAGAATTAGAGGAAAACAAGGATATTAATGAAACACTTCAACATGAATAAAATGTTACTATAGTAAATTACCTTTTGAAAAATTATCTTATAATTTCTAACCTTGAAATTTAATCCACCTAAGTAAAATATAAAAAAATCACATGTAACTTGAGGTTCTCATTCATTTGTGAAAGTAATAAATTATTAGTGATCGTATGTGATGAAATTTTAAAGGAACAAGAACTCTGACCGATTAAAATATTAAAGAAAAAATAGGAAGGTTATGACATGATGTATTGTTCATATAGAAGATATTTTCACTTCCCTTTTAACTGAAAATGGAATACATAAAAAAATTAAACTAACCAGACAACCACAAAAGTAGGTTGACACATTAATGGTGGAATAAGTAATGAATTTGGTTTTAAAACTCTTAGATATAAGGATCATCTTCCATATATTAGATAATGAATAGGTGATTCCCCACTAAGTCATCAATGAGAAAGGATGGATAACAATTAAAAATAACTATGATGATTTGATCTCCATATGAATGATAATGTAATTGAGTGTTTATGTTGATTATAGGAAGTTTAATAGTGTAACATGAAGGAATATTTTTCCATTCCTTTCATTGATGAAATATTAAAGATATTTTCTAGAAATAATTACTTTTATTTTCTTCATATATACTCTGAATATAATCAAATTCCATTAGTTCTAAATGACTACATTAAAACTACATTCGTATTCCTATATATAATTTTTTTCCCGATGAGTATTGTTTAGAATATGTAATGTTCCTTTAACTTGTCATTAGTGAATAACACATATTTTTTACTAGATAGTAGGATAATTTTTAGATGTTTTCGTAGATACATTCTATTTATTGTTGATATTTTTAGGTATGTATCACAAACTATGAGATGATCATGGATCGATGTGAAGAAACATTACTTGTACTGAATTGGGATAAGTTGACTTTTATAGTTAAAGATGGAATAGGAGTTAGACCTATTGTAATACTGGGTGACTTACACCAAAATAGAAAGTACTATTTGATTACTATTTCATGTATAGAGTGAGATTTTCATGATGAAAACTACCATTATTGGGTATAATTTCTCTACCTCCACTATTTAAATGGAAATGTCCATAAATTAGTTGTCATATAAAAAGGTTATAGTATATCCCAGGATATAATGAGAACCTTGAGATACAATGATAATGAGGACATGCCCACCAATAGGAACACTACATGTTTTTAGGTGTCATTGGTTGTTTCTATCTACATACTTGTGTACTGGTCTATTTACTTGAGATCATTATCAATGTGTGTCATTTGATTGTGTACATTGATGCAAGGAAAAAACCATGATAATTAAATCATGTTGAGGTAGATTGTGTTGGGTGAATCATTACTGGTATGACATTAATTTTATTGTAAATATTTGATTTGTCACTTCTGAGTTGAGGAAGTAATATTTCAGTCCTAGATGATCAAGATGGTAGTACCTTTACAAATCCTTGGCCAAGGTAGTCATAGGTAGATTCGTTCAGTTAGATAAACAAGAAATAAATCAATAATTTATGATGACACAACCATTCATCTTGTTTTATTATATATCATAATACAAAAATATTATATTAAATAGAACATGTTCATAAGTTGGTTGTCATTTATATAACTATTCATTATCTTTTAGGGGCCTTGATGGGTTACAATACTCGACTCTTATTCTACGAATATTATTCAACACTATCAATATAGAGTCTTAGAGTTTCACACACAATATCTTATTCAACAATCTACCTTATTATGATGAATAGGTGTTTAGGAAATAGGGGTACCCACCTTGGGATTTGAGAATTTTCTAGTTTTAGTAATCAATATTAAATAAATAAATTAATTAATATTAATGTAAATAATCATTGGGTTGAATTTATTTAGTAAAAGTATTTAAAAGTTTTCAAGTATATATGGGGAATAATATTATTCAAACGAATATTATTTTAATATTCTAGGTTCATTTTAATATTTTCAAGAATTATGAGTGGAGTAAAATGAATCGGTTTATCACATAATATTTCCAATACATGATGTATGTGATAATATATAAATAATATTTATGACATAGTTTGTTTCATCAAATTTATTTATTTATTGATTATTTAGTGGATGTTATTTTTTTGGTGGTGGGGGTTAGGGAATCCATTATGGGTATTTCCTCAATTAGCTATATAAGTAGGTAAAGATCTCATTTATATTATGATGTTCACTCTAAAGGAATGAGAGAAATTCTCTCCTCCAACCTTCTAGAGAGGGAAAGTATCTCTATAATAAAGAATCTAGGAATTCCTTTTATGAATTGAAGGCATGAGATCGAGGTGATCATCTAGATGTAAATGGATTTGTCTAAGCTCCATGCTAGCTCTCAGAATTTGAAAAATAGTGAGTGCATAGATTAATGTAGCTTGTGTCGATGATCTAGTGGGGTTTGTATTTGGATCCTTCAAGAAATTATATCTATGGACTAACTACAAGAGAGTACACTTCATTTCAAACAAGGTATGTGTTTTATTTTATATTTTGTACTCAGTTAAATTCATACGAGATCCTTGGACCACACCAGGTGTCAAATCACTATAGATGACAAGTTTCATCATTCTGTTGATGAAAATTTTAAAATCCCCATCCTACCAGATTTCACTGTGTTCCCTGGTATGTGTATATCCAAGGGACATGATAGAAGTTTATCCATCTAAGATAAAGGTAATAACACAGTTTCTATAACCCTTGAGAGTAAGGTTAATCCATATATTTTTAAGAAATTTAAATTTCAACCAAATATTTCTCAAGGGTTTCTCCCAAATTGATCACCAAATTTCTCATCTATTTGAAAACAATGTGTCATTACCATTTAATCAAAAATATTGTGAATTATTTGTAACACTTAATAAAAGGTTAATCACTACCCCTATTATGGTTCCCATTATTTAGGAAGAACCTTTATAGATTTGGTGTGACAGGAGTGACTTTGTTGTAAAGGAAGGAATTTGATAGATGTTTTTTTAAAATGACTAGTCTATTATGTAATAATGACTCTTTCAAATACATAATTAAACTACACTATTATGGAGGTAGAATTAAATATTATGGTTTTTTATTTTGTTATGTATGCACCAAAACTTGTATTATCCAAAGTGGTTGTATACACTGATAACGCAGTCTTAAAATTATTATTAAACTAGACTGATGCTATGAAATGGTTGATTTGATTAAATTTTTATATCCATGATTTGAAATTAAATTTAAATTGAAAACAATAAAGGTTTAGATAACATAGTAGTTTACCATCTACCAAGGATTTAGTTTCTATACTTAAGTAGTGTATTCATGATTCAAAAGTGGAAAGTGTGTTTCAATTTTTCTACTCCTATCCTATAATAGTACACCACATATCAAACTATATAGTGGTTAAGATCCAAAAAATAATATTTTTTTATCATTAATTAAATATAAATGTAATGAGTTATGTGGCTACTTGTGATTATTGTAATAAAATAATGAATTTAATAAATAGTGATGAAATGAGACATTAACCCATAATGGTGGTTAAGGTGTTTTATGTTAAAGTAATTGAATTCATGTGTCACTTTCCCAATTATTTTATCCACACATATATTATATTTTATGTAGATTATACATCTAAATGTGTTGAATCGAAATCCACCCCAGCTAACATAATTATGGGTGTAATAAAAGTTATCAAGAAAAACAACTTTTCTAGGTTTCAGACTTCTCAAAATATTGATCAGTGGTCAAGGAAAACATTTCAAAAACCATTTATTAAGTGGAGTTCCATAGAATGATAGAGTTTCAATAAATATAAGCACTCATAACCACCCTCAAACAAATATACATGTATAGAACTCAAATTGATAAATTAAAAAATATTAATGGGGAAATAGTAAATGTAAGTAAAAAATATTGGTAAAATAAACATTTGTATACCTTTAGGCTGAGTAAAAATGCATAAAAACAATGTAACTCATGTATACATTTCACCTAGTGGATAAGAAACCATTCTGTGTTCTGGTGGAGCTTTCTTAAAAGTCTTATGGGGTTATTTATCTGGCATGATTTGGTATTTTTTCCACATTTATTTTTTGAAATTAATGGATTTTAATGTAAAAATGAAATTTTAATGAAGAATTATTGAATTATGGTTATTTTTTAATGAAATTTTTTTCTTTAAATATTATAGTGTAATGGGTAACTTTGGTTCTTATATGGTCAGAAGTTCTTTGTTTTAAATTTTCATTCATATTTTTAAGAAAATAATTTGGTTGTAAATTGAAATATAAATTTGAAAGTTATTTTTTGGTGGATTTTTGGGTTTTAGAAATTAATTATTTCCAATTATATGTTTTATGTAAGGAATCATTTGTTTGAATCATTTTTTAATTCTATTTCGAATTATAAATTTTTTATGATAAAATTCTATTTTTATTTTTTTTATTTTAAAATTGGTTATTTTCATAAGTTATTGATCTTGTGACTAGATATAACATGAATAAAAATCATGTAAGGATCTTTGAAAATGCCATGTTATGAAATTTCATAAAGGTCCTACAAACACCTATATAAAGGTTGCTTGCAGTTTAATAAAACTATGTAAATGTAGCATCAAACTCATCAAAAATGTATTAAGGTTAGGATAATGGTAGCATAAAGGCCTTTATCCATCTCGTGTAATAATACTTCCTCAATTCATCCACATACATAAGTGTACATCACTCTTGAAATTGAATACTTCCAAGTAAGGACTAATGTAATGGTATTATATCCCTCCTGGAGCTTACATACGGGTATAATCCTAGCGATGTGAAATGGTCTTCACCAGGCAATTGAATATACGATAAGGTAACCTGATTTTAAAGAGAGTTGTGCATGAAGCCCTTATTCCCAAATAAATTTTAAATAAAATAATGGGAAAAAGTTTCAAGATCAAAAAAGATTAGGAATATTTCCAAATATTCTCAAGGAATCGTTAATAGAAAGAGATGATTCAAGATTATGTGGTAAGTGATATGTGTTTAGGATAATTGTTCAAGTTATAATGATGAAGATGATGAATAATAACCTACACCATATAGAGGTTTTTTATATGAGTCCAGATATGATGACAATGAGTTGTGGAGATGAGATTTTGTGCATGAATTAATTTTAAGAAAGATAACCAAGCATCCAGAAGATCAAAAAATCAGAGGCCATCAGACTGGAGTAGTGGATATAAAAAATGTGATTAAGAGATGTTGGAGAAGATGTTGTTAGAAAGATAGAGATTCTAAAAGTAGAAGCCTCCTCTTTTACTCTTCCTTGTTTACAAATTCCTACTATAAAATTATTTTATATTATTGAATAAAAATGATTATTAGATAAATTTTTTCGGGAAAAAATATTTAAATGTTATTAATCTCTTCTACTATGTTCAAGATTCTTTTATTTTTTGATTTTCTTTATCAGTATCAGATGAAAATTTGATATTCATAAATCTGACTTTATTACTCTTGAATTAGTTAGTTTAATGGTTTAAATAATATTAAATTCATCAATTTGATTATTGTAATTCTTGAAAGAGGGTGCTTGATATATCTTTGTATATTGGAGACCCAACTTGCAAATTTATTTAGAATAAAAGAAAAATAATTTAGAAGCTCCAATTAAAACTTCCCTTATCATTTAATCATCTATTACTTTCTGAATCCAAATATTTTTTTATTGTACCTTGTAATGACCCAAATCCGGTGCCACTCAACTGGTTCCCCATACCCAGTTCACCACATGACCTCAAGCGTGTTTCCCCAAACACCATAGGCTACCGACTAGCAGTGAGGGCCTTGGTGGGTCAGTGGGGAAACTATGCCCTCATTTGGTAAAGTATGCAGCAGAAGGAAAATAATAAACAATAGTGGAAGTAGTTAACAACATACAACAACTGAAACTAATAGTAGAAGTAATGTGTAATATAAAAATGATACAACATGGTACATGTATCTGTGGAAAGCAATAAACAAAGCATCATGCAGAAATACAACTGAAAGACAAGTAATAAAAGTAAACAGTAAACTCCAGTAGCATCGCAAGCCTACCCTCGGCCCCATGCTCTCCGCTCTAACTAGTAATCAGGCACCTGAGGTAGAATGGCCACAATCCCTATCCTGACCTGCAACCATATAACCAATTTGGGAAAAAAACCAAGACCCAAATAGCGTGTGAGACTAATCCAAGTTGGAAACCACCACAAGATCTGTGCCCTACTATCAGTGAGAGATATAGCAAAAGTGATGGAAAAATAAATGCAGCCGAGAAACATGAGTACACTAAAGTAAAAAATCATAAAAACCTCTATTCACATTTATTTATTAATTTAATTCAATCATTTAATCATCAACCAAAGAATCTAGCAAAATATCTATAATCCAAAGACATAGCAAGTAACACAACAGGTATCTCAACAGACTACCTAATAACAAGCAGTACAAACCCAAGCTTGTTCCTTGGATTGGTGGAATCATCATAACCAACCAACATTAATTTATCACACTGACCCTCTGGGTTCTCACATGGGAAGACCCCTATGGCCAGGTATTCAACAAAGGAAAAGACACTCTGAGGAAGCACTCATCGTCAATTCCCCCTATGGTCTTGCAACGATACTACAAACTCTTTGAGGAAGCACTTACATCTATTTCCCCCTTTAGTCTTGATTCGATAATTATCAGACACTCTAAGGGAGCACAAATTCAATCTCCCTTATGGTCTCGTAGTGGTAATAATTAAACAAGATCTCTGAAGAAGAACTCAACGTCAATTCCCCTTATGGTCTTACTACACCAGGTTCCCGCATCCCTGAGTAAAAGAAATAGTACGTAAATGATTCACAGCATCCCTAAGTATGTTCAACAAAATGCTTATCTAATAGCTACAACACATCAAAAACATTTAAATTGTAGGAAACTCATGCAATTATTCATATCAAGGCAGTCAATCAGTGTAAAAAGGTTTTCCTCACAGGCAACCTAAGACAAACGGTGATAAACAGCCAACACAAGGAAAACACCCTTGGTGTGATCCTCAGACACGCAAACAAGAAATCATTATTCATCTAACAAACTCAAGAACACAAACAATCTAAGGCAGAAAATAATGCAGAAACACAACCCTAACTCGACATACCTGATACATGAGTATCTAACACTTTTTCACAAAACTCAAAGACATTCAGTGTAAGGCATCAAACCACCTACGTCAAAGGTTTTGAAGAAAACCCCAACAATGAAGAACGCACAAGAAACTCGGGTTGATTATCCAAGAACCCGCCTTAGATTCCTTCTCCTAACAAGATCAATACCAAAACTCATCAACTTTTGCATCGACACACTTAGATCTACCCATAACCGGTGTATATCTAAGAAACTGAGGGAAGAGGAGAAGTAGATCTAAGTAGATATAAGAAAATGATCAAGAATGAAGGAGAACGATCACATACCTTAAGAAAACGACTTCGATTTTCCAATAGAAGACTTCAGATCGCCTCTAGAACAATGTGAGAACCTTCACAGACCTAAGGAGAGACAAAATCCTGAGTTATGGACGCTTAGGAGGAATAACAAGCCACTTAGAGACTAAAATGGGTGAGATCCA
Organism: Viscum album; assembly: GCA_963277665.1. NCBI lineage: Eukaryota > Viridiplantae > Streptophyta > Magnoliopsida > Santalales > Viscaceae > Viscum > Viscum album. The sequence continues at coordinate 1,356,720,645 of OY728166.1, read as the reverse complement.
GAATTAAAGGATCTAAATTAAGTGCCCGCATGATTTGCTCTCACGATTTGAAAAACCATGTGGTCTGTACTGCCTTCTCAACACTCTTCGCATGGTCTGTTTGCATGGTTTCCCTCAACCGTGTGATAACCATGCGGTCGCCACTACCTTCAGTGCTAGCTACGCATGGTCTGGCCGCACGGTTAGACAAACCATGCGCCGCCCATGCTGCATTAGTTTTTGCCTCAAAACATCATTTCATGTTTCCCCGACTCTCCCAAGCATCACCCTTAACATTAAAACCAAGAAAAATAACAACCAAAGGGTCACATACCCGAAAAGAAGATCCGGGTTCTTACTAAAATCCCACCTTAGAGAAACTCATCCTCAAATTTCCTAACATAGCATAGAAGAAGAAACTTCGAACAACTCTGGCCATTGCGATCATACATCGGCCTCCCTCTCCCAAGTCTCTTCCTATACTCTCTCATGCTTCCATAGCACCCGCACCAGAGGAACAGACCGACCACAGAGAACCTTGGCACTATGATCAACAATCCTGAAAGGATGCTTGTCGAAAGATGCATCCTGCTCCAACTCAACGTCCTCTTGTTGAAGAACAGGAGACAGGTCTGAGAAATACCGTTGAAGCTGAGAAACATTGAAGACGTCGTGCATATCCTGATACCTCTGAGGAAACTACAACTTATAAGAAACTAGCCTGACTCTCTCCAAAACCTCAAACAGCCCAACGTATCTCGGTGAAAGCTTTCCCTATCTCCTAATCCTTTTATATCCCAACCTTGGGATAACACACAGGAAAACCTAATCTCCGACCTTGAACTCCAAAGGTCATCTCCGCTGATCAGCATAGGATTTCTTCGGATACTGTGTGGTATCCATCCTCTTTAGAATCAACTCCACCTGCTTTGTGGTCTCCTGAACAAGACGAGGTCCCAGCATAGCTGCCTCTCCTACCTCCAGCCAACACATGGGTGATCGGCACGGCCTACCGTACAAAGCCTCGTAAGGTGCCATCTAAATAGTTGCATGAAAACTATTATTAAAGAAAAACTCCACCAGTGGTATATGTTTCTTTCAAGAACCTCCAAAATCAAGTACGCATGCTCGCAGCATTTCCTCCAGCACTTGAATCGTGCGCTCTGATTGGCCATCTGTCTGGGGATGGTAAGCTGTACTCAGAAGTACCTGTGTACCCAAAGCCCTCTGTAGCCCCTGCCAGAGATGTAAAGTAAAGTAGGAATCCCTATCAGAAATGATAGAACTTGGAACACCATGAAGTCGTACCACCTCACAAATGTACAACCTCCCAAGATCATCCACACCGAAGGTCTCCTAGATTGACAAGAAATGTGCAACCTTCGTGAGCCTGTCCACTACAACCCAAACCACATCATTCCCTTGGGGGGATCTCGATAACCCAATCACGAAGTCCACCACGACATCATTCCATTTCCACTCATGAATGGGTATCTGCTACAAGAGCCCTTTTGGTTGTCGATGCTCTGCCTTCACCTGCTGATAGGTGGAACACCGCATAACAAAACCAGCGACGTCCTTCTTGATATATGGACACTAATATTTATGTCGTAAGTCTCGATAAATATTTGTGACACTAGGATAAACTTCCCAAGATGAAGCATGAAACTACTGCATCATCTCCTCATGTATGTCTACTAAAACCCGTACGCGGCCATGAAAACATAACACCTCATCATCGCCCACTGTCCACCCTGGTGTAGGGTCTCCACCTGACACACCCTCCCGTAGGACTAGGACTTCTGATTCTGATATCTACCTCATTAGAACTCGATCCAGAAGAGTAGAGGTAACAGTTATAGAAGAAAGAACCATCTTTCCCTGTTTGTCATGCACCTCCAAATGCATCTCAGAGAATAGAGCTATAAGCTACCACTTGTTGCTGGCCTCCTGAACTGCCTGTAATTGAGTCCTCCTGCTCAGTGCGTCTGCTACCGCATTGACTTTCCCATTTGTATAAGAAAGCTCAAAGTCGAAAGACTGTAGGTACTCGACCCACCTCCAATGTCTCATATTTAATTCACGCTGCGTGAAGATATACATGAGGCTCTTATGGTCAGTATATACCACAAAATGATATCCCAGAAGATAATGTCTCCAACAATTCAAAGCATTAACAACTACAGCCAACTCTATGTTGTGCGTAGGATAGTTCTTCTCATGTGGCCTCAACTACCGAGATCCATATGCAACAACACGAACTACCTACATAAGCACTTCTCCAAGACAGATTCTATATGCATCACAGAAAACTGTATAACTCTTTCCCGGCTCTGGAAAAACTAGGATTGGTGCTGAATTCAATATCCCCTTCAGCTCCTGAAAGGCTGAATCGCAGGCTTCTGACCAAACGTACTTCACCCCCATCTTAGTCAATCCCATCAATGGCACTGCTAAGCATGAGACGTCCTTTATAAACCGCCTGTAGTAACCAGCCAACCCTAAGAAACTCCATACCTCCAAGACATTCTTCGGCTATTCCCAAGTAACTACTGCTCTCACCTTATCTGGGTCTACTAATACTCATGTCTCTGAGATGATATGACACAGGAAGTGAATCTAGTCCATCCAGAAGTGTCACTTTGAGAGATTAGAATATAACTGATTATATCTCAGTGTACTCAATATGATCTCAAGATGGGTAGCATGTTCAAGTCGAGTGTGAGAGTACAACGAGATATCATCTACGAAAACCACCATGAAGGAATCCAAGTAAGGATGGAAAACTCTGGTCATCAGCGTGATGAAAATTTCTGGTACATTCTTGAGAGCGAACTGCATCACCAAATACACATACATACCATACCTTCTCTAGAAGGCTATAAGAGGTATATCTGGTGGTCTGACGCACAACTGATGATAGACGGGTCTCAAGTTGATCTTAGAGAACACCCTGGCTCCTTGAAGCTAATAAAAAACATCATCCATCCTTGGTATGGGATATCAGTTCCTGATCATCAATTGGTTTAGCTTCCGATAATCCACACAAAGCCGTAAAGTACCATCTGCCTTCTTCACAAACAAAATAGGCGGACCCCAAGGGGAAGTACTAGGTCTGATAAAACCCTATGCCTACAACTCCTCCAACTGCTTCTTGATCTCTTGTAACTCAACAATAGCCATTCTATAAGGAGGTATGGATACCATTGCTGCTCCTGGAAAAAGATCAATAGAGAAGTATACCTCTCGCTCCGGAGGCAACCCTGAAATGTCTTCTAGAAAGACATCCAGAAAATGATCAACCACTAGCAGATAATCCATCTGAGAAGTCCCCTGATCGTCTGGGAATAAACTAGAAATCCGGGATGTAACACCGCCCAACCCATGATGCTCTGGTCCAACTCTACTCAGATGGACATCCCATTCGCCCTTATGAATAAAATTTCTACCCACAGGTGACGTGAAACTCACCCTCCGGCAATAGCAATCAAAAAAGGCCTAAAAAGTAACAAGACAGTCCATTTCAAGAATAACATCGTAACCTGTCATCTATAGGACATAAAGATACCACAAGAAGTGACACCCACCAACCTCAAGGGGGAACTCCTTGCACTGACATACACTAGAAGTTCTAAGTCCCAAGGGAGTGTCTAGTGTCATCATAATCTCAAACGTAAAGATAATATGTCTAAGGATCTCCACAGTGTGCACATAAATAAAGCTATGAGAAGCTCTTGTATTGAAAAGTGAAGAAGATAAAACTGAGGCTACTAAAATTGTACCTCGAACTGTAAATGGTCCAGGATCCTGCTCCTGATGAGTCTGCTCTATCTCAAAATTCTGGCCTGTACCGCGGCCCTATGTAGCAACCTAGGATCCTTGAGAAGATCCTCCCTGAGCCTGACCACCACATCCATGGCCTCTACCCTGGCCTAAATGACCCAAAAAACTCCATCCCCCAGTCTGCTACGGAACTAATAATCATACGCCTGTATGCGGAGTCGAAATAGATCCACATTGACTAGCTGCTGGAAGATGAACCTTGCAAACCCACTATAGGTGACCCATCTTGCTACAAGCTCGGTACTCCACTGGGTCCCTTGGAACTGTGGCTTCTTATGCCCGTCCATACCACACATGTAGCACACAACCTTGCTACCTAAAGGAACATCTCGCTTCCTCGAGTCACCTCGTGTAGACTCTCGGTGGCGCTTCCTGCTGTCAGTAGAAAGAGTACTAACTCTGAATGATGAACCGCCCTGGCTCACTGCTCCAGTATCCCTCAGATTACTCTCCGTGATCAACGCCTGGTTGACTATCAAAGAAATAGAAGTCAACTGGAAGATGTTCACCTGTGATCTGATCTCTGGTCCAAGGCCCTCCTCAAACTTCCTCGCTAAAAATAGATCATCATTCCCTAGAATGGGAGTGAAATGCTATAACTGAGTAAAACAGGAGGAATACTCCATAACTGATAGATTACCCTAATGCAGGTTCATGAAATCTATGGCTATGTCAGCCCTCAGTGTTGCCGGGTAGAAGTAGTCATAGAACGTCCGTTGAAACTCATCCCAGGCAACTATTTGCTGATGCCCTGCCTGAGAAACTACGTCCCACCATCTCTTGGAGGAATCTAACATCATGTAAGTTGCGAGCTTCACCCTTCTGTCTGGGGGTGTCTCGATATGATCAAAGATAGAAAACATATCTCATAACCAGGATTCAGTAGCCTGAGGTACTCCATCTCCAGAGAATGTGGGATGCTGCTGCTGCTGGAAGACTCTCGTATGCTCTGCCATAGACTGGGCAGGTTGCTGAGCTCCCTAAAAGGTCTGTGTGAACCTCATGAATCCCTCACAGAACTGTGTGTCTGCACCAATATCCAGGATAATAGCTGATTCCATATCTGGCATACAATCATTTTCAGACCCCTGATGTGAAACGAGAGGACATCTTGGCGGCATGATTCTGCAGGGTCAACCAAACCTTTATAAACGACAAGCACAGTTGAAAACTTAATAGAGTGAAAATGAAAAAGAAGAGGAAAAACTCTTAAGACTGGAAAAACATGGTTACACAGCGTGTAATCTTTATATATGATGTGTTCCAGAAATATTTTACTTTGGCGTGTACACCGGCCAAACCGGCTGGGTAAACCTAAACTACATGGAATGTTCTTAAATATTTTTCTCGTTCATGTCGTTAGTCACACGGGCTGGTACACTGGCCACAATTACACGGCGTGTCAAAAATGTACACGGCATGCTATCCCTATGATTTTCCAACCCATGTATTCAATTACACGACTGAATCACTTGAAAGGAATGTACACGGAGTATACTTCAAAGTATACGATGTGTAAATGTGAAAAGTAGTTTTTTCTGAACAGAACAACACAGGGCGTGTGTTCATAAGGACACATGCCGTGTTATATGGGTTTCTGGGCAGTAGGAATAAAAAACTCCCCAAAACCACTGAAAAACACTGAAAATCAGCACCTATGTGTCAAATTCTGATCCGTGGGGGCCCATACTCCCCGCGAATCAAAGTTTGACATCATAACACTGTATATAACAAGTAAACAGTATGATAATCCCATGATCCGCCAAATTCCAATCCTCGAGGGCCCATAACACCTCTATGACCAAATCTTGGAATCCATGCTAAATTAGTTGTAAAATAAACAATACCCTATCATCATAGCATATATCTCTATCCAAGAAACTATCACAACATCATGCATAATCTATCATGACATCTATCACAACAGTATGAAATTTTTAATGCACCCTAGGTGGCATGGTAAAATTCATGACATGTGATTTTCTAACCAGAGACTATATGATGCATGAGATGGAATACCCTCATCTCATCAGGTTGCAACAAAATAGAACCACAGTAATATAAACTGTAACAACACAAAATAAGTGCATCACCCAACGATGAAATATAATCAACTGTAACATTTGCAAAAACTAAAAATTTCAACTATGAGGTAATATAGATTCTACCTATACACGGGTTAATTACTCCTGGACAAAGTTACGTACCAACTACCCATTCCTTCCTATCCCTATCTATTGTCTCCAAATAGTAAAAACATAGAAAAAAAATAAAACTCCTCTGATACCACTTTGTAACGACCTGAATCCGGAGCCACTCAAATGGTGCCCCGTACCCGGTTTTCCACATGACCTCAAGCACGTTTCTCCAAATGTTGGAGGTTGGCGACTAGCAATGAGGGATTTGGTGAGTCAGGTGAGAAACTATGCCCTCATTTGGTAAAGTATGCAGTGGAAGGAAAATAATGAACAATAGAAGAAGCAGTTAATAGCATACAACAACTGAAACTAACAGTAGAAGCAATGTGTAATATAAAAATGATGTAGCATGGTACATGTATCTGTGGAAAGTAATAAACAAAGAAACATGCTGAAATAAATCTGAAATCCAAGTAATAAAAGTAAATAGTAAACTCCAGTAGCATCGCATGCCTATGCTCGGTCCCATTCTCTCCGGCTCAAACTAGAAATCAAGCACCTGAGGTAGAAGGGCCACAATCCCTATCCACACCTGCAACCATATAACCTATTTGGGATGAAAAGTACCACCCAAACAGGGTGTGAGACTAATCCCAGTAGGCAACCACCACAAGATCTATTCCCTACTGTCAGTGAGCGATATAGAAAAAGTGATGGAAAAATAAAAGCAACAGAGAAACATAAGTACACTAAAGTAAACAATCCTACAAACCTCCATTCACATTTATTTATAAATTTCATTAAATAATTTAATCATAATCCAAATAATCTAGAAAAAATCTATATAATCCAAAGGCATTTCAGTTAACACAATTGGTATCTCAATAGACTATCTTACAACAAGAAGTACAAACCCAAGCTTGTTCTTTGGCTTGGTGGACTCATCACAACCAACCAACATTAATTTATCACGATGACCCTCTAGGTGGCTCATGCGGGCAGACCCCTATGGTCAAGTATTCTAAAAAGGCAAATACACTCAGAAGAAGCACTCATCATAAATTCCCCCTATGGTCTTGAAGCGATACTACAGACTCTCTGAAGAAGCACTTACATCTAATTCCCCCTTTAGTCTCGATTAGATAATTATCAGACCCTCAGAGAGAGCACAAAGTCAATCTCCCTTATGGTCTTGTAGTATTAATAATTAAACAGGCCCTTTGAGGAAGCACTCAACATCAATTCCCCTTATGGTCTTGCTACACCGGGTTCCCGCAGCCCCGAGTAAAAGCAATCGTACTTAACCTATATGTATTAGCCCTATGTATGTCCAACAAACTACATGGATAATATCTAAAATGCATCAAAAACAGTTAAACTATAGGCAGTACATGAAATTATTCATATCAAGGTAGTCAATCAGTGTAACAAGGTTTTCCTCACAGGTAACCTAAGCCAAACGGTGATAAACAACCAAAACAAGGAAAACACCCATGGTGTGATCCTCAAACATGCAAACAAGCAATCATTATTCATCTAACAGCATCAAGCACACAAGCAATCTAAGGCAGCCAATATTGCGGAAACACAACCCTAACCTGAGATACTCGATACATGGGTATCTGACACTTTTGACCAAAACTCAAAGACATTCATTGTAAGGCATCAAACCACCTACCTCGAAGGTTTTGGCAAAAATCCCAACAACGAAGAATGCACAAGAAACTCAGGTTGATTCTCCAAGAACCCGCCTTAGATTCCTTCTCCTAACAAGATCAAGACCCAAACTCATCAAATTTGGCATCGACACACTTATATCTACCCATAACGGGCATAGATCAAAGAAACTAAGGGAAGAGGAGAAGTAGATATAAGAAAAAGATCAATAACGAAGGAGAACGATCACATACCTTAAGTAAACGGCTTCGATTTCCCAAGATAAGCCTTCAGATCACCTCCAGAACAATGGGAGAACCTTCACAGACCTAAGGAGAGCCAAAATCCCGGGTTATGGCTACATAGGAGGAAAAACGAGCCACATAGAGGCTAAAATGGGAGAGATCCACAATTTAAAAATCTAATTTAAGTGCCCGCATGGTTTTCTCACACAATTTGACAAACCATGCGCTAACCGTGCAGTTTCTACTGCCTTGTCAACACTCTCCGCACAGTATATTCGCATGGTTTCCCTTAACCGTGTGACAACCATTTGGTCGCCACTACCTTGAGTTCCAGCTACGCATGGTCTGGCCAGATAGTTAGACAAACCGCGCACCACCCATGCAGCTTTCCGTTTTGCCTCAAAACTTCATTTCATGTTTCCCCGACGCTCCCAAGCATCACCCTTAACTTTAAAACCAAGAAAAACATCAACCAAGGGGTCACATACCTGAAAAGAAGATCTTGGTTCTTACATACCTAATCCATTTTAATCAATTTTACTTTCATACATTTACACCTTTTCTTCACCCCATCATTTGTTCCATCACAGTCTCATTTCACATCACACTCTATCCTTGCATTTATCTTGTTTGTTTTGTTGTTTTGGATTGTTTCTATTGGAATTTAAAACCCCTTTCCTTATGAATTAGACCCCTATTTTATTCTTTACTAGTTTTAATAGGAAAAAATACTTATATAATTTGAATCATCCAAACAACCGTCAACGTATTTTTTTCATCGTTACTAAGGAAGGAATGTGCGACCAAGAAAAATATAAAAAACTCAAAAAATTATCAAATGTATCTTCAAAAAAAGTAAAAAGGAAAAAAATGAAACCCCTTTTATCATTTCTTAATATCCTATAAAATACAACTTTTTGGAATTCAGGATCAACCTCTTAATAATTAGATCCCATTATATGAGAAATTGAAAAAAAAATAAGTTCTCTTTGGAAAGAAACTAAAAATGAAATAGAAAATTAGATATAGAGAGAGATAGAGATTTACTAAATCTAATGAATATAATCCACACCCAAACATCATTGAATATAATATATAAAAATCAATAATGGGGGATTTTTAACACCCAAAATTTTCAGGATGTACATAATCAATTAGGGTTAAAAAAAGATTCTAAAACTATAAGCTTAAATAATACCTTCTTTCACTACATCCATCATTTCATGGGTTACCTAAATTGGACTCAGAGTACTTTATTCAAGATTTCTACAATGTTGTGCTGTAGTTATCACTACAAGTTCTTAGTGATAGAGAGCTCAAAATGATAGTTTTTCTTTTCTGTCAAAAGGGGATTGCTACAAAATGTTTTTTATATTTAGATGGGAATATATTTGAAATTTAGAAATAAGTTAATAAATAAATCATCATGAATTTTTACATAAGAATATTAAAATAGGAAATTAGAAATAATATCAGTAGTTTTTTTAGGATGGAGAGGCCTTACCTAAACTCTAGGATAGATTTGAGGATTTTCTTAGGTCGTTTCATAACCAAAAACTCTCTACCCATGTACATAAAGGATTATTATCTTATGGGATATCAAATTCATGATAGAATTTGGTTGTAAACATTATTTTTGGCTATTTCATTGAAAAAAGTTTTGTGGAACATAGAAAAATATGAAAAATTATATCCCTAAATTGACAACACAAAGAGTTAAGGAAAATGAGAGGAAACAAGTGTGAGTTTAACACTAGTAAAAGGCTATATGATCAAGCCTAGCTTAAAAAATTAAATAAAAAATCTCATCCATTGTAACATATAATTCTATAAAAAATACTAACCAAATTTGATATTACACTCAAAAAAATCCATTAGAGAATAATATTCCCAATGTGTCATGTTTAGTAATTCTAAAAGCCTTTATCTAAACTTTGACATGCCAGCCAAACCCCTTGAATGTTCTAATGTTATAGGGTACGTACCTAGGGTATTGGATGAAGTATTCCCATTTTTCAACAACTATAATCAAGGATATAATAATAACCCAAAAATATCATAGACAGAGAATAGTATTATTTGAAAATTTACCCTTGATTTCCCATAATAGCCAAAAAATAATTAAAAACCCAAATTATAGCTAAAAACTATAATTATCAAGAGGGATTAAGGGGACTGTACCAACATATATTAAGAAAAGTTTATTAAAAAAAAGTCCCAACATGATTCAAATAAGTAGTTACATAATCAAGAATATAAAGTCTATAGTTTAAGTGGTAAAACTTGGTAAGAATAAAAGAATTATGGATAAGAGTATGATTATAAACATAATATAAGTTAAACCTCTATAAAATACCATGAAATTTACTATAATTAGTGGCTTCAAAACACTTGAGGATTTTAGAAATCATCCTAGGGTTGTCCAAAACATATTTATAAATAAACATTGAAACCCAAATTTAGATATATCTAAATAAAGAAACCTATATAGAAAAAATTAAAATTATTCAAATCCTATTGTTATACCTAAAAGTGAAAGAAAAATGTTATAAAAAGAAGTTATAATAAAGAGAAGAAAAATATTGATGATGATCTAGTGGGAATTCCCACTATTTTGAATAATGTTTCCCCTCTCATCCCCTTACCTCAAAGAGTCATAAAAATCAATGGATCTTATTATTTAAAAATAAATGAGTCGTTTAAAACCTTATTCAGTACATAACCTTTATGTAATACTTAAAAAAACCCATTTCTATGTTAAATTTCTCAAGAAAATTTTATCTAATAAAGGGGACTTAGAATAATTTTCTACTACAGGTTTAATAAAGAAATGCAGTAATTTCCTTCAAAGGAAGTAACCTACTAAATTGAAATACCCTATAATCTTTGTAATATCATGAACAACAGGAGAATGTGAGGAGTATAATTAATTTTGTGAATTTTTTTCTAGTGTAATACTAATCTATTACTTCTTATTTCAATAGTTGGATCTAGGTGGGATAAAACTAACCTTGGTATTTATTCAATTTTCCAATAGGGAGAACACTCAATACATTGGAAGGGTGAAACTAACCTTGGTATTTTGGGGACTATTTTTCCTCTTTGATTGATTAATCATTTCTCTTCAACCATAGGTTGAATCTTGTAACATTTTCTATATCTCTACATAAAATCATTCATTTGAAATTTTGGGATATTTTTTTTATGTTTCATTGGATTTAAATTCCTTGGTAGGTTCTAAATGAATAATCTCTTCATTCAACTAAGATATAAATTCATTGATAATCCTATGTTTGGATTTTCATGATTTAATCTAAAACTTTTGGATGAGTTAATTATGATTCCTTATTAATTATGAAAATTAAACATTATTTTGGCCATGTATAATTATTATGTTATAATTATTTATTTATGTTCACTATGGATAAAAAGGTATATTTTAAGAAATAATTGAATGAAAATTTAATTTCGTCTAAATCCTTTCAATATTTTGAAATTCAGTCATCTTTATTAGAAAAGAAGCCAAATTTTCACCAAACACTTTCTTTTTAGTTGATAAAATGAAAATACCTAATTAGAACAGTCAGTGGGGGAGAACATATTTGGAAATCATCATGTTTTTATCATTACAATTACTTCATTTTATGATAATTTTACTTCCACTATATTTAATTAACTGATTTCTTGGGGATACAAAATTTTATATGTGTGAGTGGAATTATTGTGGCTTGATTTTATACTTTTTTGAACATATATTTGGATAATTTAATATATTTTAAAGCTCATAATTTTATTTTAATATACAATTATTAAATTTTTGTTATTTTTTAATGAAATTATTATTCTCTGAAAATTTCAGTGGAAATGGGTAAATTTGATGCTTAATTATTCAAAAGTTATTTATTCTAAAATTTTATTCTTATTTTTAAGAACAATTATATTTTTTGTCAATTAAAATATCATTTTGGAAGTGACTTTATAATATATTTTGGTATTAGAAATTAATTTTTTTAAATTCCATGTTTTTAGATTAAATATCAAATATTGTAATCATTGTTAATTATACTTTGAATTCAGTATTTTTTGGTGGTAAATTTATATTTTGGATGTTTATTCTTTATTTTTGAATTGAGTATTTTGATAAATTGTTGATTATTTATAGATAACACCATCGTAAAGGTCATGTAAAGACCTACGTAATGGTTATGTGATAGACTCAGGTAAAGGTCATAAAAGAACCTACAAAAAGGTATCTTGTAGTTTAATCGATCTATATAAAAATAACCACAAAGTCACCGATTCTACATAATAGTCTTTCATATGGCTGTATAAAGGTTTTTATATAACTCATATAAGTGTACTTTTTCACTTCATCCACCTATATAATGTTACTATACTCTTTAATCGAGCTACATCATGGTCAATAATGAGCTAAGTAAGGGTATTTTAGTGCTCCTAAAGCTCATATAAGGTTATATACCAACTGTCTCATGAAGTTCATCACTAAGAAAATGAGGTTGTTTCAAGGTAACCTGAATTTTCAAGATATCCATGTGTGAAGCCCAAATTTTTAAATAAATTCTAAATCAATGTATGAGGTGCTTATTTAATAATTCAAGAAATATAGGAAGAGTTATGATTCTTCCTAAGGAAGATTTAATATAAGGATATGAATCAAGATCATGTGGGAGATGATATATATATATATAATCTCGGTTTGAGAGACAAGAAAGAATATGAAGAATAATTACATTCACTATACAGAAGTTGTGGATTCGAGTATATAGATGATAAACATGTGATGTAAAGTTGAAAATTAGCACATAACTTCATTAAAAACGATTGTACAACTTCATTTGAAAGAGGATCATCAAGAATTGGTAAGATTAAACCATAAAGGGATAACTGGACCAGACCCATGAATATGAACTAGGTTCCTGAGATAATTTTTTGAATATAAAGCTAAAAAATTAGGGCTAATCTGTAATGAATCTTATTCCTCTTCTCTTCCTTGTTTAATGTTTTTACAATTAATTTATTTTATATTTTCTGAATCAATAATTATTGATGACCAAATTTTTTCATGGTAAATAAGATTTAATTTTAATTCATTTATTTTACTTTGTTAATTATTATTTTATTATTGGGTTGTTTTTTATCATCATAAAATGAAAATTCTATCTTAATATACCAAAATTCATTTCTACTACCTTAGTGATTTTAATTTTTGATCAACTACTGAATTAAACCAATAGATTATTGATATTCTCGATAGAGGGTACTGGTGGTATTTTTTGTAATGCCCTGACCCCAGTTTCACAGAGTTGGTGCATTATTTTTATACATTGGAATGATTACAAGGAATCAAATACCGAAGGACCGATCAGTTTAGCAATCTTTGAAAATAGATTCCATACATGAACATTACATTACACCTTAGAAAAGAAAACTCAACATAAATGATCCTTTGATAACGGCATTAATACCATAGATTAAACCTACCTATCAATCATAATACACTTCTTGGAATCCTGGGAAAATAAAACATAAGAAATGGGTGAGCTCAAATGCTCAGTAAGGGTAAGAAATATAGCAAAAAGTAACTTAAACATTAGGCATGGTGAATAATTAAATACACATTCCTTTACAAATAATAAAAATGAATACTTTATGGTATGAATATGAGATGAGTAAATAAATCCATAATCAAACATAGTCATGGGTATTCTAAGAGTCAAATAACAACACAAACCATTAATATTATTTTCATAATGAGGGAATGTATAATGCCATACATTCTGAAACACTTTATCAAGGCCTCGACCAAGACATCTAAAAATGATTAAGGCCACAGACAAAACCATATATCAAATTGGGAAATGCCTCGGCCAATTCCATGTCTAATTGTCTCATGAGACCTACACATGCATCGAGGATATATAGCGGGCTCCACCCATCACTTAGTATGTCCAATACATTCCTCATATGAAAAGGTTGAAACATAACATAAAAATTCATATTAAAACTAGCATACTAAATGTCAATACTTTATCCATAAACCATGAATGGTATAAAAATAACACATCTATAGTCAAACATATCACAAAACCTTCAATACAATATGGAATATTTGTATCATAATAAATCAACATCAAACAAGCTTAAAATACATCAATGGATGCTGACATAGATGAAAATGATTTGTAAAAATCTTTGAGGGAAATATCCCTTTTTCATGAAAATAATTAAAAGTCACACAATTTAGGAAGGAAGAAATTGAAAGTCATTTTTGAATCAAAGTTTCCAATTCCACTTTGAAACTTTTTAAAGGAATCAATATTTAAAAACATTCATGTCCATATAAATAAATCTTTAAAATCATTTTGAAAACATGGACATTAATGAGAATGGTTTAGAAGAATAAATATTTAAAACATTTAAAATGATGTTTTAGTAAAATATTCCCTTAAAATAATCCTTTTTAAAACTCTTTTATGGATTATTTACATGGATAATAAATATGTCTCAGTAAAAACGTACACATAAATAATCTTGAATAATAATGAGACTAAGGAATTAACCCTTACCTAGCACTTTCCATTGGCCGAGGGTATGTTTATCCTCCTGTATAATGACCATTGTATGTTATTAAATTATACCAGAACCATATTCATATTCATTATATCATACATGATTCATTTATGACTTTATACTACCCATTTAATAATTATTTCCATGTTAAATTAACATTTTGGGTAATAATTGCTTTCTTTATCGTACATGTTTTAACTTGTTATTCTTGATCGTATCATTTAGATCATGATTTAAATACTTCCAGAATATAAAAATTGATTTATATATCATATATATTTATAATATAAATATTTATAATAGATATATATATGAAATGGAAGGCACCATTTATGGAGACGGTAGACCGTACGTACGCATAAACGTTGTTTTCGTTTTCATATCATATTGAAAGGAAGTAAGTGAATAAGATATATGTAATTACATATATATATATATATTTATATCCAGTATAATTATTATGTCATATATTACATAATTATTAATAATATATATTTTTATAATCATCTTTGAATGGCGAATGTGGAAATGAATCTCATCACGTCGTGGAGACAGTAATCTGTACGTACGCACGAGCGACAATATCATTATATTGATGGTGAAATAATATGTAAATGGATGATATATCATATTTATAGAATCATTAACATGTTATATTTATTATTTAAATTATTTATATTTGTTATTATACTCATCCAAATAATGAACTGTTTTAATAACAAACTACACCACGACGTGGAGATGGTAAGACGTTCGTCCACACGTATGGTGACTTTGTCATTCATGTGATGAATAGAATAATGAATATAGTTATACCATTTTATAATAACATCATAATATATAGAATATATTGCAGTTATTATTTTAGAATGGAAACAATAAAGAAAAAGGAAGTGGAAGAAGAAAAGAATTTGAAAGAGGTGATGGAATATTTACCTATTCTTCGAGTTCTTCGTTTTGATTTGATCAAAAGGGCTCATTAGGTTGACTTCATGACCAAATGAAGCCCTAAAAGATTAAGGGATGAATGTTGGAAGGACATTTTGGTAGGGTTTGGCCAAGCCAAATGGTTTTGGAGGTGTGAAATTAACAGAAGGGGAAGTGCCCTTTTATAAGAGAGGTGATGGTTACTTTAGGAAAAGCTCAAAATATTATTTTATAACAATTTTTTTGGTTTTTAATGGATCCCAAATGAATTATTTAAATGTCAATGTGGGGATGGGTTGAACACCTCTTAACTAATAGGTTTTAGATAGGTTTAGTTCCTCATATTAACCTTATCTTTTAGATTTAACTCTTAGTTAAGTAATTTGATATTTACCATGTCTCTTTATATTTTTATATTATATGGTTAATAAACTGACTATAACAAGGCAAAAGAACCCCATTTGGTTCAGTATTAATACATATATATAACCTTATCTAAGTCCTTTGGCTGATCCTTAGATTTTTAAAAATATTATATCAATTAATAATATAATATATGTTTTAAAAACTCAATTATGTCAATTTTGACACTATTTAGTATTTTATTTTTTTGAAAGCCATAAAAACTTTACCACTTAGAATAAAAATTATTTAACCAATTCTAACATGAAATATTAACCTATAAAATTAGTATAATTCATCAAAAGTCTCAAAATACGTTTATTTGGAAACTAAAAATATCAATTATTTTAATCTTTCATTAATAATGTAATTATTGCATCATTATTATGTCATAAATAAATTTAATTATTTAATGTATAAAACTTATAAATAAAATACCATTATGTAGAATTTTCTTTATCTTTATAATAAATATTTATAGTCGAATTTATCTTATATAAAACCCTATATTAAAAATGGTTTAGTTATTAATCATTGAATTTAACTCTTTTAAATCCTCTTTAAATAAAATAATAATAAAAGTCCTAATTTTATATGAGTGGACCAAAGGGGGTCATATTTTTTACTAAGGTTTTTTGGTCGAATTATACTTAGCCAATACCCTATTTACTTTTAATCGTGGTAAATAAAATTCAAAAGTTACTATTCACCCAAACATATTTTCATCTAATTGAACAACATTTTACTTACTGATGTCGACCATGTCTCTTATATTTTTGAAATTCAACTCACATAAGTGGTAAAATTATGTTTTATGCATAATTGTAAATTCTTTTTGAAGGTGTTTAAAAATGGTAAAATGTTCTATAAAATTTTATACATCTAATTTTAATATAAAATGACTCAAATTAATTAAACTGAACTTATATAGGTATTATATATATATTTTTACATAAAATAAATTTATATAAAATAAATAATTATTTAAATAATTTTTTATAAAATAATAACACAGTGTTTTCAATATTCATAAAAAATTGAATGTTTTCAGAAAAATACAAAAAAATCTCCATAAGTTAATTTTAATATTCTGAATTCAAAAATTAAGTCTATATTACCAAATTCAAAACATTTAAGTAGAATTTATTAATTTAAAATCAATTACCGTTCTCAATAAAAAAGTTGGTTTTTAAAAATTAAAAACTATCAAAAGATTGACATGTGTTTATGTCAGATTTAAATGTGAAATTACGTATACTGACCTTCAATGTATTAAATGAAAAAAATATAATATAATTATATTTCAAAACTATTCTAATTCCTAATTTTACAATATAAATTATTTCGATTAAAAAAGATGTTTTCAATTAAAACATAGTATTTTCCACTATTCATCAAAATATGAAAGTTATCAGAAAAGAACCAAAAAATTTATCCAAAAAAAATTCTTTTGACCCAATTCTAAAAAAGTATTTAATTTAATTAAATTGAATTTATAAAAGTGTCAAATTTTGGTTTTAGAGATGGTTCTCCATTAAAAGGCAGTAAAATTGTATTTTTTTTAAAAAATACTTCTTTTATCTGAAAAAATGAATTTGATCTTATATTATGTCTAAGAAACACCTAATATGGATGTTAAAATTATATATAGTATATAAGATTAAAAATTCAGTTAATACGATTCATAACCGCTTTTTGAATGGCTAGTCTTGTTAGTTTTGGTGTGCTCGAACTCAGTGTTGCGGGTAGCGCAAGCTATTAAATTACTTTAATGAGATAACATACAATGAAATCTTGGGTTGTTACATTCTACCATCCTTCAATAAATTGAATCCTTAATATTTTAAATTGTTCTTCATAAAAAAAAGGTTAAAAATAGAAAAATACCTTTTTGGAAAACCCACATCAGAAATTGGGTAAATAAAATTTAGTCTCAATAAGAGGGAAAGGGAATGAAAAAGTTATCACCAAATTATGATCTTTATTTGGAGAACATTGGTGGAAATTAGAGACATATAATTAGAGGAAAAACCTAAATATTTATAGGTAGTGATTGAGTTCATCAATCACAAACAAGTATAAAATTGAGGGCCTCAAAGCCATCAATCTATGATGATTTAAAATATCATTAGTTCAACAAAACATAAGGTATTAGGATAACACATTTTTTGGTTTAAGATCCCTTCCCTAAAGTTTAGGAATTAATTTATTCATAGAATAAGAGGAAAAAAATATACTTGAAAATTAGAGTATCATCCTTAAACTAATTCCTACCACAAACTCATATTTCACATCAAAATATAATAGAATTCAAAAAATATTCTATTTATCATAATTGTATAGGGTTCCAAAAATAATGAATTTATAATTCATTTGTCAGACTATTTAAAAAAATCTACATTATACATACCAGGACATCACGTATGCCAGTGGTAGGTGATCCACCCTTGTCACCCTTCAGTAGTGGGTTCAAGTATCGCAGTCTTGCTGGAAGCGACTGGTTGTCGCTCGACCTCTGGATTGTCCTTTTTATGACAATCCATAAATAATCTCAACAAATTATTTAACCATAATAATAGTATCCAATGTCAAACTTAGTCGATTCCAACTTTTAGACTTATCCAAAATACTTATATCCAAACTCGCAGTCCAAAAGATTTAAGGAAGGTGAACACAATGAAGATCCTTTTTTTCCACGTAATAACATGTGAATACCTTCATCATGTATTCTTTTAAAAGACTGTAACAACCTGAATTTCCATAAAACCTTATTGATTATATTAATTATCCCATATTCCTTATAGAATATTGGATATACTACTTATATCCAAAAAAGTTGTAAACTCCAACAATGAAGGGATATACAAATCATTAATCAGTTTCAAGGTAGTTAAGAATATCCAATATAATTTATCCAAATCAATCATATCTAATTCCAAAATCACTACCTCAACATCAGAACCATATTAATGTTTATATTTCCTTCAACCATATATTTTCCCACAACATTAACCTACTATTGAGTAACTTTTCTTATAACCATATAATCTCAAATCCTCAATAAAATAGAACTGAAGTACAATCCTTATTTACTTCCATAATTCATATAATCAGTACCTTGTTGATATAACAATCAAATGAAATAATTATTTAATAAAAACTTAAGAACACTAGTCATTAATCTTCATCTGGGGTAGTATCATAACTTTATTATTATCCAATAGCATCATTGGTGGTATACTCTGAGGATTTGGACATTTATTCGCATAGTGTCCCAACTCCTTGTAGATGAAGAATTACACATTTCAAAACTTTTTCTTACCCTAGAAATCACGTACGTGGTGTCCTTTTTCTCCATACTTATAACAAACACACATTCCCTTCAATAATTTACCAAGGTGGTTATTTACACATTTATTACATATGGAAAAATCCTTCTATCCCTTATTCCCATTATCCATCTTTCTTTCTACCATCCTTTTCTTCTCTGGCTTCCCTTCAAAACCATAGGGCTCATAAAATTCTTTAATTATCGTATTAACACATGATACTATTTATTCATATGATGATAATTTGTGAGAGACTATTTCCATTCTAAATTTTGGCTTAATACCATGAAATATATGATACTTATTACTCTTTGGTTCATGCGTATTGCTGGAGTTCTCATTCCATCTACTTGGCTCCATTTATAAACAATGGAATACACTAGGTTAGTTTATGAATCTCAATTTATAATTTCAAACATCTAAAATACCTAACGTAAATTAAAATGATTATGCATATAATATATAATCATAAAATGTTTTCTTTAAGGAAATATTTACTCTTAAATCTTCATAATGGAATGTAATGAAAATGTGAATTATCCTAAGAATATCCCTTGGGAGTGTCATAACCAAGAGTTCAACAAGGCCCGTTGGCGTGCACGAAGATACTCCAGGTCAAGCCCAAAACTCCTTGTTGGATTTTTCACACCTAGGTACATCTATGACAAAGCCACATCTACCTTCTCATATCCAGACAGGGATGTATTTCATGGAAAACCTGCATAATATCTACATTAACTAAAATTTTGAATGTTATTCTATACTAATCCTCAAAGTCTATCTTATGTTAATGTGTACTAATCAGAATTTATCTAAATCTAGTTTCCATGGTTATTGTAAAACTTCCTCCAATACAACCTGTAATTCCCAGACCCCAGTTACCTGGAGTCGGTGGGTTATTTTAATACATCAGTATGATTACAAGGAATAAAGTCCTGAAGGATAGATCAGTTTTGCAGTCTTGGAAAATAGATTACATACATGAATGTTACATTACACCTTATAAAACAAAAAAAACAAAAATGATCCTTTTATAACACCATTAATACCCTATCTTAACCCTTATTATCAATCATAATACACTTCTTGGAATCCTGGGAACATAAAACATAAGAAAGGGGTGATCTCAAATGCTCAGTAAGGGTAAGAAATATAGCAGAAAGTAACATAAACATTAGGTATGGTGAATAATTTAAAACACATGCCTTTACAAATAATAAACATGAACACTTTATGGAAGGAATATTAGATGAGTAAATAATTTCATAATAAATCATAGTCGTGGGTATTGTTCTAGTCAAATAAAAACATGAACCATCAATATTATTTTCATAATTAGGGAATGTATAATGCCCTACATTCTCTAACATTTTGTCAAGGCCTTGGCCAAGACATCTAAAAATGATTAAGGCCTCATCCAAAACCATATATCAAATTGGGAAAGGCCTCAACCAATTCCACATCTAATTATTTCATGAGACCTACCGATGCATCGAGGAGCTATAGAGTGATCCACTCGTCACTTACAATGTCCAATAAATTTCTAATATGAAAAGGTTGAGACATAACATAAACATTAGTATTAAAATTAGCATATGAAATGTCAATAATTTATCCATAAACCATGAATGGTATAAAAATAAAAAATCCATAGTCAAACATATCAGAAAACCTTCAATACAATATGGAATATTTGTATCATAATAAATCAACATCAAACATGTTTAAAATCCATCAAAGGATGTTGACATAGATGAAAATGATCTGTAAAACTCCTTGAGAGATATATCCCTTTTTCTTGAAAAAATTTATAAGTCACACAATTTAAAAAGGAATAGATTTAAAGTAATTTTTGAATTAAAGTTTCCCATAATACTTTGAAACTTTTTAAAGGAATTAATATTTAAAAACATTCATTTACATATAAAAAAAATACTTAAAATCATTTTGAAAACATGGACATTAATTAGAAATGATTAGAAGAATAAATATTTAAAACATTTGAAATGATGGTCTAGAAAATTAGTCCCTTAAAATAACCCCTTTTAAAAATCTTTTATGATACATGTACATGGATAATAATTATTTCCCAGTAAAAACATACACATAAACAATCTTGAATAATAATGAGATTGAGGAATTAACCCTTACCTTGCACTTATCTTTGGTCGAGGGTATATTTATCCTTTTGTATAATAACCACTGAATGTGATGAAATTATACAAGAGAAATATTCATATTTATTATGTCATAAATGATTCATTTATGACTTTATACTTCCCATTTAATAATGATTTCCATGTTAAATTAAAATTTTGGTTAATAATCACTTTATTTATCGTACGCGTTTTAACTTGTTATTCTTGATCGAATCATTTAGATCATGATTTAAATACTTCAAGAATATAAAAGTTGATTTATATATAATATATATTTAGAATATAAATATTTATAATAGATATATATATGAAATGTAAGGAACTTTTTATGGAGACGGTAGGCCGTACGTACCCATAAAAATTGTTTCCATTTTCATATCGTACTGAACGAAAGTAGGTGAATAAGATATATATAAGTTCACATATATATATATATATCCAGTAGAATTATTATCTCATATATTACATACTTATTAATAATATAAATTTTTATAATCATCATTTATTGCTGAATGTGGAAATGAATCTCATCTCGTCGTGGAGACGGTAACCTGTACATACGAATGAGAAACAATTTCATTATATTAATGGTGAAATAATATTTAATTTTATGGTGTATCATATTTACAGAATCATTGAAATGTTATATTTTTTTCATTAGTTATATTCATTATTATACCCATCCAAATAATTAAGTGTTTGAATAACAAACTACGCCACGACGTGGAGACAGAATGCTGTATGTACGCATGTATGGCGACTTTTTCATTCATGTGATGGATAGAAGAATTAATATGGTTGTAAAATTTTTATAATAAAATCACAGTATATATAAGATACAGGAGTAATTATTTTAGAATGGAAAAAAAATAAAGAGGAAGTGGAAGAAGAAAAGAACTTGAAAGAGATAATGAAATATTTACCTTTTCTTCGGGTTCTTCCTTTTCATTTGATCAAAAGGGATCCTTAGGATGGATTTTTAACAAAAGAATTGTTTCTTAGATTAAGGGAGGAATGTTGGTAGGATATTTGGGTAGGGGTTTTCTAAGCCAAGAGGCTTTGGATGTGTTAAATTAAGAGAAGGGGAAGTTCCCTTTTATAAGAGAGGTGAGGGTCACATTAGGAAAATAATGAAATATTATTTTATAATAAAATAATTTTCTTTTTATAATGGTTCAAAAATAAAATATATAAATTATAAGGTGGGGATGAGTCCAAAACATCTCAAAAAATAGGTTCTAGACAGGTCTGGGTCATCATATTAAACTTATCTTTTAGATTTAACTCTTAGTTAAATAATTTGACATTCACCATGTCTCTTTGTATTTTTATATTATACGGTTAATAAACCTACAATAAAAATACAAGAGAACCCCATATGGTTCATTATTAATATTTATAACCTTATCTAAGTCCTTTGGAGGAACCATAGATTTTTAGTAATATTATATGAATTAATAATAAAATATTTGTTTTAAAAACTCAATTATGTCAATTTTGACACTATTTAGTGTTAGATTTTTTTAAAAGCCATAAAAACATTATCACTTTGAATAAAATTTATTTAACCAACCCTAACATTTAATATTAACCTATAAAATTAGTTTAATTCACCAGAAGTATGAAATTACATTTATTTGGATATTTATAATATAAATTATTTTAATATTTCATTAATAAGGTAATTACTGCCTCATCATTGTGTCATTAATAAATTAAATTATTTCATGTCTAAAAATTATAATTAAATTACCATTATGTAGAATTTTTTTTTATGTTTATAATTAATATTTATATTTTAATTTATCCTATGTATAACCATATATCAAAAATGGTTTAGTTATTAAACATTGAATTTCACTCTTTTAACTCTTCTTTAAATAAAATAATAAAAAATGTCTTAATCTTATCCAAGTGGACCAAAGGGGGTCATATTTTATTCCTAAGTTTTTTTCTCAAATTATACTTATCAAATATAATTATGATATGTGTTTGGGTAATTATAATATCATTTTTCCCTTAATTACCCTATTTACTTTTAACAGTGGTAAATAAAAGTCAAAAGTTATTATTCACTAAAAATTATTTTCATCTAATTGAACCAAATTTGGCATAATAATGTAAAATTTTTCACTAAGAGTTTTTAAATTCAACTCATAGAAGTGGTAAAATTATGTTTTATGCAAATTTTTAAATGCTCCTAGAAGGTGGGTAAAAGACGGTAAAATGTCCTATAAAATTTTATACATATTATTTTATTATAAAATGACCCCAAATTATTACATTGAACTTATATAGGTATTATATATCTATTTTTAAATAAAATAAATTTATATAAAATAAATAATTATTTAAATAAACTTTTTTTAATAATAACACAGTGTTTTTCATTATTCATCAAAAATTGAATATTTTTAGAAAATTACCAAAAATTCACCCTAAGATAATTTTGATATTATGAATTCAAAATTGAAGTCTATATTACCAAATTAAAAACATAAAAGTCTCGTTTATTAATTTAAAATTAATTTATGTTCTCAAAAACAGAAAAGCGTGTTTTAAAAATGTAAAAACTGTCAAAAGATTGACATGTGTTTATGTCCAATTTAAATGTAAAATTACTTATAATTACCTAAATTGTATTAAATGATAAAAACATAATCTAATTATACTTTAAAACTATTAAAATTCATAATTTAACACTATAAATTATTTCAATTAAAAAATTTGGATTCAATTAAAACATAGTATTTTTCACTACTCATCAAAATGTGAAAGTTATTAGAAAAGTACCAAAAATTTATCCAAACTAAAATACTATTTCATGAATCTAGATAAGAATTTAATTTCATTAAATTGAATATATAAAAGTGTCAAATATTGGTTTTAAAAAGGGTTTGCTATTAAAAGGTGGTAAAATTGTATTTTTTTTGAAAAATACTTCTTTTATCTGAAAAAATGAATTTTTTTATTATGTCTAATAAACACATAATATGGATGTCAAAATTATATATATTATATAAGATTCAAAATGAAGTTAATACTATTCATAACTTCTTTTTGAACAACTAGTTTGGTAAGTTGTTGTGTGATCGAACTCAGTGTTGTGTGTAGCGTAAGCTATTGAATTACTTTCATAAGATAACGTACTATGAAATATTGGGGTGTTACATTTTTGAATGTTTGAGAACCAAGTTAGTAATTCCTTAATAATAAATGTGAATCCATTTAGTAGTAGTCGATTAAAAGTTCTTATATCCTTTAAACCATATGTTACATCTTGAATCATACTATTTTTTCTTCAAAATTCATTTTCAACTATTTCACTTTTATAGTTTATTCCTGTTATTCACACCATAATTTTTTCATCACACACCTATTTGACATTAATAATTTACCCAACATTTGCCTTAATATTTTTCTAGTTTTTTTATATCGGATTTACCCAACCACTGGCCAGTGGGTTCAACCCCTATTTATCTATTTACTAGTTCTAATAGGAAAAATAAAAAAATAATTTCACTTATCATAATAACACTCATCAGTTCTCAAATTTCTGAATTGTAGAGAAGATGAATATTAAAATAAGTGAATGTTATATCTAGATGAAGTAGATAAAATCATAACTGATGTATATTAACAAACCATCATTTATAATGAGAAAAAAATAAATGGCACAACCAATACATTCACAAATAACGAGATACATTTGAGAGATAAGTTGTTAATTTTCAACCCATGAATAAATTTATTTCTAGGGAAGCATAAGTAAAAATGTTTAGTACAATCCATGATGTTAAAATAATTCCTATATATAGTAGTATATATTTAGAGTAATTAATAACCTTCATTCAAGGTAAATAGAGATTTTATAAACCAATGTCTTGAACACTATCAAGTTAGGTGTGTCCTCTCCTTGGATTTTTTTGAAGAAACATAGTCATGTCAATATTTTGACAATAATTATAGAACTTTGTTTGAGGGAACCAAGGTATGTTTTTATTTTTTCATTCTTCTAATTTTTATTCATTTTTGGAACTATATTAATACATATAGAGTAAGTGGATATTTTTAGGGAATCTATAGAATATGTATCAAAATAGATACCAAACACAACCAAAACTCTCCTAGGTTTTTTATAAATGTAATGGATAAGTGTAACTAAAGGTAGAGTTTATTGAATGTGGGAAAACATTAATTTTTAGTGGTTATTAAAATCAAGGTACAGTGTGATCCCTTAAACCATAAGACCCTTTTCGTTCGAAAATTTCAAGAATCCAATCAGAACCAATAAGTAATAATGATGTTATAACCAATTAAGTATAATAATCAGTAATTCATAAAACATTATGTAGTATTATTATACTATAATGGAACCTAAGGGTGAAGAGGACATTTCTCTAAGAATAATTATGGTTTGGAACCATGGTGAAATCCCAGATATTAATAGATATATTAAATCAAAAAAAATCATGGGATAAATGATGTTTCACAATGAGGCCTCATAATTATTTAAGGGATATCCATGTGAATTTTATACCCCCTCCTAAATTATGATCACTAGAAAATAAGGTAAATCCTTTTACCTAAAACACATATGGTTCTTGATTCCAATATGGGATGAAGTCTTAGTGGTAAATCCTAGAATAGGCTTCAGGGGGATCTCACAAAGGGTGGATTTTGTGTGTGGAAGAAGAAATGAAATGTTTCTTGATATAAGAATTAATTAAGGTAAAAATCCAAAATTATCCCAAAACATTGGGGCACATGGTTTTTCCACATGGTTGGAAATAAAATTCACCAACCATTTTCCCTTACTCTATGAAGGGGCATACCACACCATTTGTACACACGGTTTGACTAACCATGTGAATAATATGAAAAATTCCTCTAACAAAAGTCTATAAATTTTCTCATTAATGTGAACCCCATGTAGCATAGTTTTTCTAACCATGTGTCCTTTGGGATTCCACTGTCTAGACTCGCATAGTTAGAAGTAAATGTGTGGCCTTCCCCTCAGAGCTTCTACTAAGCATGCACTAGGCCTTTTTCAGCCCAAAACCAAGTCTCTGGGCTTTGAACCCTCGCAAGACACCTGTGTTACCTCCAAAAACTCAAAGGAAATTCATAACAGTTCATAATTATGCCTCTAAACTAAGAATTTATGGAAACTAAATATTATGTACCTCAAAGAAGAACCATGTTCTTACAAACATCCCCCCTTAATGTAACTCATCCCTGAATTACCTTTATATGGGTGGCATAGAATTTATGAGAATAACTTTGGCCATTGTGCTCATATATTTGTCTCCCAATCCCAGGTCTAGTCACGTACATGTCAATGCTTCCATAGCACCCATACTAGAGGAACCAATCGGCCTCACAGAACCTTCATTATATGATGCACAATACATATTAGATGATCCATGAAGTATGAATCTACCTATAACTCTAACTATTTAGGGTGAAAATAACGAGAAAAGTTTCAATGATAGCATCGTAGATGAGATACGTGGAAGACATCATGCATGTCCTGATACCTATGAGGTAATTTCAACCGATAGGCTTCCAGCCCGACTCTCTCTAGAATCATGAATTACCCATCATATCAAGGCCAACTCTTACCCTATCCCTTGATCCTCCTATGTCCCATCCTCAGTGAAACACGTAAAAAAAGACCCAATCCTTGAACTCAAACTCTAGAGGCCTTTTGAGGTGTTTGGATTATTATTTATCTCTATACTATATAGCAGTAACCCACTTCCAAATTAACTAAAACTGCTTTGTAATCTCATGAATGAGACAAGATCCAAGCATAGATACATCTCTTACAACTAACCCTCACATGGGTGATTGTAATGTCCTATAATACAAAGCCTCATACAGAACCATATGAATAGAATCTTGAAATATATTATTATATGTGAATTAAACTAGTGGTGTATGCCTCTCCTATGAGCCTCCAAAGTCTAGGATGCATGCTCGTAACATGTCCTCAAGAACCTGAATTGTACTCTCTGACTTTCCATCAGTATAAGGGTGGCATGATGTGCTTATAAAAGCCTGTGTACCTAGTTCTCTCTCCAAACTCTACCAAAATCGAGATATAAAACGGTCATCCCTATCTAAAATGATAGTGCACAGGACCCCCTGAAGTTGTTATATCACATGGATATACAACCTCCCAGGATCATCTACTGAAAAGGTATATGATTGGTAGGAAATATGAAACCCTTGTTATCCTATCAATAAAAACCCATATGACATCATTTTCTCAAGGTGACCTCGGTAAACTAGTCATGAAGTCCATCATAACGTCATCCCATTCCCACTTTGTAATAGCCATCTTATATAAATGTTTGGATGGTTTCTAGTGTTCTACCTTCACCTAATGATAGGTGGAACACCTCATGGAAAAACTAACTACCACTCTTTTAATAATCAGCCACTTGTATTGGAAATGTAAATCTGGATGCATCTTGGTGGAACCAGGATGCACTTCCTAGGATGAAGCATAGAAGTCTCACATTATCTCCTCGTGAAAGTTCGCTGAATCCTGTATATGACCATGTTTATGCAGAATATTATCATCACCTACGGTCCAACCTAGAGGAAGATCCTCACCTAACACACTCTCCGGTAGGAATAGTCCCTTAAAATTTGATAGATTCCTCATCTTCACTTGATCTAGTAGGGTTGAGGTAACAACAAAGTATGATAAAAAATACTTCTCCTCGCTATCATGTACCTACTTGTGAATCTCAAACAACAAATCCATGATATTCCACTCCCTAAAGTCTTTTTTAACTTCTTATATCTGATTTCTCTTACTCTGTGCATCAGTCACTGGTTTTCCCTACCCAGGTGTTTAAAAAATCTCTAAGTCAAAAGACTATAGGTAATCAACCCACCTTCACTTTCTCAGATTCAGATCACACTATGAAAATTTTTACTTTAGGATTTTGTGATCTGTGTATAACCAAAAATGGTCTCAAAGTAAATAATGTATCAAAAATTGCAATACGTGAACTACTGTAGCTAACTCATGATGATGCATTAGGTAAATCCTCTCACGTGGTCATAACAGCCGAGAACTATAAACTATGACTATATCTTCCATCCTAAAAACTTATCATAACTTGATACCTAATGAATCATAGTAATTAGTGTTACTCCTACCTATATCTAGAAAATCTAGCATCGGTATTGAAGCCAATATTCCTTCCAACTCTTGGAAGGCTAAATCACATGCATCTGACCATAAGAACATCACACCCTTTTTATTTGATCCCATAAGTTGTGATTATAGGAGTGATATGTTCCTTATGAATTTTCTTCAGCAACTAGATAGCCCTAATAAACTCTATACCTCAAAAACATTCATGGGCCGCTCTTAAAAAACTATATCTCTCACCTTATATGGGTCAACTGATACTTTTATCACTGAGATAATGTAACCCAAGAAGTGAATCTAATCCATCTATAAGTGACACTTTCTAAGATTAACATATAACTAATTCTCTCTTAGTGTATTCAATTCAATATCAATATTTTTTTCATGGCCGTGTAGATTGTGAAAATACACCAAGATATATTCCATGAAAACTGCCACAAATGAATCCATATATGGATGAAAAAATTGGTTCATTAGTGTCATCAAGAACACTAAAGCATTTGAGAGACTGAACGACATAACAAAATATTCATATATACCATAACTGTTATGAATTTATATGTGATGTATGTATGATGTTCTCTCATGAACCTAAGGATAACTAGATCTAAAATAAATTTTTTATAAAACCTAAGCTCCATGGTGCTGTTAGAAGAGATCATTTATCCATGAAATAGGATATCAGTTCTTAATAGTCATCCAATTCAATATCTCATTATCTACACGTAGCTTAAGGGTAATTTCTACCTTTTTCATAAAAAGGACTAGAAAACTCCACTAAGATGTACTGGGTTAGATAAGACCCTTTTCCTCTAAACCCTTTAGCTACCTCTGGAACTACTGCATCTTAGTACTTCATATCATGTAAAGCGGAATATAAATTGGTGCAACTCCTAGAACTAGCTCGATAGAGAATTGTACCTCTCTCACGAGAGGAAATCCTAAAAACTCTCCTAAGAAAACTAACCTAAAATAGTCAACCCCTAGAGTAAAATATACTAGATGTATTCCCTGATCATCTAGATATAAACTCCAAATCTTGGATATCATCCAACCTAGCCCAAAATGTTTGAGTCCAGCTCAACACTCTTGGACATCTCATTCACCCTTGTGAATTAAATCTCCACCCTCTAGTGATGTGAATTTCACCTTCGGTGATAGAAATAAGTGAAATCATAAAATGGAACCAACCATTCCATCCAAAAAATTACGTAAAAACCTATCTTATCAAGTACAAATAGATCGCATACAAAGTGAGACCCACCAATATTAAGGGAGAAATCTCTATACTGATGTTAAACATCCATTCTAATATCTGACGGAGTTTCAAGAATCATACAACCATCATAAGTATAAATATTGAGCTCAAGTCTCTCCACAAAATGAACATTTATAAATATATGAGAAGTGCCTATATAAAAAGAGTATATGCTAATGTAGAGGCTACCTATCACAGTAGAAGGTTTGGGATTATTCTCCCTAGGTGTCAGTTACACTGTATATATTTATCCTGGTCCATGACCTAGGGATACAACATGGAAACCTTGAGCATATCCACTATATTGTAATTGAAAATTTAGGGTTTGTCTAACATGACCATAACCACCACCTTTTCCTGATCGACCGACTATACTCTAGATCTCTACCAGAAGAGAATTTTCTAACCCTTATCATAAACACAGAGTTGGTATAGACCCTCTCCCACTAGCTACAGAATGAAAATTTCAGCAAAAGTGTTGTAGATGACCCATCTTTCAAAAATCAGCACTCGATAAGGTCCCTCTTATATTGAGGCATTGTACGTCCCAACCTACTGCACCGGTCGCACCTCACTTGGGTACCTAATTATGTTTTCTATATACTAATATCACCACATGGAAGATAGATGGAATTCTATGACAACCCTGCTTTTTGTTACAACTTAAACATGATTTATTAGATAAAACTTCACTTGATACAACAAAGAATATAGAGAGTTTTAGTGTCATTGGGGATTAGGATCATTACATAAAAACATAAAACATGAAATACAACATCTTTAGTGAAAATATCCTTTACATGACCACTATATTCCCTCGTACTTAGCATTGCATGTGATAACCTGAGGACATGCATAAGAAAAGGGTGAGCTATAAATCCCGGTAAGGGAATACACATGGAATAACATGAGGAGTACAATACATGTTAGACATTAGTTATATCAATAGATCACAAGAGAAACATGAACATAAAGGCATGATAAAGCATGATAATCATAACATGGAAATGTGGAAACAACACTTAACATGGAATTAGCATGATCCAAGACTCGTTGCACATGGAGCATGTGTAAATCCTTAGTGCACATGAAGCATGAGTAAACCCTTGTTGCACTTGAATTAGAATGAGTCAACACTCATTGCACATGACGTATCATGATACTATACTTTACCCAATTCATTTGAGCGCTATAAGGGCGCACCCTTCTTAAACATTTCATTTCATGCTTAAGTGTGCCACATGGATCATAAAACATGGATTCATAAAACATAATAATTTATTCCACGATAAAGGAATGTGGAATTAATAGATCAAACATTATAAACAATAAGTAAATGTGCATAATGGTGAATACACTTGATGGAGAAATGTGCATGGTATTCACTATACAATGGCGTTGGCTTAGAAAATCGGTGCGATTTCTACAGCGTAACAACGAGACATAAGAATTCATAAAAATGGTTTATGAATGAGAAATGGATTACTCATAATATTTACATGTAATGGAAAGTAAGGAGGTCATATGGATACATGTCCCAACAATTTTAATGGAATTTAGATTCATGATACAAAAGTATTGCTTGAATGTAAATGAGGAGAGAGAAGTTCCTTTCGGAATTTCGGCATAGTGATGGGTGTACATGGGAGGCATTTAATGAGAGATAAAGGGGTCTCCCATAATTCAAACATAAATAGGTCAGTATGAGGTAGGTGTGAAACCATAACCCAAAATTCATAATTGAAATTGAAAGGGCAAAAAAACTTAAAGAAAATTGGACAAAAATGAGAAAGGAAGAAAAACCCCTTACTTGGAGGTGTGCTTCTAAAGGCTATAGAGAGGCTATAGAGAGGATTTTTGGGATATTTGGGAACCTTGGGAGGATTCTAGAGAGAGAAAGGAAAAGGTTGGAATAATTCCAAAGGCTTTTAGTGAGGAGGAAGTGAGATCTTGGGTGGGTGTATATAGGAAAGGTGAGGGAATTCTTTATTATTTAGTTTTGGGAGCCCTTATATTAAATTAATCCAAAACACGAAACATCACATGGTTTTTGCCCATGGTTTTTGGCAAAGGGGAGAGAAAAACAATATTTTATAAGGACAAAGTCCAAACTTCTTAAAATAATAGGGTTTCTTATGTGGAGGTGAGTCACACTCTCTCTAAAAATAATTTAAAAGGGCAAGGTGTTTAATAAGTCTTGAGGGGTCCATTAATTCATTGAAAAGTAAGTCAAAAACCCAAAAATCACATTATTTTAATGGTAAAACATATATTGGTCGAAAATAAAGATTATAGTATTTTATTACATCACTATTGGGTCATTATCATGTCATAAAACACATTATATATTTAAATGGTATTTAATTTTTACCCAAAAATTTGACTGTCTCAGAAAATTATTAAAAATTCACCATTGGATAATTTCGACTTCCTGATTCTAGAAATAACATTTATTTTATCTAAATAATTTTCTAAATATGTTAATTTTCACTTTTAAAATAAAAACCGACATTTATCAAAAATTCTTGGATTTTGACAGAAATGGCTTTCAAACTTTAATAAAAATTATAATTGGATTCATAAAATAATAAGATAATTTATATTTAATAAAAATTAATTTAATAATAATAATAATAATTTATTATAATATTATTTAATTCAAAAATCCCTTAATTTAATAAAATATAATTCTTAATTAAATAATAACTAAAAACACTATTTGTACTTTAAAAACTATTTACAATGTATCAATGATGACATGAATGTATATACATTATTTTATACAAAAAATAATGTACACGAACATAGTACTTTCTATTTGTTACATAACCCCTTAAAACAGCCACATAAGACCTAAGGGTAAGGTGTGCGATGGTGATAGGCTCTTGGGGTGGCTCGGATAACTTTGCTCGAGTGGTAATCTCTATAAACTTCTAATTTTACCATAGACGGTCCCGTTTGAGCTTGACATGATGAAGCTCAGCTTGGGCTTGGTCAAGATCGAAGCCCAAAGATGCCACCTATTTTCCGAGATCCGACAAATGGGCTTCGTGTAGAGCAATCCTACTTGATGATGCCATCTCTTCTTTTGTCTGAGTAAATTGGATTTGTTAAAGCACTATATTTATACTATTCATGTGATCACTGATCAATGGATATATTAGAAACGGTCAAAATTCTTATCATAAAACCAAAGAATTTGACATTTTATATAATCATACAGAGAAATTTAATTAGATCAAGAGGGATTTCCATTAATGAAACTTTGGGTCATTACAATATTCCCCCCTTAAGAAATTTCGCCCTTGAAATTTTCCTTTTCCCTCACTAAAACAGATGTGGGTAACTCAACTTCATCATTTCCTCTGATTCCCATGTCGCTTCTTCAAACTTGTGCTTTCTCCACAACACCTTGATGAGGGGTGTTGTCTTATTTCGTAGATCTTTTTCACTATGATCTAATATCTTCACTAGTTGCTCCTCATAGGAAATATCATCTTCCAATTATACCACCTCATAAGAGAGTACATGTGAAGGGTCCAGTATGTACTTCCTTAAGAGGGATACATGAAAGAAATCATGTACTTTGGCCTTGGTAGGTGGAAATTCTAGTAAATAGGCCACAGACCCGACACGATCCAGAATATCAAAGGGTCCGATGTACCTTGGACTTAACTTACCTTTCTTTCCAAACCTCATGACATTATTCCATAGAGATATGTGTTGAAAAACCATGTCTCCAACATTAAACTCAAGGTCTCGTCGATGATTATCTTTAGAACTCTTATGTCGACTCTGGGATGCCTTGATATGAAGTTAAATGGTTTTCACCTTCTCCACCATTTCCTCAACCATTTCTAGTCCACACAGCTTACGTTCACTAACCTCATCCCAACACGCCGGTGTTCTCCAGCTTTTCCCATAAAGGGCTTCATATGGTGCCATTTGGATGCTTGAGTGGAAACTTTTATTATAAGAGAACTCAACCAGAGGATTATGTTGATCCCATCCTCCTTTAAAGTCCATTGAGCATGCTCTCAATAAGTCCTCAAGTGTTTGGATAGTCCGCTCGGATTAGCCATCAATTTGAGAATGATAGGATGTACTGAAGTTCAGTTCACTATTCAGAGCACATTGAAGACTCTTCCAAAACATAGAGGTGAATCTTGGATCTCAGTCAAACACAATAGATAGTGGTACTCCATGAAACTTTACCACTTCCCTGATATATATCTGTTCCAGTTGATCCAATGGGAAATCCTCCCGAATAGAAATGAAGTGTGCAGTCTTTGTAAGACGATCCATAACAACCCAGATTGCATTGTTGCCTTTGGATGTCCTCGGAAGTCCGGTGACAAAGTCCATGGTGATGTTCTCCCATTTCCATTCTTGTATGGGCAATGGTTTCATCATCACCTTAGACTTCTGCCTCTCTTCCTTCATTTGCTGGCACACCAGGCACATGGATGTATATTTGGTGATCTCCTTCTTCATATTATCCCACCAAAAGTTTTCTGGGAGATCTTGATACATCATTGTGCTCCCGGGGTGAATAGAGAAATTTTAACTATGTGCATCATTCAAAAGTTCCTTCTTCATCTCTGGACTCAATGGAACACATAATCTTTTCCCAAATCGCACATTTCATTCTTCATTAACATTAAACTCTGAGGATTTACCCTTTTTAATAGCTTCCACTTTTTCTTGAATTCCCACATCGTCCTTTTGAGCATCCTTTATCCTTTCCAAAAGAGACGGTTGAGAAATCATTTCTGAAAGGATTGATGGTGTTCCCTTATTTATGATTCTCATGTCCATCTTCATCAAGTCTAAGAATATTGGATCCTTCTCGATTCTCATCATTGATAGAATCGCTGGGTCCTTTCTACTTAGGGCATCTGCCACCTTGTTCGCTTTCCCAGGGTGGTAATGTATTGAACAGTCATAATCCTTGATGAGATATATCCATCTTCTCTGGCACATATTAAGCCCTTTCTGTGTAAATATATATTTAAGACTCATGTGGTCAGTATACGTCTCACATTTCTCCCCATAGAGATAATGCCACCAGAGTTTCAAGGTAAAGATCACCGCTGCCAACTCCAGATCATGCCTTGGAAAGGTTCGCTCATGGATTTTCAACTACCTTGAGGCATAAGATATCACTTTATCATTCTACATCAGTACACACCCTAGTACCTTCTTTGAAGCATCACTGAATACCACAAAAAGTTCCCCACTTGTGGGTAGAGTGAGCATGGGGGCAGTGATAAGCCTCCTTTTCAACTCATTGAATCTTTCTTCACATTCATGACTCCATGAAAACTTTACTTCCTTCCGAGTTAGCTTGGTAATATGGTTGGACAATCGTGAGAAATTCCTCACAAATCGTCGATAATATCCAGCTAACCACAAGAAGCTACGGATATCATTTACTGATGTTGGACTCGGCCATCCCTCAATTGCATCTGTTTTGGAGGGATCCATAGATATCCCATTGCTTGTGATAATATGGCCCAAGAATGAGACCTCCTTTAACCAGAAGTCACACTTTCTGTACTTTTCATAGAGCTTCTCCTTGCGCAAAGTCTCTAGTACAGTTCTTAAATGCTCCTCACGATCCTCCTTAGTTTTGGAGTATATTAGAATATCATCTATAAAGACTACCACAAATTTGTCAAGGTAATCTCTAAATACTCTATTCATTAATTCCATAAAGATTGCTGGAGCATTAGTGAGTCAGAAAGGAATTACTATGAATTCATAGTGCCCGTATCTTGTGAGAAAAGCAGTCTTGGGGGTATCTTCCTTCTTCACCCTTACTTGATAATATCCCAACTGCAAGTCTACCTTGGAGAAGTATTGTGCTCCACACAGCTGATCGAACAATTCATAAATTCGTGGGAGAGGATAATTTTTATTTATCGTGATTTTTTTGAGCTCATGATTTTCGATGCAAAGGCGCATTGACCCATCATTCTTCTTGACGAAGAGGACTGGTGCACCCCATGGTGAATCACTTGGGCGTATAAACCCTTTATCCAGATTATCCTATAGTTGTTTCTTCAGTTCTTCAAGAACTACAATATCCATTATATATGGAGTCTTGGATATTGGTAAAGCCCCAAGTATAAGTTCAATTGAGAATTCAAGATCTCTTCTAGGAGGGAGACCAGGCAGTTCCTCAGGATACACTTCAGCAAATTCCATCACAATAGGCATTTCCTCAAGGATGGTATCTTCCTTGGACTCAACCATATGAGCCAAATACACATGCTCATAGGGAAGTAATATCCATGCCTGATATGATAGAGCTAAAGGAGATTCATCTTCCTCCTTACACTTATAACGAATTGGGGGTCGATTTTCCATATTGAGTGTGATTTCCCTCTCCCTACAATTTATGTTGGATCTATATAAGGAAATCCAATCCATGCCAATAATTGCATCAAATTCCACCAGATAGAGAATGAAAAGGTTCGCTGGGAAATTCAATCCATAGATTATAACAGGGGAGGACTTATATTCATGGGATGCAATGATTTGCCCATTTTTCGTACTCACTGACATCTTCAATTCCAAGATTTGTGGTGGTGCTGGGATTGTTCTACTAAACTTTCGAGATATAAAATAATTCATAGAACCTAAATAAAAAATTACATTCGCTATTCTTGAATGAATTACTAGCGTACATGTCACCACTTCATTATCAGGGTTCACTTCGGCAGAAGTGATGGAAAAAGCTCTTCCTTGCTGCCTTGGAGGTTGTTGGTTGCCTCTGAAAACCCATGGATTAGGGCATTGATTTGCAAAATGACCCAGTTATTTGAATTTGTAGCATTGAACAACGCGTTGAGGTTCGAATGAAGCATTCCTATCCTCTGTTGCAGCCACGGGTCTTTCTTACCGGTAGTTAACAACTTGGTTCCCTTCTCTTCCACCATTGAAGCATTTCCTCGTCCCCTTAAGGCAATTTACAGGGTGCTTCTTTCCGCACTTTTGGCAAGTGGGTTGCTAGATGTTCTTAGCACCGATGGATTTATCTATCGGACCACCTGTATTAAATTCCACCTTATGATTCTTATCCCCATGAAACCCCTGTGATTCTCCGATATCCATTTCGACCTTGAGGGTTCATCGGACAATTTACTCATAGCTGTCGAAGTCACAGATTTCTAATGCTTTCCGTAGGCTAAGCTTCACCCCACCAAAGACGTAGTCATCTTTTCATTCTGGAGTAACGACATAGCCGGAAGCATATCGTGAAAGCCTTGTGATGTTCGCCTCATATTCTCCAACTGATTCTTCGACTTTTTTCTTGAGGGAAAGGAAGTCCCTTTCCATTTTAAGCTGGATGGTGTGCAGAAAATATTTTTCGAAAAACATCTTCCAGAAATCCTTCCATTCCAACGCCTCGATCCCCTCCTCAGGCTTCATTTTTTTGATCAAAATCCACCATTGATTAGCTTTACCCTCCATATGATAACCCTCCAAGAGAACCTTCTCTTATTCAGAACATTGAAGGATGGAGAAGATCATTTCACTAGAGTTGATCCATTGTTCAGCGATCATGGTATCAGATGATCCACTAAAAGTTGGAGGCCTTTGTCTCATGAAGCTCTTGATAGCGACTTGTTCTTTCTTTGGGGGGGGGGGGGGTTGAACGTTCCTCTTAACCCATGTTTCTATTCAAAACATGAGTTAGCTAAGAGAGAATCATGACAAAGCTCGTGATTCCCGCTCCCATTGGATTGGGCATCTCATTAGTACAGTCATCACATTGATCTTCACATCAGTTGTTAGCCCGAGTCCTCATATTACATGACATTGGATGGAATAAAAATAAAGTTAGGGGTAACACATAAAGGGTAATCCAAAGACAAAATATGATGACTTATAAATAAACGTTTATTTCCTTAACTCTTGAGTCTATAAGCTTCAATCAAGGATTTTCATGATCTACTTTATAACATATATTTTTAAGGGAATTTTTTATAATTCC
The DNA here is from genome assembly GCA_963277665.1 of Viscum album. Taxonomy (NCBI): domain Eukaryota; kingdom Viridiplantae; phylum Streptophyta; class Magnoliopsida; order Santalales; family Viscaceae; genus Viscum; species Viscum album. The sequence goes on along the minus strand of OY728166.1, from coordinate 1,356,682,942 downwards.
CTTAATAAGGGTTCATACTAAGCTTGTGAATTTATCAAAACATATCCCCTGGGAGTGTCGTAACAAATAGTGCAGCAAAGCCCGTTGTTGTGCACCAGTTCCCGTTCGAGTCTAGCTCAAAGCGGTGTTTTCGGGTTTTACCCCTATGATACAGCTGTTCCAGAGCCGCCTCTACCATCTCCTATCCATAAAGGGATGTATTTGATTGATAAACCACTTACTCAATACTCACCAAGACTTAGGGATGTTTTTATTATACTTAGTCTTGTTTCTATGGCTTTACTTGGGTTGTCTAATCCTAATCCCAAAAATAACTAAACCTATCCTCTGATACCAACTATGACAACCCTACTTTTTATTACAACTTAAACATGATTTATTACATAAAACTTCACTTGATACAATAAAGAAGATAACGAGGTTTAGTGTCTTTGGGGATTATGATCATTACATAAAAACATGAAACATGAAATAAAACATCTTTATTGGAAACTTCCTTTACATGACAACTACATTCCCTCGTACTTAGCATTGCATGGGATAACCTGAGGACATGCATAAGAAAAGGGTGAGCTATAAAGCCCAGTAAGGGAATACACACGGAATAACATGAGGAGTACAAAACATGTTATACATTATGAATATCAATAGAGCACAAGAGAAACATGAACATAAAGGCATGATAAATCATGATAATCATAACATGGAAATGTGGAAACAACACTTAACATGGAATTAGCATGAGCCAAGACTCATTGCACATGGAGCATGAGTAAATACTCATTGCACATGAAGCACGAGAAAACCCTTGTTTCAATTTAATTAGAATGAGTCAACACTAATTGCACATGACGTATCATGATACCATACATTACCTAATGCATTGGACAGCTATAAGGGCGCACCCTTCTTAAACATTTCATTTCATGCATAAGTGTGCCACATGGATCATAAAACATGGATTCATAAAAAATATTAATTTATTCCAAGATAAAGGAATTTGTAATTCATACATGAAAATTTATAAACAATAAGTAAATGTGCATAAAGGTTAATACACTTGGTGGGGAAATGGGCATGGTATTCACTACACAATGGCATTGGCTTAGAAAATCAGTGCGATTTCGGCAGCGTAACGGCGTGACATAAGAGTTCATAAAAATGGTTGATGAAATAGAAAGGGATTCCTCATCATATTTAAAGGTAATTTACAGTAAGTAGGTCATATTGATACATGTACCAACAATTTTAATGGAATTTAGATTCATGATACAAAAGTATTGCTTCAATGTAAATGACGAGAGAGAAGTTCCTTTCGGAATTTCGGCATAGTAACGGGTGTACATGGGAGGCATTTAATGAGAGAGAAAAGGGTATCCCATCATTAAAACATAAAGAGGGAAGTATGAGGGAGGTGGTAAACCATACCACAACATTCATAATTGAAATTCAAAGGGAAAAACAACTTAGAGAAAATTGGACAAAAATGAGAAAGGAAGAAAAAAACCCTTACTTTGAAGTGTGCTTCCAAAGGCTAGAGAGAAGCTTGCAAGAGGCTTCTTGGGAGCTTGGGGAACCTTGGAAGGATTCTAGAGAGATTAGGGCAGAGGTTGGAAGAACACCAAAGGCATTGAGTGAGGAGGAAGTGGGAGCTTGGGTGGGTTTATATGGGAAAGGTGAGGGAATTCTTTATTATTTAGGTTTGGGACCCCTTATATTAAATTAATCCAAAACACAAACCATCCCATGGTTTTTTCCCATGATTTTTGGACAAGGTAAGAGGAAAATAATATTTTATAAGTCCAAATTCCTAACTTCTTAAAATAATGGGGTTGCTTATGTGGAGGTGAGTCACACTCCCATTAAAAATAATTTAAAAAAGACAAGGTGTTTAATAAGTCTTGAGGGGTCCATTAATGCTTTGAAAAGTAAGTCAAAAAAACCCAAAATCACATTATTTTAATCATAAAACATATTTTGGCCGAACATAAAGATTATCGTATTTTATTACATCACTGTTGGGTGATTATGATGTCATAAAACACATTATATATTTAAACGGTATTTAATTTTTTCCCAAAAATTTGACTGTCTCAGAAAATTATGAAAAGTTCACCGTTGGATAATTTTGACATCCTGATTTCAGAAATAAAATTTATTTTTTCTAAATAATTTTCTAAATATGTTAATTTTCACTTTTAAAATAAAAACCGACATTTATCGAAAATTCACGGGTTTTGATAGAAATGGATTTCAAACCTTAATAAAAATTATAATTGCTTTCATAAAATTATAAGATCAATTATATTTAATAAAAATTAATTTAATAATAATAATATTTTATTAAAATATTATTTAATTCAAAAATCCCTTAATTTAATAAAATAGAATTTTTAATTAAATAAAATCTAAAAAAACTATTTGTACTTTAAAAACTATTTACAATGTATCAATGATGACAAGAACGTATATACATTATTATATACAAAAAATAATGTACATGAACATAGTACTATCGATTTATTACATAACCCCTTAAAACAGTCGCATAAGACCTTAGGGTAAGGTGTGCGATGGTGATAGACTCTTGGTGTGGCTCAGATAACATTGCTCGAGTGGTAATCTCTATCAACTTCCACTTCTCCTGTAGATGGTCCCGTTCAAGGTTGAAATGATGAACCTCAGCTTAGGCTTGGTCAAGAGCAAATCCCAAGGACGCCACCACTTTTCCGAGCTCCGATAAATGTGTTTCATAAGGAGAAATCCTACTGGATGACGCCATCACTTCTTTTGTCTGAGTAAATTGGATTTGTTAAAGCCCTATATTTATACTAATCATGTGATCACTGTTTAATGACTATATTAGAAATGGTCAAAAAATTTATCATAAAACCAAAGAAGTTGAAATTTTATATAAACATACAGAGACATTTAATTAGATCAAGAGGGATTTCCATTAATGAAACTTTGGGTCGTTACAAATTCCCTCTAGACATGAATTTGTAACCTATGGTCTACCATCACTTGAAAATGTTGGAGGATGCTTCTGCTAGAACTCGCGTGTCAACTATACCATAATTGGGGTAAGTCGCATTGCTCCTTCAACAGTTTGCATGAATTGCATAAAACCCTCAAGAAACTGTATGTTAGCACCTATGTCTGGTACAACTAATGGTGTCAAAGCTACCGCTATAGGATGATCCACCATTATCATATGTCCCACCTCCTCTTATGTGTGTTCTTCACCACCTTCCTAGAGTATGGCTAGAGGTATTTGTGGTGGTATGCCTTTACAATTCCAAACACAAACCTCAGATCAATATCCCCAACAAGTTTGTAGTTCAAATCATAGATAAATAATAGGATAGGTTCAATCCTTCCAATATAATAACACACACCTCTAATTGATCCTTGATTTTGGTATCGCCAACATATAGAACATATAAGATTAAGAGATAATACCTACTTCCCACTACTATGTTTGGGTCTTGGTCAAGTTCTCTGTTATAATCAATTTCATTTTCAAATTCATTTACATTGTAGATCAATTCATTTTCCATAATATCACACTGAATTTTAAAATGTTGAACTAAATTGTTCACCAAATTCTGATTCATAATGTCTCATACCCCTCATGAACCAAAATAGAACATTAACATAATCCATACCAAAACATGTTTCATAATTTCTATCACAACCGCAAACACAACTTTTATGGAACCTATCACAATAATAATGAAATAATCAATGCATCATAAATGGAATGACATAATGCATGGCATGTGATTATTATAATGTGTATAAAATGATGCATGAGATGGAATACCCTCATCCCATTGGGTTATGATAAACCAAAACTCACAATTATGTCAATAATAACATCATAATCCAGGTTTATCACCCAATGATGGAATCATATCAACTATAATAGACACAATCCAGAAAATATAAATATCATTCGAGGAAATATGTATTTTTCCTATACGTAGGTTAGATACGCCCTTGGACATCTCATTACCAATTTCTTATTATTTCTTATCCATTTCTATTATTTCAATATTGTAAATAAAAAAATAAAAAGGAAGCTATGATACCACTTTGTAATGTCCCTAACCTAGAATCCACAGAAGATTCCATGATCTTGGTGGTCCACATGGCCTCAATCTCATCACCCCAAATGCTAGAGGCTGCTGACTAGTAGCAAGGGCCTGGGTGCGTCAGTTGTGAGACTATTTCATCATCACCAGACTATAGCACAATATAAATACACTATCAAATAAGTAACAGAAGCAGTAAATAAATCATAGAGATGATAAATGAACACAAAAAGAATATATAAATCATACTAGAAGGGATATCATATACAATATATAATGATACAATTCATATTTTTAATAAATCTTCCAAAACATGTATACATGGAAGGTGTACAATACATGAAAAAATAATAATCTTGCTATCATCAAGAGCCTTAGCTCAGTACCATGCTCCCATGATCCTATGAAAAAATCAATAACCTATATCAGAGTAATTTCCCTTATCCAATCCAACAATCATATAGTTGGTTTAGGTACCATTGTTATTCAAACAATGTGTGAGATATTATCCCAGAAGGAAACCACCTATGGTCCAGTGTCATCCAATCAGTGAATATATATAACAAAAATAGTGTGTAGGCAGTAATACAATATATAAGGAAGTATTGATTGTAAATAAACCATAATGTTCTAGGTTCTTAGGGACACCCTTCCTTAGCCACCTACATCAGCCTAGCTAGAATATCTCTGAATTAATTGTCAGTCTTGTCCCAATTTATAATAAATTTTAATTAACAATTAAATCTAATTTATTTAATAATTCTTATGAACTGGAATGTACCCAATATCCCCCATATGAATAGGTTGTAAAGGATTCCTAACCAATCCATCTTTAATGTGTAATTCACTTACCAAATCCAAGCATGTGTTTTTGTTTTGCAGATATTTTAAATCATTTCATTCATTATTTAATTAAGGACATAAGATTCACTTTTGAATTTCTTAACTAGGATCTAGGTATGGCTCTATGAATATCATGAACCAAGCACCTTAAAATCCTATAATAGGAATTCCTCATTGGAATACTGGTATCACTCTTGGTGTGGTGTAACATCACTGCAACTTGAGTTTGTTCATAGTGGTCCACTAAGGGATCCCAAGTATCACCCATGGCATATATGATAAGCTCACATATGAGTACTTCCTTGTAAATCCATAAAGATTATATTTATCACTCAATATATAATGGCGAGCCCCTATGAGTCCTTCATTGGAAATCCATATAATGATTCCATGTGTCACTTGAGTATAAGAAATATAATAGCCAAATGAATCCATCTATGGTGTTCCTATAAGAACCCATGGGTCACCCAAGGCATATAAGTATTCAAAAATATAATTTAATCGATTTTATTTAAATTTTTAAAGGCCATTACCAAGAGAATTGATTTTAATCCTCACCCCAGAAGGTGACTAAAATCATGGCTAGGCTTAGAAGGCTTAGCATTTAATTAAATCACATGGTCATTTCATTATAAAAGCAGACACAATGTTAATAAATAAATTTTCATAGAAAAATTCAAGAATCATGGTCATTCAATTACCATTAATTAACTCAAATTTCAATCAATATTACAATTCAAATTACAAATCAATTCACATTTCTATTCATAAATTTAAATTTCAATTTAATTCAAAAATGACATCCTATATAGAAAGGGGTAAAAAATAACACACTAATGAATAAAAATTCAATAGCCACCCAGGGTAATAAAATTTCCCATGCAGTGGTTTCAATCCAAGGTTCTTAACCTATATTCATTTTTTAGTGGGACACTTTAATTACATATCCCAAGCCTTTAAATGAAATTCAATGTAACACCCGAGATTTTTATGAGAAATGTTTTGTTTTTATGTTATATACATCATCAAAGGAATATTTCACTACACACAAAACCATCTTGGCTTGCTTTACACGCAATCACGACCTTCCTCGATATCTTGTGTTGTACACAATATCGAGTTTCACTAAACAACGATATGTTATTAAAATATTGTTAAAACTAGCCGTTATAAATATTAATACCCACATTTTGGAATTTTATAAATTTTATATTTCAAAATGGACTTCATTTTTGGATTCAGAATATCGAAATTAGCCAAGGGTGAATTTTTTGTATTTTTTTGAAAACCTTCAATTTTTTATGAATAGTGAAAACACTGGGTTACTATATAAAAACCCACTATTTATTTAAATAATTATTTATTTTATTTAAATTTAATTTATGTAAAAATTGATAAATAATACATATATAAGTTCAAATTAATTCATTGGAGACATTTTATAATAATTTTAGATATATAAAAATTTTATTGAACTTTTCAATATCTATTACCCACCTCCAAGGAGAATTTGCAAATTAACATAAAACTTAGTTTTACCTTTTCTGTGAGTGGAATTTTGAAAATCCGAGAGACATGGTTAATATCAAGGAGTAAAATTTGGTTCAATAAGATAAAAATAATTTTTGGTGAATAGTAACTTTTTACTTTTTTTACCACAGTTAAAAGTAAATAGGGTAATTAAGGGTAAAAATGATATTATTATTACCCTAAAACATGTCCTAATTATTTTGGATATGTGTAATTCGACCAAAAACAACCTTAGGAATAAAATATTACCATTTAGGACAACATGTATTAGATTAGGACATTTAATATTATTTTATTTAAAGAATATTTAAAATAGTTATAATCAATGTTTAATAACTAAAACATTTTTAATATAGGGTTTTAAATAATATAAATTCGACTATAAATATTCACTGGAAAGATAAAATGATTTACTACCTAATGGTACTTTATTTATAATTTTTAGACATTAAATAATATAATTTATTCATGACACAAATGTGATGCAGTAATTACATAAATAATAAAATAATAAAATAATTGATAATATAAATACACAAATAAATGTAATTTAATACTTTTTATGAATTAAAATAATTTTATAGGATAATAAGACATGTTATTATTGATTTAAGTAACGTTTTTTGAACTAATCATGCTGTTATGATTTTCACAAAAATCAATTACCAAATAGTGTCAAAATTAACAAAAAATAGTTTTTAAAACAAATATTTTATTATTAATTGTTATTTTATTCCTAAAAATCTAAGGTTAGTACAAATGACTTATATAAGGTAATATATATTAATAATGATCAAATTGGGGTTCGTTTGTCTTGTTATATTAAGTTTATAATCCTTATAGTGTAAGAAAACAAGAAGACACGGTAAAAGTTAAATTATCTAACATAAAGTTATATTTAAATGATAAGGTTAAAATTGAAACCTAAACTTGTCTAAATTCTATTGGATTAGAGGATTTCAAACCATACCCACCTTATCTTCTAAATAAATCAATTTGGAGCTATTAAAAACTGAATATGACTTTATAATAAAATAATATTTTATGTTTTCCTAAGGTGCCCCTCTCCTCCCTTATAAAAGGGCACTTCCTCCCTCTCTTCCTCACACCACATTGAGCCATAAAGATTATCCAAACCCTGCCAATTTCTCTTCTCAACTTCCCTATAAAAATTATAGAGGTACTGGTATTCTTCAAATACCATCTTTAGTTCCCTAAGAGGAGGTTAAGAAGAGGCGCTTCAAAGAAGAGGTAATGTCCATTATAGATTCTTTCAAATTTATTTCTTCTTCTACTTCTTCTTCTTTAGTTGTTTCATTATGAAGTAATAACATAAGTATCACTCATATACTGATGTGTTATTATAAATATGAAACAACCCTATTTCACCTTCTATCCATCCTACGGAAAATGAAATCACCGCGCGTGCGTACGTACGAAATACCGTCTCCACACCGTGGTGTAAACTGTTTTCCACCACCACCGTACTTGGATGGGTATAATGGTGTAAAGAGTAACTATATATGATTATTGTAAATTGATATTGATTCTGAAATTGTTTAAATACACTTCAGTACAATTCCACGATCATGGGAACGATATCATCGCTCATGCGTACGTACGGCCTACCGTCTCCACGATGTGATGCGACTCGTTCTACATGATCTTCATTGCATAATGATTATATAAATGAATTGAATTAATAAATATGATATATATTACACTAATACCATTCTGGAAATGAGTTATCTATATCCTAAAAGATAATAATAAGAATTTATTCGACAAAACACGAATAAGAACAAAAATTAATAAACACGCAAATAACAAGTAG